>CM070563.1:20755021-21355021 GCA_036346405.1 Phyllostachys edulis | reverse complement strand
CATTTATCTCCCCACAGCCGATTTGGGAGCTTATCTTCTTCGAATCGTATCTCAAACCCATTCAATTTCCTTATCCCCTCTCGGCTCCTAAATGAAATCCGCTGCCAATACGCCCCCTCGACCTTGTCCGGGCCCTATAAAAGGCACCCCTAGGATCATATTGTCACCCTCATCCAAAAACCGCAACCTACTCCACCTCCGAAGCCCTAGCGCCACCAAAATCGAGCTTTTAGGGTTTTGCCACCGCAACTCGTTTTCTCCAAATTCCGTCGCCGTCGTCGACGCCTCGTCGACGTTGACTACACCGCTGAGTCCGCCGTCACATGGACTACCTGGAGCAACCATTTACGCCGCCAGAGCATCATCGGAGTCCTTTCCAGACAGTAGCTGAAGCACTCCGCCGCTTAACACTCGCCGTCGGTTGCCACCGTCGACCTCGACCACCAGTGAGCACCTCAACGAGTGCACAATAACATCATCCACGCACTGGTACCCTTCACTGTCGGCAAAGCACCGCTGTTCACCAGAGCCTTTGGTTCCCGAGCCCTCGCCGATGTTTAGTCGACGTGGCCGTCCGCATCAAACTGCCACCTCAGCCCTCGTGCACATGTGTCGCTTGCGTGGCGCTGCGTCAACCGCCAAGTGTGCGCGTGCGTGGCACAGCTAGCCCAACCCCAGATCCAAAACTCTGTAAATCCGATCTACCGTAAGCCAAGTCAATGATGGTGGGTCCCACCTGTCAGGAGCCACTGTTCCGTAGACCATGAGCCATAGACCCATGAACCCATTATGTGGACCCGGTCCACAGACCGTGGGCCCACATGTCAGCATCTAGGTCTTTTTCTCCTGTTTTCTTTTAATTCCGAATTTGAGGGCTGATGTCAGCATGGCGTCATAATTCAGGATTTCCAGTAGAGATTTAATTCGGGAAAAATCTAGAAATTCCTTTTTTTTCTATTTCTTTAGGTTTAGATCTTCTATATGCTCGTTCTTCCTCATACGAACTCCGATTGAGCCCATTCAAATTTCTAAATTCATCTAAATTTGAGCTCTATTTTCTTGAATTTTTTATTTAATTTTTGGAGTTTGTTTTCCTATATATTTTTATTTATTTTGTTTATTTTCTTCGTTTGCGAGTAGACGTTGATACTTCAGGGAATTTTGAGGAAGGAGGAGTTCACTAAGACCAAGACCGGTACCAAGTTTATTCCAAGGCAAGTTGTACCTTTGATCATGTTTAACCTAGTTTTCTAAAATTACTTTGATTCAATTATTGCATTTAATTTAAGTAATTATTTAAATGCTTTGGGATTAGTTATTCATCCAAATTGTTTATATCCACCTTGTCTATTATTATGAAATGATCTTTTATCACCCTAGCTTGGTTAATTATTTAGTTGGTATTATCATAGCACCAACGTGGATTGGTTAGATACGAATAGTCTGCTTAGTCATGCAATGGGTCATTCATTCATTTGAGTTGTAAATATAACTTTGACTAAGTGATTATGGAACTTTGTGATAAAACTGTGTTGTGTGCTATTACTCGTTGATGGCATGTGTTGCACTTAACCAACTGGGTGGGAAAAGATTTAGACTATGGCAAGTGGAGGAAACCGTGTGATATGGTGGAGCTTTGTGATCGGGAATTGTTAATCTTCGTGGCATAGTTAGAAATTAGAAGTCTTGCCTTGGTAAATTAAGGACTTAACTTTGTGCGCCATTGAACTGAGCCTTACTGTACGACCACATACCTAATAGGACGAGCCTAACCTAGTAGGTTGTGGAGTCTTGACATTGACTACTCAGGTAGTAGGTTAGTGATGGGTGTAGGTGTGGACTGTTCTGAAAGTCACATCGAGAGACAGTTCGCCGCTTCCTGGTCCAACAGTGTGTGTCATGCTAAAGCACTGTGTTTGGGTTGGTACAACGGTAAAGCACATTAGGAGTGTCAATTGTTGAGATGAAACTTCTGAAAAGTTTTGTTATGATTAGTGCTTGCTACATTGGTTATATCATGTGGGTAAAATGTACAACCTCTGCAGAGTGTTAAACAATCTATTCAAATAGCCACGTCCACGGTTATGAACATGCTCGGGGATTTCACACGAGGGTTAGATTTTCATAAAACAATTGGGAAGGGAGCTGTGTGATTTAAGTCATATGGCTGTGTGAAAGAATTTGATTAGGCTTTGTGTCTTTGTGAAAATAATTGATAAAATAGTATTGTTTATTTGTTTTGAATTATATTTTAATCTATTATTTGTATTCAAATGCAAATATTGCTTTTACGCAAAAGAGCCACAGAAGCCATTTCCTTTTAAATAAGCCATCATGTATATTTGCATTCTATGGTACGACTTGTGAGTATGGTTGAGTACTCATGCTTGCTGCAATCATTCAGTTGAAGTGGAGGGATCATCACCTGCCTTCGAGGAGGAGTTCTACGATGTTGCCGATTGCTAGGTTTTGATCCCAGTCGGTTGCCTGTGGTGAGTCGATGGGTTTCCGCTGAAGTTTGTTTTGTTCCGCTGCTGCTATTTAGTCTCTGTTAGCCCTACGAGGCTTAATAAGTGTAAACTCGACCATAAGGTCAAAACATTTATTTATTATTCAAATTACTCATTTATTTTATTATTCATCTTGTGTGGATTGATATTCACCTATGTTGACACTGTGTGCACTAGTGTGATCCTGGACTAGTGCATTATACACAGAGCATCCAGAATTGCATTTTTGGGTCCCGACAATGCGACAGCAAGGGGAGGTGGCGGCACCCTAGGGCAAGGAGCAGGGGGTGGCAATAGTAGGTGGGGGAGGCGGCGTGGCAACCGGCGGCGGTGGCAGCAAGGCAGCGGCGCGTGGCAGCAAGCGGAGGCGACAACACCCTAGGGCAAGGGGCAGGGGCAATAGCAGGCAGGGGGTGGCGACTAGGGCATGGCTACTACCCCCTCAGTCCTTATATTGGCACCGGCCCACCTTGGGCCTCGGTGCTGTAGGTCGAAAGCCCATTGACTAGGTTTTCTCACTTTTGTAGAAAACCTCAAGAATTATTTTAATTCTCTCTCTCTTAAGCGTTTCAGGATATTACAACAAATTTGGGGTCTAACATTTGTTTGGCATCCGTCGACACCACCGCTCATTATCTTGTATCAGCAAGCTTTCATCTCAACACCTCGGTGAAGGGAGCCACTTCGAACAAGCTTACCCGATCATGCTCGTACTACTACAGCCTACCAACATGCAACCTAGACCTAGACAACTTAATTAGATAAGACCGCCCTATTTCAGCCATGTGGTTGTACTCTTACGTTTAGGTTGGATTTAACGGCGTTCAGTCCTAAATCGACTCGGCTAAGAATCTCCCCTATCTACTTGTGAGATACACCTCTCACACTCCTCAGTTTATAATATAACTCATATGTGTTACAAAATAAGTTTGTCAATTTAATTTTTATACAAAATAACAAAGGTAACCCCTTTGGACCATATTTCAAAATCTCCCTAAATTCATATTCACATTTTCATCAATTGTTCAATTTTTGCGAAACTAGAGCCCGGCTAAGCATCTATTTGACATTCCTTTTCGAAATACCCAAAATGACTCCATTCATTGTATAAACTACATCCCAAAGAATACAACAGTAAGGATATTAATATTTCAAGGAGGATCATGCATATTATAGGAATTTAACTACCGTTATCCTCAAACATAGCAATTTTAGTGAAACATACACGCATGCATAACAGATTTTTCAAAATGAATTACAATAATTGAAATATTAGGATCAACATGGTTAAAGGAGGTGCTTGTCTTGCTATGGTATCTCTGAATATGAGGATGGAGGGTCGATGAATATTTCGTTTGCGTTCCCGACGTTTATTCAAAAGAGCCGATAACAAATCATAAATAGAAAAATAATTTAAATAGCAACAAAATCCAAATATTTTTACATATTCAGGTAGATCATGATTTTTTTATGAATTTATAAAAAATATTCATTCAATTTGGAGTTCATATGCAAAAGTTATTAACATTTTAAACTTGCTCGGTATGAACAATCCTGAAATAATAAAAAGGGTGATGTCGAAAGCGTATTTTCTGAGATTTACACTTTCCAACAGAGAAAGCCTATTTATTCTGAACTAAAATTGGTTTTTCCCAATTTAACATTTTTTCGGATTTTATTAACTTACATGTGGGCCCTACTTGTTCATCACTCATATTTTAATTTCTTGATTTTATTTTAAAAACAGTGGTGGTCCCATATGTCATAGACTCATTAGCTATTAACTAAAATATTAAATCCTAATTTGATTTATCCTACTGACTGCTAGGGTCCACATGTCAGTCTCTTGGTTTTAAAACACGTTTTAAAACCGAAAACAGTGGATGGGTGCCACATGTCATTGACTCATTCACTAAACACGTTAAAAATTAGATTTTGATTATCTTTCTAACCGGTCCCACACGTTAGTGACTTAGTGTATTTAACTACTGTCATTTAGCACTAATTAACTTCTAATCACGTGGGTCCCACCAGTCAGAGAGAAGGAGAAGGAAAGAGAGCAGAGCACGCATGGCCGAGCACCACGGCGGGCTTGCCGACAGTGAACGGCATGGCAGCTTGTCTCTGGGATGGGCAAAATGGGTTCCCTGCTTCACGGCGATCCTACTAGGTGGTGGTGGAGGCCGGAGAGGTGGACGGAGGCAGTGCTATGCTGGCAAGAAGCGGGAAAGCGCCTCGGGTCTGCAATGGCTTTCACGCATGGGGCAATGTCATGGTGAATGATGGTGCACATAGGCTCTAGGGGGCAACGGTGATGCTACAGGCGGCGGCTCGGGGACCAATGGTCACCGGAGCGGTGGCGATACCATTTCCTGCGGTGGCGCCATGGGCGGCTTTGGTGAATCCTAGGCTACGCTTGCTAATCATCCAAACTAATTCATGCATTAGCTCTAGGGGACTACTAGAAGCTCACCAAGGGTGTAGATGGCGTCGAGGGATGGCTGGAGAGCTTGGAGCAGTGGCGGCAGCTTCACGACGACACAGCTCCTCGGTGAGGGATTGTTGAAATGGAGTTGCGCATAAGCTCACAGGCATGCTAAAGAAGGTCAAGATAGAAGGAATTTGCCAGGGACTCACCGGAGTGGCGGTGAACAAAGAAAGAGTCTACGGCGGTCGGATTTGGGGAAGAAGCTCGATTCCGGTGATTCCCTGTGTGTGTGTCCACATCAAGCAAGGAAGAAGCATCAGTGGAGATCAGAACACAATGTGACGCGGTTGGGTGAGGTTCAAGCTCACCAGAGTGCCAGGAACATGTAGGTCTGGATCGGGGTGCGCGTCGGAGACAAAGAAGATAATGGTGCAATCACGCTACAGAGCTCCCGGGGCTACATCAAGTAGAGAAAGAGAATGAGTAAGGCACGAGGCACATGGTGACGCAGGTGGCAAGGGAAAGGAAGCTCACTAGAGGAAATGCCAGTCAGGGGCTCACTCACTGGTGTCAAGGGTGACTCACTCGTTCTCGGTGATTCAGAGAGCTAGAAGATCAGAGAATGCACGAGATGGAACGAGGGGCGAGCTAGAGAGATGGTGACGCGATTGGATGCTTAAGTAGCAGTGAGTAGAGCATGAGATGGGCGGTGAGATAACGGCGGGCGCAACGAGAAACTCACGGCTCGCTCTGGTCTCTCCGTCTGAACGAGAAAAGGGTGCGTTAGTGGGTTGCTAGCTTGGTGTGGTACAGGCGAAGGCGATAGGAGTAGGTGAGGCTCGAACACGGTGGGTGTGGCATCGCAATCCATGGGCGGAGCAGGCGCGGGTGAGCACGATGGCGCGCCGCAATGAAGGCGAGGTGGATGAAGACCTTTGATGCGTGGGGCCACCGCATCGGTGAGAGGGAAGCGGGTGCGAGCGAGGCAAATTGCTGGGCTATGGCGGCACGCGAAGGAAATGGGCTGCACTGGGTTCTGGCCCAATGGCGCGCGACAGATTTGAATGAAGTTGGGAATTTTCAAAAAAAGGCTAAGAGTTGGATGAATTTTTAAATATGGTAATCGATCTTCAAAATTTATGAAAAAATTTGTGGAGACTACTGGAGTAGTGTAGTTTATTCTAAAAAATTTCTAGAATTTTATGTGTTATGTAGTTTTCTCGAAACTTCTTTCACGCTGCTCTTTAAATGCAAAATTCAAAAACATGCTAAAATTATTTTCCCCACATGTAAACATGCTCAAAATTATTCCCTCATTTATTTTCAATACACTTACCCAAAATTGGGATTTTTGGGATGTAACACCTTCATGGTTATGTGATACGGCCCCAAGTGCTACTCCAACTTTGGGTTGTGTTTCCAACTCTCAGCCTGAGGTTACATCTTGTATTGGTGTTGTTTCAATGGATGGAAATAGAAAGAACATGTATTGGTCGAGAGGGAGGAGAGGGAGGAAGGCCGAGGGGAAGGAAACCTAGTGCATGTGGTGCCTGGAAAGAGTCCAAGCATGCATGAGCTTGGGCATGTGAAAGCAGGCGCATGAGTGGCCATGTGGGCTTGGGTGTGCACAAGGAGGCAAGCGTGTGGAGTCCAACCGAGTGGCGCACAGGAAGAAGCTGAGTCCAACTGCATGGAAAGGACGAGTGCATGGGAGGGACGTCGAATTGGAAAGGAAACATGTGAAACCAGGAGTTGTATTCGACCAAGAATCAAGGGAGCTTGCCTGTGCATCTACAACTCCTCATCAGATTTAGATAGGACCAATTCTGATCCTAATTTCTTTTTGAATTTGGTTTTCTTTCCAAAAAAAAGTATCTTTATGTGTTTCCTTATCGAAGGAATACGACTATACGAGTCCGTTCATTATTATTTTTCTTAAGTCTGAATAGGTAAGGGCATGTGTGCCTTTTTCTTTAATTATTGACTGAGTCGGTTGTAACTTCTTTTACGAAGAGTTTGAGTCAGTTTAAGGAGATGACTCCAAGTTAGAGTTGGCCGGTTGGACTAGAGTTGTGTGTGTGTGTGCATTGGGGATATATAACCCAGGCCGATGCATATTGTATCCTTGGACATTTTTGCATTGGAAAAAAAAATACCAGAAAAGCGCTAGCGGTTTTGGTGGCCATGCCATGCATGTGTTCTTGAGGTTCCCCATCTAGGGATTGTGAGAGTTAGCGTAGATCAAGGGCTTGCTATTTTTTAGATTGTCCCCATTCAATGTTCTAATTAATGATCAAACATTGTGCACAATTTGAGAGGCCACGACTGATCGCTTCTACTTTGGTTCTTGCTAATCTAGTGCGATTCAACCACGTTATCAAGTTCGTTACTACACTATGAAAGTTTTGTTACCACACCACCATCAGAGTGTGACTACACGAAAGACATTCTGTTACTACACCACCGCTGGAGTGTTATTGCATGGAAAACAGAGTGTTACTACACTACCGCTGGAGTGTTACTGTATGAAAGACATTGTGTTACTACACCACCGCCGGAGTGTTACTACACTTTTACTGTACCATGAAAGCTCCGGCCAAAACAACATCATCCCGCTAGTGTTAGTAATCTTTGTGCACATGTTATGTCAAGATTTTACGTAGAGTTTGTTTACGTAGTCCTACAGTATTTAGGCAGTATTCATTATGGATTTTAGAGTTTGTGTGGTATACCTTAGGATACGTAGAATCCTTTCCGGATACAAATAGTCATTTGCTCTCAATAGACGGGCACCCCTGTAATCAGATTTTGTGAACAAGAGCAATAGAGCGGGAGAAATCAGAAAAGTTGATGTTGTTCCGGTTACACAAAAAAAATTCGTGTGCCCTTGCGTTCGCATTCTAGGGTTCCATTGTGTTCAGTGTGTTCGTCTTCGGTTTGGGCCAACAATTGGTATCAGAGCTCCAGGTTCAAAACCCTAGCTGCTGCCCCAGGAGGGGTGATATCGACTCCTAGGGTGGCATATACGGCGTGGCGGCACTAACGCTGCTACGGCACGATCGCAACGCAGCATGGTAGAGCGGTGGTCGGGCTCCCGTAGCACGCGATGGGAGTGCGCACGCGGCAGCTCCCAACGGTGTGTCAGCATGAGACGCGACCGGTGCGGCAGAGCTACATGGCCGGCACTGGCAGCTGGAGATGCAGCTTGATGCAAGCCAGTCTCGATGGGTCGATAGTGACGCTGGGCATAGCAGAGCTAGTGGCGACCTTGCAGCACAATCTCATCGGCGAGCGCATGCATGTAGTTGAGTCCATGCATGTTGGAGCAGTAGTGCTGAGTCATGTGTGTGTGCATGTTAGTTCATTGAGTTAGTTGTTTGCATGCATGCGTGCATGTGGAATAGATAGTGGTGCACGTCTGTGGAACACAAGATGAGTTGTGTGTTGCCAAGGTGAAAGCATTGCATTGGTACTAGGCGGTTGTGGCACCGTATTTGTGTGTGTGTCTGTGGAGTTGAATTCAGGACATTGAGGAGATGTGTTCGTCGTCCTAACTCGAGTCCGTAGAGTTGCGTCCAGGACGTTCAGGATATGTGTTCACCGTCCTGTATTGAGTAACAATTGGGCAAGTCGTAGTTGAGACTGACTACCTCAATATGCACATGCACACAAATTAGGGAGTGATTTGTTAGTAATATTTGTGCATATAGTATATCTAGATTTTACGTAGAGTTTGTTTACGTAGTCCTATAGTATTTAGCCAGTATTCATTATAGATTCTAGAGTTTGTGTGGTATCCATTCAGGATATGTAGAACCCTTTCTGGATATGAATAGTCGTTAGCTCTCAATAAAAGGGCACCTCTGTAATCAGATTTTGTTAACAAGAGCAACAGAGCAAGAGAAAATTAGAAAAGCTGATGTTGTTCCAGCGGCACAAAAAAATTCTTGTGTTCTTATGTTCGCGTTCTAGTGTTCCATTGTGTTCGCGTGTGTTCATCTTCGATTTGGGCCAATAGCTAGTTCGCTAGTTGGACCCTCGCTAGTTAGATCCTCATCATTATGCTTCTAGCCAAAAGGTTTCATTATGCTTCTAGCCAAAAGGTTTCCTAGTTCCTATGAGTGGAAATTAAGCATAAGTAGGTAGGTAACTGTGCTCCACAAAATGATTGCCAAGCAAGTTCCTGATGATGATGATGCTTAGATACTGATGTATCAGCAAGTTGCATGACTGATATAAGTCAAAGCTAGCCTAACTTAAGAAATATACACCTGAATTAGCCTAAAATACTTACACAGTACCCTCCACAAAGAGAGGAGATGATGGAAAGCTCCAACCAGAATTTTCAATCGGACAAATATTAAGAGTTCAAATTTGTCAAAATTTTCTCTTTTTTTGTTACTCTTAACATATAATGAATTTGAACTTGGTATCTCATGGATATATGTACAATGAGCAACCCCTAACCCTCATTATCTTATATAGAGAGATAATGTTTACCCTCTCAATAGAATAAGTAATATAGGACTAAACTACACTAATATACTTAATTATAGGCCTCATGCCCCTAATAGGCTTGATTTAGGTAAAGTGTCCATACAATCGGGTCATGGATGTCCGATATACAACAACTCTTTCAATTCTACATATTCAGTCATTTGGTTCTTTGCACAAGTATATAATATGGTCCATTTGTTCTAGATCTACGAATTTTTTATCAGGAATATGATGCTAACTACAAAAAAGATTTAAGTATGCAGAAGAAATTGTTCATTGTTTAGACAGCAGAAGCTAATTTAATTATGGTGTGAACCTGAAGCAGTATAAAGGGTCGTTTTTCAGCTGGGGCAAATCTAACATACATGATGGGTCTATTAGCTAGTGAGACAAAACTGTCCAGACACTATTGATTAGACTATTAGATACTTCCGATTAACAGTATCATATGCAAGATCAAAGACATTGCTAGTTTATTCATTTAAACATAAAAGATTTAATCCGGTCATCCATGATAGGCTTCTGATGCCATCAGGGTTAACTATATATATGACAGTTTTCCATCATTTTTTCCTTGACAGTCACTATTGTTAAGTAAAACCGTAAAAGTACTTTAATTAGATGATCACAGTTATAATTAATGGGCTAATTTTGCTTCAAGAAGAAATTGTATGTTCTATCGTACGATACATCATCCCACATTCTATACCTGCGCGCAAGCTGCGATAACCCGGAATAATTTACTCCCATATACATCTCAGCTGGGATCATTTATATATTTGCCTTGAGTTACATATTGGCCAAATAAAAGCTTAAAAGGCAGATGCTTTGAATAATTGAAGCATACTTCTTAAAATAAATAGATCAACAAAAACTATATTTATACACTTTTCTGATCATATACAGGACTAGTTAATCAAATGATAAACTGAACAATAACACATAATTTTATGGACGTACATATCTTAGCAATATACATGCCCATGCTAATTATTCTCATGCAATCCTAAAAAGATACTGGAGAACATGTAGTTCCGGAGATTATTTATTGTTACACACCAGCCAACTTGTTTTGACATCTTGATACTAGAAGATTACCGGAAAAGTATCCCATTTAAAGTAGCATCCCACTAATCCTTCACAAATAATATTATGCCAAAATCTAAAACGAATGAAGTACATTTGGTAGATGCATTTGCAAAGCTTGTTTAAATCTAAAAACCAATGAAACTGCAGCGTGTGTGCTTCGATACTATTTCCAACAATTTAAAGGTGACACATATTTCGATGAAAACAATGAAGTGGATATTCATCTCAAAATAGACAGTTCCTTATTTTATTTTTATAAAATTTGGAAAATTATGCGAAAATGATATTTTACCTTGAAATGGGTAGATTGAGTACTCTATCTCTCTCTACAAGAGCTGGATCTGAGTACATGCCACAGTTCCTAGCTGCCTCTCTCTGTTGCTAATTACTGCTAAATGATGCTGGACATGTAATATGCCAAAGTCCACTTGCACCCTAGAATTATTGTGTTCGGTTTAAAACTATTTAAGCGTTGTAGCCAGGGAAAAGAAATTCGTTTTGAAAAAAAAATTCAGAGGGGAACAAATTGAATGAAATTTCGGAATTTTGGTGGGTTTTCAAACTGGACGAAATTTGACTAAAATTTGGACTGAATTTTGTCCTAAATCAAATTTAGGATGTAATTTGTCCAAATTCAAATATTTTCAAAAATTTTGAACGAATTGAAAATATTTCAGAGGGGGTGAAATTTCGCCGAAACTAATTTCCCTAGTTGTACGTAACACAAGAGTGACATCGAAATTAAGCCAAGAGAAGAAAGAATATACCGTAGAACATGCATGCATCTAGATTGCCATGGATGAGAGAAGTTAAACTCAACAATCAGGCAATCACCATATATTGATCGTATTAATTTACCTGCGCCTAACATAAGTGCCTACGTGTATGCATGGCTTCTTCCATGAACTCTTCACTGCTGGAGAAAAGGCAGCAATTTAGGCATGTAAGTACCATTATCCTTGAATGTGTATATATATGGATTGGCCTTTTGTAGATCTTGCATAGAGAGAAGGTGCTTGCTTCTATGGTTTAGTAACCTTCTTGTGCTGCCATGAGAGGATGAAACTGCCAGATGATCTGATGGCTTACCCATCTAGCTAGCTCTGCCTCTACGTTGCAAATCATCTATGTATAAGCGCTCTACTTTCAGATCATGCTGGCAGCTTCATCCACTTGTGGTGCACCAGAGAGAGAGAGAGAGAGTGAGAGAGAGAGCTATCATCCTTTTGAGAGAGGAGGGGAGGAAAGAGAGGTGAGAAGATGTGGATGTGAGAAGGGTGATTTGGGCTTCTTATGGAGCCTTTCTTCTTCTAATGCCTGTTTGGAATACTGCTAGGAAAGTTGATGTGAAAGAACAATTGAGAGGATGTGGTCCCAGAGTGGAAGGGAAATAGAATATTGGCATGCTCACCCACTATCATGCACGCTAAGGAGTTTCTATAAATAAGGTTGGCTTTTCAAAAGCTGTTGCATAGTTTTTGTGCATTTCTATGCAAAAAAAATTTAGACATTTTATGTAACTATTAGCATAAAATTTGTGTACACAACGTACGTTACACAAAAGAAATAAAGAAGTAATGTGTCGCACTTATGGTACGAATATAACATAAGAGTAAGGCAGATCTTTGTTGAGCTCCACAATATTCTTCGATATAAACCGCTACACAAACTGAAGATAGATTTAATTTTTCATGAGAAAAACATGATATCTTTCATGACTAAAATTTGCTTTACTAATTAATATTCAACAATACAGAGTGTTGAGTTTGAATACGATACGAATTGAGTTTGAGTGTGATACGAATTTCGTATCCTACTCCAACTCATAGTTTTACTACTACATAGAGTCTTTTATGTACCACTACAAATATATCCTTGTAGTCCATAGGAAAAAGCAAGAGCACCATTGTAAACATCTCTTCATATAGTGATATTGCCTTCGTGCACCCGTGGTTTTTTCCAAAAGTGTTTTCCACATAAAATCCGTATCTCCCGTTCCTATTTTATGTGCATTATTTGCAACAAGTGGTACCAGAGCACAAACGACATCCAATCAACATCGTTACGACGTCTTGTCATGGTCTCGATGGCTTGGCAAATCGAAGCAAACGCCGCACATTCCTTCGCGCCGAGTCTGAAGCCAAGTCCTTGTCCGTGTTAAGGGTGGTAGTGTAATAGTCATGTAAGGGTTAGGGGTAGTTATGTAATTGTAGTCTAGTCTAGGGTATCTAGTCCAAGGTTGCTCTTGTACACTATATATTGCCCCTTGGGCTCTTGCAATAGAAAAAAGAATTCAGCCCCCATTTCTCTCTTCCCTCCCAAAATCTAATATGGTATCAGAGCAAAGATCCAAACCCTAGCCTCTATCTTCTTCCACCGCTCCTGCCCTCGAGAGGAGCAATCTCCGCTCCCAAGGGTAGCACCCAATCTCGTTTTTATCTTTAGTATATCAATAATTTGTTAATGTCAAGTAGCAACAGTACGCAGTAGCCACTACTACAAAACAAGCTATAGTAGACGCCCCATCACAGACGGTTCCTTTGGAACCATCTGTGTTGGGTCGATCGAACTGCGGTGGTGGCGGGCCGACTATCACAGCGGTATTTTTGGAACCATCGTGATAGTAATCTATCCTGACGGTTGATGAATAGAACCGTCGTGAATTATCCTGACGGTTCTATTAACAAACCGCTGTGATAATTCCCTAATCCGCAGCGGTTTTAGGTTACAACCGTGCGTAGTACTATCCTGAGCGGTTCTTATGTAGAACAAATGCAGCGATAGTTGAATTATCCTGAGCGGTTCTTAATAAAACCGTCATGATATCTAAACGCACAACACATCCTCTACCGCACCGCTGCTGTGTTCGCTGCGCCGCTACTGTGCCTCTCTTGCCCTCGCCATCGCCTTTGCCCTCTACCATCGCCGCTTTGGATCAAGAACAGCCCCCTGCCGTGGCTCCACTTAGATCTGCTCTAACATACCTGCTGCTCCTCCCAGGCGCCACCTCTGCGATCTGGATGGGATGATGAGCTCCTACTATGGGCAAATAGATATAGTAACTTCACCTCCAAACTTTTTTTCATTTAGGAATTTTCATATATATAGCCAAACAACGTGGCCAGTCGCTTACAAAAAGATTAAAAAACTAGAAACCTATCTAGTGGCGGAGGTAGGTTGCTATCTCCGTCTTCAATACTTCGTAGGCGGCGGCGTCGGGGGCGGACGGTTCATGATCGAGCAAGCTGAAATCGTCCACTCACGTGGCGCTGCGTTCGAGTGTCTCCCGAAGACCCTCGGACTGTTGAACCAAGAAGAATTGAGCCCATAGGCTCTCTTCTCTTGCTTGAGGGGTCTCGGCCTGGTCGACTCGATCGCTTCTTTGCCTCGATTAAGCGATCAAGTGACGACAAACCTCTTGGAGGCGTGCAGCGTCGTTTTGGAGGACCACGTCGGCGACGCGATAAACTTCGCCGAAAGTGGGAGTTCACCCGAAGACACGGCGGAGGAGGATGTCAAGGCGGCGGAAGGTGGCGTCACCGCGCCGGCAAATTCTCGGATAGAGGAGGAGGTGAAGACATTGTTGAAATAGTGTTCTTCCACGGCCGCGATTCAATGTCTGTGAGAGGTGCGTGTAAAGTGCGTGTCTGAAGAGGAGGCAGCCATTTACATTTTTGTGGAGAAAGGGGATCAAGGAGGTTGTGTGAAATACATTGTAGAAGGACACATCTATATATAGAACAAGTTCTAAAGCGGAGCGGAGGCGAAGAGATATTTGGGGAGGCTGTGGCGGCGTTGGAAAATGAAGAGATGAAGCCGCGCCATGTGATCGTGAGGCGAAGAGACACATGCGGGAAAATGAAGACGAAGAGACGCGGAAAATGAAGAGAGTTATCACGAGATGGTTCCGTAGTATAACCGTCTGTGAAAAGGAATCACAGACGGTTCTATTTAAAAACCGTCTGTGATACGTTCCATATCACATACGGTTCTATTATAGAACCGTCGGTGATACATTCCATATCACAGATGGTTCTACTATAGAACCGTCTGTGATATTATTATCACAGACGGTTCTCATCAGAAACCGTCTGTGATATACTTTTTATAAGGCGGGAAACGCTAGGGTTTTGCTCTCACTTGTCACTTCCTCTCCCGCGCCCCTTAGGCTCTCGCGCGCTCGTTTGCCTCCTCTAGGGTTTAGGGCTCGCCCATAGTTCACCGCCGACTACGACCTCGGTGCCGCCGCCCCCGACATTGGCGCCCCCGACCTCGGTGCCGCCGCCCCCGACCTCAGCGCCTTCGACCTCGGTGCCACTGCCCCCAACCTCGGCGCCCCCGTTCACCTCCCCGATCGTAAGCCCGGCGTCGCCGCCTCGACCTCGGCGTCGTCCTCCTCCCGTGTCGGCCTCCTCCTCTGCTGCCTTCTCCTGCGCCGTCCTCCTCCCTCTGCTGCCGGCCTTCTCCTCGCGTCGTCCTCCTCCCGTGTCGGCCTCCTCCTTGCACCGTGAGTTCTTGTGCGGCATCCTCTCTGTGAGTATTGCTCTCTGTGGCGATTCGGCTTTGTTGATCGATGGGCTTTGTTGACATGCTCTGTGATGAACTCTATCTTATCTTGAGATTGAATGTGATAGTTAGTTCATACTTGAGCTCTATTGTATTGACTCGTCAATATGATCTAATGTTAATTGGTTACTTTGTTGAGCTCATCGCTCTGCAAATTGATCAATGGGCTTTGTTGACATGCTCTGTGATGAACTCGTCTTATCTTGAGATTGAATGTGATAGTTAGTTCATACTTGAGCTCTATTGTATTACTTGCTCTTGTCAATATGATCTACTATTAATTGGTTATTTTCGGTTTGCAAATTGATCGATGGGCTTTGTTGACATGCTCTTTGATGAACTCTATCTTATCTTGAGATTGAATGTGATAGTTAGTTCATACTTGAGCTCTATTGTATTACTTACTCTTGTCAATATGATATACTATTAATTGGTTACTTTCGGTTGCAAATTGATCGATGAGGCTTTCTTGACATGCTCTTTGATGAACTCATCTTATCTTGAGATTGAATGTGATAGTTAGTTCATACTTGAGCTCTATTGTATTACTTACTCTTGTCATATTACTCTTGTCAATAT
Organism: Phyllostachys edulis; assembly: GCA_036346405.1. Taxonomy (NCBI): domain Eukaryota; kingdom Viridiplantae; phylum Streptophyta; class Magnoliopsida; order Poales; family Poaceae; genus Phyllostachys; species Phyllostachys edulis. The sequence goes on along the minus strand of CM070563.1, from coordinate 21,339,352 downwards.
GATGTCTTTGTTAATTGGTTACTTTACATTTGAAAGCTAGTTATTACGATTCTTCATGTTCAGTTCTATTGAGAGTATTCAGTTTTAGTTGGTAATCTAATGACTAGTTTGTGATTCTTCTAGTAGTCTGTATGAGCTCATTCAACTTTTCATTTGCCATCTGTTTTTGTGCATGCTTGAATCTGTTTTTGTGCATGCTTGAATATGTTTTTCACACAATTGAGATCATTTGACAGTTAAGCAAAGTATTGTTTAGAGCTCATAGTTTGAATTTATATTATCATATCAATAGGATTGAGATGGCAAAAACTTGTTCTTTAGCTACTCTCCTTCTGAGAGCACATAATATCATCAATCAATATGTTGGAATAGTGTCATGCCTTTGTTAATCTCTAGACCTTTCATTGGTGAGAGTTTAATCCAAGCGGTTCTTATTAAGAACCATCTGTGATTCTTTTGCATTTCCTTAGAGAAGCTGGTGGATTAAGGAGTGTTAAATTCTTTAGGAATTATGCTTTAATGCTAATTAATTTTGTTGGGATTAATTTTGAAATTTTGCTTGATTCTATTTTGTTTCTATGTCTTTATTAAAGGCTAGTCTTCTGTACATGAAGCATTAAACCTTTGCTTAGCATTTTCTTCGTCGATCTGACACACTTGAGTGTACCTTTGCTTCGTGCCAATCCTCTACGACGCGAAGCAAATGGTACACTCTAGTGTCGAGCTTCGATGAAGTAGGCTCGAGCAAAGATAGGCTCGAACAAAAGATTTATATCACTAGTTTCTATCTATACAAAGATCACAAGAGAAATTTGGTGGATTAAGGAGTGTTAGAATAGGAGCGAGGAGGCGGTGAGCCTAGAGCATTAAACCTTTGCTTAGCATTTTCTTCGTCGATCTGACACACTTGAGTGTACCTTTGCCGTGCCAATCCTCCACGGACGAAGCAAATGGTACACTCGGTGTCGAGCTCGATGAAGTAGGCTCGAGCAAAGATAGGCTCGGGCAAAAGATTTATATCACTAGTTTCTATCTATACAAAGATCACAAGAGAAGTGGTGGATTAAGGAGTGTTAGAATAGGAGCAGGAGGCGGTGAGCCTAGAGCATTAAACCTTTGCTTAGCATTTTCTTCGTCGATCTGATACACTTGAGTGTACCTTTGCTTCATGCCAATCCTCTACGGCATGAAACAAATGGTACACTCCGTGTGTTGGGCTCGATGAAGTAGGCTCGAGCAAAGATAGGCTCGAGCAAAAGATTTGTATCACTAGTTTCTATCTATACAAAGATCACAAGAGAAATTTGGTGGATTAAGGAGTGTTAGAATAGGAGGCAGGAGGTGGTGAGCCTAGAGCATTAAACCTTTGCTTAGCATTTTCTTCGTCGATCTGACACACTTGAGTGTACCTTTGCTTCGTGCCAATCCTCCACGGACAAGCATAAATGGTACACTCCGGTGTGTCAACTTTCATTGCCATCTTCATCTCTATAGTCAACCTCTGTACTTCTTCACGAGATTAATTGTTTCATATTTATGCTGGAATGTTAGTACTCTGTATGAGCTCATTCAACTTTTCATTTGCCATCTTGATCTCTATAGTCAACCTCTATACTTCCTCACGAGAGCAAGTAAGTGAGATGGCAGAGGCACCGTCTTCGCCGCCGTCACCGACGCCTTGAGATGGAAGAGGCGCAGACGATGCCGCCAACACCGAGCCCATGAGATGGAAGAGGCGCCGGCGAGGCCGCCGACATCGACGCCGCGAGATGGAAGAGGCGCTAACGAGGCCGCCGTCACCGTCGGCAGTAATGACGAGGCGAGATGGCGGAGGACAATCGAAAATGCCTCTGGCCGGTGGTCATCACGGAGGTCGGTGACTTTGGGGTCCCTCTGAGTCCCAAGAGATCGTGGCGAGATTCGAACCATCTGCGGGATACTTGCAAGGGCAGGTCCTCATCACCACACCAGCGTGGAAAGACTGACGAAAGAAGCGAAAGCGCCTTGTGGGCAGAACTTTCGGAGAAGTTCACTATTCGAAGCACATGTAGCGCAGCGGCGACGGACGGCGATGCTCACGATGGGTAAATCGTGGAGGACCTTCAAGAGCATTCTTGTCACGAAATGCGTGAACACGGGTCGGGCGCCCTTCAGCGCGATCTGATTCTTGGCGGGAAGCATGGGACACCTTTGTGGCTATAAGCAGCGGCGAATTTAAGGAGCAAAGTCACGGCGCACAAAGCTCTCGGACACGAAACACTCACCGCCTGACTTCGGCGGCTTTGGCGGGTACACGGGTAAATCGAGGAATGGGCGGCGGAGAAGGAGAACCCGTTTCGATGTCACGCACCCGCGTTCCTAAAATTTGGTTTAAGCGAGGGCAAAAGTCTCGTCTTGGGCAGCATCTCCTTCACAAACCGGCGAGACCGGAAGTGTCCCAGCGTGTGGTAAATATGTCAAACTACTAAGTTGTTAATAAGTCCATAACTTCATAGTGCCTATAATAACGTGATGACCTCTTGCGGCGTGACTTGATCGCCCAAGCTTCCCAAGGCTCCTTCCATGCGAGCGAGGAGAAGGATATACTATCTACGACCTTGGGAAACAAGGAGCACCGGGTCGCCGCGAGGCCTTGGGGTTAACGTACCTTGGAGTCATGGATTCGCGGACGACTCTGCGTATAGGACTAGGAAGAGATCCAAGGCGAAACACGACAACCGGTTAGTGCAGATGATTACTAACCAATTTCAAATGCAGATGGCGGCATTGCGAGTCAAATGGATATACACATGAGCGGTGATGTAAGCCGCCCCACTAATTCGGGAGGCGGTCCTCCTCGATGTCGAATGGCGTCTCGTCGCGCATAATTGTGAACATGGCGGCGTCCGATTCACCGATAAGCGACATCAAGGTAGCGTACATCTATGGAATGCACCAAAGATAGACCTATAGGGCGCCTTAGCTAATTGCGTATCGTTTTGTAGGAGCCGACGCCTGTAAGCTCAAGTGAGGATGGATGGGTCTCTTTGTATTGAGGCTACGCGAGGATGGTGTATCCATACGAGGAAGGCGGTCAAGACGGTGCCCGGTGGTGCGCAGTTATGCGAGGTCGGTGGATATGGTACATGTCAATTTCGAGCGTCCGCTGAAGATTTGCCGAACGAAGAGATCACAACACTAGGGATGCCGTCCTCTCTTTTATCCGATGGCCCAAGAAGGACATCGCCATACTGGACCCAGCGATGCCACGATTTGGACACGACCATTCCTCTCCAACGGGACCCTCGATGACTCCACCTCATGTTTCGCCTCAGAAGGCCACCTCTTCAATTCCCGTGGAGAAGACGCCGAAGAAACAGCAAAAGCGTGTCGTCGTATCGGTTCCCGAGTCGTCTCACAAGAAGACGCTGCCAATCGCTAAGGCCTAATCAAAATCGATGAACGTTAAGGCGCCTCCCAAGTCCGGAAGTCCGCGATACCCGGGAACTACATCATCGGAAAACCGTTGTGCTCGAAGCGATATTAATGCACGCTGGATATGCTTGTCGGGCTTTGCATGCACGGTACTTGAACAAGACCCAAAAGAAGGGTTGCGATCTGGAATCACCGTCGAATCGAGGACAAGCATTTCTTCAGCGGGGACGAGGTACTTCGTCGTGGGCTTCAGCGACTTATATGAACTATTCAACCTCGTTGGCCTCGACATCTCGCTTCTACGATGTTGGACCTTTGTAAGTGCGTACAATCAAGTTCTACATTCATGTAATACCGATAAATATCACAACTCATTGGTTATGTATAGATACATCTTTGAAAAATGTCAGGAATGGAAAGAACCGGTGGGTTTCCTCGACCCACATGTGGTATCGTTGCAAACCATCCAACAAGACTAGATCCTTCGCCGAGAAATACATAACGAGGTCATTGCTTCGTCAGACGAACATGAAGTACATAGTGGTGCCCTACAACCGGGGTAAGTGTCACTACTTGCTATACAAATTTTATTTGTACTTTATCTGTGACCACGAACTTAGGTTTAATGACTATAGCGACATACATGAGTAGATACCACTGGATCCTTTTAGTTATTATACCCAAGAGGAACCATATGATATACCTTGATTCCCTAAACCGCAACAAGCACGACTTGACATTCTAAGAGGAATACTCGAGAGGTATGCTCATTTCCTCCTTACATAACTCTATTGTAGTCTTCATTAGTTTGAAATGGCGAGGATAACTTTTTGAATCATGTAGGTCGTTCATCAATTATGTTGCCAACAAAGGAATATCTGATGGAAAAAAGCCTAACTAACACACGGGATGGATTTTCCGATACTGCGCTACAACACGATAATCCTATATCATACTTCATAATAACAGCGTCTCAATGACTATACCTATATATGTAATTCTATTTTTGCGATTGCATGACAAAAGATGATGAGTTATGTGCAATCTAAATGCGCTATCATATGTAGCTAATCCTTAGAGCTAGGAAGAAGGATCACGAGGTTTGTCAATCTCGAAATAATTATTTCCTAATTATAAATTTAAATATATATAGCTTACCACTTTACTCTTAATTGGTAGCGGCAGGTCTTGGATTTACAATGTGATTCACTCGTTGCGGAAGAGATCAAGGACATTAGAGGAAGCTCTACACCTTTATCAACACGAAATCATTAACGACAATGGAGAGTTTCACTCCGCCAACCGAGAAACATCACCCATGACACCTCTCATCGTAAACAATTGTAATCTAGTTGTAACTATAGCGACAATACTTGAACAAATGCGATCTTTTGTAATTTATTTTGAGTAATGATCACTTTGAGTTGTCAACAATTGATTATCTCTAATGAATCTATTTTTGTGCATGCTTGAATCTGTTTTTGTGCATGCTTGTTTTGAGAGGGCATGGCTAGCAATTCTGAGGCTAGCGAGAAAACAAAAATTTTGGTCGGTATGAGCTATCACAGGCGGTTTTTGTTAAAACCGTGCATGAAGGAAAATATCCTGAGCGGTTTCTACTTAAAACCATACGTGATACGAGAATATCACAGATGGTTATAAAACAAACCGTCGTGAAAGCATATCACGAGCGGTTCTAAAGAAAAGCCGTGCGTGATATAAATGCGGTTTTATTGAGAACCGTCGTGATATCTCGATCACGAGCGGTTTTAATCAAAGCATGCGTGATACTAGCCTTCCTGAGCAGTTTGTTAGTAAAACCGTCGTGATATTTCGTATCCTGAGCGGTTTTTACCGTGCGTGATAATATCTGTTATCACAGACCAACAAATATAGGCGGTTGAAAAAATGCGTGATAACGATTCCAACCGTGCGTGATGTGGCTTCCTGTAGTAGTGAGCAATCCTACGATATGCAAAGTAGCGGCAACAGCAAGCCGTTGGTCTTCATCAGCAGAGCCATTCATTCTCTCCCCCGCAGTCGGTCTTCATCTTTCTTCAAGCAGTCGAGCTAGCAACCGCTGCTCCTCAATCCTTCCACGATGGAGGAGATCTGGCGTCGCCCTTGCCTCAGGCTACCCTAAAAATCCTCAGCCAGAGCTCCTCCCGACTAGGGCCTCGCGACGTGAACTCGGCTCCCGTGCTCCTGGCCGCCGCCTCTACTCCATGGGTCCAGCGGATCGAGCTTAGATCCATTGCCGGCGTCGGCATCCTCGCCCGATGCAGCTTACCTCCTCCTTTGGATCTAGCGGGAGCTTGTCCACGAAAGCCTCCTTCGGATCCGGTGTCGGGAGCTCAATCCACATCGTTCTGTCCGGTGGCGCTACGGTGGGCGACGGGATCTAACGGATCGAGTCCGGATCTAACACTAGCACCGATGTCCTCCTTGCCTGATGCGGAGTCCTCATCGCCTCTCCAAGGCTGACATCGCCCACTTCGTGGCCCACGACCTGTGGATCCTCAATTGCAGCGTCAACAACACCCTCAAGGTCTACGTCTCTAGCTTTCTTAGCCACGGCCTCTCCGCTGCATAGATCCGAAGCTTCATCCGCCTGGCCCCCTACGTATTCCGCTCCTTCAACATCCAAGAGAAGCTCGGGTTGTAGATGCCCTTCTTGGGATCGCTGGAGAAGTTCCTTCTCGTCATCAAGTGCAACTTCCACCTCCTCACCTCGGACCTCGAGAGGGTGGTCAAGCCCAACATTGAGCTGCTGCGGGAATGCGGGCTGAGTGCTTGCAATATTGCCAAGATGTGCATGCCCAACTCAAGGCTACTCACCAGCAACCCCAACTAACTCCAAGGGCATATACACCGTCGTCGCCCTCTTCCCGACTAGATCCACTCGAATCTAGCCTCCGACCTCTGGAGCTCGCCATAGTCATTTTCGGTCATCCCCAACCCTAGCGCTTCTGGATCCGATCATCCTCGACTCATTTGCCGTCGGTTCTAGCCTTCTCCTTTAGTCACCGATGGTGGATCTGACCGTCTCCCTCGTCACCAATGGTGGATCCGGCCTCCTCGAGCTCACCCTCATTGCAGCTGGATCCATCTTTCACGACGCCATTAATGCTAGTGGCCTGTCCCGAGCTCCTCTGCTCTATGCCATAGAAAGCCAAGTAGAGGGCTACTGCTGCTGGGGAAACTCCACCTCGAAGCTCATCGTCTTGGTGCTCTACACAACAAAGCTCATCGTCCTAGTGTCGTCGATGTCGCCTCTGCCTTGGCTTGGTGCTCTTTTGTGCTCTGCCTCGCTGGTTGGGGTTGGCCATCTTGCCGGCTTCGGCCTCATTTATTCATCTTCCATCTTGTATCTTTGGTCTTTCCACTAGGCTGGCTAAGGTACTGCTATTGTGCTGCTTCTAATGCTTGTATCTTTGCTAGCTAAGTCTATTTTCCTTTTATTTCCATCGAGTCCATCCAAGTTTACTTCATCTCTCTTTGAGTTCATCGAAGTCGTGCCAGTTCATCATATCCTTTGTTAATCAATCGATTGCTTCTTCCTTTTTGGGTTGCCACGGTTCGTCCATTGGATCGAGTGTGGTTACCCCTATTACCATTGTTGATGTGACTTTGCCCTCTTGGCCCTCTATTGTAGCCATCTTGCTACACATCTTCGCAACATTGTGACTCTTGACCAATGGCCTTCTTTGTCGTTATCATCAACTCTTCATCTTTGCCTTCGTCAAGCACTAGATTCGACATTGTCACCTCACTTCCTGGGTGGGCGGATCTAGTTCGTGTACTCGTCTCAATCTCTCTCTTCATCGGCTTGATTTGACATATCTGTCTATTCCTGTCGCTTTCAACATCTCCAAATCAAGACATTCGTGTGTGAAGAGCCGATAGACAATTTTTGTTCAAGAGTTGCATGCTTCGACAACATCTTCAAGCTCGGACTTCGGGTTTATCTTTTATTTTAGTGTTGTCCTCTTCAAACTCAATACTATTGCATACGCATTGAGTTTGATTGGGGGTGCTAAGGGTAGTAGTGTAATAGTCATATAAGGGTTAAATTGTACCAACAAATTCAGGATTTCTTCCACATGGCGATTTTGAAGTATGATCTTTTGCTACTAGGTCGAGACATGAGGTTTTCTCTATGGCAAGTCAAGATGTGAGTTGATCTTGCATAGCTCGATTTGGATGATGATTTATTAGGGATCGACAAGATGTTCGCTGCATTGTCTCTTGAGAAGAAGCAAAGTAAAGATTGTAAGGTCTTATCTCAGATTCATCTTCATCTGTCAACTAATATTCTACAGGAAGTTTTGAAGGAGAAAACCACCACCGCATTATGGTTGAAACTGGAACAGATTTGCATGACCAAAGATCTGACCAATAAGATGCACTTGAAGTAGAATCTTTATTCGCACAAGATGGCCGAAGGTGGGTCATTATTGAACCACCTGATAGCGTTCAAAGAAGTAGTCTCGTATCTCGAGTCTACGGATATAAAGTATGATTATGAAGATTTGGATCTTATTTTTTTATGCTTGCTGCCTAGTTCATACTCTACTTCAGAGATATTATTCTATATAGCCTAGATAATCTTACACTTAATAAAATCTATGAAGCACTGCATGTGAAGGAAAAGATGAAACTCATGGTTTCAAACGAAAGTTCAAATTCGCGTGCATAAGACCTAGTTGTGCATGACAGACAATAGGAGAGGAGTTCAAACAGTGATTCAAGAGGCAAAAGCTCGATCAGAAATTACAAAGGCAGATCGAAATCCAGACGCGGGTATAAGTCGTGCAAGTATTGCAAGAAAGATGGACATGATATATCTGAGTGCTAGTGAGTAAAGGAAAAAAATATGTTCATGCTAATCTGTTTCGAAGAGATCACGTTTTGTTTTGGCTACAGCAGGAATTCGTTTCAAGGTGGAGATTGTTGAGTTTAAGTGTGATACGAATTGAGGTTGAGTGTGATACGAATTTCGTTTCCTACTCCAACTCATAGTTCTACTCCTACACGGAGTCTTTCATTTACCACTATAAATATATCCCTGTAGTCCATAGGGAAGAGCAAGAGCTTCATTGTAAACATCTCCTTATATAGTGATATTGCCTTCATGTGCCTGTGGTTTTTTTCCTGGGTTTCCACGTAAAATTTGTGTTTCTCGTTCCTATTTTCCGTGCATTATTTGCAACACAGAGGATGCATGAGAAGATGATCAAACATTCAAGCACCATGTTCACATATTAATAGTGGCACTGTTACATGCATTTTAACACAACAAAAACAAACAGATGTTGTAAATTGAGGTGACTAGCCAATGAGAATAGCTATATATCCCTAGAGGCCTAGACGGTAAAGACAAAATAGGGGACCATGCTTCTTATGACACTGTTGTTCTATATGCAACTATGCAAGTCATCATCATGCAAAGAAAACAAAAGGCATCTCCCTGAATTAACATAAACCAACAAGATGATGTGATCTTCCTATCTTTAAGACAAGAAATATGGTGTTAGCATTTCTTAACCTCTTCTCTCACTTTTTGAGTACATGGATCTAGTATTGGTCAGGATCCAAAAGGCAAGAAGCAACTATCTTTAATCTTTTTGACAAAGAAAGAGGGGATTGAGGGGCCAAAAACCAGCTCTCTAATCAGTCTCCGCATGCGTAGAAAGAGGGGATTGAGGGGCCAAAATACTGCTAGGAAAGTTGATGTGAAAGAACAATTGAGAGGATGTGGTCCCAGAGTGGAAGGGAAATAGAATATTGGCATGCTCACCCACTATCATGCACGCTAAGGATTTTCTATATATAAGGTTGGCTTTTCAAAAGTCATTCTGAGTTTTGTGCATTTCTATGCAAAATATTTTAGACATTTTATGTAACTCTATTAGCATAAAATTTGTGTACACAAAGATGCAATTCGTTGTTTTAGTTACACAAAAGAAATAAAGAAGTAATGTGTCGCACTTATGGTATGAATATAAAATGAGAGTAAGGCAGATCTTTCTTGAGCTCCACAATATTCTTCGATATAAACCGCTATACAAACTAAAGATAGATTTAATTTTTAATGAGAAAAACATGATATCTTTCATAAGTAAAATTTGCTTTACTAATTAATATTCAACAATATAAAGTGTTGAGTTTGAATACGATACAAATTAAGTTTGAGTGTGATATGAATTTCGTTTCCTACTCCAACTCATAGTTTTACTGCTACACAGAGTCTTTCATGTACCACTATAAATATATCCTTGTAGTCCATAGGAAAGAGCAAGACCATCATTGTAAACATCTCCTCATATAGTGATATTACCTTTGTGTACCCGTGGTTTTTCCCAAAAGTGTTTTCCACATAAAATCCGTGTCTCCCGTTCCTATTTTTATGTGCATTATTTGCAACAAGTGGTATCAGAGCACAAACGACGTCCAATCAACATCATTACGACGTCTTGTCGTGGTCTCAACGGCTTGGAAAATCGACGTATTGATCTGCAGTCATTCGTCGAATTCGAAGCAAACGTCGCACATTCCTTCGCGTCGAGTCCGAAGCCAAGTCCTTGTCCGTGTTAAGGGTGGTAGTGTAATAGTCAAGTAAGGGTTAGGGGTAGTTATGTAATTGTAGCTTAGTCTAGGGTTTCTAGTCTAAGGTTTCTCTTGTACACTATATATTGCCCTTTGGGCTCTTGCAATAGAATAAAGAATTCAGCCATCATTTCTCTCTTGTAACATCTCAATTTTTCTGAGCTTTAAAAACCCTTTGAATAGTTAGTAGGGAGAAAATTCACCATTTGGATTTATTTGAATTTAATTCAAAAGCTTAATTATGGACTTTGTACATCAAAACAATTTAATATGATTAAAGTCAACATCAACAATGGCCAAAACTATTTTATTTGGATTCTATGTGCTTGGATATATTTTTTAGATTTTTCTAGAATATTTCCAAGTTCATTTGCTAGTTTCTATTGCTTATTTGAATTCACAGTATTTTTCTAAAAAGAAAAAGTATTAAAATCACAGATTATTCTTATTGGGCCGAATTCCTTCAGCCCAATCTCCTTTCGTGCGCGCAGCCCAACTGGCCCATCCTTTCATCGCCATCCGATCGAGGTGGGACGCTCAGATCAAAATCGCCCGCCCGCGCGTTTCACTCGGTCTCGCTGCCAGGTGGGCCCGTGCGCGTCGTCGTCTCCGACTCGCCTTCATTTTCGCGAGGCCGAGTCCGCCATTGCTACGCTTCGTGAGCTCCGTCCGACAGTGCAACCTTTCCATCTAAACTCCTAGAAAACGTGCCAAACTCTATCTCCTATCCTCCCACATCCAAATCCCACAAAATCAGAAACCGTATCTTATCTAATCTCCAAATTCGTTCGTGACCGAAACGAGATTGATTTGGGGATTTCTAATTCCAGTTCACCTCGATCCTATAAATAGGTCCCCGAGGTTCGCCCTACCCTCCACATCTCGAAACCCCTACCCTCTTTGCCCCGAGAGATCGAGCGCCGCCACGATTTGATATTTGAGTTTCGATCACCGAAACCCTAAACCTCCAATTCCTTTGCTGCTGGTGACGCATTGCTTCCGTGGAGTGCACTGTTGCCTTCCTCGTCTTTAGAGCCACCTCTAGAGCCCTTCGCCGTTGCCGGAGCGTCTCTGGAAGCCAAATCCGACAATAGACAAAAAGCTCGCCGCCGAGCTCGCCTTGGCCACCACCAAGCGTCCTCGACCACCCGAGTTGGTCAGCGGAGTTACAATAAACTGGGCTACATCGATACCACCCACTGCCGGTAGATCGCCGCCATTCACCAACGACCATCAGATCCATAGCCGCCGTTGCCGTCGAGTCGACGTGGACGTCCACGTCACCGGCCACATCACCCTCTATGCTGACCTGTCGCTCACGTGGCTGCTTTGTCAGCGCATGCATGGCATAGTCCACCGGTCTCTCGATCCATCGGTTCAGTAGACTCGGTCTACCGTGAACCAAGCCGCTAACATGTGGGTCCCACATGTTAGTAAATTCTTTTAATTCTTTTATTCCGGAAAATCCCTCACTGACGTCAGCGTTGCGCATTAAACCGATTTTTCTTTAGAGAAATAATTTGGAAATTCGAAATAATCCAAAATTAGGGTTTTCTTTTAGATTCAAACTTCCAAAGCCCATATCTTTTGCATCCGAACTCCGATTGAGTCCATTCAAATTTCTAAATTCATCTAAATTCAAGATCTATTTATTTGGGATTTTTATTTAATTTTTAAAGTTTGTTTTGTTTGTTTGCTTAGTTTGCGAGTAGACATCGATACTTCAGGAAGATTTGAAGAAGAAGAAGCACCTCAAGAGCAAGATTAGTACCTAGACCTATTCCAAGGCAAGTCATACATTTGATCATATTGAATCCCAGTTTTCAAAAGTTATATTGATTCAAATTATTGCATCTACTTTAAGTATTTATTTAAATGCTTTTGGGTTTAGTTATTAATCCAATTTGTTATATCCACCTTGTCTATTTGATACGTCATAATCTTTTGTCACCCTAGATTAGTTCATTAATTAGATGGTATTATCGTAGCACCAACGTGGGTTAGTTAGATATGATTAGACTGCTTAGCCATGCCACGAGTCATCATTTCATGTAAGTTGCTATTATAAACTTGACTAAGTGATTATGGAAGTATGTGATAAAACTCTGTGTACTATGTGCTATTACTCATTGATGGCATGTGTTGCACTTAACCAACAGGGTGCCAAAGGATTTAGACGGAGGCAAGTGGTACTGTGTATTGTTATGGTGGAGCTGTGTGCATGGGCTTTATAAGTTGTGTGCATAGGGATTTCTAGTGAAATTGGAAGTCTTGCCTTGGTCAATTAAGGACTTAACTTTGTGCGCCATTGAACTGAGCCTTACTGTACGACCACATGCCTGGTATGGGACAGGCCTAACTTAGTAAGTTATGGATTCTTGACATTGATACTGAGGTTGTAGGTTAGACTGTGTTGATTGGGTGGAGGTGGGCTACCAAGTAGTCGCATCGCGGGACGGTTCGCCGCTTCCCTGTCCAATAGTGTGTGTCGTACCTTCCACTGTGTATAGTTTGGTATGATGGTTTGTAAGCAAACTGGGAGTGTCAATGCTTGAGATGAAATCTCTGGAACGTTTTGTTATGATTAGTGCTTGCAACACTAGTTGTATCTTGTGGGTAAAGTGTACAAACTCTACAGAGTGTTAAATTAATCTATTCGAATAGCCGCGTCTGCGATCATAGACATGCTCGGGGATTTCACACGAGGGGTAGTTTTTCATAAAAATGTTGGGAAGGGAGCTGTGTGATCTAAGTTATATGGCTATGTGAATAACTTGTTTAGGCTATGTGTCTTTGTGAAATCAAACTGATCAAATTATTATTGTTATTTGTTTTACTTTATGCTTTCAATCTATTATTCGTATTCAAATTGCAAAAGTTGCATTTCTGCAAAAGAACCACAAAAGTCATTCCTTTGGAATAAGTCTGCATCTATACATTGCATTCTGTGGTGTGACTTGCGAGTACGGTTGTGTACTCAAGCTTGCTAAATCAAATCAACAGAAGTGGAGGAGTCATCGCCTACTTTCGAGGAGGAGTTCAACGAAGGCGCTTGATCGTAGGGTCTTGAACCTAGTCGGTTGCTTGTGGTGAATTGATGGGATTCCGCTGAAGTTTCTGTTCCACTGCTATTTAATTCTCTGTCAGCCCTGCGTGGCTTAATAAGTGTAAACTGGACTATAAGGTCAAAACCCTTATTTGTTTATCAAATTACTCGTTTATGTTATTAGTCGTCTTGTGTGGATCGATATTCATCTATGTTGACACTGTGTGCACTAGTGTGATCCTAGACTAGTGCATTTTACACAGAGGGTCCAGAATTGCATTTTTGGGTCTCGACATCTCTTCCCTCCCAAAATCTAACATGGTATCAGAGCAAAGATCCAAACTCTAGCCTCCATCTTCTTCAACCGCTCCTGCCCTCAGGAGGTGCAATCTCTGCTCCCGAGGGCAGCACCCAATCTCGTTTTTATCTTTAGTATATCAATAGTTTGTTGATGTCAAGTAGCAATAGTACGCAGTAGCAATCCTACGATATGCAAAGTAGCAGCAACAGCAAGCCGTCGGTCTTCATCAGTAGAGCCATTCATTCTCTCCCCCACAGTCGGTCTTCACCTTTCTTCAAGTAGTCAAGCTAGCAACCACTACTCCTTAGTCCTTTCGCGGTAGAGGAGATCCGGCGTCACCCTCGCCTCGGGCTACCACGAAAATCCTCGGCCAAAGCTCCTCCCGACCGGGGCCTCGCGATGTGAACTCGGCTTCTGTGCTCCTGGCCGCCGCCTCTACTCCACGGGCCTGGCGGATCGAGCCTGGATTCCTCGCCGGCGTCGATGTCCTCGCCCGATACGGCTTACCTCCTCCTTTGGATCCATTGAGTCCATCCAAGTCCACTTCATCTCTCTTTGAGTTCATCGAAGTCGTGTAGTTCATCATATCCTTTGTCAATCAGCCAATTACTTCTTCCTTTTCGGGTTGCCGCGGTCCGTCCGTTGGATCGAGTGTGGTTACCCCTATTACCATTGTTGATCCGACTTTGCCCTCTTGGCTCTCTCTTGTAGCCATCTTGCTACACATCTTCGCAACATTGCGACTCTTGACCAATGGCCTTCTTTGTCGTTATCATCAACTCTTCGTCTTTGCCTTCGTCAAGCACTAGATTCGACATGTCACCTCACTTCTTGGGTAGGCGGATCTGGGTCGTGTACTCGTCGCTATCTCTCTCTTCATCGGCTTGATTTGACATATCTGTCTATTACTGTCGGTTTCAACATCTCCAAATCAAGACATTCGTGTGTGAAATGTCGATGAACAATTTTTGTTCAAGAGTTGCATGCTTCGATGACATCTTCAAGCTCCGACTTCGGGTTTATCTTTTATTTTAGTGTTGTCCTATTCAAACTCAATGCTATTGCATACGCATTGAGTTTGAGTGGGGGTGTTAAGGGTAGTAGTGTAATAGTCATGTAAGGGTTAGGATTAGTTATTTAATTATAGTCTAGTCTAGGGTTTCTAGTCTAGGGTTTCCCTTGTACACTATATATTGCCCCTTGGGATCTTGCAATAGAATAAAGAATTTAGCCCCCATATCTCTCTTCCCTCCCAAAATCTAACAGTCCAAGCTAAAGTCGAAGCGGAGTCACGTAGAGCACTCGGCTTGCCGACCATCTACAAAAGCTATCGCAAACGTGACCAAAGTAGAGCCGAGAAAGAAAATAGCAAAAAGTTGTTTAGCATCAAACCCGAGGTGAACATGTTGCCTCGCGATGTCATCCAGCAAATTGGCCTCCTTTTCAAGTACACACGAAGTGTACCTGGGATCCTGACAAGCATAGCTATGTTCACACAAAATTGTACTAGAAAATTCAGGACCAAAGATCTGACCAGTAAGATACATTTGAAGTAGAATCTTTATTCACACAAAATGGTGGAAGGCGGGTCATTATTGAACCACCTGATAGCGTTCAAAGATGTAGTCTCATATCTCGAGTCTATGGAGATAAAATATGATTATGAAGATTTGGATCTTATTCTTTTGTGCTCGCTACCTAGTTCATACTCTACGTTCAGAGATACTATTCTATATAGCCTAGATACTCTTACAATTAATAAAATCTATGAAGCGCTGCATGTGAAGGAAAAGATGAAACTCATGGTTTCAAATGAAAGTTCAAATTCGCATGCATAAGACCTAGTTGTCCGTGACAGACAATAGGAGAGGAGTTGAAACGGTGATTCAAGAGGCAAAAGCTCAGTCAGAAATTACAAAGGCAGGTCGAAATCCAGACACAGGTACAAGTCGTGCAAGTATTGCAAGAAAAATGGACACGATATATCTGAGTGCTAGTGGGTAAAGAAAAAAAATATCGTCTCCATCAGCTGCTGTGAAGATCCGTCTTCTCTCGTGATTTCCTGGACGGAACCTACGAGGGGGTCTTGGTGTTGATTGATCCTCTGCTCGACCATGTTATCCTCTACTGAGAGAGAAGCGCTAGGACGAGGTCATCATGTGACTTTGCGAATTCCTCTGCTCCCGGTACATTTCTGTACGTTGCATGGTTTGTTGGAGGATCTCTGACACTTGACCTACAAACCGAACATAACCTGGAATTCCTGCTAAAGTAGGGTCTGGATTATTCAAGATATCTCGAACTCGTTGCAGGTTTTGTATCGTTATAGAAGGTCGTGGCAGATTTCCGCTTATAGTGGGCGTCCGATGAGTTGAGTTTTCCCTCAACCTTTCGGTTGGCCTAGACTAATTCTTTACTCGCGATGGGGTAGGAATAGGTGAATTAACTGATGCACGTCCATCAGCTCGGTTGCCTCCAGTAGTTGGTGCTTGAGCACGCGTACCATCTCCACCAGCAGGTGGTGGCAAGTCAACCCATGGAGGATTGTGCATGGCATCCAGATTGGTATCTCTGATTGTGTTAACTTTGTGGCGCCAATAGTGATCTTCCGAGGAACTCCCATCGTAGCTAAGGGAGAGCCTTCCAGTGCTTCCGTAAGGAGTCTCCACGACGGGGAGTGATCGGAGATTACTGGCTCTGGTGGGCGTTGTGGTGGACTTAGCCTGATCCGACGGACTGCCGATCATATGCTGAGTTTCATTATGCTTACTTGCCCTATGATCGGTGACAACTCCATTGATACCTTTACCAGATGTCGCTTGGCTCCCAAAATACGTAGGAGCTGTTGGCGAATACTGGTCACCCATGACAATATCGAGAGTACTTGGACCCTCTGATTGCAGCGCTGGGCTCCCATTGTCGCCTCTACCGATCGAATCGACCAAGCTTGCAGAGGTGTTCGGGCATTCCGGACTGGTCGGAATGAGTGGTTCCTCTGAGAGCGCCATTGCTGGTGGCGGTGTATCCTCATCCATCCGGTCGATTTCGTCAATCACTGCGACTGGCGAACCGACAGAGGAGGAGGATGATGACATCCCATTTTCTTCCATGGCGCGGATGCATACGTCCATGTCGAGGTTGGAGTAGTCCACCAGGTCGAACCAGTTTTCCTCATCCCAAGTCTCTGCCATATTCGCATAAGCGATGATGGAGCAAAAGAACTGGATGAGGAATGCTTGAGCGAAGCAATCTTCAAGAACTCAACGCCTTCTTCCCCACGGACGGCGCCAGCTGTCGATGATCGAGTCACTGATCTTACGAAATAAATAGAGGAAAATGGCAAAGAGTTCTTGGGAGAGAATAGGATTGCTCTTTATTGCTATGAACTGGCTATTACAGGAGATGCCCTCGGCAAGCCAATAGACTAATCCTAATTACACTGAGCGCAATGCTTGCTATCTTGTGGAATCAGACTTGAAACATGAATCTAATGCCGATGGTAGTGCTTCAATCCGATGCAGTCTTCTCCGCGCTCCACCTTTAAAGTAATCGAAGAGGCGATTGCTCAAGAGACGCTTTGTTGGAAGTGTCGTGGTGGTCGAGGCGAGGAAGCGGTTGATAAAGTACCAACCATTCGGCGGCTGTGTGTCTGTGAGACACTCAACCGTAGGGTGGTTGTTGTTAGTGTCTTAGGACTATGAAACATTACGTGGTATGCAACAAATATGACATGTGTTCCATTCATCACACGATAAGAAATATACTCAGAGTTAGATCTGAATGCCAGTTCATTGCTTCTATGAGCAAATCATCAGTCGGGGTGGTCATGAGGACCTCATCCGACCAGGATACTTATTATGTAACCTTTGGAATCCTTATGACCACAGAGGTCGTTAGTCTTAGGGGTTACGACCATGAAGACATATGGTCTTTTATTATGTATTAAAGTAATACATAGAGATTTTAATTCTCGTCAGAGACCGACTACCTCAATAAGTACGTGCACAAAAATTAGGGAGTGATTTGTTAGTAATCTTTGTGCATATGGTATATCTAGATTTTACGTAGAGTTTGTTTACGTAGTCCCACAGTATTTAGCCATTATTCATTATGGATTCTAGAGTTTCTGTGGTATCCCTTCAGGATATGTAGAATCCTTTCTGGATACGAAAAGTCGTTTGCTCTCAATAAAAGAGCACCCTTGTAATAAGATTTTGTGAACAAGAGCAACAGAGCAAGAGAAAATTAGAAAAGCTGATGTTGTTCCAGAGGCACAAAAAAAATTCTTGTGTTCTTACGTTCGCGTTCTACGATTCCATTATATTCGCGTGTGTTCATTATCGGTTTGAGCCAACAATAGTTCGCTAGTTGGCTAGTCAGATCTCATCATTATGCTTCTAGCCAAAAGGCTTCATTATGCTTCTAGCCAAAAGGTTTCCTAGTTCCTATAAGCGGAAATTAATCATAAGTAGGTAGGTAACTGTGCTCCACAACATGATTGCCAAGCAAGTTCCTGATGATGATGATGCTTAGATAGCGATGCATCAGCAAGTTGCATGACTAATAAGTCAAAGCTAGCCTAACTTAAGAAATATACACCTGAATTAGCCTAAACTACTTACACAGTACCCTGCACAAAGAGAGGAAATGATGGAAAGCTCCAACCTGCATTTTCAATCGGACAAATATTAAGAGTTCAAATTTGTCAAAATTTTCTCCTTTTTTGTTACTCTTAACATATAATGAATTTGAACTTGGTATCTGATGGATATATATACAATGAGCAACCCCTACCCTCCTTATCTTATATAGGGAGATGAGGTTTACCCTCTCAATAGAATAAGTAATATAGGACTAAACTACACTAATATACTTAATTATAGGCCTTATGCCCCTAATAGGCTTGGTTTAAGTAAAGTGTCCATACAATCGGGTCATGGATGGCCGATATACAGCAACTCTTTCAATTCTACACATTCTGTCATTTGGTTCTTTGCACAAGTATATAAAATGGTCCATTTGTTCTAGATCTACGAATTATTTATCAGGAATATGATGCTAGCTACAAAAAAGATTTAAGTATGCAGAATAAATTGTTCATTGTTTAGACAGCAGAAGCTAATTTAATTATGGTGTGAACCAGAAGCAGAATAAAGGGTCGTTTTTCAGCTGGGGCAAATCTAACATACATGATGGGTCTATTAGCTAGTGAGACAAAACTGTCCAGACACTATTGATTAGACTATTAGATACTTCCGATTAACAGTATCATATGCAAGATCAAAGACATTGCTAGTTTATTCATTTAAACATAAAAGATTTGATCCGGTCATCCATGATAGACTTCTGATGCCATCAGGGTTAACTATATATATATATATATATATATATATATATATATATATATATATATATATATATATATATATATATATATATATATATATGACAGTTTTCCTTTTTTTTCCCTGACAGTCGACAGACTATTGTTAAGTAAAACCGTAAAAGTACTTTAGATGATCACAGTTATAATTAATGGGCTAATTTTGCTTCAAGAAGAAATTATATATATGTTCTATCACGATATATCATCCCACATTCTATACCTGCGCGCAAGCTGCGATAACCCGCAATAATTTACTCCCATATACATATCAGCTGGGATCATTTATATATTTGCCTTGAGTTACATATTGACCAAATAAAAGCTTAAAAGGCAGATGCTTTGAATAATTGAAGCATACTTCTTAAAATCAATAGATCAACAAAAACTATATTTATACACTTTTCTGATCATATAAAGGACTAGTACTAATCAAATTAATGATAAACTGAACAATAACACATAATTGTATGGGCATCTTAGCAATATACATGCCCATGCTAATTATTCTCATGCAATCCTAAAAAGATAGTGGAGAACATGTAATTCCAGAGATTATTTATTGTTACACACCAGCCAACTTGTTTTGACATCTTGATATTAGAAGATTACCGGAAAAGTATCCCATTTAAAGTAGCATCTCCCACTAATCCTTCGCAAATAATATTATGCCAAAATCTAAAACGAATGAAGTACATTTGGAAGATGCATTTGCAAAGCTTGTTTTAAGTCTAAAAATCAATGAAAGTGCAGTGTGTGCTTCGGTACTATTTCCAACAATTTAAAGGTGACACATATTTGGATGAAAACAATGAAGTGGATATTCATCTCAAAATAGACAGTTCCTTATTTGATTTTTTATAAAATTTGGAAAATTATGCGAAAATGATATTTTACCTTGAAATGGGTAGATCTGAGGAGTACTCTATCTCTCTCTACAAGAGCTAGATCTGAGTACATGCTACAGTCCCTAGCTGCCTCTCTCTGGTGCTAATTACTGCTAAATGATGCTGGACTTGTAATAAGCCAAAATCCACTTGCACCCTAGAATTATTGTGTTCGGTTTAAAACTATTTAAGCGTTGTAGCCAGGGAAAACAACTTCATTTTGAAAAAAATTCAGAGGGGAACGAATTGAATGAAATTTCAGAATTTCGGTCCGAAATTTCGGTGAGTTTTCAAACTGGACGAAATTTGACTAAAATTTGAACGAAATTTGGCCAAAATTTGTCCAAAATCAAATTTAGGATGTAATTTTTCTAAATTCAAATATTTCTGAAATTTTTTGAACGAATTGAAAATATTTCGGAGGGGGCGAAATTTCGCCGAAACTAATTTCCCTAGTTGTAGCACAAGAGTGACATCGAAATTAAGCCAAGAGAAGAAAGAATATACCGTAGAACATGCATGCATCTAGATTGCCATGGATGAGAGAAGATAAACTCAACAATCAGGCAATCACCATATATTGATCGTATTAATTTACCTTCGCCTAACATAAGTGCCTACGTGTATGCATGGCTTCTTCCATGAACTCTTCACTGTTGGAGAAAAGGCAGCAATTTAGGCATGTAAGTACCATCATCCTTGAATGTGTATATATATGGATTGGCCTTTTGTAGATCTTGCATAGAGAGAAGGTGCTTGCTTCTAGGGTTTAGTAACCTTCTTGTGCTGCCATGAGAGGATGAAACTGCCAGATGATCTGATGGCTTACCCATCTAGCTAGCTCTGCCTCTACGTTGCAAATCATCTATGTATAAGCGCTCTACTTTCAGATCATGCTGGCAGCTTCATCCACTTGTGGTGCACCAGAGAGAGGGAGAGAGAGAGAGCTATCATCCTTTTGAGAGAGGAGGGGAGAAAACAGAGGTGAGAAGATGTGGATGTGAGAAGGGTGATTTGGGCTTCTTATGGAGCCTTTCTTCTTCTAATGCCTGTTTGGAATACTGCTAGGAAAGTTGATGTGAAAGAACAATTGAGAGGATGTGGTCCCAGAGTGGAAGGGAAATAGAATATTGGCATGCTCACCCACTATCATGCACGCTAAGGATTTTCTATATATAAGGTTGGCTTTTCAAAAGCTGTTACAGAGTTTTTGTGCATTTCTATACAAAAATTTTAGACATTTTATGTAACTCTATTAGCATAAAATTTATGTACACAAGGTACGTGTCGCTGTTTTAGTTACACAAAAGAAATAAAAAAGTAATGTGTCATACTTATGGTACAAATATAAAATGAGAGTAAGGCAGATCTTTCTTGAGCTCCACAATATTCTTCGATATAAACCGCTATACAAACTGAAGATATATTTAATTTTTAATGAGAAAAACATGATATCTTTCATAACTAAAATTTGCTTTACTAATTAATATTCAACAATACAGAGTGTTGAGTTTGAGTACAATACGAATTGAGTTTGAGTGTGATACGAATTTCGTTTTCTACTCTAACTCATAGTTTTACTGCTACACAGAGTCTTTCAAGTACCACTATAAGTATATCCTTGTAGTCCATAGGAAAGAGCAAGAGCATCATTATAAACATCTCCATATATAGTGATATTGCCTTCGTGCACCCGTGGTTTCTCCCAAAAGTGTTTTTCACATAAAATCTGTGTCTCTGTTCCTATTTTTATGTGCATTATTTGCAACAAGTGCAATCAGAGCACAAAGGACATCCAACCAATATTGTTACGACATCTTGTCGTGGTCTCGACGGCTTGGCAAATCGAAGTGGACGCCGCACATTCCTTCGTACCGAGTCCGAAGCCAAGTCCTTGTCCGTGTTAAGGGTGGTAGTGTAATAGTCATGTAAGGGTTAGGGGTAGTTATGTAATTGTAGTCTAGTCTAGGGTTTCTAGTCTAAGGTTTCTCTTGTACACTATATATTGCCCCTTGGGCTCTTGCAATAGAATAAAGAATTCAACCCCCATTTCTCTCTTCCCTCCCAAAATCTAACATGGTATCGGAGCAAAGATCCAAACTCTAGCCTCCATCTTCTTCCACCGCTCCTGCCCTCGAGAGGAGCAATCTCTGCTCCCGGAGGCAGCACCCAATCTCATATTTATCTTTAGTTTATTAATATTTTGTTAATGTCAAGTAGCAGCAGTACGCAGTAGCAATCCTACGATATGCAAAGTAGCGGCAACATCAAGCCGTTGGTCTTCATCAGCAGAGCCATTCATTCTCTCCCCCGCAGTCGGTCTTCATCTTTCTTCAAGCAGTCGAGCTAGCAACTGCTGCTCCTCAGTCCTTCCGCGGTGGAGGAGATCCGACGTCGCCCTCACCTCGGGCTGCCCCAAAAATCCTCGGCAAGAGCTCCTCCCGACCGGGGCCTCGCGACGTGAACTCGGCTCCCGTGCTCCTAGCTGCCGCCTCTACTCCATGGGTCCCACGGATCAAGCCTGGATCCATTGCCAGCGTCGGGATCCTTGCCCGATGCGGCTTACCTCCTCCTTTGGATCCAGCGGGAGCTCATCCACGAACACCACCTTCGGATCTAGTGTCAGGAGCTCAATCCACATCGTTCTGTCCGGCGGCGCTACGGTGGGCGACGGGATCCGACGGATTGAGTCTGGATCCAACACTAGCACCGATGTCCTCCTCGCCCGATGCGGAGTCCTCATCGCCTCTCCAAGGCCGGTGTCGCCTACGTCGTGGCCCACGACCCGTGGATCCTCAATTGCAGCGTCAACAACACCCTCAAGGTCTGCATCTCTAGATTCCTTAGCCATGGACTCTCCGTCGCATAGATCCGGAGCTTCATCCGCCTGGTCCCCTATGTCTTCCGCTCCTTCAACATCCAAGAGAAGCTCGGGTTCTAGATGCCCTTCCTGGGATTGCCGGAGAAGTTCCTTCTCGTCATCAAGCACAACTTCCACCTCCTCACCTCAGACCTGAGAGGGTGGTCAAGCCCAACATTGAGCTACTGCGGGAATGCGGGCTAAGTGCTCGCGATATTGCCAAGATGTGCGTGCCCAACTCGAGGCTACTCACCAACAACCCCAACCGACTCCAAGGGCATATACACCGTCGTCGCCCTCTTCCCGACTAGATCCACTCGAATCTAGCCACCGACCTCTGGAGCTCGCCATAGTCATTTTCGGCCATCCCCGACCCTAGCGCTTCTAGATCCGATCGTCCCCGACTCATTTGCCGTCGGTTCCAACCTTCTCCCTTAGTCACCGGTGGTGGATCCAACCATCTCCCTCGTCACCAATGATGGATTCAGCCTCCTTGAGCTCAACCTCATTGCCGCTAGATCCATCTTTCATGACGCCATCAATGCCGATGGCCTGTCTCGAGCTCCTCTGCTCTACGCCATCAAAGCAAAGCAGAGGGCTATTGCTGCCGGGGAAACTCCACCTCGAAGCTCATCGTCTTGGTGCTCTGCACAACAAAGCTCATCGTCCTAGTGTCGTCGCTGTCGCCTCTGCCTCGGCTCGGTGCTCTGTTGTGCTCTACCTCGCCGGTTGGGGTTGGCCATCTTGCTGGCTTCGGTCTCATTTATTCATCTTCCATCTTGTATCTTTGGTCCTTCCACTAGGCTGGCTGAGGTACTGCAATTGTGCTACTGCTAATGCTTGTATTTGCTACTAGATAAGTCTATTTTCCTTTTATTTCCATCGAGTCCATCCAAGTCCACTTCATCTCTCTTTGAGTTCATCGAAGTCATGCTAGTTCATCATATCCTTTGTCAATCAGCCGATTGCTTCTTCCTTTTCGGGTTGCCATGGTCCATCCATTGGATCGAGTGTGGTTACCCCTATTACCATTGTTGATGCGACTTTGCCCTCTTGGCCCTCTCTTGTAGCCATCTTGCTACACATCTTCGCAACATTGCGACTCTTGACCAATGGCCTTCTTTGTCGTTATCATCAACTCTTCATCTTTGCCTTCGTTAAGCACTAGATTCGACATGTCACCTCACTTCTTGGGTAGGCGGATCTGGCTCATGTACTCGTCTCTATCTCTCTCTTCATCGGCTTGATTTGACATATCTGTCTATTACTGTCGGTTTCAACATCTCCAAATCAAGATATTCGTGTGTGAAGTGCCGATGAACAATTTTTGTTCAAGAGTTGCATGCTTCGACAACATCTTCAAGCTCGGACTTCGGGTTTATCTTTTATTTTAGTGTTGTCCTCTTCAAACTCAATGCTATTCATACGCATTGAGTTTGAGTGGGGGTGTTAAGGGTAGTAGTGTAATAGTCATGTAAGGGTTAGCGTTAGTTATGTAATTGTAGTCTAGTCTAGGGTTTCTAGTCTAGGGTTTGTTTTATACACTATATATTGCCCCCTGAGATCTTGCAATAGAATAAAGAATTCAGCCCCCACTTCTTTCTTCCCTCCCAAAATCTAACAGTCCAAGCCAAAGTCGAAGCGTAGTCACGTAGAGCGCTCGGCTTGCCAACCATCTACAAAAGCCATCGCACACGCGACCAAAGTAGAGCTGGGAAAGAAAATAGCAAAAAGTTGTTCAGCATCAAACCCGAGGTGAACATGTTGCCTCGTGATGTCATCCAGCAAATTGGCCTCCTTTTCAAGTACACACGAAGTGTACCTGGGATCCTGACAAGCATTGCTATGTTCACACAAAATTGTACTAGCAAATTCAGGATTTCTTCCACATGACGACGTTGAAGTATGATCTTCCGCTACTGGATCGAGACATGAGGTTTTCTCTATGGCAGGTCAAGATGCGAGCTAATCTTGCATAGCTCGATTTGGATGATGATTTATTAGGGATCGACAAGATGTTCGCTGCATTGTCTCTTGAGAAGAAGCAAAGAAAAGATCGTAAGGTCTTATCTCATATTCATCTTCATCT
This sequence comes from Phyllostachys edulis, assembly GCA_036346405.1. Taxonomy (NCBI): domain Eukaryota; kingdom Viridiplantae; phylum Streptophyta; class Magnoliopsida; order Poales; family Poaceae; genus Phyllostachys; species Phyllostachys edulis. Next base: position 21,314,763 of record CM070563.1, on the reverse strand, counting down.
ATCAACTAATATTCTGTAGGAAGTTTTGAAGGAGAAAACCACCACCACATTATGGTTGAAACTGGAACAGATTTGCATGACCAAAGATCTTATCAGTAAGACGCATTTGAAGTAGAATCTTTATTCGCACAAGATGGTGGAAGGCGGGTCATTATTGAACCACCAGATAGCGTTCAAAGAAGTAGTCTTGTATCTCGAGTTTATGAAGATAAAATATGATTATGAAGATTTGGATCTTATTCTTTTATGCTTGCTGCCTAGTTCATACTCTACGTTCAGAGATACCATTCTATATAGCCTAGATACTCTTACACTTAATAAAATCTATGAAGCACTACATGTGAAGGAAAAGATGAAACTCATGGTTTCAAACGAAAGTTCAAATTCGCGTGCATAAGACCTAGTTGTCCGTGATAGACAATCGGAGAGGAGTTCAAACGGATTCAAGAGGCAAAAGCTCGATCAGAAATTACAAAGGCAGATCAAAATCTAGATATAGGTACAAGTCGTGCAAGTATTGCAAGAAAGATGGACACGATATATCTGAGTACTAGTGAGTAAAGGAAAAAAATTTGTTCATGCTAATCTGTTTCGAAGAGATCACGTTTTGTTTTGGCTACAGGAGGAATTCATTTCAAGGTGGAGATTGTTGACTTTAAGTGTGATACGAATTGAGTTTGACTGTGATATGAATTTCGTTTCCTACTCTAACTCATAGTTCTACTCCTACACGGAATCTTTCATTTACCACTATAAATATATCCCTGTAGTCCATAGGGAAGAGCAAGAGCTTCATTATAAACATCTTCTCATATAGTGATATTGCCTTTGTGCGCCTGTGGTTTTTTTCCTGGGTTTCCACGTAAAATTCGTGTTTCTCGTTTCTATTTTCTGTGCATTATTTGCAACACAGAGGATGCATGAGAAGATGATGAAACATTCAAGCACCATGTTCACATATTAATAGTGGCACTGTTACATGCATTTTAACCCAACAAAAACCAACAGATGCTGTAAATTGAGGTGACTAGCTAGTGAGCATAGCAATATATCCCTAGAGGCCTAGACGGTAAAGACAGAATAGGGGACCATACTTGTTATGACACTGTTGTTCTATATGCAACTATGCAAGTCATCATCATGAAAGAAAACAAAAGGCATCTCCCTAAATTAACATAAACCAACAAGATCATGTGATCTTCCTATCTCTAAGACAAGAAATATGTTGTTAGCATTTCTTAACCTCTTCTCTCACTTTTTGAGTATAGGGATCTAGTATTGGTCAGGATCCAAAAGGCAAGAAGCAACTATCTTTAATCTTTTTGACAAAGAAAGAGGGGATTGAGGGGCCAAAAACCAGCTCTCTAATCAGTCTCTGTATGCGTAGAAAGAAACTTTTATGCACATATGCCTTCTCCCAGATCTAAACACACAAGATTGGATTGTCTATATAACGCTGCACAGAACATTAAGGAGATTTAAGTAATTTTTTTAACCATTGGATGTAGATAGGCGTCCCGGATCTCTCCACTAACTCCCCTACATAGCCCCCTCGGCTCCCCAACCCTAAGGTGCACCACTAGGGAGCATTTTGAGGGTGCTTGCGCATGCTATGCAACTTCTAGCGAGTCTCCTCTGTTGCTCCCTCCTATGCCGATTATAAAGACAACAATCACCTCTGTCATATGAGTGTAAGGTGGAGGAGCTCGACTGAAGGGGAGTGAATAGACGGTTTTAAAAATATTTTTAGTTAACACCGAATTTTCTGTAGAATTGTAAATTAAATCGGTTTTGCACAATTAAAGTCTAAACCAACTAGTCTCAACTACATGCACCAACAACTTAAGTCTATGTCAAGGTTTGCAATCCTAGAGTGACAAGCAAACAATTTAATTCTATGAATGTAAATTGCAAGAATATAAATATACACAAGAGAGCAAACAAACCACAATGACACACAAGCTTTTTACCGTGGTGTTCAGAGACTTGTCTGTCTCCTCTAATCCACGTTAAGATAACCCCAAATGAATTGGACTGGCTCCACAAATTAAGTCAACACCTCGAATCCATTAGGGTTGATCTTCCTCCACTCTGGAGATGGTGAGCACTAAATCATTCACAAGCAACCAGGCCTTCTAACAAGTTTCTTGAGAAAGTCACCGACATCACTCCTCCAAACCGTCTAGGAGGCGGCAACCTCCAAAAGTAACAAGTTAGAGATGCTCACTTGAACAAAGCAAGTGTCAAAGCTCAGTGGATATACAATCCACCACCAAGTGCAACACATGCACAAGGATTTGCCTCTCCAAGCTCACTAAGTGCAATACATACACACATGAGATGAGAGGGTTTGCTCTTAGTTCAAGGAAATAAATCAAAGCACTAGCAACCTCACCCAACCGACCACAAGGGTGTATTTATACCCCACATCCAAAAAATAGCCATTGGGCGAAGTTCCAGCATAATTCAGCCAAAACTAGTCCGATCGCCAACACATGGCCGATCATACTGGCTTGCCCTACAATGGCTAGAAAACTAACCATTACAAAGGTCGTCGGTTAGACCGCCCATAGAGGGGTTGATCAGACCATTGGACCGGCCTGACCCCTCACACAGAGCCAGTCAGACAACTCAGCAAAATCCAGAGAGCACAAAAAACTAGCTCTCTAGAAAAGGCAACCGACAACAAATGCTCGATTGGACCGCTAAGCCGGTTAGACTGTTAACACATAAATGGCAGACTGCTCCTGAAAATGTAGAGAAAAACTCAGAATCATAAGTTTTGTAGGAATGTTTGAAATGGCAAATCAGGACAATCCTAATTTTCCTGGTCAAATTGGCAACTAGTACCCGGTTAGACCGCACTGGCTATCAGACCGACCAACACATGGCGGTCTGACTGGTGCTCAAATTCCAGCAAAGCCAGGAAAGCATGTACTTCAATGATTTTGCAAAACACATTAGTAAACCTTAGTACAATGCAAACAAGGAGTAAAACATAATCTTCAATAAGTTGCAAAATACATTTGCAAGTTTTAGAATCATCCAACAAGGAAAGGGTACATGGACTTTGTCCGTTTGCAAAACACAGTCGCAACCTCTTGTCACATGCTACAATGCTATATAATGCATGGGTCTCAACTATTTGCAAAACACATTCTAAGTAGAGCTAGAGTGTAACATCCCAAAAATTCTGAACATTTGAAATCGTTTAAAAATGTGTTTTTTTTTAAAAAAAAATTTTGTTCTGATTCATCGATGTTTGAATTTCTGGGTTGTTGTTCGAAATTTTGACATAATTCGAACCAGAATTTGAAACAAAAGAAAAAGAAAATAAGATAAAAACCTCGAAAGGCTATCCTGGTCGAAAACTATCCGGCCCAGCCTGCCCTCTCCTTTTCCTTTTCTTTTTTCCTTTTTCTTTTTATTTCTTCTCTTTGCTTTTCTCTTCCCCTTTTCCTTCCCAGGCCCACCCACCAGCCCCTCCTTCTTCCTTCCTTTGCTTCCTTTGCCAGACGTCCTTCCTGGCGCCATGCCACCACCCTATGCACTGCATCACACCTCGCCATCCCATTCATCTCACCGCCGAGCTTCGCACGAGAACTCGTGCTCGACCTCCCTCCTTAAAAACCTAAGACAAATTCACCTCGCCCTAGCTACATCCTTCTCCCTTCCCTACTTCCTTCCTCCTCGCACAAGTAGAGACAGAGCCCTCTGTTCCAGCCGCTGCGCCTCTCTCGCGTGCAACCGTCGCCTCGGTGAACTCTGACCATCCCTGTCATGCACATTGACACCGCCTCAGCTACCACCTCCCCGTGCACATCTCCACTTCCCCTCTCCATCGCCCAAATGTTAGGAATGCCACAGACGTCCACGGCTCGGGCATCCACATCACGCAACGCTGCCACCTCCTCCTCACCGTTTTGGCCTACTCAGTGACCTCCTCCCCAAACCAACTGCGTCACATCGCGTTCCCAAGCATTCCCCATGAAAGCCCTCACCTAACTTGGGCTTTACTTGGAGGAACATGCGTCGCCGCTTTCTTCCCCACCTCCGGCCGAGGAATGCCCCCGCCGCCTCCATACCATCCCTGGTAAGCCTCTCCTCAATTCATCTTGGGTGGAGCATCCCCGGACCTCTCTCTCCCTTTCCCCACCACCCGCTTCAGCTCTTCTTCCCTACAGCACCGCCGCCACATCAACCTTACCGTGTCGCCTTGTGTCTCTGTCGTCATACCACCTCGGCTTCTTCCGGCCGCCATCAACCACCCTGGTGGGTCCCCCATGTAGCGACCAAACCCTAGGGCACCCGAGAGGTCCTCCAAGAGCTCCTAGAAAGTCCATCAGGACCTCCCAGGAGGTCCAAAAAGGACCTCTCGGACCATCCACCAAGACCTCCCAGGAGGTCCCGTAGGACCACCTGGAAGTCCAGGAGGATAGACCCGAGGAGGTCATGGAGCCACGGAGCACCCCGCAGACCTGCCACGGCCAGACTAGGGGAGGTCGTAGAGGTCTGAGGTCATCCCAAGACCACCCGCGACCCACCAGAGGAGGTCGTGGGGGACTGAGACCACCCCAGAACCACACACGTCCAGACCTGAGGGTGGTCGTGGAGGACTGGGCTTGCTCCAAGGTTCCCTGTGCATACTGAGATAGTCCCAAGGATCATGGCTAGCTCATCACAGCAACAATAGTGATAGCATTGCAACAACACCAGCTTTATTAATATCAAGGAAGTTGTTTACAAGAGAGCTTACAATTCAGCAATTAAAATACAGCAGAAGGATAAACATATAGGCCACCCGATACACCACAAGCAATCGGCTGGAGGGCGCATCCTAGACGTTCCAGGACCACCAGGTCCACAGCATGGTTATCCCAAAGCTTCCAATTCCTGCTAAAGACAGCAGCAAGCAAGAGTGAGCACAACAACCGTGCTCGCAAGTTACACCCGTTAGATAACAAAATGACATGCATAATGGATATCACAAAGAAAGGCTTAATATGGTTGATTTGCATAAAGCCATGGTTCTTTCAAATACATGTATTAGGTTCTAAGGCAGCGATACAATAATTAAAATTCATTTTATCAAATCAGTTTTTTTCAGTTGGATAACATTCATCATAAGATGGTGAAGGATACCCTCCTGTCACAAGGCTCCCCGCCCACAACCCATGGGATAGCAATCCCAAAACAGTTTATTAAACACTTTTGAAACCCAAAACCAATATCTAACTCGAGTGGCCCTTTGCCAAAGACGTCCATAACCGCGGACACTGACTATTGAATAGATTTAACTCTCTGAGAGGTTGTACACTTTACCCACATGACATGATTCCTCTAGTTTGTTTGGTCTCTGTGAGTGCCACCTCTCACCGCTTAGAAGGTAAGAGGTCTAGAGTTCATGACAAAGCCTTTAAAATGCATTGTCCCACCACACCCTCTCCTTGCTAAGGTTTCACCTCCTTTGGATTGACTCACAGATCTAGGCCCCTCTTGCACCGGTGGGAACATAGGTCATAAAAGACCATTTTGGCCATAGAAGACCTCCCACTCCTCCAATTGGATCATTTGTGGTGAAAGTTACGCAAATTACTTAGCTAGGTCCCACACCCCATCTTTGGAGACATGTGGTTGCACGATTTTGGCATAGCCCATTATAGGCCTAGCATTGGCGGCTCAAAGACCGGTCCTCAACTGACTTGGGCGACAACCACAAACCCCCTGGACCTCCACCTTTTCCAGGATAGAGTTTGTGCACAAACATTGCACCAGCCAAGCAAACCAAATCGCCCAAGTTCAAATCAATTTTCATTTTTCCTTTTCTTTGCTTCCCCAGCAACATTTTTCATACGCCCATGACACCCCAATGTCATGGTTAAAACATTTTAAACAATAGTTAGTCATGAAGGTAAAGGTTTTCCAAATCAAGTACTTTTGGTCTAAGCAAGTCTAAGCATTTGGTTTTACAATTGTTCCTGGTTCACATTATTATATCAACCAGATTTTGCCTAATGTGACAACAAATTTGGTTCAATGTCAAAGTTGGCCATATGAAGGAAATAGGCGTAACTAGGTGTTTAAAGACAGGTATTGAAATAACTTGGTAGAAATAAGCATGCATTATACTTTGAAATTGAACATAAATAGATTGAAACATTGGGTGCAATATGGTCAAGAGTGTAACTTGCCTCCTGCTTGTTAGCTTAAGAATCTATCCCTCCTCACAGCTCTGGCTGGTCAAGACCCGTCGAGAAGATCTGCTGGTCAAGACCCGCAGAAGGAGGTCTTGACGTCCCAGATCAAAAGGAGGAGGTCAGGTGGGCTAAGATCTCCAAAAGGGAGATCCCGGCGAAGGGATTTCAAAGGAAAAATGGTTCTGGTGGAGGGGAATCCACAAAAAGTGGTCCGACCCAGATTTTAGTGGTCAGGATAACTCAAAGGTGACCTCGCTAGTTAAGAGGAGATCAGAGGAGGTCTTGGCGGTCAGGATGGTCCCAAAGGAGATCCTGGCGGCCAAGGGGAAGTGCCAAGGGGTTCAAGAGAACACAGAAGGTTCGAAGGCACACAAGAGATCCAAGGGAATACAAGGAGGTCCCAATTGATAAGAGGTCTGGGCATAAGAGAGTGCCCAGGCAACAAGGGGGGGTCTAGACTAAGAAGAGGTCTAGAGCAGAAGGAGGTCCGAACCAAAAGAGATTCAAACCAACAAAGAGATCTAAAGTGATCCCAACCAAAGGGAAGGTGCAGCTAGATCAACCGGAGGAGGTGCAGGCATAAGAATATGCCCAACCGAAGAATGTGGTCTAGGATCAAAAGAGATCCAGACATCAAAGAGGTCAAAACAAGGAAGAGGTCCGAACCACAGGAGGGGTCCCAGTGGTAAGGAAGTCTGGGCGCACAAAGGGGCTAAAACACAAGGAAAGTCTAGGCCTAGGGGGGTGCCCAAACAAAAGAGAAATGTCAAAACCGCAAGGATTGTCTAGTCCTCAAAGGAGGTCTAGATACAAGGAAAAAAATCTAAACCTCAGAGGAGGTGTAAACTGTAAATGGAGATTAAGGAAGGTCCTGACCCAAAGGATGGGCTGGACCAGGAGGGTAAACTTAATCAAAAGGTCTCAATAGAGAGGGATTTCCAGGGGAGAGGAAAGACCCGAAAAGACAAGGAGGAGATAACATCAACAGAGGTCAAACGAGAAGGACGGTCTGGACATATAAGAGTGTCCAAATATAGGATAGAGGAAAGGAAAAGAGGAGAGATAGCTCTAGAGAGCTAGAGCACCACCAAAAGAACTAAGCTTTGGATTAGTTGAAGTTTAGTTTAGTCATTTTAAACTCCTCAAATTCTAAAATTCTCAGGTTAAGCTTTGAATTCTCATCAAAACCAAATGGTTCTTTTTATTTTGAAAATTTTCAAAAAGGCTCCGAAAATCAGGGTGTTACACCCCACACCTCACCGGTGCTCGTGCTCCCCTTGTCATTTCTCCTCTCCCCTCCCAGCACCGCCGCTATTTTCCCTTCCATGGCTCCAACTGCTGCTCGACCACCACCGGCCGCCTCGAGCCGCGCCACCACCACCCATGGGGTTGCCTCAGCCTCCCCGTTCCATTTTGCTCTACCCCGGCCACCACTGATGTCTCCTCGTGGGTGGCAGAGTGCCTCCGTCTTGATCTCCTCCTCCTCTATTTCCCCTTCCACTGCTCCCTCTCTGTGCAAATGACTTAGGGACTTACAGTAGGGCCCACTTGTAAGGACTAGGTGGCAATTAGTGTTACGAGGATACTTAACTGATAGTGGACCCCACCCCTTTAGTATTTAGCTAAAATACTGTTGGAAGGTTAAGTAGGAATAGTTAGCCAATTAGTAGGTAATGCAATTAAAAATGGCATTCTACTTAAGATAATTAGTGAATAATCTAATAAGGTTAACTTAAGAAATTAGTAGTTAGTTTAAGAAATTGGAAGGGTTAAGGTAGATTAAGGAGGTAGGTTTCAATTTCCATGTACTTTCGTTAACTAAACCGATTAGTGAAATGATAGGATGGATGATTCGAGCACGTACAAACCATTATCAAACAAAACACAATTTCAAGCGACCAATGATCAACACCAGTTAGTGTTTAGATAGAATAACGCATGTTAGTCGAACTCTTCATTTGTGACCTAGGTCAAATCTTTAACAAGAGTTCACGTAGTGAGTAATCTAACTAAAGGATAAAACAAAAGTGATCAACTCAGGTAGTTAGAACCTAAGATGATATAGTCTTATTTAGGAATACACATACACACATGATCCAATGACTAGTAGGCCCTAAGACATTATCATACCATGATCTAGTCACATCATGTCTAAGGGCAAATCTTAGCGTGTAGTAACCCTGTAGTGAGGCATATAAGCTCACATATACCTAGGACAGTTCATTAGTAAATGACGAATGGGCCCCCTTCTCAAGATATAAATTTATAAAGACCCAAATAAACAGTGGATCATACCAAATGTTTAGACTAACAACGTTAGTTAAAAGATAAACTAGGGATGGTACTAGGTCTTGGCACATAGGATTTAGACAATGATTGAAGAATAGTACTGACCAGTTAGATGCTAAGATTATTAGTACTATTAGATAGTCAGGAAAGTAGGCGGTAGCTACAACCTAACTTCATACCAATAGTAATAATAAAGACGGTAGGTTTGATCGCTAAACAAGAATCAATAAACAAGAGCACATAAGCCTTGTACTACAGTTATCTACTTACTAGACGTAGTCATTAGCATGTGTTGTAGCTAAGGGTCAACCTAGTGTAATAGGTTATTTTAGTGCATGCCAAGCCACACAAGTAATGAGACTAAGTAAAGATCACTGCAAGGATAAAACCCAAACCGCAAACACCACTAAAGGCGTAAGACTGATGTGTAGCCAATGCTGGGAAGTTCCACTTAGCTCATGGAACTTCCTTCATAAATACAAAATGATAAAAGAAATCATTAAGTAAACCAGACCTCATGTGTCGGTGGGACTTATCTTTTGTTAGGTACAAATCCTAGCACCTACGCATAGGTCTCACCCGACTATCATAGAACTTCCTCGATAAATAGGAAGTAATAACAAAAGAGATTATTATATCAGCTAGGCACCGCGTGTAAGTAGCGATGTGATGTTCCCAAGTGAGGTGATAGTAATCAACCACCAATCAACCTCATATAGAATCCAGCCGTCACCCCTCGCTATCCGCTCCCGGTAGAAGGACACTTCATGTCCCCAAGGGTGGATCAGAGAACCCTACCTAGCAAGGTGATCTCTCCCATCTAGGTAACCGATGCAGAATATTCCTAATAATATTCTCTCCCTTTCGTTGGAGTCCTAACTCCTTGCACCAGCAGACTTCCTGACATGTCGATCCCTCTCACCCTCACTCCAGATCAAACGGTTACCTAACCCTAAGTCTGACTATCAACCCAAAACCCCACCACTAGACCAAACGAATAGAGTTTGGATTTACCTACTTTGGTCTAAAGTATTTTCTTCATTTCAAATATCCCTGGATGTACTTCATTTCGTCTGAAGTATTTGCTTCATCAACGTCCTTTGGATATACTTTGTCTGAAGCATTTCCTTCATCAACTCCACTGAGTAGGTTTAGTTTCATTAGGAATGTTTCATTCTTTCAAGGTGCTGTTAGCTATGGTTGCTTTCATTTGAAGTGTTTCATTTGGTTTGAATGTCTTTGAATTTATTGGATTTCATTTGATTATATTCAGGTGTTCTTGCATTCGATTGTAATACGTGTAATTAGAAGTTTGAAGCCCAGGAGGAGCAACAATCCGAGCAGGAGCAAGAAAAAGATGAGGTTATCAAAACATTGGGCAAGACGATTATCATAATATTGAGCAAGGCGAGTCAACACTTTGATCATGTTGTGCCTACTTTTGAAATGAAATTATATTGTTTTAAGTTATGAAATTGCATTGCTATGATTTATACAACTATGTTGGCCTAGCTCATAGTTAATCGGGTATAACCTTCCCATCCTTGAACTTGGACATTATCCTTTGTCACCCTAGAGCTAATGGTATACATACTAGTTAATAAGTTCGTATCTAAGTGTCATGCTTAGCCTTACTTAGATACATTGACATGTGGGCAATGATTTGCCCCGATATTATTCAAAACATGAAAACTAGATTTGGGCAGTCGAGGTTGGAGCCTGACTGGTATGTTGAACTAGAAAAGTATTTCAAAACAAAAGAAAACCAAAAATAGATTTCAACTTAGGCAATTGGAAAGAGTGGTGGGTGCTGGTAGAGAGCATGATAGAGTGGGTATGGGGAAGCACAGCCCAAGTCAATAAAGGATCAAGTTCTTGTACGCCCTCTCGTGCAAAAATAGTGCAACCACAAGTCTATAATGGGTACGATTTGCCTGACTAATTTGTTCGCCTTAGCGTTGCTTCATCACCCCGCTCATGTGGCATGCATTATAGTCTTAGTTGACAACCACTCCGGGGTGGTGTGGCTATAATGCATTAGGAAACCACTACGGCACAAAAGAGGGCTACAAAGGGTGGCATGCACTATGGTCTTAGTTGACAACCACCTAGAGGATTGGAGTCCACAGGGTGGCACAGCTGTATTGCATTAGGAAACCACCTTCGGTAGCAAAACCTAGCGGATGGGGTTGCGTTGCGTAGGGCATTGTAAATGTCTTGTGATGATTATCTTAGTCTCACTCCTACAGTTGTGTGTTGACAGTATAATACGACTATCTCTTGTGGGTAAAGTGTGCAAACTCTGCAGAGTAAGAAAACTATCTAGATAGCCGTGTCCACGATCGTAGGTGGTGCTGAGAACTTACTTAAATTAGCTTTCATTTTTATAAAATAAATTTGTGGGAGGGAATGAAAATATGGGTTAGAGCCCAGAGATTTGAGATGGCCTAGTTGGAAACCAGTGAGAAGTACGGGATTTGACCCGAGAAAGAAAATGAGCATTGGGTGGATAGAGCCACCTAGTGATATAGGAGGTTGGAACCTCTACTAGTATTTTACAACAAAACTAAACTTTGTTAAAACCTGTGTTAGTTAAAAATGCTAGGTCTCAGGATTTGATACTACATAATCTATTTCAATAAATGGTTTTATGCAAACAAAAGAGCCACAAGCCATTTCTTTGATCTGCCTTGCATATTATATAACTGCATTCTGTGTGTTGGCTCACGAGTACGGTTGTGTACTCATACTCGCTCAATATCATTATTCAGTAAGTGTAAGAGAAGAAGGCTATGTGGGCACTTGTGAGCATTCGTCAAGACTGGAGATCAAAAAGCCAAGAACTAGGTCACGGACCCCAGTTGATTGCCTGTGGGTATATCGTGAGGTTTCACGTGTTGTAATTCAATTTCACTTCCGCCGCTGATTCTTTAAAGGTATTTGGTCTGGTCGGCCATTCTAAAAGACAAATGCCATAAGGTATATTTACACTTTGTTTATTATTATGCAATAGCTTTATATTTTTGTGATATGTGTTTTGATATCCAATGATGTAACTCTGAGCACTAGCTACTGATCCAGGGGCTGGTGCTATGAACACAGAAGATTCTAAATTATAAATTTGTGGTCTGACATAGAGAAAGCATAATGAGCTATCAACACATGATACACTCAAGCTACTAATCAAAACCCCTCTTAATAATACGGTAACCTAAACTAGCAATCTGGTCTCCCAACTAAACACTGAGACCAGTAAAATGACTAATAAACATATCATTAGCCTATGCTAGTTATACATTTGCCTAACGCATCTGCTTGGAGCTTTACTTGATGACGAACATCACATCTCCAAAATTGGGTTCTTGACTTGGCTATCAACCCATGATACCATTCGCTTGACTTCTTCTATCATCATGGGACCTAACTTATTTTCACAACTAATGGAAAATATTAGTCTCACAATTTAGTTGTCATTAATTACCAAAACTCACCATTAACATATAATGGAGGGTCTAGATTCTTCAAGAAGACGACACAGAAGAATTCAATTTACTGCAGAGAAAGGGGACGACACGCAGCAAAAGGGAGGGGTAATCGGCGTCAATGACATTCGGCGGTGGGTGGCAAGGAGTTGGGGATCTAGCATTGCCAGAGGCATGATGCAAGGTGCTTCTTCGCCGGAGGCGATGGTGGTCACGGGTGGTGCAAGAATGTTTAAGCGCAAACAGAGATTAGATATTGGATTGAAATCACAAAAAAGTTTAGTCGAGTGTTGTACAGCAGTTCCGTCTACAAGATCAAATATGAAGTTATTTCCTCACAAAGAAAAAACACAAATTTCTTTCTTTTGAGCTTAAAATTCAATTTCATATTCTTTAGCTTAAAAGATTGGAGCTTATATCCTCACAAAAGAAAAATGGATCAGGCTCACTTGCACGAGGAAGTCCCCTGATATGAGTCTGGGCTTGTACTAGAGTCAAGCCAAACAGTACCTGGGCTAAGTAAAATTGGGCTTTACTACTTTCCACGCCGCCTAACTAACGTAGGCCCAAAATCCGACCCATCTCCGGCCCAACAAATACTCGGTTCTACTTCCTGCAACTATCAGTTTCGAGGCTTTCCACTCCCCCAGTCTTCCTCTTCTTCCCACCTACGCCTAGCGGAGTTCGATCGATGGAGCAGAGCCAGATGCCCAGAGTGAAGCTTGGCACCCAGGGCCTCGAGGTATTGCAACTCCTACCTCCGATCCTCCCTCCCGAGTGCTTGCCGTTCTTGTTCTAGATTCTTGCATCTTGTCACAAATATTCGGAAAAAGGATGCGAGTAAAGCTGCAGAATTGATCAATTGGGGATGTGCAACGTGCGAGGCAGGTGTCCAAGCTTGGGTTCGGGTGCATGGGCCTCACCGGCGTCTACAACGCCCCGGTCCCCGAGGAAGCCGGCGTCGCCGTTATCAGGCGCGCATTCGAGGCCGGTGTCACCTTCTTCGACACCGCCGATGCCTATGGGCCGCACACCAACGAGGTCCTGCTTGGAAAGGTAAAATAATTTTCTGACTCCCATGTTGTGTTTATGTCTTGTTTGGTTGGAGGGCAATGAATTTCTAGTATTCGATGGAAGTATGAGAAATTGAGAATCTTTTGGTAGGCTTTGCATTTCTGGATGATTATTTGGGCGGGGTTTGATTCAAGATTCTTTATTGGCACAAGGATTTCATTCTTGGAAGGTGTAGTGATGTTATATGATGAAGATGAAAGGGTCCAATTTTTATCCAAGGAATCCACTTTGCGCAGTTAAGAAATAAGGAGGTGGCACTTCATGATATCATTCTGCTTTTTTTTTTGGTTCATTATTTTCATTTTTAGCTTATACCTGGATAAATTAGATGATGGAGAGTTACGATATATGGTCATACAGGTCGAATTAGATGGAATGATGGAATTTTTTTCCCATGTATTGCCTTTCTCGACTCAAAAAATGTACTACCTGTGCTCCATTGACCTAGTTCAGAACCATATGAAATTCCCTAGAAAAATTATATATTGGGTTGCATGTAGTTCTTAGGATCGGGCCTTTCCTTGCAAAATACCTTGCACTGCAGTTTTAACAGTGCAAAAGGAGTAAATTGATAAATGCGGAATGCCCCTCCAAAGTCATTTTGATTGAACCTTGACCCTAGCTTTTGTACATATTGAAGCCCAGCAAATAGTAGTGATTTCCTTCATGCCTTATCTGCAAGTTAGCATTGCTCTGATTACCAGTTTCCAAGATGGTCATATGTAAGGCCCGATTGGCTGCTAGTAGTAGTCCGTTGTGGCAGCCCAGAGCTTCAATGATCTGTTGATCACTGGCATACACATACCATATGGTTTCAGCTATAATGAAGGAAACTGCAGAGTCCCAAATCACTGATCCTGATCCTCCTTGATTGCATATCTAAGCCACAGATTGATACATAAATTGCATTTTTTTCTCAACAACTGGATGAGTCATATGGAGATATTGTGTTGAGCAGGCACTAAAGCAATTGCCTCGTGAGAAGGTGCAAGTGGCCACCAAGTGCGGCATTGCAGGATTTGACAGCAGTGGCATGCTTGTGAAGGGCACTCCAGATTATGTGCGTGCATGCTGCAAAGCAAGCCTTGAGCGCCTTGCTGTTGACTACATTGATCTATACTTCCAGCATCGCATTGACCAGTCAGTGCCAATAGAGGAAACTGTATGTATCTGTTGATCGCGTACTGTGCTTTAAATTTCATCCACTGTGTCTGACTTTGTCAATCGGTGAGTGTAGATTGGGGAACTGAAGAAATTGGTGGAAGACGGGAAAGTGAAATATGTTGGCTTGTCTGAGGCTAGTGCAGATACCATTAGACGGGCACATGCAGTTCATCCAATCACCGCAGTGCAGTTGGAGTGGTCTCTATGGACCAGGGATATAGAGGAAGATATAATCCCACTGTGCAGGTTCATCCACTCCTAGTCCTATATATTTGTTACATCAGTTTTGTCTACTATGGTTCCAGGAAATTAAGTTGTTGTTTTGGAGGTTGTTATGAATATTGTGTGTATATTCAAGAGGATCCAATGGGCAATATATATAGGAAGTACAAGAGGGTTGTCATATACAGATAAGGAAATACATAAGGAGAGTCCTATTCTAACACCCCCCTCAAACTCATGGTGGATCACACACACTAAGTTTGGAGGGAAAATACAAATGTTGTGCTCTAGTCTGTGGCTTCGTGAAGAAGTCAGTAACCTGTAACTTCGATGGCACAAACTGTAAAGCAAGTACTTCCCTCTTGCACCTGTGAGCGAGTGTATGAAGCATCCACACCAATGTGCTTGGTGAGCTCATGCTTTACTAGGTCCCAGGCAACACTGATAGCATCTGTACTGTCAGACAAAAGAGTCATAGGTTCCATCACAGACACTCTAAAATCTGCAAGTAGCCACCTCAACCAAGTAACCTCTGCTGTCATTGCTGCCATAGCTCTCAACTTAGCCTCTGCACTCGAACGGGAAACTGCAGTTTGCTTCTTAATCTTCCAAGCAATCAGGGAGGAGTCAAGAAAAATACAGTAAGCAGAAAGAGAACGACGATCAGAAGGATCACTAGCCCAGGTCACATCGGAGTACGCTTGAAGCTGTAGTGAGGTAGAGTTAGGGAAAAACAAACGACGAGAGATAGTCCCACGCAAGTAACGAAGAACACGAAAAAGGTGATTGTAGTGAAGATGGGTAGGACGAGCCATGAACTAACTCAAGATATGAACATCATAAGCAATATCAGGACGAGTACTCATACGGCAGAGCAGCGGCGGCGTCCGGTTGGCGGAGAGCGGCTCGAGCGGTGTCGTCCTCGCCTCGAGCTCCTTTCTTGTGCGGTGGCCAGCCTTGTGATGGCGTGGCTCGGGAAGCGGCGATTAGTGGTGGCGCTCAGTGAGCCGGCGGCAAAGGTGGGCGGCAGCGTCGGTCGGAGAGGCACGGCATCGGTAGGGTACGGCGGTGGCGTAGGGGATGGCAATGAAGGGACAAGCTAGGTTAATACCTTATGCTCTGATACCATATTATAAATATTTTGTGTATATTCAAGAGGGCCCAATGAGCAATATATATAGAGAATACAAGGGAGTTGCCATATACAGATAAGAAAATACATAAGGAGAGTCCTATTCTAACAGAGGTAACTTTTATTCAATTCCTTTTCCATCACAACTTATACTTGGAACATTGATTAGGTTCATTGGGATCTTAAGAAATGCCCACGCATGTGACATTGTTAATATCTTGTTCAATAGTAGGATCGCTTAGAATAATGTTCAAAAGAATCTTCATAATGTTAGTGGTAACCTATGTTTCGTTTAGATTTTGTATTTACGCAGCTATGCTTACACAATTCCTGGTTGATTATTGCTTATACGAGTAAGTTACTAACTTTTAAGTTACTTGTCAAAAATATAGATGTTCAATGTTATATCGTAAAAATATAGATGTTCAATGTTATATCGTACATGGTTGAGGAAAGGCTAATTATTCCATCTGGCTTATTAGCTCAATAGCTCTGCTATCATCACACTCCAGTTTGCATATGGTGTGATGCTGGCTCTGTCGTGGTTTATTTTGCATGTTGAACCCATAAATCTGAAGTGATAATGATATAAAATTCTTTCAAGTAATGCATCTCAGGGATGATTATTGTTCTTCTTGGAAGCTATTAGATATATTGAGATAGAGTTCTTTCTCTCTCTTATTGCAATTCCTATTTACGGTAGCACATCATTTTACACTCGGTTCATTGCACCTTCACATCATCTCTTTGTCATGCAAAGCATTATTTGCATTCAGGGAGCTTGGCATTGGAATTGTTCCATACAGCCCGATTGGTCGTGGTTTCTTTGCTGGCAGGGCAGCCGTAGAGAGTATACCATCAGAGAGCTTATTGGTAAAATTAATATTACACTAGTATAATCATGTTCCACGCAGAGAGGAATGGACATTATTTTCTATGGCTTAGTATCTCTTCTGCTCCTTTGCAGTCTAAACATCCTAGGTATACCGGAGAAAACTTGGAGAAGAATAAAGTTTTGTATACACGACTTGAAATGCTGTCCACCAAGTATGGCTGCACACCTGCTCAACTTGCTCTCGCCTGGGTTCTTCATCAAGGGGATGATGTCGTCCCAATCCCTGGTAATGTCTTTAACATGTTTAGTATGCTATCTGAATCACCTTTATTTTTCTTGTCTTAAATACTCCCTATTACCAGGCTTAACATGGCCTTTAACCTGTCCTAGAAGAACATTATCTCTTACATAGTCCATGTAACATTCCAAATTTTGGAGTTTATTTGAAGCTTTTAAAAATAATAATAATAATTTGATTTTCTTGATTGAGTTAAAAGCTTAATATAAACTTTCAAAAAAAAACAATTTAATGTGACTAAAATAAACTTCAATTAAATTAAAATTGTTTTATTTGGGTTCCTAGAGTTTCAAAGAATTTTTTAGAAATTTTTGGAGTTTATTTGCTATTTATTTAATTCAATTTCCTAAATTCGAAAATCCTCTTTTTTTCAGGTTTTCTCTTTTAGGCTGAATTCTTTTTCTTTCGGCCCATTTCTCTTTTCTTTCCCGCCGGCCCGCTTTTCTTTTTCTTCCTTTTCTTTCTTTTTCTGCCTCCAGCCTGACCCATCTTTTTCAGGCACCAGCGCTAGCCCAAGCCACCTTGCCTCCTTTCTCTCTCTAACTGAGTGGGCCCGCCTGTCAGCGCGCCATCTCCCCTTCCTTTCTTCCTCCCCGGTTTCTTTCCTGTGTACATGTCCAACATACATCGCTGCCGGCTTCAATCCGGACACTCCCTCTCCGACCCTATATAAAGGCGGCCACCCATGTCAAAATTTCCGCGTCGTCCTCCTCGTCCAAATCCCCAAGTCAATTTCGCCGGAATCGACTTCATCTCGCCGGAATCCGTCGAATAGCCGCCGCCTCCGCAAACTGTTCTTCATCGTGTTCCACCGCCATCCGTCGTCCTTCGGCCGTGCCGTCTTTAACATTGGGTTCGCACCTCCGTGTTCTACGTCGTGCTCCCATCATCTTCGCCCGAGCGTCACTGAGCCGCCGCTGACCTCGTCCTCAAATCCGGTCGCCGCCTCCGTTGTGGATCTCCTCGCCAGTGAGTTCTTTTGCTTCCCCGAGCGCATCATCGTGAGCTCCTCGTCGTCCTCCTCCAATCCCCACCTCCCTCTTGGCCCCTTCGCCTCTGTAGCATGCCACTGCCGCCGCCCTTTCTCCTCCGTCTTCGACCGCCGTCGCCGCACCATTCTGCTCATCCTCCGGTCGCTCGCCTGTCCCAGTGTGATCCTCATCTCCTCGCCGAGCCGGTGCTTCCCTCGGTTCTCTTTGGGCGCCACCGGACCACCGAAGTCGCCGCGCCCCCGTGAGTTCCCCTCCACCGCCGCTGCCGTCTCACCGTCGCTGCCGCTGCATCGCCACCTCCCTTAGAATCACTGAGCCGCTGGGATTCCGTTTTGCCCATCACCGCCACCTCCCTCGTCGCCGTTCATTCAAGTTGACGTGGCCGGCGCTATCTTCCTCTCTGTTTCTTCCTTCGGGCTTACTCTCTCTTCTACCTCGCCGGCCATGTCAGCATTTCTGCACACGTGTCGTCCAGTCCGTAGCCTGCGTGTTAACCATGTGCACCCGGTCCACCGTGAACCTGAATCAGCCCGTGGACTTGGTCTATAGGCCAAGGGCCCACCCATCAACCTCTAATCCTTTTCTGGATTTTTTTAGTTCAGATATTCAGAAAAATCTTGTGGGACCCACCTATTAGTGCCCTTTTTATTTTTCTTTTTAGCCAAAGGAATATTTCAGAGAATATTCTTTTCTCTCTCTTTTTCCTTTCCAACAAATTTTCCGAGAGTCCTCCGTTCTCCTTCATTTGAACTCCAATTCAGTCCGTTCAAATTCCTAAATTCATCTAAAATCGAGCTTTTTCTTTCAGAGTTGGTTTTGCCGTTTTTCAATTTTATTTGAATTTATTTTGGATTTATTTGTGTTTTGCCTGTTGTTTTATCTCTTGTTAGATGATCTGTTTCAAGGATTAGGAGTAGAAGCAAGCTTTGAAGATCCAAGTGTGGTAACTGAGCAAAGCTAAGGCAAGTCGTAGTCCTTTGATCATACTAAACTTATTATTTCAAAATTATATTGTTTTATATCAAGCAAGGTTTTAAAATCGCTCTGGCGCCGCTGGCGGTCGGCACCGCCACGACTCTCGAGCCGTACTTGAGGCGTCGGCCTAGGCGATCGGACGCCTAGGACCCAGCTAGTTGGTCAAAGCCGGTCCAAGCGGCTTAGGCGGCCTTCGGCGACGGGCGTGGCGGCGGCGTGGTGGGCGCCAAGGGTTCGGACATCGACCCATCGAATCGAGATCGCCACCGTCATCTCCGCCACCGAATCAAGCTCGCCAGCTGTCGAATCGAGCTCGCTGCCGTCATATCCGCCGCCGAATCGAGCTCGCCAGCTGCGGGTGGTGGAAGTGGGGGTGGGGGTGGAGGCATGTGGAGCAGCGCCGGAGAGGAAGAAGAAAGCGGTAGGGGCAGTGGTGGTGCACGCAGAAGGAGAAAGGAGAAGACAATGCGATGCGAGTCGGTGAGACGACGATGCGAAGGAGAAAGGAGAAGACGATGCGATGCTAGTCGGTGAGCGACGATGCGAACGAGGGGGAGTTGCGAACGGATAAGGTTGGTTGTTGGCTATTGCGATGCACAGTTGGGCTTTAGTGGGCCTAGTTAGGATATAAGAAGACTGATTTGTATTGTAAGTACGCACGGTTTAGACCGAAGTTGCCTTTGTTGGCTAGGTGCGCCTAGCGCCGCTCTAGGCCCGCCTTAGTATAGGTAGCCGGCATTGCTTCAAACTAAGCGCATAGCGCTTTCTGGAATCTTGATATCAAATTGCATGCTATCCTTATATCAACTGTTTTCGAGAATAGTTAATCACCAAATTGTCACTACGCCTCCATTTGATTATTTGAATACCATGAATCATTTGTCACCCTAGGATAATTAATTTTAGTTGGACATATTTGTATCACCAACATGGGTTATAGTAGAGATGCTTAGTCATGCTTAGTTACGATGGGCTCATGATCGCAAGTTCAATAATGTTAAATTTGACTTAATGATATATGAAATTGTGGTGCGATGTCACTGTGGTACAAGTTGTGGTGTGATGCCGCTATTATAAAATTTTGTGCCATGGCAGCGATTATCATTGTTTTGGGTGAACAAAATGATTTATGCTCAAAGCAGTGATTGTGTAGTAAATGCGGCAATGGGCCTTGCCGAACCGATCACCATGATCTTTCCGGGGCCGTGCACTCGTCGCTCAACAACGAAACGAGCGGCCGGGTCGAGGCACATTATTTTGGATGAGGTAATCGACACGAGCGGCGTCCATTCATTCATCACAAGGTTTAGTCTCTCGTGATCTCTTGGTGCGACACTCGAAGCCAACATAACATGCATCATCGGTCAGAACTCACCGAGTAACTTGTAGGATTTAATCTTATATGCCATTGAATTGGGCCAAATCGTGCAACCACATGTCCAATATGGGATAGACCTGGCTAATTAATTACCAATGTTTCAATTCTAGTTCTATTTTCGGAAGCGTGAATTTCGGGATGGATATTCACAATGGCGCACGGGGTTAAGAGATGGGACTTTTTCCATAAAATTTTGTACCATGGCGAGGATTATCATTGGGCGTGAGGCACTGTCCAATATGGGATAGACACGGCTAATTAATTTGGTCGTGATTGTTATGAATAGTGTTTGTATTCATCATGAGGCCAATGGGCCAATATATATATAAGTGCAAGTATGGTATATATGCAAGCAACCCCTTATACAACAGAGAAAATACACAGGTAATAATACACATCTAACACCCCTCTCAAACTTATGGTGGATCAACAACATGAAGTTTGGAGAGATAGAAGTTGTGTTGGGCTCTGGTTTGTGCCTTTATGAAGAAGTCTGCCAATTGAAGCTCTGAAGACACATACTGAAGAGCAACAACCTGGCCCTACACCTATGTCCGCATGTAGGAAGCATCAACACCAATATGTTTTGTAAGCTCATGCTTCACTAGATTTTTAGCAATGCTAATAGCACCTGTACTGTCAGACAAAAGAGGAGTTGGTGCAGAAACAGAAACACCAAAATCCTCAAGTAACCACCGTAGCCAAGTAACCTCCGCAGTCAACAAAGCCATAGCTCACAACTCGACCTCGGACTCAAGCGAAAGCGATGATGCGCTTCTTAGTCTTCCAAGCAATGAGAGAACCACCAAGAAAAACACAATAGGCAGAGAGACCAGCGGTCAGAGTAATCACTAATCGGCGAAAAAGAGATGACGAGTGATGGTTCTATGAAGATATCGTAGAACACGAAGAAGATGACTATAGTGGAGCTGAGTGGGAGCAAAAACAAATTGACTCAAGATATGCACAGGGTACGAAATATCAAGACGAGTGACACCCAGATAAACAAGACTCCTAACAAAGTGACGATAGCTAGGAGGATCAGTAAGAGGCTCACCTTCAGTGGGCGAAGATGAACATTAAGCTCTATGAGAGTCTCAACTGTGCGCTGATCAGTAAGAGAAGCACGATTAAGAAGATCCTGGATATACTTTTCTTGGGACAGATAGAAGCCCTCAAGCATAGAAATAACCTCAACCCCAAGAAAGTAGCGAAGAGGACCTAGATCATACATGAGAAATTGCTCATTAAGATGCTACTTTACAAAAGTGATGTAATCGATAGTCATCTCCAGTAATGATCATATCATCAACATATAAAAGAAGAAGCATCCAACTGCGAGACGAAGTGTGAATAAAAAGAGCAGGATCATGAGCACTAGCAGAAAAACCAGTCGCAGTGACAACAGAAGAGAAACCATCCAACCAGACACGAGGAGCTTGTTGAGGCCATAAAGAGATCGGCGAAGGCGACAAACTATACTCTCAGGAATAGAATACCCGACGGTGGCTGCATATAAACCTCCTCACACAGCTCACCATTGAGAAAAGCATTCTTGACATCAAACTGGGAGATAGACCATGTCCGAACATATGCCACAGCAAGAAGAGTGCGAACAGTGGTCATGTGAGCCACATGAGCAAAAGTCTCATCATAATCACGACCATGCTCTTGCTAAAACCCACGTGCCACGAGACGAGTTTTGTAGCGCTCAAGAGAACCATCAGAGCGGGTCCTAACCTTGTAGACCCACTTGCACGTGATAGGAGTAACACGCGCGGGAAGAGGGACAAGATCTCACGTGCCAGTACGCTCAAGGGCAGCAATCTCCTCTGCCATCGCATGCTGCCACTCCTGATGAACTGTAGTATCACGATAAGAGGTCGGTTCGGCAAGAGTAGCAGCAGCAAAACCAAAGCGCGCAGGAGGCTGAATAGACTAGCGATCACGAAAAGCATATCGAGGAGAGGATGAAGAAGATGACCCATCAGAAGAAGATGGTGCATTAGAAGAATCTTCAACTCGCGGACGACAAGTGTAGTAGAGAGGATAAGAAGTAACAAGGCTAGGAGGAACCTCTGGAGACTAGAGAGGGTATCGATAGCGAAGGAGGTACTGGCAGAGAAGGGGATGCCGACAGGTCGCGAGCCGGCTCGGCTCGGGCTCATGAATTTTCGAGCCGAGCCACCTACCCAGCTCGCCAAACAAACGAGCCAAGCTCGAGCTGGCTCGCGAGCCTAGTTTGGCTCGGCCCATGAAGGACCGCGTGCGCGTCGCTGCCTTGCCTCAGTACCATAAGTCCCTAACCCCCTGAATCCCCGATCCCCAAATCCCTGATTCCCCATCCTCACGATCCCTTTTCTCTCGAGTCCCCAATCCCCATCCTCCTTCAACGTCTTGCCTCGGGCACCGACCATGGAGGACTTCGCCTGTGGCCGTGGAGGATAGCTCAAGCTCTCCAAGCGACTCGTCCTCCCCGTTGGCGCGCCTCTGCTGCAGCCGCCCGCGGCCATAGAGCGGTTCGTGGAGTCGGACGCCGCGATCTTCTTGCCGCGGGCGATGGCGTCTGCGGTGGTGGTGGACCGATCGATCGGCAACCGACGTGCCCGGCTACAACAGACGTCTCGGCCGCCTCGACCGCCGCGCTCATCCCGCTCTAGATCACGGGAGGTTGACTCTTGGGTTGATCTTGCGGTGTGGGTTGCTTGCGACAGCGAGGTCACCGTGTGTTGGTGCGTGTCTTGTTGGTGGGTGCCTTGCCTCACGCCTACCATGATCGCGATCGCCACATCGTCGTGCCCATGGGCGAAAGGTGTCACCGCGTATAGGTGATAGTAGCTTGCTTGGATTGTTGTTGCTTGGGAAGAACAACTTTGTGCATTCATGTTAATTTCCCCGATTGTAGTAGTTTGTGTTTGAGAAACTTTTGCATCCCGAGTGTCGGTGTAATTGCCGCTAAATGCTAGCGTCGGTGTTTGCGGTTTGTTGCTACCAAGTTATTTCCATTTGTTTAATTTGGAATTTTGGATGTTTCTAGATAGGGATGGTGTACTACTCACGATGATTTGCAGAATCATTATGATATATTAAGCATGTTAAAATTGGGTGCTGCACTCTTGAGTTAAGTTGTTCTCCATTTTATCACCCCAAAGATGCATCCCCAGTTATAACTAGAAAATCATGTCTACGGACTAGAATTGCTCTTTTGTGTTCGAGCCGAGCCGAAAGGCCGAGCATTGGAAGGTTGTTTACTGCGGCTCATGAGCTAGCCTTGAGCCTTACTTCGAGCCGAGCCGAGCCACCCCTCTGGCTCACGTCCGAATCGAGCCGAGCCAACTGGGCAAACGAGCTTGACCGAGCCTGGCTCGAGCCGGCTCGGCTCGGCTCGTTTCCAGCCCTAGTGACAGGAAAAGTCAGGAATGAAAGTGGCTCGACGAGAGATGCTGGAGTGGTGGAAGGAGAAGGACGAGACTCATTGAAAGTGACATCCCAAGAAATCTGCATCCGTCGGCCAACAAGATCCCAACAACGATATCCCTTATGTTCATGGCTATAGTCCAGAAAAACACACTCGATGGATTGAGCGGTCAGCTTGGTACGCTCACGAGGTGCAAGAAGAACATAGCACACACACACCCGAAGAGGCGAATACCAGAATAATCAGGAGTCTTACCACATAGACACTCAACTGGGATCCCTTCCTGAAGAGTAGAAGAAGGCTGAATATTGATCAAGAAAGTGACAGTAGAAACAGCCTCAGCCCGGAAGTATGGTGAAATAGCAGAAGCAAGCATAAGAGCACAGACTGTCTCAAGAAGATGACGATGCGTTCGTTCAGCCACACCATTCTGCGCATGAGCATCAAGGCAAGAAAACTGAGAGAGTGCCCTGCTCAGCAAGAAAACTACGAAGAACTCCCGACAAGTACTCCCCAGCAGAATCAGCATGACAAACACGAATAGGAGAGTCAAACTGAGTGTGGATCATGGTGGCAAAATTCTGGTAGATAGATAGAACATCACTACGAGATGACATAAAGTATATCCATATGTGTCGAGAAAAGTCATAAATAAAAATTATATAATATCGATGACCTCTTTTCAAAATGAAAGAAGACGGACCACATATATCAGAATGAACAAGATCAAAAGGACGCTGTGACACTGACTCACTGGAAGGATAGGGGAGTTGAAGCTGTTTACCAAGCTTACAACCCTGACAATTTAGAAAAGCATCACCAGATACAGACTCTAAAAGACCACGACGAACTAAACAAGATAGACGTGACCCGAAAGATGTCCCAAACGATGATGCCACTGAACAAAAGACACAGTGGAGGATGCAGCAGAAACGAAGGCGGTGGTGGAGGTGACAAGACTGATAGGGGCAGTGAAAGGAAAATGAAGCCAGTCAAGTTCCCAAAGACGCCGTGAGTCACGGCGGCGAGGGCGATACCAACCGAGTCACGTGGCTTCGATCCCGAACACAACAAGAATCGAATCGAGAATAACACGACAACTATGATCGGTGAGTGATTTAGCGGATATGATTTGCATGATTAGTTTGGGAACATAAGAAACAACAGGAACATAAAAAGAGGAATTCGAAAGAGTGCCTTGTCCTGTGACAGAAAGAGATGTACCATTTGTTGTCTGAACAGTGATAAGAGCAGTTAAAGGGAAAATAGAAGTGAGACTGGTGGAATCAGATGTCATATGGAAGAAAGCACCAGAGTCAAAAATCCAAAGTTATATACCTGAGGAAGAAGAAGTAGAAGGTGGTCTCTCACTAGAAGACTGTGCAACAAAACAAGCAGAACCGGACGGTACAAAAGCAGCCATGCGATGCAGCAGTGTGAGAACCTCCTAAGTATCAGAAGCACCAGAGCTCCTTTGAGAGGAGGAACCGCCAGTGTCCTTTGGAGGACAGCCACCACAACGTAAATCTTTCTTCTTATAGCAGAAGAACTGCTTCACATGTCCCTCCTTGTTGCAATAGATGCAGTGGAGTCCCCTACCAACAAAGGTATCCTTTGGTGAAGGAGTATTTGGAGACTTAGCGAGGTGTAGAAGTGGAGGAGTTGCGAATCAAGGAAATGGTAGGGACGGCAGCAGACCCGCACCACGAAAGCGAATCTCCTTAGAACAAACAATTGTAAGGGCTTCCAACAGAGTCACACGAGGGTGGCACGCCAGCAACTGAGCACGAGTCTGCTCATACTCAGCCCAGAGACGTGTCAAGAAGTCGTAGATGCGACGAAGCTCTAGGTGAGACTGCTGACGTTGACATCACTGACAAGTGTGGCAAACATCCTGTCCCAAAGAGTCAATATAACTCCATACCGCAAACAATTGGGCATAGAACTCGTCCACAATGGCATCTCCGATTGCGCCGCAACGAAGCCGCTTACGGTGAGATGCACAATAGCAAGATACAAGGAATCACCAGATGGCTCTTGAGTCTAAAAAGCGATTGCAAATGCCTCTTTCACGATGCACCCACATCAACTATGCGAGCGCAAGGAGCGAAATAGTGCGAAGAGGGCGACATTTTTTCTTTTGGTAATCCAACCACATCACCAATCTCGTTTTCTCAGTGAGATGCACGTGGTGGATGGGATATTCATTTGGTGGTTTGGTTGGGAAGTGAGCGGAGGTTCACTATTTATTTCAAACCAATTGTTTATTTATTTTTCTTTTGAAATTTAGGCACATTCTAGTAGACATGAGTGGTGGGCTACCTCCAAGATAACGATTTTTCCTTTCACCCTCCATTCTAAAGGGGTGTATTTGGATAGGAGGTTTGATGTAAGATTCCTTGGTGATAAGAAGGTATCAAACTCCTTATTCACATACTCTGTTCCATTATCTGTTCTTATAATCTGGATATGGGTATTGAATTGATTCTTAACGTACGCATAGAAGTCTTGGAAGCATTTTAGCACCTCTGTTTTGTGTTTCATAATATAAATCCAAGTCATACGAGTGCGGCAATCAATAAAGGTAACAAAATATTTCAGGCCACTAGCAGAGACAATAGGAGATGTCCATACATCAGAGTGCGCAAGTACAAAGGGAGACACAAGCCACTAGCAGAGACAATAGGAGATGTCCATACATCAGAGTGCACAAGTACAAAGGGAGACACTGCGGAGTCCCTTGCTCACATATGAGGATATAATGTGCTTTCCAAATTCACATGCATCACACATTAGTTTACTCCTGTCCACTTTGTTCATTACATCAGAAAATACCTTACTCATAGTTTCAAAAGATATATATTCCAGCCGACAATGTATAAGCATCACCCTAGCCTCCTCTTCACTTGACATCACCACCAAAGTAGTACATAGCCCAACATCTCCCTCTCTTGGATCCAGGTACCACAACCCATTACTCTGACGCCGGGTCCCAAGCTTTCTGCCATTCTGTCTCTCCTGAACAAGACAAGTTTCTCGATCAAATATAACCTAACAATCCAAATGATCAACCAATGAACTTATTGAGAGCAAATTGACTGGAAATGATGGAACATGTAAAACCGATGGTAGTGTAATAGAAGAATTGCATTAGACAACACTAACACCTTTAATGGGTTGAGATGTTCCATCGGTAGTTTGGATAGTTTCCATGTATGTGGGTGAGAATAGAGTATATGATTTAAATTTATCCAACATACACGTAACATGTGTTGATGCACCCAAATCTATAATCCATTTACTTGGATTTGAGTGAGCCATATTAGCGGAAGCGCTAGAAACAATTGCAGTCATTTCATCTTTGTTTCCAAAATTTTCAACTTTCTTCTTTATTGCCTCCGCTCCCTAGCTCTACAAGCAAGAGACCTCCACGTTCGGTGACTCTTCTCGATCATTGCAAAGTTAAGCCTTATAGCTACTCTTGCCTCCCTTGCTTCCACCTCCTTTCTATCCACTCTTAACATAGACCCGATCTTTACCCCGATTAGGCTTGCGGGGTTGGGGACAGTTACGGCTCAGGTGACCCATCTCACCACAATTGAAACAATCTCTTGTTTGATTCTTTGCCAAAAACGGAGCGAGTAACTAGCAATGCAGTGTTACCTTTAATCTAGTCTCTTCTTTAGCAATAGCAACAATTGCTTCCTCTAGTGTAGGAAGAGTAGGCTGGTGAAAGATAGTAGCCCACCTTCCATCAAATCTTGGATTTAGCCTTTTCATAATTTCAATCACCCGCCTGCGTTCAATCCACTTCTTAACGGTGGATATGCGATCTGCATGAGACAACTCTAAGGATCGTAGTGATCTAGATCAACCCGTGTCATTGTAACTTCGACAACATACTCCATCACGGGGCTCTCCACCACCTCGATTCACTTGGTGGTTTGGTTGGGAAGTGGCGGGAGGTTCACTATTTACTTCAAACCAATTGTTTATTTATTTTTTCTTTTCAATAACACATTTCAATCTATTTACTGTATTTACCATTAATATTGCTTTATGCAAAAGAACCATACAGCTAATCATTTATTCAATCATTGCATGAATATTAATTGCATACTATTCCCTATAACTTGTTGAGTACTTTATGTACTCAAGGTTTTAAACTTTGTTGCTCAGTTAAAGATTATCAAGCTACTTAAGAGTTCTACGAAGAGGAGTGTTGTGAAGGCTTTGCAAATTAGGATGCGTTCTCCACTCAATTGTCTGTAGGCATGTTAATTGGTCTTTCTAAGTTTTCCCGTTCCGCTGCAAAAGTTTATTTGTTTCTTTAGCCCTACGAAGTAAGTTAAGTAAACATTGACTATAAGGTTTAGTTACTATTACTATTTTGATATTTTGAGATCTTTTAGTTAAATCGATAAATGGGTGGTATTTCATCGATGTTTTCTGTGTAAGTTAGCTACTGATCTGGGACTAATTCATAATACATAGAGTGTTTCGGACGTATAAATCCGGGTCCTGACAGTCCACCTCTGAACACTGGCTTCTAGTCTATATCGGAACCTTTCAAGCATGCCAAATATTTCTAATAAATAAACCAAGTTGTAGACTTCTCTGAATCTTGAGCTGTTGAACAACAGTGACAACATTTGTACTCACGGGTTTTTGCTGGAAAGGTGGTGCAGTATACTTGACCAGGTTGTTGCACTAATTTGAGGATCCGAGCTTACACAAAGGTTAGGCCTAACAGATTGAATTAGACTATATATAATAGATGCTCCTAATTTAAAACCAGAATCATACAGTGGACAAGCATATGAAGATTTTGTACATTGTAAAAAGTAAATATGCTTACACCGCTGTGTGTAGCATAATTTGGTCTGTTCGCTAAACAGGGCAAGATATTGCATTAGCTTAATATGCAGTAGAGTGCATTGTTCCATTTTTGTCTTAGAAAAGCTGATGAAATTTCACTAGTAATACTGAAAATACAGAAGCATGATCTTTGTTTTGTGTCAGTTTACAAAATGCATCTGTTGGGCAGAACTAATTTAAAGCTAGCGAAGATCTTCTGTCAGGCACTAAAAGAGTGAATCAACTTGAATGTCTTGCACATTTAGCCAGTTAGGCTTGTCTGTTGGCTATCAAAATTGCAATGTCCGTTACATTTGCTTTGTATGTAGGTCGTGAGAGTCAATTTGAACAATCTCGTGGTCAGTTAGGCAGTTAGGCTTTAGCATCTTGACCTACAAATTGCTTATCTCCTTATTTTTATTAATATGTACGATATGAACTACATGCTTATTCTTGTGTTCTTTCACATACCACAATATATCTACATACCTCTTCCCTGCCATTTTACTCAAAAAGCAGTTTCCTCAATAACACGAAGGCTACCAGAACTGCAATCATTTTCACTGTTACAAACTTAGCAGCATGTTCGGCACTTCAGTAAGTGTTGTGGCTTGATGATGAGGATCAGATTCCCCGGAGCATTCTTTCTTTTAAGAATATGTTCTCCACCGACGTGATTCCCTTATGGAACTATGTTCAGCTATTAATTTAACACGGCAAAAATAACCCATAATTTTCTCCGGCTGTAACTGCGAGATGCTTTGCACACATGGCTGGTGAATTTTTTTCACATAATCTATTTTTTATTATTAATTACAATATTATACCTGCGATAATATTTTTTACAAAAATATACTCCTATCGCCGAACCGTTGAGCGACTGGATCTAGTAGCTCAACGGTTGAGCAGCAGGACACTTGTCGCTCAACGGTTGGTCCTAGTGTGCAATTTCACTCATCTAGCTGGACATATATTGTGCTGTTGGGCAACAAGTGTCACGATCGCTCAACCGTTGAGCTATCGGGTCCAATACCAACGTTCGATTTATTGTGAGTATATTTCGTAAAAATATTATCGCAGGTATAATGTTGTAATTAATAATAAAAAATAGATTATTGTGAAAAAAAAAATCGATGGCTGGTAGTGGACAGTCTAATTAATCTTGATATCTACTTATTTTAAATGCTAGTATTGTTCATATATGAACTAAATGCTACTGTTGTTCATATATAAGGTACATGCAGTCTAAGCTAATATTTGATTGTGTATAAGTGTGTAACTGCTCTTTGAATCTAGGAACAACAAAAGTGAAGAACCTTGATGATAACATTGGTGCTGTAAAGGTAAAGCTGAGCAAGGAAGACCTGAAAGAAATCTTAGCTGCTATTCCTGCTGGCGAGGTGGCTGGGTCCAGAGTTATTGGAATCCTGGAGCCTTACTCTTGGAGGGTTGCAAACACTCCACCTCCAAAGTAGCCATGTTACATCTTCAGATGCAAAATCAAGATCATCTCGCCATGTCATGTTGTATTTGTTTCTACCTCAACTGGTTACTTAAATTCAAGGGGGGATGTGAAAGAAACAAAAATTTTAATGCTCAAGAAATGATTGTACCTCTAATAACAGATGCTACTGGTTCTGTATGGGATGTATCAATTGCTATTCATGATCAAAGAACTGTGTCAAATTCAAGTTAAACTCTTTTCCGGTGCACATTGTCTTTGGATGCCATTTGACAAGTGAAATTATATCCGTTGGTCATCATTCCTTGAAAATGTTACTACTGTGATATTTCCCTAGATGAGTGACTGGGATTACAACAATATCGCATACAACTTCCTGTAGTCACAACCAGTGAAATCTTTTTCGGTTGGCTTTTTTTAACACGCACCCGGGGGGGGGGGGAATTTCGGCCAATTTTTGGCCGAAATTTTCCCCCAAAAAAATGAAATTTTGGGATTTTAAATTTTTAAAAAATCAAATTCAAACAAAATTCAAGCAAATTCGATTTTTTTGGGACAAAATTCATTAAAACCGATTTTTTTTGCCGGTTTAATTCCTACCGGTTACCGGCGAAATCTCGCTGAGAAGTTTTTCACTGGTCACAACTGGTTTTTACTGCCTTTTTACTGTCTGTGTGCTACTTTTGGCTCTTCAGGTTTCTACTTTTTACCATGCACTCCCTCCTAGTGCAGAACGTGTGCTACCTCAATACATTTCATTTACTGTCTTTGTGCTACTTCTTGCTATTTCCAGGTTTCTAATTCATATCTTGCACAACATCTTGTACAGATTAACTTCTGCATTCTGTTGAACTTCACAGATGTTGCAACTTGCAAGCCACAGGGAACGACAATTGGCAATGGCCAAGTAGGGCTGCACCGGTGCCCATGGTGTCCCTTTCAGGAGGAACCTCGGGTGGAGCTGACCAATTTTGAATGGATCTCGAGGCAGCGGCGTCCTGTCCTTGGCTTGCTGCCCATCACGCACTTCGGGGATTGCGCAGCCGCCGGGCGATGATGCAGGGGATGCCCACCAAGAAGAACATATGTGCCCTCCCACATGTGGAGCCTTTGGCTTCTTGGACCACCTCCCCAAATTCTGCTGCTGAAATTCTTGGACCAAACCTTGATGCTATAGAAAGCAAGGCATGCGTTGATGCAGGATCTGTGCAGCCAGTATATGATTATTTGGTGATTGATTGATTGTGCTTATGCTGCTCTGATCCAACTGTAAACCTGCAATGGCTCTGCAACAAGGTACAGTACGTGCCCTGAACACGGTACATCTCTGAAACTTTGCATCTGCTGATACATTTGCAAGAAAGCTGCTGTTCATGGATCATCTCATCATTTGTCACCCCATTCTTTACCAGGAGCAACTAATTCTTGGACTCTACTGAGGTACTCATGAACAATTTTGTTTTCTGCAAGGTACATTCTACTAAGATTACATTATATAAGAGACTACAGATTAATTGTTCAAGTATTTAGACACATACTTAATTTGTTTCCTGCTGATCAGAATCAGTAACACAAAGCAACTATCAGGAAGCAAAAGAGGGGCATGCTTTTTTGTTAATGCCTGGATTGCAAAAGGCAAAGAGGGGAATAAAGAAGGGAAAGCAAAGGAGGGAAAAGCCATGCAGAGGTGAGCAGTGATCTTTTTGGAGGAGAGCTGGGGGCAATTGGGATATTGGGGTGTACTAATTCCCTGCATCTCACATGCCCATGGCTTTTCTTCAAAAGCCTGGTTAAGTATATGCAAACTTGCTTTGCATGCTTTGGGATATAATCCCTAGGTTTATTCCATGTGTGTGTACACCCATGCAAACTTTATATCCTTTATCCACATCTCATCAAGAATATTCTAGCATTAGGCTTTTGATCTTTTGCATGCCTACTCCATCTTTTCCAAAAGCATTTGGGATCCGTTCAAAATGGTGGCTGTACGTAGTATGCAGTAATCTGCAGTCATTTCATCTTTACCATATGCAATTGTCTGATTACCATTACATACAAGATAAAATGCTTGCTTGATGAGTTGATCTGATAATTACTGAACAATGTAACCATTCGGAAGGAGATTGAGACTTCGGCATTGTGCACTAATTGGGGGTTAAAAAGGGAGGAGAGGAGGATGTGTGGGACACATGAACATGATGCGTGTCAACGCACGACAATAAAGAAGCTTGCACAATTTTGCACTAGTCCTCTTCCTTCTTCCTCATCTCTCTCAAACTATGTGCTCGATCAATTCCCTTACCTAGGGATTGCACATATATACCGATCGCCATGCATGGTCCCCGAGACCGAGCTCGGAGCCCCAAATGCATGAGCATGGCACGCACTCATCATGCATGCATGCATGCATGCACTAGATGCAAATCCATGCATGCAAATCAGTGCTAATTTGGGTGCATTCATGTGTGTCCATTGATTGCTGATATGCACAGGCGATGTAAAGTTTTGTATGCTTCTGAGCATGTGCATATAATGAACTGGTGCTAGCTAGAGTAACTGTGGCCTGCAGTATGTATGCATGGCATCCAACGCAAAATCAGTGTTCCTTTAGGCGCTAGGCGCTAGACGAACGGACCAGCACCTAATCGACGGGATAAATCGGCTAGGTGGGACGGTTATGTCTAGCGCTTAGGCAGGCGGTTCCTAGGCAGTCTAGGCGGGCGCCTAAGGAACACTGCACAAAACAAAGAACTGAACACACAGGATGGTATGCGTGTTTGAGTGTCATCAGTTCATCGCCGTCTCAACAAAGGACATGTCCCGAGGCAAAAGGCACAGAAACCAACATAAATTTGATCGATCCATGCATGGCATGCATGCATGAACGAAGCTTCTTGGCATCGAAACTCGCAAAAGTCGAATCCTCGTAACTAAGTGAATGAAAGGCAAGAAATTAACGACATGGACAAGGCGACATGCAGCTGCGCCAATTTTGGTTCTTCGATGGTTTGGTTGGCTTCTTCAGGGCCTAGAAGTTGTGGCTCCACGTCTCGTTCACCGGCGGCAGCCGGCCGAGGTACTGCCTGGTCAGGTCGGTGGCGCAGCAGGCGGCGCGGGAGACGGTGGTGGTGGGGATGGTGCATCCCTGGCAGGCGGTGGCGCACAGTGGCAGCTGCAGCTCGTCCACCTCGCCGGCGTCGACGCCGAGGAAGTTCCTGGTGAGGCGGTGACCGCCGGCGTGCAGAGTCACCGAACCTTCGTAAGTAAGCCCGAAGCTGACCATGTCGGCGACATCACCGGCGACCGAGTTGCTGCTGGTGATGGTGCTGGTGGCGACAGGGAGGTCAAGATATGGTGAGGGCTGGAATGGAGGAAGGACGTGAGCTTCTTGGGACAGAAACAAGAGGGGATTAGGGTTAGGGTTTTGGGCAGGAGGAGGGTTGGAGAAAGGGAGGAAGAGTGGTGAGCTGCTGCTGCTGCTGTTGTTGCAGTTGGTGGTGGTAATACTGCTGCTGTTGTTTGCAGCTGCAAGAAGCCTTGCACTCTCTTCAGCTAGGGCATCACAGAAGGCCCTGTGGGTGAGCAGGCTGTCCTTCCTGCATGGATTTTGTGCAAACACAGGATCAGAGGAAAGAATTGAGGATTAGTTTGTTGGTTAATACTGATGTGCACATGAGTACAGAATGTATGCATGCATGTAAAGCTGCATTTAACTTTGGTGAAGAAAAGTTCTTGTCATATGATTGGTTAAGATTCTTTTGTTTCCACTACTCCTTTATGGCACTAGAAATGAAGCAACATGTGTGTGTGTGTGTAAAAGTTAACATTGAAATCAAGGATTCACATGATAGTTGGAGATGTAAGTAGGGTAGATGCAGTAGTGACTGCTTGATTCTTTGATATATCTCTGGTGCCATTTATACATACTGCTTGAAACTCCATCCTTTAATTTCACTTGCTAATGCAGGGAGCGTGTACCAAGAAATGGAAATATGAAAACGACCCTACTGCAGAGACAGATTATTTATAAATGTTTCATCAATGCCTATTGGTTAGATACATATAGCTTGAACATCTTCAACCACATGCACAACCATAAGTACTTGCAGCCTGCAGGCAGGGTTTTGATTACCGGTTTTTGTTTTTTTTACTGGGGGTCACAAGTAGAACCGATTTTGGAAATTTTCAACCAAATTTGGCCGAAATTTTCAAATAAAAAATTGAATTTTTGGAAGTTAAAATTACAAATGAGTCAAATTTCAATTATATTCTAAACCAATTACATGTGTACGAAGATCTAATCATGCATACATTAAGTCTCAACACACCACATTATATGCAGTGATAAATCACAGATCAAAAACCTTAAAATTATAAATGCATATCATCGCATGCAGTGATCTTCATCTTGATGAAACTAACAACTGAAATAATCAAAGAACCACGCATGCCCGAACTTGAGATCAAAGTTCAGAATCGTAACAGAAGCAAATGAGAGATTATTATTTCTTCTAAATACGTACCGGAAGCAAATGATACAAGGACAGCAAGAAATTGAACCCAGCACTGCACCATATGGTCAAGAACGCTCATGCATGTGTATGTATGTATTTATATATGCATGTATGTATGTGCGTATGTATGCGTATGAGTATACTAGTAGTATATACCTGGAGAAGAGGATGCCGCAGTCGCAGCGGTACTCGCGCGTGCCGCAGTTCTTGACGTGCGCCTTCCAGTCGGAGTGCACGGCGTAGCGCTTCCCGCACCGCTCGCACCGCCACCGCTTCTCGCCGTGCTTCCGCGAGAAGTGCTTCTTTATCCCCGTCAAGTCACCCAGCGCCCTGCGTGCACATACACTCGCCGCCATTAATCCATTCCCAAGGCGCAAGCTCTCCTCTCAGGCTAGGAGATCTAGTAGCTACGGCTGCAAAAACCTATCGTCTTTTAGTTTACCTTGCCGGGTCGTGGTGGACGCAGGTGGGCTCAGGGCAGACGTAGACGCGCTTGCGCGCCGGCGCGTCGCCCTTGGCGGACGACGACGGCAGGCTGCTGCGCTGCCGGAGCTTCCAGGGGAGGTTGTGCCCGCGCCGGTGCAGCTGCAGGTTCTGGTCCCTCTGGAACCCCTTGTTGCATATCTCGCACACGAACCGGTTCGTCGCCACCAGCGTCCGCGGCGACAGCGCGATCACCTCCGCCTCAGGGTCTTGCATGACCAACAAAGCAAACCAATCAAAGAGCAGTTCTTGATGAAAGAAGAAGATGCAAAGAACGACAAGATTTTCCTGGGTTCTTAGGTTTATACCTGGATTGCCGGGCTGGCTCCTCTTCTTCTTGGCCTTGGGCTCCTCCAGCTGCTGCATCGGAGGCAGCAGCAGAGTCGATGCCGGTGCAAAGACAGGGCTGATCAGGACATGGTTGCCGATGTCTCCTCCGTGGGAGTTGGATCCAGTGGCCTCCTGATCAGAGAGGTCAGAGAGCAACATGTTCACTAAGCTCTTGTTCCTCTCCCTCTCCCTCTCTCTCTCTCTCTCTCTCTCTCTCTCTGTGTGTGTGTGTGTGTGTGGCTGTGTGGTCTCAAGCTAGGCTACTACTAATACAACAACCGTGCAAGTGTGTGATGGCCGGATGGGAGTGGGTGAGTTGAGACTTGAGAGGCAGCAGGAGAGGCAATCAGATTGCAGGAAAAGGCGTCAGAGAGGAGGATATGAGGAGGGTGTGGCCTTGCCTTCTGCAGGCTGCAGTTGCTGCAGCCAGAATAAGAAGGGGCGTAGGCGCCGCGCAATGATCGCACCTCTCCTCTCCCCTTCCCTCTCCTCTGGCCTCTGGGCCAAAAAGCTACGCCATCCGTGCCCTCCTTTCGTTGCCCTCCCTTTAATTCCCTCGCTTCTTTTTTCTCACTGGCAGGATGCATGGCTAGGTTTTACATATCTGAGCTATTGGGCTCTTCTTGCTTTGCAGCATGTTTCTGTCAAGTTACCTCATCATGTAGACATGTACTACTTGGTAACTCGATAGGAAATAAAACAGGGGTTAAGTATGGTGCAATGCTGATCGGACAGCCCCAACTCTAGTTTTCACAAAATGATGAGCTCATTACTATGTCATATTAAGAATCACACATCTACCATCTTGCCACGGATATCAAATTGTTAAGGAACATGTGATGTTTTATTATGCTCACATTTCTAGCTTGCTAGATGTCATTTTTTAGATAGAGTCATAGAGACTGTGTAGCACAAGATAGAACTTAAGGGGAAATCAATGGTCTGCTTAGTGCTTCTATGTTCTACCTAGTTAGGGCTTGTCCAATTTTCTTCTCTTTTGGAGCACTCCAATTTTTACGGTAAACTTCTGATTAAACTGATGTGTTCAGCCCTTCAAGGCACTAGTTTTCTTCATTTCTCTTATCTGTCAAAGACGAGAGCAATATGGTGTTATCTACAGAAAGGCAGTAAGATCAGCATGATTTGCATACATGTTTTCTTCTTCTACATTTCCCTTTGTGGAGTGAACTGGTTGGTGCAAAATTCAAGTCATGGGTATAAATACACCAGCCAGATTAGTTTTCTTATTGAGCTGTGGTTGCACCTGCACTGTAGTCAGAGAAGACCAAGGGAATTATAGCAAGGACTAGAAAGGAAAAGATGAAAAAAAGAAAGAAAGGGGCAGAGAGCATGCACACACAAGGGATCTGGCCACCCCACAAAGAAAGCAAAAGTACTAGTACACCCACTCATTGATCCTCTCTTTTAATTTTTATCTTTTCCCCACTTCCTCTCTGATGTTTTATCAGAATATTTTTTTTACCCCGAGTTTACATGCACCCTGTGATTGATGTTTGAAGACTACTTTCTGTTTACTCGCAGGAAGTATATTTTGTGTAGGGGTTAGAAAGCCTGTGTAGGACTTGTTAAAGTCAGATCAAGCATCCATTCTTGTCTCTACTCTTGCTGCCCTTTCTTTCCTGCAGGTTTGATCTTTGATCAGACACTTAATTAAGGTTTCTTTCTCTCCATCTTTCTGAATCTCTTTTTAGTACAGTTTTTTTATGGTTTTGGGAATGGGACTGATATTAATTCCTTCCTTGCTGCTTTAATCTTTTCCTTCTTTTGTGTCTCCTTTTCTTATTCCATCCTTGCTTTTCTGGCCCTATGGGGAGCGTGTTAGCTAGCTAGCCCCACTGGAGAGAATTTTTGGGTCCCTTTCTCTTAATTCCCTTTGGCTATGTGGGCTCTTCCTGTGCTGGTTGGTTGGATCTAATGCAGTTGTACTAGTCAGTAAACACTGTCCATTTTTGTTCAACTTTTTTTTGTGTGTGGAAAAAGCAATGCACATTGCAGAGTGGTGTGGTAAGTGTGCAGATGTTTATCCATCCATCCATCCACCAACAACTGGTAGCAGCTATATCTGATGCTCATTTGCCTTTTCACTGTTTTAGCAATTGACTGGTGATTTTTTTTCTGCAGCTTCCTTCATGTTATTCCCTTTACCTGTCAGATTTCTTCAAATGTCGTGCTTGCATCGGTGTCAGATACAGGAAAAAGCATAATAATCCTATTAAGCATAGGCATATGACTCCTTTAGCTATTACTATACAAGATTAGTGAATGTTTTTTTTTGACGTAAGAAGGTGGAAGAGTCTCTATCTTATGACCATTATATTGCAATGGTTGTGAAACAATAGTTACAATAGCAAGAAACAAGAAAAGCAAACCAAAGGAGAAGATAAAGATAAAGAAAGAAAGAAAGAAAGAAAGAGAGAGAGAAAGGACAACTGAACGTAGAGTTACAATAGAAGTTGGCACCACTGACAAATACCATTTTAATACTTAGGTTTAACCCGGTGCAGCCAAAGGGTGATTAAGTTTTGAATCTTCTGATGTAGTAACGTCGCATTGCCCTCGGAATGTTGAAAAATCCGGTTATTTCTCATAATCTATAATATATGCGCACAGGCCGCAAAGCAAATTGGCTGAATTTTATAGAAAATTTTATCTCTTGTCATAGTTTTTTTTTCCAGAAAATGTAGTATGTTGTGCAATGAGTTCGTTTCTCTTGTAAGCCCTGTTTTTCTCCATAGACTGTCGGCAGGTTGGCAATGCAAAATAATGTGATCAATCGTTTCTATTAAAGGGCAGATATTGCAATGTTGATCTTGCGTCCATTGTTTTACTGTCATATTGTCTCTGGTGTTTAAACGTCCTCTGAAAGCTAGCCATAGGAATACTCTGCAGTTGTGTGGTATTGATCGATTCCAAGCGTAGTCCGTTGCGGGCCATTTTAAGCCGTGAAATGACAAGGTTCTGTAAAAAGTCGAAATAGTTGGTGTGGCCATGGTTGATATAGCTACCCTCTGATCCAAAATATCCGATTGCAGTTGTTGGGTGGATAGAAAAAACTCGCAGTACTTGGTATTCTAAAGTAGTTTGTTGCGAAAAGACTGGCTGCAGTGATATCATCCAATTGTTATCTGCAAACTGCGAACAGACTAAGCAATTTGGGTGAGTCGCAAAAATGAATAGGGTGGGTAAACTGACCTAAAGTCGTCCAATTGTCGTCCAATTATCCTTCCAAAACATTGTATTTGCTCCATTACCAATGATCACCTTTATCAATTCAATTGTCCTCCGAATTACTGCCGAAATTGTTTTCCAAACTGCTGTATCCCTAGAGCGAGATTGTGTTGGTATGTTATTGTGTATATAAATGTTTTTTATCTTTCATCAATTAACCAGATGCATACAAAGAGTTCAACATCACTGAACAGCCCCATCCACTAACTTGAACCATTCGGTTGCACAGATGGTGACTGCTTCCAAATGCCAAGAAAGCTTGTGGCAACTACAAAAGCACATAGCCCGATCAACATCTTTCAGTAAGCAGAAATCACAAGTTGCGTATGGCTCAGGGATGGATTGTTGGCAAATGTTAAGAAACTGCAGAACTTGTGGCAAATACACGAGTTCATGAGTTCACAAAAGCATGAGGTCAATTAGTATCTTCAGTAAGCAGAGACATCAAACTGCACAGATCTTGCAATTCAACGGATAAGAAACATGGAACTGGAGTAAACAAAGCAAAAATGCATTTTAGTTTGAACTGCAGAGGGGTTCCAGGGCACATCAATCACATGGAGACCTAAATTTGATTACAAAGGGGCCATACTCAACCTACAACCAGATGCCAATACCTGACAAAGGACCATACTATGGCACTGGCACAACCTACTGGGAAGTCTAGAACTTGACCCAATGACTGTATATACAATAAAACACTTCCTCCACAGCTTCTGGCTGTAGAGCAACTGAATACTAGCTAATGACCACTGCATGTCTACATCAACTATCTTCTTGCATTGTCTTTAGGATCACTTAGCAAATCAGCGTCAGAGAGGTGGACGTAACCACTACACTACACATCATGGATCTCCATCAAGCGGCTACTGCATCAATAAAAATTGAGCATTGTTATACTTCAACAGTTTCTGAATGCCATGGCATGAATAAGGGCAGTTAAGCTAAAGTACTTACAGCATTGAGTCTTCAGCATATAGCCAGTGGTGTCCACGGTCCGGGCTCCAGCATGAACACCTCATGTAGTCGTATTTCCACAGGTCAGCTGAATCTGGTTAAGGAGCAACCAATAAAACTTCAGAAAGTAGTAACATGGAAGAAATGGGGAACACAACAAAGCAGATGGTGGCAAAAACATAAATCAGAATAATTAGAAAGAAAATCTGCATTATCGGTTGTCAGTCTTGTTGGCAAAGATCCAATCACTACTCTAATCCTCACTCCTGCAGATATGAGCAAGATGAATAGAACAAAATGTCACTACATTAGCAATATTACCAGATTTGTATCATTGAATGCGAAATGTACCGGATTTTTCAAGATGGTGTGCAATAGTACTGAAGCAGCAGTATTTGCTGGTTGAGCCAGCTCATCGACATCTTCAGTTCCCTCCAACTCTGACTGCCCAGCTTTGTCTCCGAAATCTTCAACCAACAGCTCTGCCCAGAAGTCGTCATTAAGCTCTGCCTGGGCACTAGCTTGATCCTTCTGCTCTTCATCTGCCTTACCCTTCCCAAGCTCCTGAATGTTCAGTGCTAAATTCTCCAGCTCGGGGATTCCAGGTTCACTGAGCTCATTGAGGACACCCGAATCAAACAAGAACGGTGATTCAAGTTGCTCACTCTGACTTGTTTCCCCAGGGCTGTAAAATGGAACATTGTCTATAGGCCGCCTTCGTTTCTTCGAGATGGCATCCTCGAGCTCCTTCCTCTTATCTTGCTGCTGAACCAACTGTTGGAGGAACTCCGGATTACGCAATGCTCTTACCAAGAACCCCATCATCTGGACCTGTTTCTGCTCAGCAGCTTGTAGCCTCTCTTCCATGGCTTGCACATAATCTTTAGTAGCTTGCTGCTCCTGCCTTAGCTTTACTACTTCTGTGATCAAGTTGTTCTTGTCGCGCTTCAGCCTGTCAATCTCTTCCTCAAATCCAAACTCACCAACCTCCAGGCAAGATGTGAGGGCCTGCTGCCGCGATGGAGGCACATTGGACGGCGGCGGCTTCCTTCTTTTTATCATCTTCAGGAGATGCCTTTGCCCCCTAAGGAAACCTTCATTTGCAAACTCCCACCTGTCAGGATCAACCTTTCTGAAGCCCTGCAGATTGAGACAAGCAATGACCATTGTTAGGTCATAGTCAGAAGTAGGGATGCAATCCGAGCGGATACGGGCGAATATCGTTCATCCCATATCCTATTCCATTTTTTTCTCGGAATCGGAGTCGGACACAGACAATGCCAGATACGAATACGAATGCGGATAGTCTCGGTCACGAATACAGAGCGAATACATGCCGAGCCGAAAACAGATTGTCTCGGTCACGAATATTTAGTCGAATATTGCGCGAAAACATAAACCATATATATATCTCAGATATAAAGATCAATCAACAATACTACATGTCCAAAATGCAACTAGATTAGCAATTGAACAAGCAAATTTAACTACATCACGCTATCATGGTAGCTAGTTAAAGAAGTAGTAGCAAGTCATAGTGATAGCAGTATAAAAGATATCCAAAATGTAACCAGCCAACTAATTAACAGGACAGATACACCATATACAAAGCCTACGCACCGAAGAGCAATAACTAGTTAGGGATACGAGCAATGATGGTAGTAAGTTTGTAGCGTCGAATTTTTAGTTTTTCAAAATATTTTTATTTAAAATAAGGTTTTATAAAATTTCCATGATTTTCTAGAATTTAATAAAGCTTAAACAGAATTTCCAGAAATTAAAATGAATTAATATGAATAAATTAAACATAAATTAAATTCAAAAGTATTTTATTTAAGTTACTAATGTTCAAAAGTATTTTTATAAATTTTCTAGAATTTTTCCGAGTTCATTTGCTATTTTCTTGGCTTATTTGGTTTTCATGTAATTTCTAAAAATATATATATTGGAAAACCTCGTGGGCCAATTTCTTTCTTCGACCCACTAGGCCTAAAGTTTACCGGATATCCAGATAGCTCCGAATCCGATGGATACCTCCTTCTCGAATCCGTTTCCGTATCCGGCAAAAAACTATTCGACTCCGAATCCGAAATCTGAGAAAAATCCTGGATATTCGGTTTCACGCTCAAATAAGATCCGAATTTATTCGGACGGACGGACGGTTGGGAACTATCCGCTCCGTTTGCACCCCTAGTCAGAAGGCAAAACCATAGCTTAGGGAAAACTTTCCTGCAATTTTTAGAATTTAGGTTATAGCTTTTCACAGTGATGTTTTGCTAACAAGAAGTATAATTCACAAGTAGTGAAAGAATGAATAGCAGTATACTACATCATTTGAAGGTGATCAGTAAAGTCTTCTAGAACAAAACAATCTGATTCTCGTACTTCATCCAGTATCTTGTTCCATCTAGCTACAATAAGAATTTCAAGAAACTATGTCAGGATGGTACAATCGTTCAGGAGAGCTCATCTCCCACCATCTCCTTGCCGCACTGTGAGATGAAGCTCATTAGAGCATGTATTGCTTCAAGAATAAACACATGAAGTATTGTTTCATACACATGCATCAGTGCAAACTCAAAAGTTTCACAACAACTAGGGCTGTAGAGAAATAAACTCTATACTTAAAGCCCCACTCACACTAAGATTAACTGATTTTACACTTGGTTGAAGCATCCTGACTATCTATCATACAACCTATAGCAAGGCTGGATATGATCAAAATACTATTTTATCTAGTGTACAATTATAAATTATGAGTAGTGGTCCTATGATCTCCTACAAACTAAAACCTACAGAAGACTTAATGTGGTTAGTACTGAAGAAGTTAGTAAGCAATCGCAAGTCAAGCCCTTGATTTGCTTTGAACATTGTGCTTCCACAGTCTCAGCCAAGAGATCACTATAACACTTCCCTACAACCATACCTAGTTCAGTTCAACTATTGTCTCCTTCATACCTAGTAGAAGGATATGCAAGCACATCATGAATCTGCAACTAGATAATTAGAACTTTTTATTCTAGACTCCATAAATGGGGTTCTCCTTTCATCCTTTCAGCTTTCACAACTTGAGACAATGGAGTATTTCGTGCTTCTTTGAAATGCTCTTGATGTTACTAGGATTCTATAGGAGTAGACGCCTAAACTGATAAACCCACCAAAACACTGCAAAGCCTCACCATGATTTTACCAACCCTAAGACCTCAGCCACACACAGAAGATTGTCCTAACATTGCAACATTTGTTCAAGCATTTCAGAAAGATTAGCAACGACGAGGAATTGCCACAAGATGCCTCTACTTCACCACCTTACAAGAAACAATTTGCAACACAAGTACTGAAGTCTGAAGCACACACAACCTTCGCATGACATATCAAGATTAACATTAAGCATTTCAGAAAGATTAGCCCAAGAACCATCAGCTACCAACACCATAAAAGATGATGATTAATCAGTGCGCAAGAACAGGGTGCTCACTCACATAGGTGTTGAGCTGGCGGACGAAGCTGGAGAAGTTGTTGTGCTTGAAGAGGCGCGGGAGCAGCACGTCGGCGAAGACGTGCGGGTCCCACACGATGAAGCCGTTGCCGGCGCGGCTCCACGACACGACGCTGTCGGTGGACGGGTCCTCCACCAGGTCGTACGTCTTCGTCAGGAACGGCGGTGGCCCCACCTCGTGCAGCCCCTCCATCGGCAGCGGTGCACCCTCCGCCTCAGCCGCGGCGCCGGCGGCAGCGTCCTGCGGCTGCTCCAGGAGTTCTTCCTTCACAATGCTCGCGGCCACCGGGTCCATGACCCAAGAACTTCACCAAGAACTCGAATTGGACCCCAAAAACACGAATTGTGCGACCAAGAACTCGAATCGGACCAAGAGCGAGCTATCGCCGGATGGAATCGCTAGGATAACCGGTAGATTGGAAGGAATCTTGGTGGGATATTTGGGTGGAGTAGCAACAAAGGCGAGATTTTTAAGCGGTCACAATTGTCGGTAAATTTACTGGGGACTGGACGGTAGTTGCAGTGCTAAATACCCCTCCGTACGGGCAGCGTTGAGACACGTCGCGAGGGTTGTGGAAGGTTCTAGATCACGCGTCGGGTAGCAGACCGGGCTAAACGGGCGGCCCGGCCCGGCACGCACGGTACGGGTCTGGTAGGCACGGCCTATTCTGATCTAGCTACTATTCAGATCTTGTGTCGAGTCGCCCACCACCAGGTGGGTGGTGATTCGCATGACCGTCGTGATTCGTCTTTATCTTAGGCCAGTCCGAACTGTTTGGCTCATCGGGCTAAGTGTGATCTATTTGGCCTGTTATATTGAAAAAAAAAAATCCAAAAGATAGAAAAATGTGTAGAATTCAAAAGTAGAT
Source organism: Phyllostachys edulis (assembly GCA_036346405.1). Lineage (NCBI taxonomy): Eukaryota > Viridiplantae > Streptophyta > Magnoliopsida > Poales > Poaceae > Phyllostachys > Phyllostachys edulis. The sequence continues at coordinate 21,271,087 of CM070563.1, read as the reverse complement.
ATAAAAATTGAAAAAAATGAGATAATCATATTGAAAATGTAATAAAGAGCTTTATTAATGTCCAACTGGCTGCCTCGTTAAAACCTTCGCCAAGTAAAAACTCAAAATAAAAAAACCTTGGCAAAGGAAAAAGAGTACAGCATATGGCTCTACAATTCTACATACATGATGCATCCTTGTTCTATGTATCGGTGTCATTGTCTAAGTACATATTTTTGAACACCTCCGACAACTCTGCATTTTCCACAGAGTGTTGTGTTCGTGAATCAGCTTGTTCCCAGTCCTTCACAGTTAGAAGGATCTCCACCATCTCACTTGTGAGACTTGTTCTTCTCTCTTCCAACATTCTTCCAGAAAGACTGAAAGCAGACTCGGGGGGGAAACCGTAGAGACAGGAATAGTTAATACATCACATGCAAGTATGGATAGCACGGGATATGTTAACTTATGGGCTTGCCACCATTGCAAGATGTCGAAGCCTTCTGAGTTGAAATCCATCGTATCGTTGTCTAGATAGTTGGATAGTTCTCCACTCCTTGTGGGTCTTGGCTGAGCAGGCGTTGATGTAGAAGAAGAAAAAGACCTAGACCTGGACCTGGAGGAAGAGGCACCGAAGATCGCGCCCCACATATTTGTCTTCCCACTTGAGGTGGGGGCTACTGGAGGTCGTTGCGAGCGGACTCCCTAGAACTTATTTTCATACTTTTGGTAAACCTCGTATAGCCGAGAACGAACTTCTGCAAAATAGTCAGTATAGTCTAACCTCGTAACATCACTAAGAAGATCAAGTACAGTACCAAATGCATCAATTTTAGCCTTAGGATCTAAAAGAAATGCAAATGCATATAGGTAAGGGATTTTTCTCCAATATTTAAGGTATTTAGATTTCTTGGAAACAACAGCAGTGCATAAAACTAAGTCATTTTCATACATTTTCAATTGAGTAGCAATCCGTAAAATAGTATGCATAATGATAGGAGATGTTGGATACTAGACAGCAGACAAAGCAACAGTTGCCTCATAAAAAATTTCTAAAAATGACAGTATCTTCTCAGCAACGAACCAATGTTGTTCAGTTAATAGTATAGTACCGTTAGTGCTAGGATAGTGTGTTTGAATAAAAACAGAAAAAGTGCTCTTATATGGTAAAATATTTTTAAGCATGAGGTAAGTAGAGTTCCACCTTACTTCCATGTCCAAGCCAAAAATTTCTTAGACGTACACCCATCGCCCTGCAGAAGTTCTTATATTGTGCTATTCTTACGTTAGAATTATTCAAGAAAGAAATAGCATTGCGAAAAGTTTTAATATACGGACTCAACCTCTTCAAACCACATTTGACTATAAGGTTGATAATATGACAAGTGCATCGTTGATGTAGCAAGAAGGAATCGGCATATGTACTCAACACTGGAGTACGAATGTACATGGCGCTAGAGTTTGAAGTGATGTTGTCTAAAGTAATTGCGAATATTTTATCTGTAAGACAAAAGTCTTCCACGACTTTGATAATACAGTTCGCAATATTCTCCCCCGTGTGTGTTACATCAATTAATTTCAAAGCTATAATCATTTTCTCCATTACCCAGTCGTCATTAACATAATGCGCAACTATACTAAGGTAATCCTCCCTAGTCCAACCACTCCATACGTCCGAGGTCAGGGCCACTGAAAATGTGCACGTACTAAATAGTTCCTTTATTTTATTACGACGTTTATTATAGTATTTTCACTAGATCCCTAGTTGTTGTCTGTCTAGAAACAGAAGAAAATCTAGGATTATGCGCAGTCTTAATGTAATTTTGGAAAGAAGCAGACTCGCTAAAGCCTAACTGTAAATCCTCAGAAGCAATTAAACGACAGAGAGCTTGGCGGGCTACCTGAGGATCGTAGTCCTAGCTAGATACCGTACCGTCGGGGTTGTATTGCAGCTGCGTCTGCCTCATCACCAATCCTTGCTTGGTTCGACATCTTGTAGCATATCTAAGCAAGTGCCCAGTTCCACCTGTAGACTTTGCAGATAATTCATGGCGACAAATTTTACAAATAGCATATGGTACCTCATTTCCCGCTGCGTCTTGCTTGGTTGTCCTGTCGAAATTCTCCCACACTCCCGATGTAGACGGTCTCTTTGCTCCGGTTGTCGTGGAGCCTGATGCTACCGTGGAGTCTGATGCTACCATGGAGTCTGATGCTGCCATGGAGCCTGATGATGGAACTCCACCTTGCTCCTCCGGTGAAACCTCCGGTTGGTTTGAGGCATCCGCAGCCGCCTCCATGGACGCAATTTCCTCTAGTGAAAGTCCATAATCACCAAGAGCAAAGTTGTTTAAGGACTGTCCATAACGAAAACTGCAAAATCGAAACTAACACTATTACTACTTTCATCTTAGCATAACAAGAAGTAACAATAAAAGTATTACCTCTTTCGCTGACTTGCTGCCGAAAAATGAAATTTCCAATTTTTGGCCCAATTTTTTTGAATTTTGCCAAATTAGATCAACACGGATTTGAATTTGCACAACACATTTTCAAAGAGAGAATAGAGAATAAAGGGGTGCTGAACGAGGGGGGTATGGTGACTATTTATAGAAAAAAATCGAGATTTTTTTAATTTGTTTGCTATTTTTTAAGACCCCAACGGTCAAAAAGGTAAAAAAAAAAGGGGGGGCTAAAATCACCAACGGTCGGATTTTTTGGGCCGTGCCATGCCTAGGAACAACCCACGAGCCCACCACAGCCCGGCTACCCCTCCTTGCTGCCCGCCTGCGCCGAATCCCTTCTTCTTCTCTCCTCCTCGCCGGCGTCTTGTGTCAATGCCGCGACGGACGACACTACCGCCTCCTCGTCGCCTTGCCGCCTCCACGCCGCCCCACCGCCTCGTCGCCTCCTCGGCTCCTCGCCTCCTTGCTACACGCTGCCCCGTCGCCTCCTCGTCGCCCCGCCGCCTCCGAGCCGTCACCGACCGCGTCAGCGTCGGGCTCCATGGACGGGTGGGTGGCTCCTCGCCTCCTCATCCGCAATGCCGACGCCAAACCACCTCCTTGCCGCCGAGCCGTCTCCTCGCCGCACCGCCTCCTCGCGGCCTCACCTCCTCTCCTGCAATGGCCATTCTTCCCCTCCTCGTCCCGCGCTCCGCTCCGCTCCGGCCTCCTCCCACGCCGCCAGGTGCCGGTCGTTCTTCCCCTCTCAGTCCCACGCTGCCCCCGCCGGCCCGCCCTTCTTCCTCCACGCCAGCGTGGGCGCGCGGCACCGCTGGCTCTCCGGGCCGCTTGGGCCGTGTCGTGCCTGCCTAGGTTGTGTCATGCCCGACACGGCCCGACACTGTTCGTGTCATGCCAGTGAGTTCCATGCACTTGCCTCCCACTCATGCGCGCACTGAACCTCCCTCTTTTCCCCCCAGCACTGGCGCCCCTTTCTCCCCTTCATCTCCAACCGCCGCACCCAGTCGCCCGCTCGCTACCGGCCGCCTCAAGCCAAGCCACCACCGCCCTCGGGATCGCCTCGCATAGCCGGTTCCATTTTCGACACCTTCGGCCACCGCTGATGACTCCCTCGCCGGCACAAGCACCACCCCCAAGCTGCCGGTCTAGCCTCCTCTGTGATGGTAATGTGTGTATGCATGTATGACAGTGAGACCCCCCCTGAAGACCAAGCATCTTCTGCTATTAAGCATTGAAGCTGTTATTTGAATCACTCAGTAGGTTTTTAGACCTGTTAAATGACCGATTAAATCACTCAAAATAGACTGTTTAAAAGGATACTTGGGTTAGTTAATCAACACTCAACTTCAGAATCCTTCTGTCTTGTCTGTTGGTTGTTTGAGCAAGAATGTAATGTAGATACAAACTTGAAATAACAGAAGGTAATCTAAAAATAATTAGAATTGTTAGTAGGCTAATGAATTTGCTAAAAACAAGTGGTTAGAAAATGTCATTGATTCGAATAGCTAAGAGTGTTGTGATTAGCTAAGAGTGATGTGATGACTAATTGATCCCTCAAAGATTGACTTAAGCAATTGGGTAGTTAATCTAGGAGAGGCTTAGTTAACAAACACTTGGTTGAGATATCAAAGAAGAGGATTAGGAGAAGATTTGAAATGACAGTAAAACTCATTTGTAAAACCAAACTAATTGCTACTAACGAATTCTGTGAATGTCATTTAGGTCACTCAAATTGATTAACAAAATTGAAGATCAAAATTAAGAGTAGCACTTTTGTTCGAAAATTGAGAGTAGCACTGCCAGTAGGTTCCATCCCATTTAATTGATTAGTTAAATCTAATTGGTGGGTTCTTGATTAAACATACATATCAACTTGTATTTTGTTAAGTTAATTAGTATATTATTAGCACTTGGATGTAAACCAAGAATAGTTAGAGTTTAATTAAACAATTAGATTAGTTAAGTAATTCATCAGAGTATAAGTTATATTTAACTTCAATAGCAGTAGGGTACATTGTTGACTAGGAATTGCATAATGACTAGTTATCGTTAATGACTAAACCAAGTTAGTTGACTAATTTGCATGGTTAATCAGTGAGTGAACCTTTCATTTGATAAGTGCATATCCAACTAATGAATAAGTTAAGGTAATTAAGGGCTAATTGGTCTGCCTTTAGCTATAAAACTCAAAAAATAAGGATTTAGTAATAGATCTCCTATATGATATGGTTGTCTCAATAAATAGTAAACCCTAGGCTATTGCTGTAACAAGGAAAATGATAAAGATGATAATATGTCAATGTCACATACAACCATTTAATAGAATAGTTAGATAATAACCGATTACCATTAACCTATAGCCATTATTTTGGACTTTCGGTTGAGGCTAACCCAATATAGTGTAACTGACTTATGATAAGGTAATGCGAATAGGTCATCGTGTTACTTAGGTCAAGTAATGTGTCCATGTCAACCATTAGTAATATTAACACTACGGCAGTAACACTAGAATCAAGTTAATGCTCGGAAGTTCCAGCTAAGGCTCATGGAATTTCCTTGATACATATAAATCAATAAGATAAACTAATAAATGCGTTAAGTCTCATGTGCCGGTGAGACGTATGTCTACCCCATGTGAACCTCGCAACTATGCATAGATCTCACCTAACCGCCATGGAACTTCCTCGGTAAATAGGAAGTAGTAACTAAAAGAGCATATAAGAGGATTAATTTTGACTGTATGATCATCGTGGATGTATACATAGAATGCCTGGAGAAAGAGTAATTGTGAGTACTAGGTGGCCTGTTAAGGAAAACAACATCACCTAGGCTCTAGGTGTCATCCGTTGTCATCCGTCCCCAGTGATCGGACAAATCGTAATTCAAGAGCAAATATGAGGATATTACCTGACCAGGAAATCTCTCCCATCCAGTTAACCAATAAGAAATATTCCTGTGAACCTACTCTCTCTATCTCTCTCTGTCTCTCTTAGAATTATCTACCTTGGTCTGAAGAATTTCCTTCATTCCAATTATCAGTGGATATACTTTGTTTGTAGTATTTCCTTCATCAACTTCCTCGGTTATACTTCATCTGAAGTGTTTCCTTTATCAACTCCACATGAGTATGAATTGGTCTCATCTAAAATAATACGTCTTTCAAGGTACCGTTAGATGCGTTTACTTTAATTCAAAGTATTTCTTTATGTTTATATGTATTTGGATTTATTGGATTTCATTTGGTTGTTTTCAGTCGCTCTTGGATTTAAACATATTCTGCGTAGATAGAATCTGAAGCTATAATGAGACATCAGTCCGAGACAGAACAAGAACAAGAACAAGACCAAGATTATCATGATATTGGGCTTTATCAGAATGTTGAGCAAGACGATTATCAACATATTGAGCCGTATCAGAATAATGAGCAAGGTGAGTCAATACTTTGATCATACTGCACCTAATTTTTGCAATTATATTGTTTTAAATTATGAAATTGCATTGCTATATTTTATACAAATATATTGGTCTAGCTCTTAATTAATGCCTTAAAAATAATTGTATATAAATTTTCAATCCTTGAACTTAGACATTATCCTTGACACCGTAGAATTAATGGTTAACATACTAGTTAGTAAGTCTGTATCTAAGTGTCATGCTTAGCCTTGCTTAGATACATTGTCATTCGGGCATTAAGTTGCCCGACATCGATCAACACTTTGAAAATGAAGTTGGGCAGTCGAGGCTGGGAGCCTGGCTGGTATGTTGGATTAAAGGTTATTTTGAAAACAAAAGAAAAACTTGAAAAACAAATTTTGACTTGGGCGACTGGAAAGAGTGGCTGGTGCCGGGGGCACGAGAGAGAGTTGGTATGTGGATGTATCGCCCAAATAAATTAAGGACCAAATCTGGTAATGACCTCTCATGTAAAACAGTGCAACCACAAGTCTGTAACACTTAAGACCTGGTTGACTAATTTGTTTCGCCTCGGCATGGCTTCAACGTTGGTGGATGCGGGCGGATAGACGGGGGAGAACAAAGCCGCGGTAACCGCACGACGCTAAAGGGAGACCTCCGTGTGGGAGCGAGAGAGCACGAAGGAGGTGATACCTAGCAATACGGAGTTGCAATGAGGTGGGGCATTGTAAAGGCCTTGTGATAATCAACATTAGCCACACCCCTACGGAAGTGTGTCGGGGCAATATAAGTTGATTTATCTCTTTTGGATAAAGTGTACAAACTCTGCAGAGTAAGAAAACTATCTAGATAGCCGTGCTCACGATCAAGAGCGGTACTGAGAAACTTGCTTGATATAGCTTTCCTTTTCATAAAAACATTGGTGTGTGTGTGGTTTGAAAAGGGTGGGTTGAGCCCAGCCGTTGGAAATGTTGGGTTGGAATCTAGAGAATTAAGAAAGCTTGGTTGATGGAATGGAAAAGGTGGGGGCGGGGGGGCGGGGCCCCAGGGATTTGAAATGGCCTGGTCGGGGACTAGTGGTAAATACGGGATAGCCTGAGCTTTAAGTGAACAAAGTCACTCAATGGTATAGGAGATGAAATCTCCACTAGTACTTTACAACAAAAACTCAGTTTATAAAACTTGTGTTAGTAAAATGCTAAGTCTCAGGATTTGCTATTACTTAATCTATTTCAATAAATGGCTTTGTGCAAAATAAAACAGCCATGAGCCTCCCTTTTGATTAGCCTTGCATTTACAATAATTGCATTGTGTATTGGCTCGCGAGTACGGTTGTGTATTGTGTATTAGCTTTGCATTTATATTCTTTTAGTTAGTAAGCACAAAAGAAGACTACAGGGATAAATATGAGTATTGGACAAGACTGAAGATCAAGAAGGCCAAGAACTAGGTCACGAGCCCACAGTCGATTGCCGGTGGGCATATCGTGAGGCTTCCATGCGTTCTACTCTGAATCTACTTCCGCTGCTGATTCTCTGAAAGTATTTGGCCTATCCAACCATTCTGCAAGTCGAAAGCCGTAAGGTATATTTACGTTTTGTTTAATATTATGCAATAGCTTTACATTTTTATGATATGTATTGGAACCAACAATGTAATTATGTGTGCCAGCTACTGATCTAGAGAATGGCACAAATATACATAGTAGGTCCCAAGTTCCAAATTTGGGGTATAACACATCATATAGTTCAACATGTACTTCTGCTCGATGAACGCCCTATCATACATGTTCGGGCCGTCGATCCATTGGAAGAAGTTACATCTGAGAAGCTGTGTGGTGGCCCTTTCCATATTGTGATGAATATTTGACAGCATTTGGGACTTGTTGGTAAAGGTTTGAGAGTTCTTAAAGTTCACGAAGTCGAGTTTTGAGTTTCAACTAGGTTCCATGGGATGTTATGATGCATGTTTTCAGTAATGATGGTCAAATGCGCGGTACTTGTGCCAAGAAAATGATTTCTTCGTCTTTGTTGACTGCAGGTTGACTTGATGGCTTGGATGATCATCAACGCTGGATTGGGAGCAAGCTTGGAGAGCTTGGCATCCAGAACGGCCATGGTGGTTGAGGAGATCATTGAGGATCAAGTCCAGTCATAGAGATGGAGTCTTCATAAAGATGGCATGAGATGGGTCCATGCGGTGACTCAGGGTGACTTGGTAGTGTTCAAGTGTCGGCGAGGCGTTCCGAGGGTGTTCAAAGCTTGAGACACAAGGCGGAGATGTGACAAGTCAACAAGGAGCGAAGACCGTCAAGGTGGAGCAACGTGGTAGCTCTAGGTGGCTTATATTGACCAAAGTCAATATAAAGGTATTGATGTAATTGTAGCTAGTCTAGATGGGTATTCTAGGCAAGGGGTAGAGTTGGCTGAACCCTAAGTGGATATAAATGAGTGGAGAGAGATAATCTTAGCCCTTGAGGTGATCCAAGGGTTGAGGTTGCTCCCATAGGACTATAAATAGAGGGGTAGAGGTATGCTTTCACTACCAAGTCTTGGAGAAGGATTTAGAGTTTTCCTTATGCTCCATTGAGCTTTGCCTACCATGAAGTGTGGCTTTGTAATCCTTCCTTTTGAAGCAATGAAAGTTCCTCTTGAAGCAATGAAAGTTCCAAGTTCTTACATGTTCTGAAATTTATTTTATTTCTTGTAATTTCTAGCTTTTTTTGTTGCAACTTGAGTTTCTCTTCCCCTCCTTCTACTTGTTGTAGTTCTATTGGATCTAGGACGTATAAGAGGTTGATATGTTCATCAAGAACATGTTCCAACCCAACAAGATCCATTAGAATTCATTCTTGCTTAAGTTGTGTTTGTATTAACTGTGTTCTTGGGCTGAAATTTCTATTTTTGATGTAACTTGAACTATTTACATGAAGGTTGAGACTTTGGACATATCTCTGCAATTCCTTTTGGAATCATAGCCCAAGATCATTTCCTAGCTATGGTTCAAGTTTCATCAATTTTAGTTGAGTAGATCTTGAGTTCTTGAGATTTCTTAGCGGACAAGTTTATGAAGTTTCAGATTTGATGCAACGTGATCTTGAAGCAAGATAGGTCTCTCTTTTGGGTTTTATTCTGCAATTCCTTTTGAAATCATAACCCTGAGAACCTCATCTTGCTATGGTTCAAGTTTCATCAATTTTGGTTGAGTAGATCTTGAGTTCTTGAGATTTCTTAGCGAGCAAGTTTTTGAAATTCCAGATTTGCTAAAATTGCCCATCCCCTTGCGCGCCGCCTCTGGCCCTGGCCACGCTCTGCGCCGAGCGCACCACCCGGAAGCCCATGCCGAGATGCTCCCTTCCCCCTCTATAAAAAAGAAATGCCGGAATTTCTTCATTCTTCCTCAAGACCGATTTCCCCTCCACCACTCGATCTTCTTCTCCAGCGAGAACCAAGCCGAGCTAGGTGCGTCATCTCGTGTTGTCGGCGTTCTTCTATCCATCCCCCACCTCATTTTATCTTCTCCGTCACCGTGGAACCCCATCGCCATGAGCACCTCTTTTGCGCCGTCGGCCACCTCCTCGTCCCTTCCCCGACTGCCTTGAGTGGCCCTACACCTTCCCTACCTCCGGGCATAGCTCGTGCTCCCTCTATTTTCCCTTGGGCGCCTCCCCCTCGCCAGTGCCATGCACAACCCTTACGGCGTCGCCGCCTCGGGCCTACTCGGTCGCCGCCACCCCTGTGTTCACCACCTCCGTAGGTTTCCATTTTTCCTGTTGGCCGGCCTCCTCGCACCTCCGCTCGCTGGCACCACCACCATCCCCGAGTGCCACCTCCCCCACTCTGTTCTTCTTCTTTCTGTTGCTCTCTGTGATCTATTCCTTAGGTCATTGACAGGGTGACCCCACATGTCAATACCCTGGTTCACGTCCCTCTCTTGGTCTCACTTACCAATGGGCCCATGTTGTCATTCTCTCATTTCATTTCTCTGATTTTCTATCATTTCATGTGATGTTAATCTTTCGGTTATTCATTCTCCTTCATACGAACTCCGATTTCATCGATTGTCATTTCTAAATTCATATAACTTCAGTACCTTTCTTTTGGTTCTATTTTGATAATTTTTGGATTTATTTAGAATTATTGTATTTATTTGGCTCTTTTCGCGCTTATAGATTCCGCCATTTTGAAGAATTCCTGGGCCCGTCGGCCGAAGTAACTCAAACATTCAACGAAGGCAAGTCGTAGACCTTTGATCATGTTGAACCCATTTTTACTAAATTATATTGTTTTATATCAACATGCATTGCTAGTTTTATAATAACTACTTTCGGGAATAGTTAAATACCTATTCGACATTATGTCCCATTGAATAATTGTGAATGACATGTACCCTTGGACACCATATGATGGGTTAATTTTTGTTGGGAATATTAGCATCAACATGGGTTTCGTATTATGCTTAGCCATGCTTAGTCGCGATGGAATTCATGATCACATGTTCATAAATGATTAAATTTGACTTAATGAAATATAGAATTGTGGCAAGGCCACTATTATTAAAATTTGTGGTGCCATGGCAAGGGTTGCCATTTGGTCAGGTTGAACCAAAAATGATTTCATACTCAGGTGAATGATCATGCAGTAAAGAAGATGATTTTGGGATGTGGTTGCCTCGCCTGAGTAGTTGCTAAAGACTTAACTTTATGCGCCATTGATCTGGGCCTTACCATACAACCACATATCCAGGATGGGGTGGACCTGGCTAACTAATTAGCAATGTTTTGATTTTGTTTTGTTTGGGTTGATAAGTGGTGTAAAAGGGGGTCCTAAATGGCGAAACCTTAGCGAGCAGAACCAGGTCAAAACGGAGCTTTGTAAAAGCCTTGTAATAATCGTTTAGTCACACACCATCGGAAGTGTGTCAAACGGACATTATAAATTGATTATGTCTTGTGGGTCAAACTGTACAATCTCTGCAGAGTGTAAAACTATTCAAATAGCCATGTCTCCGGGTATGGACAATGTCTGATGATTTCACACGGGGGGGGGGGTAGATTTTCTTAAAAATGTTGGATTGGTGGTTCGGTTGGGAAGTGAACAATTTATTCACCGGTTGTTGGTTGGGAAGTGAAGAGGGTAGTTCAATAGTTGTTTCAATGTACTTGTTTACTTATGTATTTAATCTTTTAAATTGAGCTTTCCAATCTATTTACTGTCAATACTACTTTCTGCAAAATAGTTATAAAGCTATTCTTGTTCAAGCCTTGCATGAATACTATTTGCATACATTTCCTTACGATTTGCTGAGTACTTTATGTACTCACGGCTGTGCGCCATTGTTGATCAGTCACCGAGGAAGAACCAGGGAATATAGAATACTACGAGGAGGAGTACTTCGAAGACCATGCAAAACTAGGCCGTGTTCTCCACTTGATTGCTTGTAGGCATGTCGGATGGCTACCATGAGTTTGTTTTATTCCGCTGCAAGTTTATTTATTTATCGTTAAGTCCTGAGTGGCAAACTCTGTAAACATTGACCATAAGGTTTGTTGCTTCTATTAATATTATTTTGCTTACTTCTTAGTTGTTTCGTTGTATGGATAGGGATACACAGAGGGCTCGGATTCGGAAATCTGGGGTCCCGACACATATAGCCTGTACTAAGATGAGTATATCCTAGACAGACACAATCCACTGTTTTAGGTCAAAGTTCGTGCTTTTTAATTATTGGAACAATGACTTTCACTAAGCACCCCCCAAGTGCACAACTACGAGAGTGATGGTTTTCTCCATTTTCAACCTTCGTACGGAGTTACCTCACTATCTTTAGTGGGGACTCTATTCAAGACATGACACACAGTTAACACAACCTCCCCCACCATGTCTTAGACATACCTGCAGAATCTAACATGGCATTCACTAAGTCAAGGTGCGGTTTTTTCTTTCGGCAACCCCATTTGATTGGGGCAAATAGGGAGGTACCCTTTCATGGATAATATCATGTTGCACACAAAACTGATTGAGCTCATTAGAAAAATACTCTCCACCACGATCGGGCCTAATTCTTTTTAATCTTTCTATCTAATTGATTCTCAACCTCAGCTTTATAAGTTTTAAAGTAGTATAATGCATCATCTTTTATTTTCAATAAATACACATAGCAGTATCTAGTGACATCATCAATTAAAGTCATGAAATATCTTTTCCCTCCATTTGTTAATATATCATTCATCACACACAAGTATGAATGTATGAGTTCCAATTTTGCCGAATTTCTTTCCTCCATAGCCTTATGAGGCTTTCGAGGTTGCTTCGCATGCAAATAAATTTGGCATTCGGAACCTTTGACTATGAAAAAGTTTGGAATTAAATTTAAACTAAAAAACAGAGACATACAACCAAAATTTATATAACATAAACATGAGTGCCACACATTGGCCACACCACCATTTGTATAGTCATAAATATGGTTCACAACCTTATTACAAAAATATGAAAGGGAAACGGAACAAGCCTCTGCATTCATAACCTTCTAGAATAAAGAGTCTAAATTTTGACACGACTACTTTATTTGACTCAAAGACTAGCTTGAACCATCTCAACATAGAAGGGAACCGCTGAAGATATTATTTCCCGAAGTGAACTTCAGATCTACCATGCCAACACCAAGAACAGAAGCATGTGACCAGTTCCCTATTAGGACGGAAGAGCCCCGTGCGACCTGGTAAGAAGAAAACATATATGCATAATGCCCCCAGCCACAAATTTGTTAGGGAATTGACAACCAAGGTGGGCGAGTTCTCCTACAACGAATTGTAGTTCATGAGACTGCTCGACTACAGAACGGTTATCAATCATTTTGTAATCATGATATTGCTCCATAACATACAATTCATGTCCATCATCTGAGGCAGCGAACTTCTGTTTGAGTGCAGGCCACAAATTCGCAGTGTTCTTCATGTACATATACACATCACAAAGCTGGTCAGATAACACGCTTAGAATGCACCCAACAAATATTATCGTAGTCGTGTCGTACTCTGTTTGTTGTGCAGCAGTACGAGGTCCTGCAGGACCTCGTATCACGACCCAAAATACATTCATAGCCAAGAGCCACAATTGGACACTTGTCTGCCATCTCTTGAAATTCACACTAGTGAATTTCTCTGGTTTCATTGCCTCGGCAAAACCAGTCATCACAAAGTGTCTATCAGGTTTTTGGATTGTTAGGTGTATGCGCACTTTTGTGATTATTATAATTACTAAAGCAATAATTGAATCAACAACAGCATATATACTAGGCATATTTGGGACTATGAACAGTAACATGATCATCAACTCAAATATATTTATGTCATATATATGCGCTAACAAGGCAAAGCGTAGAACAAGAACGAGACAACAGAATTAGGCATCAACATCATCACATGACAAATATCTAGAAAGCACGGTCTAGTCATATCAAATGATATCACAGCGACTTACAAAGAATCGCTCCGACAAAGGTCGCGGTAGAGTCTAATACGAAGAAGACGACGCACAGAGGATGATAGAGAAGGAGGAAGTCGTGAATAGTCGCGTGAATGCTTCCCAAAAACCTGATTCGCCCCAACCCGTGCAGAATCACGAGGGATGCCAGTTTCGAAGACACTGCTCTCTCCACGTTGGTATGCGCCGAAGAAGGGATGGAGTAGCCGAGGTTGCGCAGCACAGAGGAACAGAGCACCCTATTCTGGGTACTAATCTCTCTCTGTTCTTTTCTGATAGAAGAATCCCCTGCCTCATATAGAACCAGCAGCAAGCAAAAGAAATTGGCCTCATTACTCTGTTTTAATCGCAGTTAAAGCTTGCCATAAAAGTCCCATTGAAACAATGTATTCAGTTTCTAATTCGTATGCATGGTTTTGAGGTGTAAAAAGAAGCTGTAGCTTCATAGCCAACCAGACATGAAATCGTCGGACTATTCACACGCACATCGTGCACTGGCGTGGCGTGACGAGGCGAGCGAGCGAGCGAGCTAGCACACGCGTGTTCTTCTTTTGCTTGTTTCAACTAGGTAAGACCAACTCCACCTTATATATTAGTCTCCTCCCACTTAGACTAGCAATATAATACTAAAATTTCCACCTTCCACCATACATGAGTAAGTCTCTGAGATTTTTATAGGAATTAATTAGAATATTGAATAGCCTAAGCCCAAAACTCCAACAATTTTTTTATCGACCCTAATGTCGGGTCGGTCACCAACTAAGACTAATTTTACTACGCATCCTACCAAAAGTTAGTGGACAAAAATGCTGCACCACAAAGAAAAAATCACCTCTCTAAAAATTCGACACAATCAAATCAAAGGATAGGTATGCGACATGCTTCTACCAGCTTGTTTATTCCCTTGTGCCTAATCCTATGCATGTATTTGAATTTTGTGGCAGTTAAATTAGTGCAAGTTGTGTGGATGCAAACTCATGGACTATAGTGTCCAATTCTGTCTTGCAAACTCATGCCAGCCCACAGGAATTCTTTTTCTCCAATGTGCTAACCGTCGGTCGCTTCCGTATATACCTCCGTTTCCAAACTAGCACAAGCAGTATATGAATTTTCCCACAAATTCCATGCAAAATCAATCGCGTACACACAAGTACACAACTAACATGTGTGCGCAACCGGAATTCACTAGACCGACGGACTATGCATCGGCGTGTTTTTTTCCCTTGTTTAGTTCCTGGTCGCTTGTTTCGGTGGGAATATGTTGCTTTGGTGTGTTGGTGAAGCACAGATAATGCGCTGATTTCCAAATCGCTTAATTAGCCATGCTAATTTCCCATAGGGACACCGTGCCCTGGGAGCACTGAGTAGGGCTGTCACCGTGGCCCAGAGCAATGAACAGAGTCACACAGCAGCACCATGTCCGGGGCATAGACTAGCTACGTGGTATGCAGAGGTGGTGTCCGGTCCCCTAATGAACACGAGGGGAGTCCGGACCCTGGGCACAGACGAGCAAGGTCGGGATTGGACTCAGCAACGTGCGATGCTAGCTTCGCAGTATCATTTTTGCTATTGATTTTGGAAAGAGGCTAAATTTGTTAGTCACGACGTCAACAGTGATATTTTAGCCAAAAACTTGTCTTGCTGCTACCTAGTGGTAACTTGACGACTTGGTGTTTGCATGTACTTTGTGTGACTTCTTTTCTGTCATAGCTGACCAATGCTTCTATTGTGATACGGAGTAAGCAGTCAGCAACAGTCTGGCTACAGTAAACACATCGTCGCATGTTTGGAGCATGTTGGAACCTAAGAATTTCATAAGAAATAGTTCAATTCGATAGAATTTTTCTAAAAAAATGTGAAACATGTTATCAAGGGTAATTTTGTCTTTTTACTATATCATTAAAAATGAAATGCCTCACATATTACTAAATTTGGTGTAGTACCTTAACCATGACCTACACCAACCTATATCTATCCTCTACTAAAGTTAGTACACAATTTATATTAGACCTGTTAAAAGCCCGGCCTTGAATGGCCAGGCCGAGCCTAGCCCAACATAGGCCATGCCCGAAAAAAAACTATTTTCCTGTTTTTTTGATTAAAAATATCTAAAAATAGTTTTTCCCAAATAAACTATTGTTTTAATTATTTTCCTGAATAAAAATAAATATTTTTAATCATTTATTTAATTTGCCGATTGTACTCCCAACTTCAGTGGCCGGATTGGTTCTTGGCCAAGAGGTCCTGTATCCCCCGCCAACAACACAACACTTGAGACTAGGCAGTCTTGTGAAGATGGGAGTATTTTTTATGATCTGAGTTTTACATTCCACTTGCTGAATTGCACATATCGCGACGACATGTGGTATTTGCCGATTGTACTCCCAACTACAGAAAGTGATTAAATTGCACATTTCAGCTATTAAATCTTATGACTCCAAATTTGCACTTCACTTATGCAGGAATAAAAATAGAAAGGCCAAACTGGTAGAGGGTACTACGGTTGAAAGATATATTTTCACACAACAGGGATATATATTAGTGTCCTTTTTAATCTTTATAAACCAGAGTTTATCTCGTCTCAAAAAAAACAGAATTTATCTTAATTACTATGATGCACATGGCAGGGGGAAAATAGTCAAATTTCAGCTCCGTTGGGGAAAAACCAGTAGGGCAGTTTTGCAGGTACGTCTACTGCATATCTTTACTATGCATGTCAGAAATCTATATATAATAAACAAGTAATCCCCACTCACTACAATCAATGTTATTTCTTTTTTCCCCGCATGCAACCACATCATCTCTATTATTCACAACATTTGGATGAAAATTTAGTGCCATAGATTTATCTCATTTACATTGTCTTACAATTTTTTTTTGGCTCTATCAAGTTTCACTATGATTTGTTCAAACATTATAATTAACAAATTGTCATGTGGGGGACGGTATTACCAGCGCCGCAGCCAGGAGGACAGCCCATCCAATTCGGTGCCAACCAAATAGATTATCTCTTCGTTTCTTTATCTCGTCGTTACTTAAAGATAAGATCTCTTGATTAGTTAAAGATAAAGTTAGCTATTTAAATTAGATATAAGATTGGTTAGCTATTTAAATTAGAGATAAAATTATAGATTGATTTGCTAGGGACGGCTACTTAATAGCCAGCCGAGCCATCAATTGAAGGCAAGAAAGAATTATAAGGAGACACCTCCCTCTACCCCGTGTCTTGTGCTTTGGCGGCTCCACCAAAGCGCGGGTGTACAGTTCCACGTTCACTTCCCTCACACTCCTGCTTCATGCGTTCGTTCTTGTCGACGAATTGATTTCTATAAATTCTCACAGCCACGCGCAGGCATCTTCTAGTTAACTAGAAATGTACGGACATAGAACATGAATTGGGATTATCAACACCATCTTTTTTTTTTTTGAAAGGATAACCCAACTTCTTGAGTACAGAACAAAACGAAAAGCTAGGGACTCTAGCTAACATAGCCACCCGAATAGACTGCCAAACATAAAGCAAACAGCCACACTCCAATCTAAACTCCAAACTACACATCAGGACAGCTAGCTTAAAACCAAAACAGGATTGCACAAGGCAACCGACAAACTAGCCTATTACAATAGTATCAGATTTTCTCAAGACTTCAAAATCTTTAGCCCAAGCTGCAAAAGACGACAGGAAGCTCCCCAAAAGAACTCTATCCCCTTCTCTAATAAGTTTACTTCAATACTACAAACAAGATAGGAAACTAAAAATCACATCTAATAGTTGTTTAGGGAAACTTTGATCAAACGCTATATTGTTATGAAATTTTCAGAGCATCCAATCTGCTGCTGCAAAACTAAACAGAACAAAATTATATTAATTAACACTTTTAGTTTCCAACCAGTTAAGTTGGAAACCACCTAAAGTTATCAACACCACCCTCTGTATAAGTACAAAAACTATGAAGAAATCTTCCCCAGGAAATCAATGTGCACAAGTTTTTCTTAGATGAAGGTCGGATAAATTTTAGCATCACATCCCTCCATCGATATTTGCACTCACTGCTATTTATTTAGAAAGGTAAGCAGTACAGACCAACGGCATATAGGACTTAAGAAAAAAACATTCACACGCTCACTTCAAGCTGTCCGGTGCTACGAATATTGTGTGTGTATATTTAGGAGGCTCAACAGACAATATATATAGAAAATACAAGGGGTTGTCATATATAGATGAGGAAATACAAAAGAGTTATTCTAACACCCTCAAGTACTCCCTCCTGCACCTGTGAGCGAGTGTATGAAGCATCCACACCAATGTGCTTGGTGAGCACATGTTTCACTGGATCTCAGGCAATACTGATAGCACATATACTGTCAGAAAAAAGAGTCGTAGGTTCCATCACAGACACTCCAAAATCTACAAGTAGATCCTGGACATACTTCTGCTGGGAGAGGTAGTAGCCCTCAGGCATAGAATGGATCTCAATCCCAAGGAAGTACGTTAGAGAACCCAGATCAGTCATCAAAAACTGCTCACTGAGATGTTTCTTCACATACGTGAGGAATCATCACCAGTGCTGAGCATATCATTAACATACATAAGAAGCAGTGTTCTACCCCGAGATGAGACATGGACAAAAAGAGCAGGATCATTGGAACTGACAGTGAAACCGACAGCAGTAATCACTAAGGTAAAACGCACAAACTAGGCATGAGGATCTTGTTTGAGGCCATAAAGAGCACGACGAAGACGACAGACATGCCCCATCGGGAATAGAATATCCAGGTGGTGGCTGTATGTAGTCCTCCTCATGCAAAACAGCATTAAGAAAAGCATTCTTAACATCCAGCTGAGAAATAGACCACCAGCGAACAGAAGCAACCGCAACAAGAGTGCGAATAGTGGTCATATGGGCAACAGAGGCAAAAGTCTTATCGCAGTCACGACCGTACTCCTACTGAAAGCCGCGAGCCACAAGACGAGCCTTGTAGCGCTTGATAGTACCATTAGACCGGGTCTTAATCTTGTACACCCACTTACACGTGATCGGACGAGCCAGGTGTCGGTACAATATCCCAAGCCTCCGTATGTCGAAGAGCATCAAGCTCCTCTGCCATAGCGAGCTGCCACTCAGAATGAGGAGCAGCCTCACGATAAGAACTAGGTTCAATGACAGAGAGAGTATGAGCTATCGGAGCAAAGCCAATACGATCAGGAGGTCGAAGGGATGTCCAGTCACGAAGAACGTAACGAGGAGCATCATTAGAAGGATCAGATGTGGGTGTCGGCAAGATACCAAGAGAGGAGACTGGTGAAGGACTAGGACACTTGGAGTAGTGAATACCAGATAAACGAGACGGTGGTGCTGCAGGAACAAGAGACGGTGCTATAGGAGGTAGCACCGAAGGCGGAGGTGCAAAAGGAACCACTAGAGACAGACTAGGGGAAGACTGGGATAGTGGAGAAACAGGTGAAGAATCAGAAAGAGACAACCATGAAATCGACTCAATAGTGGAAATAGGAGAAGAAGCTGAATCTCGATAGAAGAAAGGTCGAGATTTGTCAAAGATGTCTCGTGAAATCCTGATTCGTCGAGCAGAAGGATCCCAGCAGTGATAACTCTTATGCTCAGAACTATAACCAAGAAATACACACTCAACTGACTGGGTCGATAGTTTAGTGCGCTCATAAGGCTGCAGCAGAACAAAACAAGTACAACAAAAAACACGAAGGTGGGTGCATTGGGGGGCTCGAGAATAGAAACGCTCTATAGGACTGACACCCTTAAGAGAAGTGGAAGGCTGCATATTGATGAGATATGTAGCCGTAGAAACAGCCTCAGCCCAGAACTGTGGTAGAACGTGAGAGGCAAGGAGAAGAGTGCAGGCGGTCTTAATCAGATGACGATGTTTGCGCTCCGCAACCCCATTCTGAGTATGGGCACCAGGACAAGAAGACAAGTAAAGAGTGCCCTACTCAGAAAGAAATTGTCTACAAGCACCAGAACAGTACTCGTCAGCAGAATCACAACGAAAAGTACGGATGGGAGAATCAAACTGAGTACGAACCATCGTTGTAAAGCTACGATAGATCGCAAGAAACTGGTCACGATTAGACATAGGGAAAATCCATGTAAAACGGGAATAATCATCAATGAAGATCACATAAAGTTTATGCCCGTCTTTAGAGATAATAGGCGCAGGTCCCCATACATCTGAATGAAATAAGTCAAAAGGATGAGAAGACAAGGACTCACTAGAATGATAAGGAAGTTGTAGCTATTTGCCCAGCTTACAACCCTGACAAAACATGGTCGTGTTAACAGTAACATGTCCAAGGACACCTTGACGAACTAATGAAGAAAGACGGGACCCACACAAGTGACCTAAACGGTGATGCCACTGCGCAAAACCGCCAGAGGTGGTGGCAACAGTGGCGGTGGAAGGAGACGTAGAGGTGACAGGAGCAATTGAAGTAGACGGAAGGTGGAGGCGATTAAGGATGTAGAGACCTTGACGATCCCTACAGCGCTGGCCAGTCCCAAGTATCGTCCCTCTCTGTCAATCTTGGATGAAACAGGTGTGAGAGTCAAAACCAACCCTACAGCCGAGATCGGTGAGCTGACCCATCGAGAGAAGCTGTATGATAAGCTGGGGAACAAGGGAAACAGTTGGAACAGAAAAGTCAAGGATTTAAAGAGTGTTCGACAATGACGGTGACAGAGGAGTACCGCCACCGTCTCTAACAGAGATAGGAAAAATAGGAGGTCCTACTGAAGTGAGAGATGTGGAGTGCGATGTCATGTGGAAAGAGGCACTAGAATCCAGAACCCAAGAAGTACCTAGAGGAGACGTCTGAGCTAGACTGGCAGAACCTGCTGAGCTGTGAGAGAGCTGCTGAAGTAGAGTGACGAGGATTCTTGACTAGTCAATTATCCGAATATATCTTTATTTGCTTATTTATGAATAAGCCAGGGATTTACTGGGCCTAAATTAGCTTTCTGGACCCAAGAACAATTAAGCAGTCAAAAGGTGAGCCTAAAAGTCTTTTTCTTTGACCATTCTCAAAACCTCTTCCAGAAGTCCGATTGAACCTCCTCTATAGGATCTTTCGGACCACTCCAGGACCTCTCCCCTGCAGAGGAGGTCCTAGAAAATGGTTACCCACGTGTGGTTAATTACAGCTACACGTGGAGATATTGGCTATAACGGTCACCACGAAGAGACGCGATTATTGGCTCGAAGAGACGCAACCATTGGCGCGAAGAGGCACCATTGTAACAAACTGCCAACACTTGTAGAACTATAAATAGTCCAGCCTATGTGCCTTTGTAACATAGATTCTGATCTAAGCCCTAATCCATGTGTATTCACAGTCTTTTTCCTGTAATTAGATCGTACTCTTTCCGATATACATCACCATTTTGAGTCCTTTAGCGAATGGATAGTAATATCCATTTTTCTTTTATATTCTTGTTTGTTTGTTCTGTGATGAGAGTCCCAGACGTCGATAGCTGGCATCGTCCGTAGGGAGCGCTGTCATCATTTTTGCCAACTCAATTTTGGTAATGTGTTCTTTGCTTTGCTCATGAATCACAACTTGCCTGCATGGAGAGAAGAAAGTATCCTCGACATTTTCGACTATGATGACGACATGGAGGAAAACTTCGTCCTCGTCTCCGGCAACGCCCATGTTTCCTCCGGGGCCATTGCTGAGGCACCATCGCCCACCAAGTCCGCATCCGCTGACTCTACGCCGACCGTGCCTCCGTCCACAAGTACCGCTGTGGACGAATACCATCCCAAGCCTATCTCCCTTGGAACAGGAGATTCGGAAGGTTCCTGGAGCCTAGCAAACCATGATGATTTCACCAGCAACCTCCACATTGAAGGCCTAGAGAGAACATCCGGGGAGAATCTTCTCTTCACCCTATAATACAACTCGTCCTCTTCCTTAGAGGACGATGGCATGTTCACCCCTTCTGCCTGTTTCGGTGATCATCAGGTCGCCGCTATCGGTGACAATCAACCCAATCTCAGCAACAATCCCGAACCATCAAGGCAATGCTAAGAGCGGGACGAACGGGAACACCTCCAACGCGAGGAAGAGGCCCGACAAGCCGAGATATGTGCCTCCACACAAGCGCACATCCCACATGTTCGCAACCACTACTACCGAGACGCCCCTAGCTCCTCAGCGAGGGCACCACCACAGGCGATGCATGCACCACCACCGCGGGCAACGATGGTAAGAGATCCAAATACCTTACCAACCCCATGCAGGAGGATTCCCCTGCAGAGCGTGTTCGTTACTTAGCAAGTGCCATTGCACGCTCTCTGGAAGGATTAACTCTGGAGCAAGGAGTGCAAGTAATGCG
Organism: Phyllostachys edulis; assembly: GCA_036346405.1. Lineage (NCBI taxonomy): Eukaryota > Viridiplantae > Streptophyta > Magnoliopsida > Poales > Poaceae > Phyllostachys > Phyllostachys edulis. The sequence goes on along the minus strand of CM070563.1, from coordinate 21,249,373 downwards.
TGCTATTGCACAAGAGCTATAGGATGCTGTGGAGAATATTTCTACCCGATCGCCTACTATGCTTTCCCAAACGGACTCATACCTAGAAGGGTCCTCGATTGGACGCCGAAGACAAAGCCGAAATTATGGTGCTCCTAGCCGTCATGTTCAGGGCCAAGGTGAGCATGACACCTGTTTTTCGAGACATAGTAGACATCCCAGATCTCCTACTGGTCATAATGATCGTCGTAATATACGACAATGTGTTGGACCTTATGCAGGTTGCAAGGCTTTTTCTCTCGGATTAAGAGATATTACCTGGTCGGAGAAGTTCAAGCTAGTGAGTATAGAGACTTTTGACAGAACGCAAAACCTATCAAAATTCCTCCAAGTCTACACTACCGCCATTCAGGTTGCTGGAGGCGATGATAAGGTAATGGCTAATTATTTGCCTACAGTTCTAAAGGGTTCCGCCAGGACCTGGTTATTTAACCAGCCTGAGGGATCCATATATAACTAGGAAGTGCTTCGTAATACATTGCAAAAGACCTTCAAAAATTGTTATGCAAAACCGGGGAAGGAGGATGATTTACATCGGCTCTGCCAAACCCCGATGAAAATTTATGACATTTTGTAAAGCGTTTCATAGCACTCCGTAACACAATTCCAAATGTTTATGATGACTCAGTGATTTGAGCTTTTAAACAGGCAGTGAGATATTGAAGGTTCACAGAAGACCTTAACATCAACCCGCCCAGGTCCATGTCAGAACTTTTTGACATGGCCGACCGGTACTCTGATGCCAACGAGGCAGTGGAGTGGGATAGAATGGTGGATAAGAGGAACACCCCTCCTCAGCCAGGCCTCAAGGATGTCAAAGAAAAGAAATCTAAGAGGTCTGAAGGCTCCACAAGCAGTAGAGGAAAACCTAAGAAGAAGGAGAAGGGGAGGTCCAAGCAATCCACCAGGGAGGTCGCAGCAGTTGACCAGCGACCACCCTATGACAAGAACAAAGGTCCTTGGACCAAGAGAAAGCAAGGAGGTGGTTCAAACGACCAAGCTGACCCACGATCAGTGAATACGTCAAGGAGTAATGAGTGCTGGTGCCCATTGCATAAGGTTCCTAGTCATGACCTCTGCAACTGCCGCACTTGGCAGAAGCAGATGGAGGACTATTATGATGGGAAAGGTCTAATGCCTGTCCCACCAGAAGATTGCGGATCACCAGTGGTCCAAGGTAATGATAAAGACACAGAAATGCCGTTTCAATGGACGGATCACCACGTCAATGTCATTTACAGGGGTTTGGCCGCCTACACCTCCAAACGGCAATACAAGGCGGCATGGAGAGACGTCAATAATATTGAGGTCCCACCAAGTCGTCCGGAATACTCCAAATGGTCAGAGACCTCCCTGACCTTCACTAAGGAGGACGTCCCTAAAGGTATGTCTACTTCTCGAAAATTACCATTAGTAATTTCTCCTACCATAAGTAATTGCAGAGTAGGGAGAATATTAATAGATAGTGGTAGTTCTTTAGACCTGTTATTTATTAATACCATAGATGAGATGCAAATTCCTCGTTCTAAGATTAAACTAATGACAAGTCCCTTCTATGGGATAGTGCTAGGTATGTCTGTTACACCAATAGGGCAAGTAGTATTACCAGTAACCTTCGGTATAGCTACTAATTTTCAAACTGAGTTAATCATTTTCGAAGTGGTTGATTTTGAGTTTGCCTATAATGCAATTTTGGGAAGACTATCTCTAACAAAGTTCATGGCAACTACACACCATGCCTATTAGAAGATCAAGATTCATGGGCCAAAAGGCGTGATTGTGGTGCAAGATGACTAGGCCGTCATACTTTCATGTGATTGTAAGTCGTTAGAACTTGTCGATCAATTACCTCTGAAAGATCTTACTTTAGAGGATAAAACAGGGAAAGCTGTGAAGATCAAGGCCACTCCTCAACCAAGTGAGGAGGTAAAGGTAGTACCGCTTAGTCCTGATGACCAATCCAAGATAGTCCGGATTGGTGCGGGATTAAGTGAGAAATAGGAAGACGAGCTCCCCACCTTCCTCCGAGCCAACACGGATGTCTTTCCATGGAAACCATCCGATATACCCGGTGTCCCAAGAGAAGTGATTGAGCACAGGCTGGCTATTTTAGCCTGAGAAAAAACCAGTCAAACAAAGACTGAGATGAAAGCCCTAGATCGTCAAGAAGCCATCAGAGCAGAGCTCGATATGCTCCTTGAAGCTGGCTTCATTCGGGAGGTAGATCACCCCAAATAGCTTGCAAATCAGGTCCTGGTCAAGAAATAACGGTAAGTGGCGCATGTGCGTAGATTTTACCAATTTAAATATTGTTTGCCCAAATGATGACTTCCCTTTGCCTCGCATTGATCAATTAGTTGATTCTACTGCGGGTTGCGAACTGATGAGTTTTCTTGATGCTTATTCCGGATAGCATCAGATCAGCATGGCCAAAGAAGATGAAGAAAAGACTACCTTCATCACACCCTTCGGCGTCTACTGCTATGTCAAGATGTCATTCGGGTTAAAGAATGCTGGAGCCACGTACCAGTGTTTGATGTAGAAAATCTTCAGTAGTCAGTTGAGGAGTAAATTAGAGGCCTATGTAGATGACCTTGTTGTGAAAAGTAATACTAAATATGACCATTTGAAGGATCTTGCAGAGACCTTCGAAAATGTAAATAAACATGGAATAAAGCTTAATCCTGAAAAGTGTACTTTTGGGGTTAATTCTGGCAAGTTGCTTGGTTTTCTTGTTTGTTCTCGTGGGATTGAAATTAATCCTAAGAAAATTCGAGCCATTGAACAATTACGACTACCTTCAACTGTGAAAGAGGTCCAAGCCTTAACTGGTTGAATGGTGGCTCTTAGCTGTTTTATTTCTCGATCAGGAGAACGTGGTTTACCTTTCTTTAAGACGATCCGCAAGAGTAATAAATGATTTCAATGGTTCGAAGAAGCTGACAAAGTCTTTGAAGGTTTAAACGCTTATTTCTCAAATCCTCCAGTATTGGTTTCACATTTAGAGGGGGAACCTTTACTAGTTTACTTGACAGCAACGCCAAATATCGTCAGTGCAGTACTTATCGTAGAAAGGGAAGGGTCTCAACGATCCATCTACTATGTAAGCGAGGTCTTACATAGAACGAAGGAAAGATATCCCGAGATTCAAAACCTAATTTATGCTTTCCTAATGACTTCCAGAAAACTGAGACATTATTTTCAATCTCAAAAATTCATAGTGCCTTCATCCTTTCCTCTTGGAAATATACTTCGTAACCAAGAAGTAACAGGTCGCATAGCCAAGTGGGCAGTTGTAACATCCCAATCTTCTAGAGTTCTTGAAGTTTTCAAAACCAAAAATAATCATTCGGTTTCATTGCTTTGCCCAAGCTTAACTTGAAGATTTTGGAAATTTGGAGATTTAATATGAAATAATCAAACTTCAACTGTCGCGAAGGTTTGATTTATTTGGAGGTTGTTCGAGCTCTGGTCTTGTTTTTCCTCTCTCTCTGTTTGATCAGACCTCCTTCTCTATTTAGACCTTCTTTTCAGTTTGAACCTTCCTTCGGTTTTGACCTTCCTTAGGTCATGATCACCCCCGAGGTGCTCTCAGCTCGGGTTTGTGTTTCAAACCTCCTTGATCTCCGAAATTCACGCTCGGGTTGAATTTCTCTTTCTGACCTTTCCTCTCGCTCAACATTGTGTTCATCTTGACCGTTAAGACCTCCCCTTGATTCATCTTGACTGTCGAGACCCCCCTTGCATTCGTCTTGACCGTCAAAACCTCCCCTTGATTCATCTTGACTGTCGAGACCTCCCCCTTGTTAGATCTTGATCGTCAGGACCTCCCCTTGTTAAATCTTGACCGTCAGGACCTCCCCTTGTTAGATCTTGACCATTAGAACCTCCCCTTGTTAGATCTTGACCGTCAAGACCTTCCCCTTATTAGATCTTTACCGCCAGGACCTCCCTTTATTTGGATCTGAGGGTCCAGACCTCCTTTCATTTGGATCGAAGGGTCCAGACCTCCCCACCTATCGATCCTTTTGTCTCTCTCCACGCGAGCGCTCTCAGTCTGAGCCGTCCGATCGTGCCTAGAAGGCCCGATCGGGATGAAGCGTTCGGCCGGTCCGAACGTTCCTATCCCTTTTGGACCGCCTGATCAAAATCGGACGATCCCGCTTCGCCGCGCCTTACTTTGTTCATCAGGACCTCCTCGTCCTCAGGATCTTGTGGTCTTTTTGTAAAGACCACCCTCCTGGTCCGCTACCTACCTCTGAGGCCACGACCTCCTCTCTTTTGTCGTTTTGCCGCGACCTCCCTCTGAGGCCGCGACCTCCTCTCTTTTGTCGTTTTGCTGCGACCGCCTCCTCGGTCTTTTTGCAAAGACCACCCTCCTGGTCTTTTTGCAAAGACCACCCTTTTGGGGTCACGACCTCCTCGTGGTCTTTTTGCAAAGATCACCTTTGTGGTCCAGACCTCCCCTTTGGCAGGACCTCCTGGTCTTTGTGCAAAGACCACCTTTGCGGTCGCGACCACCCTCTTGGTCCTTTTTGCAAAGACCACCTTTGCGGTCCAAACCTCCCCTTTGGCAGGACCACCTGGTCTTTTTTGCAAAGACCACCTTTGCGGTCGTGACCACCCTCTTGGTCCTTTTTGCAAAGACCACCCTCTTGGTCCTTTTTGCAAAGACCACCCTCTCACCACGACATCCTCTTTTCCTCGCGACGACGCGCATTAAATGTCCGCCTCCCAGACGACGCAAGACTTAATATCACGCCTCCAGAGCGACGGCGATTTAATGCCGTTGCCTCCGCTGAACCTCACTGCGCCCCATGATCTCGCTTCGTCTCGGCCGCCGGTCCCCCCCTCCTTCCGCTACAAATAGAGTGCCCGGGAGCTCTTTTGCCCTCCTTTTTGCTCCCTCTCACTCACCCTCATTTGCCCTCCCGGCCACCTTTGTTCAAGCTCTCTTTTGAAGTGGTTCCACCTCCGTCCTTCGTCAAATTCTTGGCTTTCTTTCGGCTCTGGTTTGGTGAGCTCTTTGGTTTTCTTTTGAAGTTGTTTTTATTGACTTAGCTTTTTCGAAAACGTGTAGGATCCGACCGTTCAAGACCTCTCGACCAAATTTTCTCAATCAAGAAGCTTAGTTCTCGCAAATAAGGCAAGTCATAGGCCTTTGATCATGTTGAACCCATTTTGCAAAAGAGTATATTGTTTTGTTATGAACATGCATGGCTACTTTTATAAAAATAGTTTTGGGAGTAGTTACAACACCCACTTGTCTTATGACTCCTTGGTATGGTTGAATACAACATGTTGACATGTACCCTTGAATACCTGTAGGATGGGTTATCTTAGTTGGATGTTGTTGTATACCAACATGGGTGCGCTTTATTAATTAGCCATGCTCTAGTAGACATTGGTCTCTCGATCTCATGACTCAAAGAATATTGAACTTGACTAAAGAACTATGGAACCGTGGCAATGCCACTATTGTTAAAAAAAATTGTGTGCTAGGACCAGGGTGGTCTTTTGACGGATTGAACCAAAAAATGACTTATGCTCGGGCGAGTGGATGGTGGTGAGTAGTGGGTGCTATGCACACTGGGTTGTGGATGGTCTCGCTTGAGCAGCCAATTAAAGACTTAACCTTGTATGCCATCGATCTGGGTCATTTTCGTGCAACCACAAGTCCATTATGGGGTGGTCCTGGCCAACTAATTAGCGAGGTCCTAAGGCGGTTCTGTCATGGTTGACGAATAGCGCAAGAGGGGGCCCAGAATGTCAAAACCTTAACGGGCAGAACCAAGTCAGGACTGACCTTTGTAAAAGCCTTGTCACGAGCTCTAGATTGCTTACCAAAGGAAGTGAGCAAGGGCATCGACGGGTGCTCAACCAACTAGAGGACTTCGTGTCTTGTGGGTAAAGTGTGCAACCTCTGCAGAGTGTAAAATCTATTCGAATATCCGCATCCTCAGTTATGGACATGCCCGGTTCTTTCACGCAAGGGGTAGATCTTTCTAAAAAGTTGTGGTTGTTTTCGAGTGGTTTGGCTCATGACCTGGGTGGTCGTGGGTAGTCTGGGCCCACGGCCAGGGTGGTCGTGGGATGTTGTCAAAGAACTTGTTTACTTATGTATTACCTCTTTCAACTATGCTTTGCAATCTACTTATTGTATTTCCAATAAATGCTGTTTTGTGCAAACTAACCATACAGCTATCTTTGTCAAGCCTTACATAAATGTTATTGCATTCATTTCCCTATGGCTTGCTGAGTACATTCAAAGTACTCATGGCTTATGCCCTCTGGTTAATTAGCAGCTGAAGACCTCCCTGGGTGCTCCGAGCACTATGAGGAGGAGTTCTTGGAAGACTTCGTGGACTAGGGGACGTCCTCCACTCGATAGCCTGTGGCTCCGCACTGTGTTTTGTTTCCACTGCGAGTTTTCTTTTGTTGTTTAGCTCTGCGTGGCACCCCTGTAAACAAGCTTGACCATAACGTCTTTTGTTTAATTAATATTAATTTGTCTGCTTCGTCTTAAGTTTGTTGTATGGATGTGATGACACCGATGTTGAGTCTATGCAAACTAGCTGTCTGATCTTTGGACTAGCTCATGGTGCACAGAGGCAAGGACCTCCGGATGGTCTTGGTGGACCTCTGGGTGGACCTTCGAGTCCTCTTGGGTGGTCCTGGAGGCCCTCTGGTATGTCCTGGGAGACCTCTTGGGAGGTCTTGGAGGACCTCTCAAACCTCCGGGTGGTTCTATTGGACCTCCTGGGAGGTCCGGGAGATCTCTCTGGGTGCTCCCAGGTCCGGTCCCGACAGCAGTAGATCTTGGGGAGTTTGATTTTCATTTTACTGCCCAAACAGCCATAAAAATCCAAGTCCTGACTGACTTTGTAGCTGAATGGACGAACACCGAGGATCAACCTCAAGAAAGTCCATGGCCAGACGATCATTGGACACTATATTTTGATGGCTCCCGTGAGCTTAAAGGGTCGGGGGCTGGGATTTTATTGATAACACCACAGGGTGATCAACTTCAGTATGTCATATAGTTTCTGTTCCCTGCTACTAACAACGTGGCAGAGTATGAAGGACTTCTAGCCGGGCTTCAAGCAGCCAAATCCCCCGAAGTCCGTCGGCTTTTAGCGAAGAGAGATTTGCAATTAGTCGTAAACCAAGTATCAAAGGAATACAGCAATTCCGATGAGATAATGGCTCAATACCTGGGTGAAGTGAGGAAGTTGAAAAAACACTTCAGGGACTTCGAAGTCCAACATATACCGCGCAAGGAAAACTCCTTAGTGGACCAATTATCGAAATTAGGTTCCTCACAAACGCCTGTTCCAATAGGTGTTTTTCTTGAATACCTTACAAAACCTTCAGTAGAAATGGGTTCAACCACCTCAGAGGTCGGGGTCATCGAGTAAGATGCGAAGTGGATAAAACCATTAACCATTTATCTCGCATCAGAGACATTGCCCGATGATCCCCAACTAAAGGATAGGTTAATTCGAAGAGCACGCATGTACAAGCTGGTCGAAGGATCATTGTATAGGAAGAGAGCACATGGTGTTCTTATGCGTTGCATATCCTAAGACTCAGGGATAAAATTACTAAAAGACATCTATTGGGGTTTGTGTGGTACACATGAATCTTATAGAACATTGGTTGGCAAAGCTTTTCGGCAAGGCTCTTACTGGCCCACCGCTCTACAAGATGTCATGCACCTCTTTAAGATCCGTGAGCAATGTTAGTTCCATGCCAGGCAAGTGCACCAGCCATCTTATCAATTATAGACCATTCCCTTGTCATGGCCTTTTTTCGACTTGGAGCATTGATATAGTTGGACCACTACTGCAAGCACGCAATGGGTATAAATTCTTGTTTGTAGCCATCGATACATTCACTAAGTGGATAGAAGCCGAGCCAATCGTTCGTATAACGGCTGCAGCAGCAAAGAAATTTTTGTGCGAAGCATTGTTACAAGATTTAGAGTACCTAGTCGTCTTATCACAGACAATGGGGGCCAGTTTATTAGTGATGTGTTTCAAGATTATTGTGATGAAATTGGCACTAAATCCTGCTTTGCTTCCGTGACACATCCACAAAGCAATGGAGCAGTAGAAAGGGCTAATGGTCAGATTATGCAAGGTATTAAAAAGAGAGTTTTTAATCGCCTTAAGGCATGCTCAAAGAATTGGATGGAGGAGCTTTTCTTTGTCCTATGGGCATTGCGTACTACTACCAGTAGAGCAACTGGTGAAACACCATTCACACTAGTCTACGGTGCAAAAGCAGTGCTACCTAGTGATATTCAGCTAGGTTCCACACGTATAAACCTCCTAGGTCAAATAAATCAAGGAGACTTGCACGAAGATGACATCAATATGTTAGAAGAAAGACGTGATCGTGCACTTTTAAAATCGACTACCTATCTACAAGAGCTGAGACGCTACTATAATAGAAAGGTTCGTACAAGAACACTTCATGTGGGTGACCTGGTCCTGAGACGCATCCAGAACCAAGCCAACTTGAACAAGTTGTCCTCTAGATGGGAGGGTCCATATACTGTAGTCACTATCATTAGGCCAAGATCAGTTAGATTAGCCATGGAGGATGATCGTGTTTTATCTAACACATGGAACATTAAACATCTTTGAAAATTCTATATATAAGTATCTTTTTTCCATATTATATAAGTTCAGTTGTCATTTTACTGTCAGTATTATACATTTTTTCATATCATTTCGCATACAAGATCACCATCTTTTATAAGTGCCTACGGTTGATCAATTTCGCTCATGGGTCATAACGTCTTTACTTATCAAATGGCCATCGGTAAACATTTGGGAAATGACAACTGTTTGGGACCTCTTCTATAAGCCAATTCTCATTGCATAATAGCCCGACAGTCTGACTTCATCTTCTTGAATACACACTGGTCCGGATCATTGATTTTGTAACAAATATCCTGATCCTAACGTATTTGTTTGCCCGAAATACTTCTCCCATTGTCGGACACAATGTTCAGAGGCTACACATAGCAAAATATATGGAATTTAACTTGCAAAAATAATTTAATTTGCAAAAGCAAGTCAGTCAACTTTCAACAAATAATTACTATTATTATACACCAAATCTTTTCATTATCCCATACAATTTAAAACAAAACATGTGTATCATTACAATATCATTTTTGTACGCTTGAGCCAGGAGTACTTGAGGAAATGGCAGGATGTGAGGCCGACCCCGGATCGGATCCGTTTCAAACTAAGTAATTACACCAAAAGCGCAACACTTAACTAGAAACGAAAACGATTCTGAGTGCCCGGATATGTGTCTCATGTTAGCTCCCAAGGATCAGTGGCTAATATGCATATATCCTAACACATCATTGCATTCACATCCATACACAATATACAAGAATAATGGAAGCGAAAATACAACATCATTAAATAGAACCTTTAAGTGCAAGTTTGCATAAGAGGGCCAATTGGCTGAAAAAAATATCAAATAATAAATCGCAGCGGAAGACAAACTTAGAATAAAAAGGGAATAACCGAGTTGGCATGCCCACAACCCACAAGCAACCAACTGGAGTTAAAGCCGATGCACCCGTTGTTATCACCTGAACAAATGGACAAGCCATTAAAGTACAAAGTTGTACTCGCGAGACTTTTCAAGAAAAATAAGGATGTATGTAAGTATCAAAGGAAGGCTACTACACTAGTCAATTTTCGGCATAAAGCAAGTTTTGCAATTAGATAAACAATATAGATTCAAATCACCTTTTTTAAAATATTTAGAAAACATTGTATAACAGTAAGTATTTAGAAAACATTGTATAACAGTAAGTAATGATCATCAACAGTATAATCTCCAAATATAATCAACACATGAACATCCCATTCGTGACACAATTCATTCCATAACAAATTAACACGCGAACTTCGCGTTTATGATAACGTTTTAGATCTGAACAAACTAACATAATGACATAACATTTCCAACCATAACCCAAACCAAAGTTCCCATAAGCTAACTGTGCATGATTTCCCACAAGTGATTTCTATGACCAGGGACACGACTATTCGAATAGATTTAGTTTTCTGCAGAGTTGTACAACTTTCCCCACACAATATGAATACCTCGTACTATCGCCATGCACTCTTCCGAAGGAGTGTGACTGAGATATCATAACGAGGTCGTTACAATGTCATGTCCTAACTATCAACCCACCCGAGGATCATAATCCCATAGCAGACATAAGTTGCCTAGCACCATGGGTGAACCACGTTGTGTAAGTAAGTCCCTACATAAAAGAGACCCTTAAGGGCAAGAAAAGAAAATTTTAACATGCCCCCACTAGATTGACAAGAGAGCCATTAGACCTAAACAACACAATTATCAATCTAATTGTGTTTTGATAGCTAACACACAATAAATTATTAAGCCAAGCCATCGCCCATAAACCCAGCGTGTGGTTGTACGTAAGACTTGGTTCATCACACCACAGACCGGTCCTCAAATACCCAGACAGGGCTACACGAATCCAGGACCACTCCCTTCATTGACCTATCACCCGTCCAAGTCCAACACACAACAACAACCCATCCAACAAGTTCATAATAATCAGATTCGAAGATTTGGATATTTTCCTCAAATTCAACATAATCAAATCCATATAATCCTCAAATTTCATCAAGATTCGATTCAATCCATCGGCCGATGGACTAGCTCCATCAACCGTTTTCGACTACAACTACTAGCATGGTTAAGCAACGTGCTACAAATTAGCAACCATTCCCATATAACATATATCCTTAATCATTCAAGGTAAAAAGGGTCATCAACATTCAAAGGAGGGCCAATGCAGCAAGTAGGAAATTAACTACTTCTACCCATGAACATACTTTTCAAAATAGCATGCAATGACGAGATTAAAAACCATACAAAATATTTTTAAAATCGATATGAGAAATATGATCAAGAGGAGGGTGCACGCACCTTTGCTGTACCACTTATTCAATCTCAGGTTATACTCATAAATACGCTTGTATCGTCAAGAAATCTATCGAAAGAACGATATTGCAATTAACACCAAATAAGCCAAAAATTCAAAATACTCAAAAATGCATGAAAAATATACAGTGGGTAGATCATGATTTTAGATGAATTTAGGTGAAATATTCATTCCATTTGGATATAGCATGTGAAAGTTATAGAGGTTTGAAGATCAGATTTTCTGGAAAATCTAGAAAATTCCAATTGGTTACTATTCATCCAAAAATAATTATTTGGTGAAAATTTGTAGAATAGTAGTTGGAAAAAGGATTACATAGATAAATAGAGAAAAATATTATAAGACCAAAATAGCTGAATTTATCTCATTTGGAGTTTTTATGAATTAGTTATGAATTTTCAAAGTTAAAAGTCTTTTCTCGTTAAAAAATAACTCAGTTTTGGATCACTCTCCGCAAACTATATTTTCTGCAATAGTGAGAAGTTTGAAACCTATTTTAAAATAAAGTTCATCTAAAATAAAAATTATCAAAATTGGTTTCACTGTTTTTGGAGTTAAAATGAATTAGTTATGCATTTTTGAAGTTAACACCAATTTTCAGTGTACAAATAATCCATTTCGAAATTCCTATGAGCATTTAGTACTTTTCTCACCGAGCTCCATCCTAGCCATAGTCTATGACATGTGGGGTCCGGTGCACAATGTTACTTTCCATCTTCTATATATAATTTTCGGTTAAACCGACAGGTGGGCCCCTATAGTCAATGACTCGGTCTAATGAACCTAGTTCACGGTAAGTGCACAGCCCACTTAGGGGGGCCCACATGTAAAAGACTCTAAAACAATTGGTTTATTTTAATGCCTCAATTTCTGGCCAAGGGGTCCATTAGTCATAGGGTGAAGGTAAAAACTAAACATGGTTAACTGCGTTTTTCCGACACAGATTCGTTATTGAATACTAATCATCGCGCTTAACTTCTAATGATGAGCTACAGGAACAGTCGACCATTCCGACAAAACGAGCAGTGGCTTCGCCGGAGCCCCCGGCGACTCCGGCCACAGTGGCGCCGGCCAAGGGCAGCAACGAGTTCCTCATACTATTGCGCATTCATTGGTGGTGGTCGCGGCGGCGAAGACGGCCTAAACCGATGGCTAGCCGGTGGTGAGCGGCGGTACAAATACAACAAAAACAGCCAAGTCCACCCGATAGTGCATTGAGCACAAAAACGCATGTAGGAGCTACTAAGGAGTTCCACGAGCCTTACCAGAGCTACTAGGAGGCCGGAGGAGCTTGGTGGTGGTTTATCCACGGCAATGGCGACGGCAGCGCTAAGGCTTCACGCGTAGAGAGCAACCTGTGCCATGAGACCAACAAAGAACAGTTGGGGGAGGTCCAGGGGGCAATGAAGATGGTGTAAACGTGAGCAATTGAGGAATGGCTCACCAAATCAACAAATGACCATGAATAGAGTCTTCGGCTGGCAAAAAGGGATACTTGAAAATCCAAAGACTCCTGTGAAGCAAGCAAGCAATAAATTGAGGGGAAATCTTGATTATGTCCTTAGACACAATGTGACGCGCAAGAGATGGAGAGGATCTCACCGAAGACAAAAATGGCAACAAGGGTTAGCCACGGGTGCGCTCCAGAGCCAAAATGACATGATCTTGGTTTAGAACCTACAAGCAATATCAAAAGCTCAAATGAGCTAAAATGGAAAGGGTAAGCAAGGAGAAAGCTAGGGGATGCCAAGGCTTCGAGCTTACCCGAGAGGAACGCTCACATGAGCTTCCTCCTCTTCCTCGGCCGGGAAGAGAAGTGATCTAATTGGAGGGGGAAGAGGGAGTTTTATGCGAGCCCAAAGATGGAGAAAGGAACGGCGTTAAGGGAGGATGCCCTAGGATAGGTCAGCTAGGGTGGTGCGGCAACAGCGTGAACGGAGCATGGCAGCATGCATCGGACGCGTGGAGCAGAGCCTGCCGAAAGCAATGGAGGTAGAAGACGCCTGTCGCGGTGTGGGCCCATCGGCGATGGTGTTTAACGGGTGCAGGCGTAGTCAAGTGGTGCGTTGGGCTCAGTCGTGAAATGCGGATCGTTCGATTGAGATTCGACGGTCTAGATCAAGTGGAACATTCGGACTGTCCGATCGGGCAGCTCACGTGGGCCACACGATCTTGATCAGACGGTTGATGGCGCGCGGGAATGTTCGGACCATCCGAACGGGTGCTCAAATCCAACGGTTGGTTCCAAATCCGACAGTCCACACGCTAGTTGGTTGGGTCAAGTCGATTTGGCTTGGGTTGGTCCGATCGGACAGGGTCATTAGGACCGCGTGATTAAGATCAGACGATCCACACGCAAGGGTGCTGTTCGGACCGACTGGGGTGGTGCGTTGGGCTTGAGTCAAGTGAACAGTGTTGAGCCCGAAGTTGAAATTAGATTTGACCAATAAACAAAAGGGTTTGACCGAGGCTTTAAATATAGAAATAAAATTCTAAAAATTATGAAATAATTCAGAGGGGTTACTCAGACATCTTAGTACTCAAATAAAATTTTAAAACCCATTGTTCATGACTTAATTTGTATATTTTAAATTCAAACCTAGAATAGGTTATTGATTTGAGTTTGAATTTTCTAAGGGTCAAATTAAGTTCCAAAAATTTGCTAAAAATTATATTAATTCATTATAAATATTATAGTATTTGAATAAATTATGGTCAGATGATGTTCATAAGTTTTTATTCTTATTTTCTTTTGGAGTTTAAATTTTGAAGTGTGTGTTTAAACTTTGATTAAGATTTTCCAAATGCAATAAATGATGCAAATGATTCAAAAACAGCATGCATGTTAATGAGATGCATACTAATTATCATTAATTAACTTGGGGATGTTACAAAGGAGCACTAGCTTCAATATTCCTGATGATCTCTGCCACCACTGGTGTGATCTTGGCTTGAGCCGCAATACCTGCTTCTTTTTGTCTTGAACTTGGGCGCAGGGACAAGCTTCTGAAGATTGACAGAATCCCCATAAAGGAGATCAATCTTTAACAAGACTCGGTTTAAATCTTGACCCATTGCTTTCGTCAAAGATTGATATATGGTAGTCTTCATAGTAGGTATGTGTTTTTGAATATATGTAATTTGAGTATAAATGTCATTCCTAAGGTTGTCCAAGGTCATCTTGGTTGTGAGAGGAGTTACTAGAGCCTTCAGTTGCTCTGCGATTTCTCGTAGAGAAGCCGAAATCCGAGAAAAACTATTTCTCGTAACCGTAGTAATTTCCTTGCCAGCCTTCATCAAAGTATCCACCTTCTTTTCAAGTTCTTGTACAGCAGTACGACTCTGTTTTTCCACTTTCTTCAAGTCTTAAATATGAAGATCTTTATTAGAAGAGGTCTTTTGAAGATCCTCTTTTGCCTTTTCTAGTTCTAGAAAAGAACGAAAAAAGATAATAAAATTTATGCATTACAAATAATAGGTCAAATGCTCTGCAATAAATAAAGAGAGATTCTTTACCTTCTTTCTCCTTAATGAGCATCTTGTTCTGTTCAAAGATATCGTTCCTTTTTTTAGATTGTCTGCCCAGGATCTCTTGTAACTTTTCATTCTTTTGAGTCAAGTGGCGAATTTCTTTGGTTTTTTCTACCATGACCACCGCACTCTTCTTAAATCTTTTCTTCGCCTCAAACAATTTAATCTGAAAGCGTGAAGTGCAGATTCAACATTTTCTTGTCCGGCCTTCGCCAGTAAATACTCCCTATGAAGTAAACAAAGGCATTAATTATTTATTTAATTTGAATGTTACGATTGAATAATAATTTTCTATTCTTACTTCTCTTTTTCCTCTACCATGTCAATATTGACTCTCCAACACCTTTTTACAGATGTCATGAGGTCCTAGAGGTCCTTCTTTTTAGCTCTGAGAGAATTTTCCAGGGGAATTTCATCCTCGGGTTGATCCAATTGAACCAAACGAAAAACTCCTTTGGTTGGATCAGTATTGGTATCTTGCGGCTTCTAAGACATTCTATGAGTCAGGTCTATACTAGTAAATTCAAAATAAAATTACCAAGATAAAAAGCTTACCAAGATATGGTCATCTTCATCTTGAGCTCTAGTGGTCTCTTAGGCCACCTCTTCTGTTTGATCCTCTTGAGAGGTCCTTTCAGTTTGGACTTCCATGTCCTGTGATATCCCCTTGGATATCCCAGTAGTCGTTGTCAAGACGTCTTGGACCACTTCCTCAGTGGTCCTAGGAGGTATTTTCGTTGGCAGAATCTTCTCTACCGGGGATTCCTCCGTTGCCAATACAATTAGTGGCGACATTTGTTCTCGAGTGTCATTGTCCCTTTTCGTCCGACGGCAAAGAAAGGCTAATAAAAAAAGGAGAGGATTGGTTATTTTAAAAGTCAAAATTATGAAGTTATCATCAAAGAACCTACTCAATATCGAAGCTACTTTCGCTAAAAAGCGACATAAAGTCATCATTCACAGTGAAAGCAGTTTCTCTCCTTTGCTCTGACAAGGAGGGAACCAAGGCCAGGGAGGTCCTTGGCCTTGGAACCCTTTAAAGAGGGACCTCCTCTTCGGACTCTTCTAGCGATCCTTCACCCTGGACCACCCCAACCAAGAAAGTTGATATATAAGACATTAGCTGGGGGTTAGAGACATGTCGGGAAATAGAAGTATTAACTTTTGTTTTCAATACCTCGCGAAGGTCTCAAAGGAGTTAGGATTGAAGCAAGAGGTCTTGGGGGAACTGAAACTGGAGCCGGTGTGGGTTCCATCTTCTTTGGCGCGATAGGAGGTCTGGAAGTAATCCTTGCACTCTTTGCCAAAGAAGGAGAAGATCTTGCACTGACATTTGAGACGGGACGTTTCTTTGATGTCGACTGTCTAGAAACATACAAAATAGGCATGAGTAAATTTACTTCTTATGTGTAGTTAATTTCTATGAATACTTACCACTGAGCGATCTTTCCTAAGCGATAAAGCCGCCCCAATCAAGCTTGGGGGTTGCACTTCTATACCGATCGGTTCTTTTTCTAGAACCCGATCCTTTAACATGACTGAGGTTCTAGCTAGGACCTCATCATTTGAAAGAGTTGTAGTATAATGAAAAAAATTACTTTACTTTAACTATGAAAATCCAGTTTTAGAAAAAAGATAAATAAGTAGTTACCATTTTCAGGAACGTCATGATTACATGATAGTGTTTCCCTCTTCTGGAGGGGGAAGATCTTGTTCTTGAGGAAGTCATGGACAACATTTCATCCAGTTAGACCTCCCTCTACCAAGTTTCTGATCACCAAGACTACCCTTTTCTCATCATCTGAGAGCTTGATTTCCTTGTCAGCAGCTCGACCTTTTGAGGACCACTCTAGTGGTGCATTACGATTGTAAGTAATCCTACTTTCTTTCGGAACTTCGGAATAAAATCATTCCTTGCTCCATGTTTGGCTTGCATCTTTGGTAGTTAAGATGGGAAACATCCTCTTGCTGGCATCTTGAAATTTGAAATAAAAAGAGCCCAAAGCACCATCACCTTTCTTGTTGCGAATGATTTGATAATAAAATCTAAACAGACGCAGACTAGGGGCTATCCCTAAAAACGCCTCAAACATGTAGGCGAAAACGCTAAGTACCAGAACTGAATTCGGTACAAGATGAACTAACTCTATTCTATAATGATTAAGAACTTTAATCAAGAAATCACTCTCGGACAAGCGGAGGCCTGCACGGAGATAGGGCACGAAGAGTACCGTGAAACCAGTCGGAGGGTTTGGTTCAATCTCCCTCCCCAGTGCACGCCACTCGATGAAAGCCTTCTCCGGTAGATGTCCGTCCTGCTCTAGTCCTTTGAGCTCCTCCGCGAACAGCATTGACGATTTCCATCCCGCCATTGTCTCAGTTCAATGGCGGACTGAGGGATCCTTCTCTTCGAAGGTTCGTAGAGGACAAAAGGCTCTCGGTGAAAGGGAAAAGTGAAAATGACTGGGTAAAAATGCGCCTAAGGAGAGGTAAAAGATCCATACATATATACCCTTGGTGCATTTAAAACCCACTACTTCTACAGCACAACAATTGTGCCTCGATTAGCGGTGACATGACAACTCATGTCCAGTTAAGGAAGTTGTTCTGCACGTGAGAGATGTGTAAGAAAAAGTAGTTGATTTTTTTCTTTTTCTCTTTTTTCAAAGTTATCTTCATCCTATAACCATTGCGAGTGGAAAGGTACAAAACTGCTTAACATAAAAGTTACCTCGATATACGTTTCGAGAGAAGTTCACTTGATCATCGGGATTTCCTTCCATCAATCCCTTGAAGACTTTAATCCATAGAGCAAACTGATTGTCTAACCACCTTAAAATAAAGGTGATCGAAAAATCAATTTGGTCTATGGATATTGTTAGTTGTATGCTCCAACCATAGGAAGAGAAATGCCAAAGCAATATGAGTTCATACTAATGAGAAAACTTTGAGGACAGGGATCTGATGGAAGTCTCTAAAGGAATGTCTCTTATTCTTGCCCTTCTGGTGATTATTTATAAGACCAATAACCTATGATAGAATTAAATAAACCAGACGGAAGTCTAACAGATAAGATTCTATTAGAGTTTGTTCCTAATAAATCGCTAAAGACTAAAACGTATTTGTCCCTTTGGGAATTACTCTCATAAGTATATACGGCTGACGCTCCCGCTTCTTAGGGAAAATAGTTATTTACAACTCAAGTAAAACTATCTTCTTGACCAAGTCTAGTTCTAGTCCAAAATCTCTTCAAGTAAGTTATTTTCACTTTAAGTTGAGGCGCTAGCTGACGAGGATTGTTGACTAGTCAATTATCCGAATATATTTTTATTTGCTTATTTATGAATAAGCCGGGTTTTTACTGGGCCCAAATTAGCTTTCTGGACCCAAGAATAATTAAGCAGTCAGAAGGTGGGCCTAAAAGTCTTTTTCTTTGACCGTTCTCAAAACCTCTTCCGGAGGTCCGATTGGTCCTCCTTTATCGGTTCCTTCGAACCACTCCAGGGCCTCTCCCCCGCAGAGGAGGTCCTAGAAAGCGGTTACCCACGTGTGGTTAATTACAGCTACATGTGGAGATATTGGTTATAACGATCACCACAAAGAGATACGACTATTGGCTCGAAGAGACGCAACCATTGGCGCAAAGAGGCACCACTGTGACAAACTGCCAACACTTGTAGAACTATAAATAGTCCAGCCTATGTGCCTTTGTAACATAGATTCTGATCTAAGCCCTAATCCACATGTATTCACAGTCTTTTTCCTGTAATCAGAGCATACTCTTTCTAATATACATCACCATTTTGAGTCCTTTGGCGAATAGATAGTAATCTCCATTTTTCTTTTATATTCTTGTTTGTCTGTTCTGTGACGAGAGTCTCAAAAGTCGACATAGAGCCCGGCTGTAATCTGGCCAACAGAGTCACTTCACCGAAAAGGTCTCGACGTCGGGTCGATCGATCGCTCCTCCCGTCAAGAAAGGGCCTCCCTGCAACCCCCCTGGATCGTCCAACCCCACGTGCCTTGTTCTGCTTTTTTCGCACCGCACAATGCTGATAATTGTGCCCGAAGTTCTTGCAATAATTGCACTGAACTCTAGTGGGTGCAAAAACAGGAGCAGAAATAAACACTTGAGGATGGACTGTAGTTGAAGCAGGAACCGTCGGTGTAGTTGAAGAAGAAAGGGTAGCAAGCACAGCCAGAATAAATTGTGCTGCTAACTCGCAGCGAAGCTCCTCAGCACGAAGTGTCGAAAGAGCCTCGGTGACTATCGGTCGTGGTGAGCGGCTCAGCAGTTGAGCTTGAAGACGGCAGATGAAGTCATAAAGGTGAAGGCGATCACGATCCGCTATACGACTTTATGATACTCTGGCAGAAGCAGAAGCTACTCGCCTAGCCGAGCTAGAGATCGCCAGGCTCGAAGAAGTCGTCGACGAAGGAGTCCTCCTAGTGAAGCGTCTCCAACTCACGCTGAAGCGAAAAGAACTGAGCATCGCTGCTCTGCTGGTATCCCTCGCGCAAGTACTCCCAGATCCGACGAGTGGCACACAGACCAACAATGTCTAACTGGATGGAGTCATCGACGCTGACCACTAGAATAGCTCGAACACGGGCCTCATCACCACACCAGCACTCAAAAGCATCTATGGCATATTGAAAGGCCTCATTACCAGCGTCAGCAGCAACAATAGCGGCATCTGCCTCCTTCTTGGGGACCTCATCTTCTGCAGGAGGCCGAAGTAGGTTGTCTGGGAGGAGGCTGAACTGGCGACAGCGGACAAGGTCGGGTACTAGTAACCTGTCCCCAGAGGCGGAGACCATCGAGCATGATCTCCATGAGTGAAGACCACAACCTATAGTTCGTCCCATTAAGCTTGGTTCCCGAGAATGGGATCGTAGCTGATGGAACGAAAGCCATCGGTAGGCGGCGCGGCGACCAAGGTAACGAAATCTAACAGGCGATGCTAGATGATGCGGCGGTTAGATCAACGTACTGGGTTTTTTTAGTTTTTTTTACAAGCCGACTCACACTAAAACCGACCCACACAAGTGCAAGGCGGCTTAGTGACGCTGTTGTCCGCAACGGGCGCGCAAGGCGATGACGACGGCAAAGAATGGCGGCAACGGATGTGGCACGAGACGACAGCACAGTCGAGAGGGACGACAGGGCATCGGGATGGCAGCAGAAAGATAGGTTAGAGCTCTAGCTCTGATACCATGTTATGAATATGGGCGCGACTAGCGCTCGGACGTACAGTCCAAGCGCTAGCATCGACTACCGAGCGCAGAGAGAGAGGATGCAGGCGAGCCAAAGCGACGGCGGCTACTGGAGGCCGAGCCGACCGGCGAGCGCAGAGCCGAGCGAGGGCGATAGGCGCGGGGAGCCAAACATCACCGTGAAACATCGTCTCAAAGAACATCATAATAAAAAACAAAGCATTTGAAAAAAAACATTGAAAAAAATTGCAACATCACCGTGAATAGTATACAACACTTTTGTTCTATATATGCAACATTTTTTTCTATAGATATAATGTTTTTCCTCTACATGTGCAACATCTCAAAGAATAGTATGCAACATTATTCTCAACGGGATGCAACATTATTCTCAACGGGCCGTAACATCAGAACATTCACAACATCAGAACATGCAACATCATAACATAGGAACATCAGAATGGTTGCAACATTAGTGAATCGTGGCGGCTGTGCCAAGCCGTGGCTGTGGCACAGATGGGCTGCGGGTGCATGAGGGAGAAGCATGAGGAGCCATGTGAGGCACTCACGGGCGCAGCACAAGGCCGGAGGAGCGGGCCAACCGTGAGGCAAGCAAGACAGAGAGGAGCGCGGAGGCGCCGAGATCGGGCCGAGCCACCTGTGCCGGTTTGGTGGCGGCAGCCAAGCCAAGAAGGAGCCGGGTTCGGGGGGCACGAGGGAACTGGAGGCAGCAGCGCCAATAGCCAGCGACCGGAGGGGAGGAAGCAGCCGAAGGGAGCTTCACCCATAGCACAAGCTTGGCCTGGGAGCAAGAACCAAAAGAAAGAAACAGGGATCAGAGAAGTGAGGCATGTGCTAGTGCCCTGATATAGGTGATGACTTCCTGCGGTTAGGAGCGATGGGAAGGTTCTAGGTTGTCTCGCTAGAGGTGGGTAGTTCGATGCCCTTTAATTGGTATATGTGTCATTCAAGCGTGGCTCTCAGATCGGACGTTCGGCCCAAAGCATTTGCCTATGAATATTGTGTGCATATATTCAGGAGGCCCAATAGACAATATATATAGAGTACAAGAGGGTTGCCATATACATATAAGGAAATACAGAAGACTCTTATTCTAACAACCAGAACACGCTACTAAACATGAGTACATTGCCGTAGCACATCTGTCCTGTTTTTGTTTTTATTTTTGTTTTTTTTTGGTGAGGGCTATAGCACATTCTCTCTCTCTCTCTCTCTCTCTATATATATATATATATATATATATATATATATATATATATATATATATATATATATATATATATGTATGTGTATGTGTGTGTGTAGGTTGAAATGCCTCAACGAGTTTCAACAGCTTGATTTCCACCTTCTGTCTTGAGAAGTTTGTCCAGATACTCCTTTCTGAAAGGATGCAAGTGATTCCGTAAGGAAACAACAGCAGGAAAATAGAAGCTGGGGCTTCGGAGGAAAGAAGGAAAAATATATTGAAACTTAGACTTGCCTCGCTGGCAGATGATCGTGGGGACGGTTATGCGGTGTCCAAACTGGTTCG
This sequence comes from Phyllostachys edulis, assembly GCA_036346405.1. NCBI lineage: Eukaryota > Viridiplantae > Streptophyta > Magnoliopsida > Poales > Poaceae > Phyllostachys > Phyllostachys edulis. The sequence goes on along the minus strand of CM070563.1, from coordinate 21,228,020 downwards.
CCAACAAAGAGTCGCATCGCCTACAAAAGCGTATTTATAATAAGCACAAGAACACGGGTTGAGTAAGAAATCATAGAGATTCTGAGGTTAACTATCTGATTCACCACATGTAAGCATGAGACTAAAGATTTTAGCAGACAAACAATGGAGGGCTTAAAATCTCACTAGAACAGTAAACAATGGAGGGCTTAAAATCTCACTAGAACAGTAGATACATAATTGATTAACAGGAAATAAATTTCATCTCAGTTAGTGATGATTTGCTGATTAGGAATATACTTAAAAGATGAAATATAATCTGTACATTTTAAAGAACTGCAGAACCGTCTCTGATCAATGACAACTAAATGACATGTGCAATGGGATTAACAAAATTTGAACAAGGCTTACTAAGTTAAAAGTCCATTCAGAAAAAAAAACTTATCAAGTAAATAACAAAGGGATAATAGCACATGTGTGATAAAAACTAAAAAGTACCTTGATGTAGTTGTCGCTGTCCAATGTGAAGCGATGATACATCCCAGCAGGCAGAACAATCATGCCCCCTTTCTTCACTGCTACACGGATCCATTGATCATTTTGGTCCCTCACATCAAAGTATCCTTGATAACATAAAAAATATATAATTATACAAAGCAGGGTGCCCTTTTCATTTTTGCTCTCTGTGTAAATACTAGATATATCTTGTTTCTCAAAACGTGCTGATAGTGACATAAAAGAACATAACAAGATACATACCACTTCCCTCAAGACAATAGCGTATTTCTTCATCGGTATGCAGGTGTTCTTCAAAGAAATTCTTTATCTTAACCTCATAATTTGGCAGCCCGACACACATCACAAATGTCCTGCCACGGGCAAAGCAATGAATGTCTGTTAAACTTCTTGTATTTTATTTTACTGTCACCAAACAGTACTAGGCTGGAACACAAGACAACAAATCACCACTGCAAGTCTAAGGACAAACCATGTAAGAGTAACCTCTGCCGTCACGGATTTTTTTGAGGTTTTCATCATTCTCCCAGTTATCAGGATTCAGGCGCCAGCAGATTATTCCTAGTTCTACATATAAAAGATTCAAAAGTTATAACCTTTATGTACAGGCAAGTTAAGCATTTGCCACTTCTACTAGACTTCAAGCACAAGCAGTAGTTGATGTGCTGATCTACAAATCTGCAAACCTGAAAGCTTCTCGAGAGGAATGAATTCTTTGGGTTCACGGTGATGAGGAAGCCTCTGGTCTTCTTGGCTATCATCCATGTACCATGCTTCGATAACCTCCATCTTACCATCCTATTAAATAAAATAAAAGGAGTATAACTAGAAGTTAAGATGTTAACACTACACACTACAAGGGATATACTTGCAATAGAATGTGTAAGTCGATAAGGATGCTACTTACTAGCCTAAGCTAGCCAACAACAATAACTAAACCAATACTTGTAGTGTATAGTTTTATCTGATAACCCCTCTAAAAGCACCATCATCAATAACAAGCGCGGGCACAGATTATTCATACAGGGAGTAAGAACGTGAGGTTCCGTTTCATTTAAGGTTAGTCGCAGATTTAATGTAAGTAAATCCATATATCGGCATAAATTTGGCAGAGGCAACATGGAATGAACAGGTCTCTGAACTTAGGCTTTGTGTGTGAGAGCAGCATGTATATGCCCTTTTATGGTGGCTTTGAGGAGGGAGGAGGACAGAGAATCTTCATTCTGATTTTTAATATGAAAGATCCTGCGTATAAATATATAATGTATGTATTGCACGATCAGTTGGCCAATAATGACATTACCAACTGCTCATGTACTAAAATCCATGGCACTTAATTGCTGGAACTTGGAAGTCAAATAGCAAAAAGCACAATTTAGATAGGTGTACCAATTGTCATTGTTGATCTCTATCTTTTGAATTCACCATTTGTCCTTAATCTTCTACAAAAACTGACCGGTACTTCAAGAACTTATAATCTTCAAGATGAGTCAGAGAAAGATATGCAATTGAACTTGACCCCCAATTAGCATTGGTGACTAGGGATGCATAGACGTGGCTGTCAAGTTTACATTAAGTCTAATAGAGAAGTGAAGTATTGTGTCTCGAATGCTCTTACAACTCAAAAGAAACAAAATAGAAATTGGCCAGAGCAAGCAGAACACCCGTCCAGATATCCTTCTGGAATATGGAGTTACAGTATTGCTCCAGGACACCAGACAATTCTTCCTTCTCAGGGAGCATCACCACAGGACAGTAAACTATCAGTAAGAAAAGATTTCTGTCCCTGGAAAGAAATGGTCCTAGACGATTTGTTTCTGCACTGAATGGACATAGTAACTTTTCCTTCATCCTGGCCAAAGAACCTAAGGTATGATACAAAGGGCATAGTATATTAAACAGCTTTTGTTTGGTTTTTATTTTATCTAAGACTGCACCAAAGAAGTCAATTGATAACATTCTTGGAGGCCCCTCCAGACCTCCAACTTCTAAGGACATAATGGAAGAAAACAAAAGCTGCTATGGCAGGCGGCAGCTATAAAAAGACCCAATTTGTAACTGATGGCGATAGTACAAATCTCTCCGATAAACAAAGGCCACTTCAAACATTTGATGTTTCATGCCGCTAGAACTACAGTTACTCAGCATTTAACAAGAATTACTCAATATTTTACACTCTAATTAGATGCGATTTGCTCCAAACTACTTCCGGTCCATTTGAGTTCAGCATTCGCGTCGGATGAAACATCTGGTTCATCTATTTGGTCATCGCAGACATCAACAAGTGCAGGTATTTCTGTGAAATATCTTCCAAGATCCCAACTTCGGCATGTTTCCAACTCTAACCCAGCAAATTTCGATCAAATTCGGATACCAGTCTAAAGTCCCTACTGTTTCGCATCAAAAAACATATTGACATCATCCCAATTGTTTTCAAGAATTCTCTCTTCAGACACCCTTTCTCTAATGAATCCTCATCGAAAGAAATCTCCCTCTTCTCCTCACCCTTCATAACTTTCTCTCGAAGAACTCAAATCTGTCCAAAAACCTTTCGCAACAAACAAGCAAATTTTCTCCACTTCTGCTATTTTGTTTATTCCCATCGAATTCTTGCAGCCGGAACAAATAAGCACAAGAAGAGCTCAAGACGAAACGAGGAAAAATCCCAAATTTCTTGATACAGCATCATCTCGTCATCATATGGAAAGAAGAACAAGAAAATCTCAGAGGAAAAGATTGCGTTGTTAGTACCTGGAACTCGGTCTCCATATCGGAACTCCTCGATGTGTGTTCTGGCTCTCTTCGGCAGAATCCCCGAAAGCACAGCGAGAATTTTTATACGCTGGCTTGGGCTCGGTGTGGAGATTTATGCTTGTAGGTCCCTGACGAAGACTTAAATTCGATTCATACCGTTGGACTTTCTTAAGGTAACCAAATGATCAAAGGCCACACAAATGTGCATGGTTTTAGGCTTCTTACCTACCCTGCACAGAATTAGATCGGGGTTTTCCTAAGTCATCATATTTGCAAGTAAAGTCTTCATAATTTTTAGAACCTCAAGTCATATAGATCCCTCTCCACCTCTGTTTTTCTAGACGTGTGTTTAAAAGACGTACTCATGTATGTGTGTGTGGTATGCATGTACAGTGATATGTGCATTTTCTTTATAATCGCAAAAAAATAGATCCCAACTGAATAGTCTAAAAATTTTATAGTTTTTGTTGATTAAGCATGACTTGAGGCTATTTTGTATCACTGTGTTACACTGATTTTTCAGAATTGATGAGAAAAAATAGTTGTGAAAAATCCAATAGCATGTTTCGCGAATCACATTTGAGTTTAATAGATTCTGTTATTCAGTGGCTTATATTTCCATATTTTTTTCTCATGTGAATTTTTTTTCATTGATAGTCACCCATATATCTTCCATTATTTTCAGAGCGTAGCAATATCTTCATTTGCAACGTGATTTAGGGGCAAAAATAGCTTGCAAAATACTAGAATATTTTAAAGCAGTTCCACCGAATAATATTGTCAATTCTAATGGCAACCAACTGGATATTTTGCCAGGAAGTCCGTATGTATTTCAGATACTCACTTATTGGTACAAAAGAATATGAAGAACCTTACTAACATTTGTTTGTATGCAAAGGACCCCACTGACAGTAAGCTCTCTCTAAGCGCTGACACAAGCAAATGGTAGAAGCGTTGAACGCCATGCCACATCTTTGGAAATTATCGTTTCCCCATGGCCTACCACCTACCTAGCAATATTATACTTGGCGACTCAGCCGTCACCAGTTCACTTTCATGGTAGTACCCATCGAGTTTTTGGCTCATCTAAATTTTTCTAACAAAATAGTAAATCTAGCTCTCTCATACATAAAATAATAAAAATAACACTACGGTAATTTAGACAGACAACACGTATTCCCTATCATGTTCCATATGCGCCGAAGCAACCTACCATGCTCCCGATCAATTGCAGGAGTCGAGCACAGGTGCGAGCGACTTTCGGTGCACAGTGTCAAACACATCCGCAACCATGGCAAATAGTGTGTAATCCGTGTTCACTATTCTACAAACATTGTGCACAGTGATCAAAACAGTGTGTACTGTTCACTGTCGCTTGGGGGGAAGCGGCTGCCACGGTCCCGATTCGCGGCAGTTGCCTGCCGCGGTGAAAAAGCACGGTAGAGATGTTATTTTTGTCATTTTGTTCGTAATAGACTAGTTTTGCTATTTCGTATAAAAAGTGTGCTATTTCAGCCAAAAACTCGGTACCGATCTAGCGAAGAGTGTTCTAAGAGATGTGATTCTGCACCTGCTGCAATGCAATGGTTTTTTTATTTTCAGAGGTATTTGGCACGATTTCTTGCCAAGCTTCAGCTGCACGAAGCATGCAGTCAGAGTCTTCTTTTGTGGTGCATTGAATCTGGACAGGTTTTTGCTTGCAAGAGTGCAGGCACGAACACGGAATTCAATTCTTGTTCGTAGTAGAACCCAAACTGTGTGCAGCCGTTGAAGATGACTGCTTCAAGGAATCTGTTAACAAAATCATATCTTCTCTGTGCTGCCATTGTCTACGCTTTTGTTGGTCTAGTGTATATATACCGAGAATATGCTGATATACCAATTTGTTGTAATCATAGTTATAAAATCTGGACCGGTTAAATGGTTGAACCGGAAAAATCTGGATCTAAAGGTTTTGTCGTGCCGGTCGTACTCACAGACCAAAGATGAAGTTGACCCAGGAAAACCTACGGCCTGGTTTCTGGACCCGACTAACCCGGCGGTTTTACTTCACCTGGCTGGGTTTTGCTCATAAGACCAATAGACAAGAAACTCTTCAAATGAAAGAGCTTTTCAAAACAAAACTGAATGCAATGTTCATACTTTGAGTGTTGTTAAGGTTTTAGTAGGAATTCCTTGTGAAATTGGTAGCTACACATAAAAAAAATCATCTTTCTGACTCTCTCGTTCTAGCTGGCAACTCCTCTTTGTTATTTGCTTAGCTTCGCCTCCATCAGTAAGACATACATAACTATTAAATCCTGACTGGACTGCATATTCGTAGAGGATTAATATTTTATGTTCACATATGCATTTGTTACATAGTGTACATACTAAAATATATTTTAATAAAACGTGTGGTCCGATCGTTGACCCACCAGTCCGACTAGTGACCCGACACCTCGGCCGGGTCGATTACTAGGCCGGGCTTAATAAATATGGTTGTAATCCTACTTCGATGTAGAGCAACATACAAGTCATGTGGGCGATAAATTTTGTGCCACGCTACCTAGTTTTTCAAAAATGTTTCTAAAAATGTCAAAAAAAATGATGAAGATAATAAAGAGATACGGGTAGACAACACCAACTAGCAATAAAAAAAATTACCACGTAAAGCAGGGAGCCATGTAAGCAAGAGATCATAGATCGTTACCTCTAGACGCACAATGCAGTGGGAGAAGAGTTGGAGCAGACTGATCCAACGTCGAGTGCGTCGATGTAGTAGTTGTAGTCGATCGTGCAACGTCCTTGGCACCGATCGTCTCCTGCAGCAACCTATCACGTTCCTTGTGTAGGTCGTGGATCATCCTCGATCAGCGCAGGAGCAACCGTAGCAGCGCCTCTACAGTATCACACGTTCAGGGGTGAAACATCATACACCAGTGTGCTAACACCAATGCACACGGTATAGCCTTCGGTGCCACAACTCTGATATGTATCAATAGCACCATACATCTCTTTATAAAGAGTTCATAACGGATTCTATCCGAACTCATTTGTTGCAACCCGTTAAGTGTGTAACCTGATAGATTTATGCATAATCGGTTATGACTCGAAAACTTCTTTATGACCATAAGTCGTTAACGATAGCTAAGGGGATAACGATTCCACAAAAATTCTCTTGCAAACTCATGCCAGCCCACAGAAATTCTTTTTCTCCAATGTGCTAGGCGTCGGTCGCTTCCGTTTATACCTCTGTTTCCAAACTAGCACAAGCAGGATATGAATTATCCCACGAATTCCATGCAAAATCAATCGCTTACAAGTACACAACTAACATGTGTGCGCAACCGGAATTCACTAGACCGACGGACTATGCATCCGCGTGTTTTTTTCCTTGTTTAGTTCCCTGTTGCTTGTTTCGGTGGGAATGTGTCGCTTTGGTGTGTTGCTAAAGCACAGATAATGCGTTAATTTCCAAATCGCTAAATTAGCCGTGCTAATTCTCCACAGGGACACCGTGCCCTGCGGCACTGAGTAGTGCTTCACCGTGTCCCAGAGCAATGGACACAGTAGCACCATGTCCTGGGGCATGGATTTGCTACATGGCATGTGGAGGTGACATTCGGTCCCCTAATGAACAGACGAGGGGAGTCCGGACCCTTGGGCACATACAAGCAAGGTCCAGCCTCCTGGGGATCGGACTCAACGACGTGCGACGCTAGCTCCGTAGTGCCATTTTTGCTATTAATTTCGGAAGGAGGCTAAATTTGTTAATCATGACGTCAACAGTGATATTTTAACCAAAAATTGGTCATCACAGACGGTTTCAAGAGCCGTCTGAGTTTATAGGTCAGTAATGATATGAGATCATCACAGACAATTTCGAATCATCTGTGATGCAGACTATCACAGCAGTTTGTATATATTCTCTATAAAGTCTCCAAGCAGTGACTACTTGTGCCTTTTACATGGCCGCATATATATATATATATATATATATATATATATATATATATATATATATATATATATATATATATATATATGTGTGTGTGTGTGTGTGTGTGTGTGTGTGTGTGTGTGTGTGTGTGTGTGTGTGTGTGTGTGTTGTAGTCCTCAACCACTTTCGGGGGTTGTGAGTAGAATGAGACAATGACCACAAGCAACTTCAATAAACATGGTTGCCAGGAGAGCGCGTAGGCATACAATTACCTAAATGTCGTCGATAGATAATTGGACTTGACATCAATGAATGATTGATTGCTGATACATAAAATCACTTTCCCGTCGAAGTACATGTGCATCCGCGCCACTTTCTGAACATCCCTCATTCCCTCTACCCTGTGTCTTGTGCTTTGGCGTTACTGGCATCACGGCTCCGCCAAAGCGCAGGTATACAGTTCCTCATCCCCTTCCCTCAAACTCCTACTTTCTGTGTTCATTCTTGTCGATAAATCCGGGTCGTGACACAAATTGATTTCTGTAAATTCTCACAGCCACTCGCGGGTATCTTCTAGTTAACTAGAAGTGTACGGTCATAGAACATGGATTGGGATTATCAACACCACCCTCTGTACAAGTACAAAAATTATGAAGAAATCTTCCCCAGAAAATCAATGTGCACAAGTTTTTCTCAGATGAAGTTCGGGTAAATTTTAGCATCACATCCCTCCATCGACATTTGCACTCACTGCTATTTATTTACAAAGGTAAGCAGTACAGGCCAACTGCATATAGGACTTCAGAAAAAACATTCATAGGCTCACTTCAAGATGACCAGAACACGCTACTAAACATGAGTACATTGAGGTAGCACATCTGTCCTCTTTTTTTTTTGGTGAGGGCTATAGCACACTGTATATATAGAGAAAATAGTGCAACAGCCTAATAAGTAGGTTGAAAAGCCTCAACGAGTTTTAAGTAGGTTGAGATGCCTCAACGAGTTTCAACAGCTTGATTTCCACCTTCTGTCTTGAGAAGCTTGTCCAGATACTCCTTTCTGAAAGGATGCAAGTGACTCCGTAAGGAAACAACAGCAGGAAAATAGAAGTTGGAACTGGAGGCAAGAAGGAAAAAGATATTGAAACTTAGACTTGCCTTGCTGGCAGATGATCGTGGGGACGGTTGTGCGGTGTCCAAACAGGTTCACCAACAAAGAGTCGCATCGCCTACAAAAGCGTATTTATAATAAGCACAAGAACACGGGTTCAGTAAGAAATCATAGAGATTCTGAAGTTAACTATCTGATACACCACATGCAAGCATGAGACTAAAGATTTTAGCAGACAAACAATGGAGGGCTTAAAATCTCACTAGAACAGTAGATACATAATTGATTAACAGGAAATAAATTTCATCTCAGTTGGTGATGATTTGTTGATTAGGAATATACTTGGTTTGATCATAATTAGACGTAATTAAAGATGAATTATAATCTGTACATTTTAAAGAACTGCAGAACCGTCTCTGATCAATGACACTAAATGACATGTGCAATGGGATGAACAAAATTTGAACAAAGCTTGGTAAGTTAAAAGTCCATTCAGAAGAAAAAAAACTTGTCAAGTAAATAACAAAAGGATAACAGCACATGTGTGATAAAAACTAAAGAGTACCTTGATGTAGTTGTCGCTGTCCAATGTGAAGCGGTGATACATCCCTGCAGGCAGAACAATCATGCCCCCTTTCTTCACTGCTACACGGATCCATTGATCATTTTGGTCCCTCACATCAAAGTATCCTTGATAACATAAAAAATATATAATTATACAGAGCAGGGTGCCCTTTTCATTTTTGTTGTCTGTGTAAATACTAGATATATCTTGCTTCTCAAAACGTGCAGATAGTGACATAAAAGGACATAACAAGATACATACCACTTCCCTCAAGACAATAGCGTATTTCTTCATCGGTATGCAGGTGTTCTTCAAAGAAATTCTTTATCTTAACCTCATAATTTGGCAGCTTCTCCGGACACACATCACAAATGTCCTGCCACGGGCAAAGCAATGAATGTCTGTTAAACTTCTTGTATTTTATTTTACTGTCACCAAACAGTACTAGGCTGGAACATAAGACAATAAATCACCACTGCAAGTCTAAGGACAAACCATGTAAGAGTAACCTCTGTCTTCACGGATTTTCTTGAGGTCTTCATCATTCTCCCAGTTATCAGGATTTAGGCGCCAGCTGATTATTCCTAGTTCTACATATATAAGATTCAAAAGTTATAACCTTTATGAACAGGCAAGTTAAGCATTTGCCACTTCTACTAGACTTCAAGCACAAGCTGTAGTTGACGTGCTGAGCTACAAATCTGCAAACCTGAAAGCTTCTCAAGAGGAATGAATTCTTTGGGTTCACGGTGATGAGGAAGCCTCTGGTCTTCTTGGCTATCATCCATGTACCATGCTTCGATAACCTCCATCTTACCATCCTATTAAAAATAATAAAAGGAGTATAACTAGAAGCTAAGTAGTTAACACTACACACTACAAGGGATATACTTGCAATAGAATGTGTAAGTCGATTAGGATGCTACTTACTAGCCTAAGCTAGCCAACAACAATAACTAAACCAATACTTGTAGTGTATAGTTTTATCTGATAACCCCTCTAAAAGCACCATCATCAATAACAAGCGCGGGTACAGATTATTCATACAGGGAGTAAGAACGTGAGGTTCCGTTTCATTTAAGGTTAGTCACAGATTTAATGTAAATAAATCCATATATCAACATAAATTTGGAAGAGGCAACATGGAATGAACAGGTCTCTGAACTTTGGTTTTTGTGTATGCCCTTTTATGGTGGCTTTGAGGAGGGAGGACAGAGAATCTTCATTCTAATTTTTAATATGAAAGATCCTGCATATAAATATATAATGTATATATTGCACGATCAGTTGACTAATAATGACATTACCAACTGCTCATGTACTAAAATCCATGGCACTTAATTGTTGGAACTTGGAAGTCAAATAGCAGAAAGCACAATTTAGATAGGTGTACCAATTGTCATTGTTGATCTTTATCTTTCGAATTCACCATTTGTCCTTAATCTTCTACAAAAACTGACCGGTACTTCAAGAACTTATGATCTTCAAGATGAGGAATCAGAGAAAGATATGCAATTGAACTTGACCCCCAATTAGCATTGGTGACTAGGGAATGGCTGTCAAGTTTACACTAAGTCTAATCGAGAAGCGAAGTATTGTGTCTCAGATGCTCTTACAACTCAAAAGAAACAAAATAGAAATCGGCCAAAGCAAGCAGAACACCCGTCCAGATATCCTTCTGGAATATGGAGTTACAGTATTGCTCCAGGACACCAGACAATTCCTCCTTCTCAGGGAGCATCACCACAGGACAGTAAGCTATCAGTAAGAAAATATTTCTGTCCCTGGAATGAAATGGTCCTAGACGATTTGTTTCTGCACTAAATGGACATAGTAACTTTTCCTTCATCCTGGCTAAAGAACCTAAGGTATGATACAAAGGGCATAGTATATTAAACAGCTTTTGTTCGGTTTAAATTTTATCTAAGAATGCACCAAAGAAGTCAATTGATAACATTCTTGGAGGCCCCTCCAGACCTCCAACTTCTAAGGACATAATGGAAGAAAACAAAAGCTGCTAAGGCAGGCGGCAGCTATAAAAAGACCCAATTTGTAACTGATGGCGATAGTACAAATCTCTCCGATAAACAAAGGCCACTTCAAACATTTGATGTTTCATGCCGCAAGAACTACAGTAACTCAGCATTTAACAAGAATTACTCAATATTTTACACTCTAATTAGATGCGATTTGCTCCAAACTACTTCCGGTCCATTTGAGTTCAGCATTCGCGTCGGATGAAACATCTGGTTCATCTATTTGGTCATCGGAGACATCAACAAGTGCAGCTATTTCTGTGAAATATCTTCCAAGATCCCAACTTCGGCATGTTTCCAACTCTAACCCAGCAAATTTCGATCAAATTCGGATACTAGTCTAAAGTCCCTACTGTTTCGCATAAAAAAAACATATTGACATCATCCCAATTGTTTTCAAGAATTCTCTCTTCAGACACGCTTTCTCTAATGAATCCTCATCGAAAGAAATCTCCCTCTTCTCCTCACCCTTCATAACTTCTCTCTCGAAGAACTCAAATCTGTCCAAAAACCTTTCGCAACAAACAAGCAAAATTTCTCTTCTTCTGCTATTTTGTTTATTCCCATCGAATTCTTGCAGCCGGAACAAATAAGCACAAGAAGAGCTCAAGACGAAACGAGGAAAAATCCCAAATTTCTTGATACAGCATCATCTCGTCATCATATGGAAAGAAGAACAAGAAAATCTCAGAGGAAAAGATTGCGTTGTTAGTACCTGGAACTCGGTCTCCATATCGGAACTCCTCGATGTGTGTTCTTGGTTTCTCTTCGGCAGAATCCCCGAAAGCACAGCGAGAATTTTTATACGCTGGCTTGGGTTCGGTGCGGCGATTTATGCTTGTAGGTCCCTGAGGAAAACTAAAATTCGATTCATACCGTTGGACTTTCTTAAGGTAATCAAATGAAGAGCTTTTATTGAATATTTTTTATTAATTAATTTTTTAAAATTTTATTTTAAAGTTAACTCAGGCGAAGTTTATTTTCAATTCTGACCCCTTTGGTCACGCCGTGATCAAATAATATTATCACGCCACTAGTCGTAGCGTGACAAGAGTTTGCTCAGATACGGGCTCACGTGACAGTGTTGTTTTGTCACGCTATAGATGGTGGCGTGACGAAAGAGGTCAGGATTGAAAGTAAAGTTCGCCGAGGTTAACATTAAAATAAAATTAAAAAAGGATTAAGTAATAAAAAAATTCACTTTTATTATTATTTAATCTATTTTAAAGATAATCTCTCCTTAACTTTATTTGCAATTCTAACCACTTTAGTCACACCATAACGCGTGGTGTGCCAAAAGCACATTGTCACGTCATGGACCTCGGTGTGGCAAACGAATGTTGTCACGCCATTCCTCATGGCGTAATAGGATTTAGCCCAAAACGGACGCGTGTTGGCTTAAAAGGCTATCGTGATAGGTTTGACCACGTCACAAATCATAGCGTGACTAAAGTGGTCAGAATTAGAAATAAAATTAGGAATAAATTATCTTTAAAATATTTTTAAAAATAGATTAAAAAGTAAATAAATAACTCTCAACGAGCAAAGGCCATAAATTTGCATGGTTCTAGGCTGGTTCTTACCACCCTGCTCAGAAAATGACCTACCACCTACCTAGCAATATTATACTTGGCGACTCAGCCGTCACCAGTTCACTTCCACGGTAGTGCACATGGAGTTTTTTTTCTCTCATCCGCTCTTTTTTTTAACGAAATAGCAAATATAATCAATCACCTTCTGTTTAAAATAACAAAAATAGCGTCACGGTAGGTTATATAGATGACATGTATCCTCTATCGCGCTTCATATGCATGGAGGCAACCTACCGTGCTCCTAGTCAAATTGCAGGAGTCGGTTATATAGATGATATGTGTCCTCTATCGCGCTTCATATGCACGGAGGCAGCCTACCGTGCTCCTAGTCAAATTGCAGGAGCCGAGCACAGGTGCGAGTGACTTTCGGCATGCAGTGTCAAACAGTTCTGCAACTGTGGCAAATAGTGTGTACTGTTCGCTGCCGCGTGGCAGGAAAGCGGCGGGTCGACTGCTACGTTGAAAAAGAGCGGTAGGGTGTCATTTCGTTCATAGGTGGTTAGTTTTGCTATTTTGTATTAAAAAAATTGTGATATTTCAGCCAAAGACTCTTTACCGATCGAGCAAAGAGTGTTCTAAGAAAATGTTGGACATGTTTAGATTGATAATGCAATGTGATGTGATCCTGCACCTGCTACAATGCAATGGTTTTTATTTTCAGAGGTATTTGGCACGATTTCTTGCAAGCTTCAGCTGCACGAAGCATGCAGTCAGAGTCTCTTTTGTGGTGCATTGAATCTGGACAGGTTTTTGCTTGCAAGAGTGCAGGCACGAACACGGAATTCAATTCTTGTTCGGAGTAGCAACCCAAACTGTCTGCAGCCGTTGAAGATGACCGCTTCAGGAATCGGTTAACAATTACATATCTGCGTTGTGCTGCCATTGTCTATGCTTTTGTTGGTCTAGTATGTATATGTGTGTGTGTGTGTGTATATATATATACACACACACATACCGAGAATACGCTGATATGCCAATTTGCTATAATCATAGTTATAAAACCCGGACTGTGGTTGAACAGGAAAAACCTGACTCTAGAGGCTTTACCGGACCGATCATACTCACAGGACTAAAGATGAAGTTAACCCGAGAAAACCCGAGGCCGGGTTTCTGTCGACCCAACTAACCCGGCGATTTTGCTTGACCTGGCTAGGTTTTGCTCATGAGACCAATAGAGAAGAAACCCCTCGAATGAAAGAATTTTTCAAGACAAAACTGAAGGACATATTCGTACTCTGGATATTGCTAGGGTTTTAGTAGAAATCCCCTTATGAAATTGATAGCTACACATAAGAAAATCATGTTTCTGACTCTTATTCCGGCCGACAACTCCTCTCTGTTCTCTGCTTAGCTTCGCCTCCATCAGTAAGACACACATAATTATTAAACTTGGATTGACTGCATATTTGTAGAGGATTAACATTTTATGTTCACTTATGCATTTTTTTAAATGGTGTACATACTAAAATATATTTTAATAAAACGTGTGGTTCGACTGTTGACCCACCGGTCCGATCAATGACCCAGTGACCTAACACCTCGGCCGGGTCGATTATCGGGCTAGGTTTAATAACTATGGTTGTAATCCTACTTCAATGTAGAGCAGCATACAAGTCATGTGGGCAGTAAATTTTGCACCACACTACCAGGTTTTTTGAAAATGTTTCTAAAAAATGTCGGAAAAATGATGAAGATAATGAAAGAATATGAGTAGGCTACACTAGCTGGCAATTAAAAAATTCTACCACGTAAACCTGAGAGCCATGTAAGCAAAAGATCATGATCGTTACCATTAGACACGCAGTGCAGCGAAAAAAGAGTTGGAGCAGACTGATCCAACGCCAAGCGCGTCGATGTAGTGGCCGTAGTTGATCGTCCAACCTTCTCAGCATCGATTGTCTCCTCCAGCAACCTATCAAGTTCCATGCGTAGGTCGTGGATTGTCCTCGATCAGCGTAAGAGCAACCGCAGTAGCGCCTTTCTACGGCATCCACACGTCTAGGGGTGGAACGTCATACGCCAGTGTGCTAGCACCAATGCGCACGGTAGGGCCTTCGGGGAGATGACGGCTAGGGTTTCGGTTGCGCAACTCTGATATGTCCCAACTGCCCCATGCATCCCCTTATAAAGAGCTCATAACGGATCCTATCCGAACTCGTTTATTCCAACACATTAAGTGTGTGACCCGATAGGTTCATGCATAATCGGTTGTGACTCGAAAACTCCTTTCCGACCATAGGTCGTTAGCGGTTCCTAACAGGACAACGATTCCCGAATACACATAAATATTATATCGGATAAACCTTATGCAATAAGATCTGCGACCAGGTCCTTATCACTTATGACCAGTTCACATTTAGTCACAACTAGTTCGTAATATCTTACGACCAGTTAGTGATCATGTATGACGACCACGACGATCTCAGATTCCATACGACCGCCTCAATCTAATCGGACTAAATGACCTGTTTGCGTATTCTTCTTTTGCCTCAGGATATCTAGTTGAACTCCAAGTGAGATATGTGTCATCTATGGACTGTTCAGTACTTTCTCAATCTAGTGACGGGTAACTTCATATGGTCAATTCTTCGACCACTAGTGGCATGGACACACACTTTCTTTATCTAACCATATCGAGGGGCCAGAGATATCTCTCCTGTTATATTAGGAGGGGCAAATCCCATATCTGACTAGTCACATCCCTCCGCATGTTTCATAGCATACCCGAAAGCTACTTTTATAACTACCCAATTACGGAGTAGCATTTGGCAACCCCTAAGTATACTATCACACATGTAGGAAATCATACTGATCTCAGATCTAAGGATTATATATCATCATTGCTTGAGACCGGCCAACTAATGACACACAAAATCATAACAATCTCAATAGTGTCTCAAGGTGGGTTAATCCAACACCATGTTCTCTAACATGTGTTCACATTATTGATTTGATATCTCCATATCTATGACTAGTGAAACATTGTCATCAATTAATACATATGTTGGTCGATAAGTCACTAGTGTCTCGACCAGCTACAACCCATGAGATACATTTAGAATGACATCATATAACTTATAGAGCTTCAACAAGTCACATACTTGTTAATCTATAATAAATGATAATCCATCCAAGGAACACAATAACATTTATTCTATAACTCATAAACATAGACGTAATACAATTATCTCTATGATTGTATCTAGAGCATACCACCAACAAATAAACCAAAATGGAATTAGGAAAATTTGTTAGTGATATGCCCTAGAGGCAATAATAGATATGACTGTATTGTTTCTATTTTTATGAACTTTTGAATAATATGCGATTTTGTTCCTTGAATAAAATATAATTTATATTAATTGGCAAAAACATGACTTGTTTGTGAAACTCTCTATTTATGTTTATGATGTCATTCTAAACATCTCTGATCTTATGTCATTATGTGGGACACTTATGATTTATTGGTCATCATATGTATTGATTGATGATCACAGATCATGGATATGAGATATCAAATCAATAATGTAGACATATGTTGGAGAATATAGTGTTGGATTTACCTACCTTGAGATGCTGTGTGAATTGTTATATTATTAAGTGTCATGTTGGTTACATACATAATGTATGTGGGATCCTTATAGTTGAGGTCATCATGGTTTCATACATATGTAATAGTTTACATAGGAGTTACCAAACACTACTCCGTAAATGGGTAGTCACAAAGGTAGCTTTGGGGTCTACTATAAAACATGCGGAGAAATGTGAGCGATCAAGATGGAATTTGCCCCTCTTATTTAATGGGAGAGATATCTCTAGACCCCTCGATGTGGTTGAATTAAAGAAGTGCATGATCATGCCGAATATTATTGAGAAGTCAACTACAACTAAGTAATCCACTACAAGATCGAGTGAAGTATCGAGCTATCATAGGATGGCACGCATCTCGTCTTAAGTTCAATATGGTATTGTGAGGCAAAAGGATTAGCACATGAGCTTTATAAATGTTCATCCGATATGATCTTTATGTGTATTCAAGAGTCGTTATGTCCTGCTAAGAACCGCTACCAACTTGTGGATCGAAAAGGAGTTTCCGGGCCATGGCCGATTACACATAAACCTACATAGTCACACACTTAATGAGTTGGAACAAACTAGTTTGGATTGGATCCATTAGAGGCTTAAATCGTATTATTTTCTAACATAAGGATATGTTAGGAGCTCTTTATAAGGGGAGACATGGGGGCTTTTTGGGATAAGGTTGCACCACCTACCGAAATCCTAGCCGCCAACTCTTCGAAAGCCCTGCCGTACACGCTGATGCTATCACACTAACGTGCGACGTTCCACATCTGGACGTGTGGACACCGTAGAGGCGCTACTGCGTTGATCGAGGACGATCTAAAACGTATATCAGGAACGTAAGAGGCTACTGGAGGAGACGATCGGCGACCAAAGATGTTAGACGATCGACTACTTCCACTACATCGACGCGCACGACGTTGGACTGAATTGTTCCAACTCATTTTCCGCTGCACTACATGTTAGTAATAATGATCTATGATCTCATACTCGCATGACTTTTGGTTTACGCAATAATCTTTTTAATTTACGTGCTAGTGTAGCCTACCCATATCCCAACAAAAGTCTGGTCCGTTTTCTCTGTGGTCTACGTATAATTTTCTTAGCAACTATTTGCCTAATAATGCTAATAAGATGCTCTGGAAAGCTAAAATCCCTCACAAGATTAAAACTTTCCTGTGGTTCGTTGGTAATAATGCTATACTAACTAAGGACAACCTGCTGAGAAAAGGCCGGACAGGTGACCCTTTATGATGTTTTTGTAACGAACCTTAGACCGACGATTGCTCACCTTTTCTTTGATTGTTTGGTGGCAAAGTATGTGTGGGGTGTAATTGGGATAGTTTTCGGAGCTGGAAATAGATCTGCGAAGGCTGAGCAGTGCGTACTTCTG
Organism: Phyllostachys edulis; assembly: GCA_036346405.1. Lineage (NCBI taxonomy): Eukaryota > Viridiplantae > Streptophyta > Magnoliopsida > Poales > Poaceae > Phyllostachys > Phyllostachys edulis. The sequence continues at coordinate 21,210,571 of CM070563.1, read as the reverse complement.
GTGGATTCAGCGGTGTATGCCAAGCCATTGATGCTTTTACATGTAGGGATTAGCAGCTGTTTTGCTGGGCAATTTGGAAGCTCAGAAACAAGGCTGCATTTGAGAAAAAGATAATCCGGTCTCTAGGCTAAGACCCACTTCAACTCAGTCCTACACAGATTCTTTTATGTACAACTATAAATATATCAATGTAGTTCATAGACAAGAGCAAGAACTTCATTGTAAACATCTCCTCATATAGTGGTATTATCTTCGTGCGCTCACGATTTTATTCAAAAGGATTTGATTTTGTTCAAAAGGATTTTTAATTAAAATTTGCGTCTTCCATTCCTATTTTTTCTGTGCATTATTTACGATGCTAGCTTTACTTCTTTTAATCCTGCTTGAAACTATAGTGCTAACAGTTCTAGTTAGTGTAGTAGTTCTCTTCCCTTCCTTTAGTTTTATCATGTGTTTGGTTGTTCGCTTGGTGCGTCCACCGACACAAGCTAAGATCCAGTTATGGTCTTTGTAATAGATAGCACAGCCAGATTTCCATTAGCCAGCAAACTGACGGTTACAGGCAGTTTTTAGTACCATGCACAAGACCAATCATGATGTACGTACGCTACAATTTTGCAACCACTAGACTGAAGATTACACCATACAGGGCATGGAGTACATGGAAACATCACTACATTTCATAGTTACACATGTGATAGTTCTATGAGTAAACATTAAGTACAGCACGGTTTCGTCAAACTGTATGATGTATAAGTGTCCAAGCTATCATTTATAGCTCCCCTGACTGCGAACTCAGTGTGCTGCAAGAGCAAACCCAGTGTTCCCCGTCAGACTCTTGACATACTCTTGCCTCACAGGATGATCCTCCTGAGGCCGGTTGTATGCAGTCCAGACTGGTTCCCCGATAAAGAGCCTCATGAGCTGCACATATAAAAGCATCAGAATGCATCAGTCAGGATTCAGGTAACATTTGGTCTAAAACAGGTGATTTCCATACACGATTTCTCGAACTGCTAACATGTTTTATAAATTAACAGACATATAATCTCTAACAACTGAACCAAGTTTCATGTGCTAAGACCAGCAAGTTTTTCTTACCATGTACTAGTTTAGTAATTTGCCCAATTTACCTCTGTACTAAATAAATGCAGCTTTGTAACCTCTACATGTTCAGTATTGAGTGATTAATGTACTGTCTACATAGCTAGATTGGCGTAGTTCTATTTGTATGTATCATGAGGGTTAAACATTATCCCTCTTTTTTTCTTTGGTCCTCAAGAAGTAGCATTAGTCGAGTAAGTGTCAAGTGTGTTGCCAAAAAGGTTTCATCATGTGAAACTTTTTGGTAGTTCCACAAATGCCCTTCCCTTAGCCCTTCGATCGTGTTATCATTGCCTTATGTCATGTACAATGGGTTTACATTAGCTGTCTATAGTCTCTGCTACGTAGGATTTAGATTGATGTGGATGAAAGAGAATAAAAAGAGAGAAATGTACTGTCTATAATCCTGTAGCCGACTGTATCATTAGAACCAAGAAGGAAATGTCTTAGACCTATGAAAGCATTAAAAAATTGCGTCATCTATAAAGGCAAGCGAAAAGACAACTCATTGTATGGGCTGTCTATAGTGCTGTCTACAGGTGACATAGAGATTTGTTATAGACAATAACTGTTTGTACCATTGTACATGCTCTTAGTTCATAAAACGGATCTTATCAAATTGTGTGTGTAACTGACACAAAAAGACCACTAAAAGATCATATCAGAAGTTCCTACGTATCTAAGATCCCATTGGTACCTTCACGTAGTTGGAGTTGTCGAGGGTGAACCGATGATAAATTCCGGGTGGCAGGACGATCATATCTCCTTCTTTTATCCAAATCCGAATCCACTTGTCCTCCTTGTCACGGACGTCGAAGTACCCGCTACCTTCCAAGCAGTAGCGGATCTCTTCATCAGTGTGCATGTGCTCGCGGAAGAAGTTCTTCAGCTTCTCCTCATAATTTTCCAACTTCTGAGGACATATCTCGATAAGATCCTTCAGCAAGGAACACATTTCACTATATCAGATTAGGATATCATACATAGGCTGTGCATAGGGAAAGGGATTAAAGTTGGTGGAGACAAACCATGTAGCTGTATCCTCTTTCTTTGCGGATTTTTGTTAGCTCTTCTTCACTTTCAGGCTTCTTAGGATCCAAATGCCAATATAACACACCAATCTCTGCAAAAACAGGATTCATAAGTTCCGTAACAAAGCAGGTCCAGCACAAAAACTGATCCAATTCTCTAAACACCTCACTTGGCTGCTTTAGTCAGATAATCAGATTAAGTACTGTACCATGAATTCACATATATACGATCTGATTTCATCTAGAAATGTACAGTTTGCTTGAGAAGCATAATTTCCAAGAAAAAACTGGTATTGAACATCTAATTAGCATTTAATCACACAAAGCAATCACCTGTCTGTTGATATGAGAATACCTAAATCGATTCAGTTCCGAATCTCAAGGAAGCAGATCAAAATGGGTTTATTAATTAAAGAATGCACCTCTCTTCACGCGGTTGCACAAGAGCATAGTGCTACAATTAAGTAGTTAACAGGGAAAAGCGCTAGATATTATCGTACCAAAAGGAGCATTTGGTCCACAAATCAATTGTGAATAAATCCTTGCGCTAGGACTTGGAGAGAAACCAAGAATCCAGGAAATTAAGCGAGCAAGGAAATTCTAATATAACTATGAATCATTATTAATAATTAAGCACCTTCCAGCTTGGAGAGAGGCAGGGGCTCCTTGGGGTTGTTAAGGTCCTCTCTATTCTCCCCCACCATCCATGCCTAACCCAAGAATCAATGAAGAGCATGAGCAAATCATCACTATAGTAATCACATCAAATAGAACATAAGTTCATCAAGATTCCAAGAAAAGATCTGAAAAAGATCGATCTTGCCCATACCTGTGGAGCCATGTTGACTGCAATGAGAACTAGGAAATCTGAGAGCTTGCTAGAATTGTGTAATACTGCCGGCTTTCAAGAATCAGGGGCTCTCTGTGAGCATATATATAAAGCAAGTAGGACGTTTACCAGTTGGTTCCTGAATCCAGATTGTTCCTCTTTGGCTTTGTCTTTGTCTTTGTCTTTGTCTTTGTCTTGTTCTGTGTTGTGTGGCTGTGTGCTTGTGGTGGAGCTTGCCCTGAATCCAGATTGTTCCTCTTTGGCTTTGTCTTGTTCTGTGTTGTGGCTGGTGGAGCACTGGAGCTTGCTGATGGCAAGAGAGCCCCAGGGGATTACTGACTTGGAGCCCCAGGGGACTACTGACCTGGAGTTTTTTTGTTTTGTTTGACTGGTGGAGTTCAGGAGTTCGGTTAGATTTTTTTATGATGATGAATGGAATTAGACGTACTACTAGTTGTTGTAGTAACATCAGAATTATACTCACTTTTTGAAGATTGTAATGGTACACCGTACACATGGATTCACTGTATTCCTGCTTTTAAAAGCACGGACGGCGTGGTGCTGTTCTTTCATTTGTTGTCGTTTCTGATTAAGGTTTTTCAAGAATATTTCAATTTTTTTGGAAAAGTTTTCTAACTCATATTATATTAATAATGACTCGAGGATAAAGTACACAAGTACCTAACTTTTACATTGAAGATTGTAGATAAATATGGCTAGATTTACTACATACAGTTCACATATTAAATATTTGTATTTGTCAGTATCGGGTGCTTGATTTTTCTCCTAATTATAAGTCGATTTTCGTAACAAATTTTGTTTTTCTGCTTCAACCTCCAACAGCAACACCAATTCTTGATCAATCTCTCTCAGCTGCCACCCATTCCAACGCAATAGTCTAGTACATAGTTATCTTCTACTTCTCTCCAATGATTGTTTAATGCTGACCGTTGCGACATCAAACACACATACAAGTGCAACCATCGCCGATCCCTGTTGAGGACACCCGTCACGCTCTCTTTAGTGGCCCTGAGCCTATTCCCTATAGCTGTGTCATCTCTGCTTCGAGCTCTTTACTCCTTGCTTCTTTATGTCGTGCTTCTATTTGTACGGATACATACATATTGTAATACTCCATATGAATAATTCGGAAGGGAGCAATAATTCAAAGAGAAGGTCTATTTCAGAGTCGATTTAGAAGAAGGATCAAATAGAAATTTCTCAATTAATCAGATAATAAAGGAGTTAACAACACTTTGGGGCAACTTGGGCTCGGGCCTTGGCCCATATGAAATTTCTAGTGGTGGCCAGTGTGAAGGCACCTCCCCCAAACCCTAGCCACCCATACCCCCTCCCACTCCCTTGGCCGCCCCTCCTCACCCCTTGTGGCCGCCGCCTAGGCACTCCTCCTGGTCCTTGCGCCTCAAGACCTCCCCTGCCGCAAGCAAGCTCGTCCTCCCGCTGGTCGCCCAAGGAAGGAGAAGAGGAGGATCGCGCGCGTGGTGGCCGGCCAAGAAAGGAGAAGAGGGAGGAAGGGAGGGAGGGAAGAGGAGAAGGAAGAGGAAGGGTTCGCGGGCTGCTCGTCATCTCCAACAGCTCATCCCTGGTAACTTTCGTTCTCCTTCGATTAGGTGTTCGATTAGTCGTTCTAGCGATGTCGGTATTTAGGGCTGCTCAGGACAGATTAGAGAGAATCGGGTTTTTCATGGATTTAATGGCAGAATTGGTCCAGGATGTCTCTTAGGATATTGTAGGGGACGTCGTCACCTTTCTGTGAAGGGCTAGAACACGTAATTTGGACCCCTGTAGCAGAAGTTATGAATTTACTAGTGGGACTGTTCTGCAGATTCGTTGGGATTCTGACAGGTTTTAGTAATCTGGTTGAAACGATTAGTTAAAGGGGAAATCAGAGAAGCTCAGTATAATAAAAGTTGTAGATTAATGTCTCAGATTTTCAGAAAGATCAAGAACTTGAGATTTGGATACACGTACTGAAAGTTATGATAATTTTAGTGCACTGTCCAGAGAACCTGACGTGATAATTGACGTTCTGTAGATTGGCGTGGTAGGGGCAGTAGATGGCAGAATCAAAAGGGCTCACCAACTAAGTTTATTTAGGCAATTTAATTACCTTTCCAGAAAGTCTAAGAAAACCTGAATTGGACTTCTGTAGCAATAGTTATGAATTTTAGAAATTGACTGTCCACCGAGGGGACAGATTGACGTGTAGGATTTGGGGTTGGATCGAGTTAGACGCTTTTGCAAGTTAGGGATTGTTGTTGTATACTTTAGTTTAGTCCGCTACTGCCATCTTAGTGTGCGTTATAATAATTACTCAGGTGGTGGACCAGTTCCGGGGGCGGCACCTTCGGCGCGTCCCTCACTCTCCCGCGGTTAAGGCAAGTATAATGATGGTTATAATATGTTGATGAATGTCAATGCTTAGGTTATGTTATGAGAAATTGTGTGCTCATGAAATGTAATGATAGCATAGCTAGTATTGTGCATTATTGCTAGAGATAGGAGTTATATGTTAACTTTGATTGTTCATTAGTTGTGATGACCATGTTTATGAGTTTTGGAGTATGAACAGATTTTCATATGCAATATTGTTATGGATGCATGTTTGTTTATTTGAGAAATTCATACATATGCATCATGTTGGTTTATTGAAGACTTGGTCATGTGATGACCAAGCAACTTGAGGTCCCCGCCATGTAAATGACGGGTTAAAAGGTCCCCATGCTTGAAGAGCATGGGCTTAGGTCCCCATACTGGCGTGGAGTATGGGCAATGATCCTGTGCGTGATGGTATAGCATGGGTGTGCATCGACGGATGCACACTTTGCATTACCAGTAAAATGCAAAAGGAAAGTGAAGGAAGTGGATCATCTTTTGAGCATATTGCATCGCATGCGTGTGTATGATGGTTGATATATGGATTTGAGAAGTTCAAATGCTGTTTTGCATGTTTGTACATTGGGATACCATTTATTATATTTCTTTGAGTCTTTTGGCTCATTTCTTGTGTTTTTGTTTTTTAGGTACCACCAGAAGAACGGCATGCATGGGAGGAGTAGAATTGCTAAGGCGCACACACTACCTCACATTCTTTTAAAGATGATTTTGATAATTAATACCTTAATAGCAAGCAAACTGCTTAAGGTTTATCTTGGCTATGCCTGATTGCATTTGGTTACTTGTAATAAGGAGAGCGGTAAATTTTGATTATGCAATGTTTTGATGAACTTTGGATTTTGAGTTTTTGTTAATAATATATGTTCATTGGAACCTCCTAGATACTTGGTTATACAAAGGAGGTTCTGCCGAATTTTTGTAAGATGCTTTAGTTTGAATATTTTTAATTTTACTTATTTTGGTAGCATTCCAGTCCTTGTATGGCTGGGGTGTTACACATATATATACACATGCATGATGTTATACGTACTCGTTGTCCTCTTCTTCCATATCGGACACTTCTCTTCTTCGACGTTAGCCAACTCAATGTTGTAACGTCATCACTAACCGTGGCGACCTCTCATCTTCACTGATGCCGACATGACTACTTTAGTCACTGTCTAAAGATATGAAGAATCTTCTCGCCATTGCTAGTGACACTGTACCCCTCACCAACGATGGCACGCTCCTAGCTACCCAATGACCCCATACATCCATAGCTTGTCTTCAATGCAAAGCTTTATTTCCTCTCTGCTAGAGATTTTCCATCATCGAGCTTCTTTGACCACCAACTTCTTCAATAATACCGACGCTCACCACTCGTCGTCACGGCCCTTGGCTCCTTCGACTCTGGTCTTTCTCTTCAACGGCTTCAGTGAGCAACAAGACATTGTCCTCGTCGAATGGTGAACAGCACGACATTGTCCTCATCTCGGCTGCCGTCGCCTCAGCTCTTTGCTTCCCTGTAGAGCAAGTACTTTTAGCGATGACTAATGAGGCTTGCGCTCTCTCCGCTAGCAGTATGAGGCCCAACCCTTAGCTACGCAGTCTACCACTCCGGAAGCGGCGGCCACACCGGGTTCCATCCCTCACAGCCGCCTACCCGGCGGCGGTCACCCACCCCCCACCCACCGTGGCTTGCTCTTCCTCCTCTGATCTTTACTTCCGGGCGGCGGTGCTCGGGAAGCTAACCGAGAAGGAGCGCAGTGGTGGACTCCTCCTTCCAAATTTCGACTTCGGTCGAATCCGTCGCTGCTTTCATTGGCCCTGTGGTCCTCCCCACGATGCTCCTACCGCCCCTGATGTGCCTCTGTTTCCTCGCTCTCCTTTTGCTTCTGAGCTTGGGCCTCTGAATGTAGCTGTTCGGGGTAAGGGCGTTCTTTTCCTGGACGGAGGCCTCCCATCGAGCCGGCTGGTTGTCAAACCGCCTGTCCTCCCCTTGACCTCTGAGGTCGCCATCCTCGGCCAGGTCCAGGAGTGCCACGCCTAGCAAGAAGTGCGGCGTCGCCGCTCTGGCCGTAGAAGACCGCAACCCGGTCGTCGCCAAGCTCTCGCTTCGAGGCCAGTCCCGCGTGACCTCGTTGGATTGTGCTTCAACTGCTTCGCGCGTGACCATGTCGCCGCGGTGTGTCGGAATGCCACTCGCTACTTCCGGTGCAAAGGATTTGGCCACACTTCCGGCCACTACAAGCGGCCCCTCAGTCCTCCGGCCACCGGCAGTCCGGAACGGTCGCTACCTAGAGTACTTCCCTCCCGAAGAGGGGCACTTTTGCTGATGGCGGGCGGGCCTGGTTTGCTTAGTCGTCCTCCAGCCTTTGCCGTCGACAACTCGCATACCTCGCCATCGCCGCAGCGTCGCCGTGTGGTTCGTGGAAGCACTCCAATCCTTGGGGTCAGCGAGCATCCATCGATTGCGCTAGGATCTGCCAGGGCTGGGTCAGGTCGGGTGCTGCATGGGGACGTAGACGACGTTTTCCCGCCCAGGGACCCTCTCCATCGTCCGGCTTGGGAGGTCTGTGTCGTTCCTTTCTCCCCCGCCATGAGGGACATGGAGCGGTGCCTTGAGCGCGCGGTGGTTGTCTGTGTGGGAGTGACAAGACCGGTGGTCACGGCCGCCGTGGTTGGCATTGCGATCAAAGCCGAGCAGGGATTGCCACCGTCCAGTTTCTCAGTACACCCTTTCTTCCCAGAAAATTTCGTCGTCGTTTGCAACACCCTCGCCAACAAAGAGCGCCTTCTTCGCGGCGGCTCCATCTCAACAAGTCGCTTTCTCCTTCTTCTCCGAACCTGGTCGAGGTTAGCACAGGCAGTCAGCAGGCCACTATACTTCCGGGTTTCTCTCTCCCTGGAAGGGCTTCCTGTCCATGCATGGAGCTTGGTGACTGCCTCCGCAATCCTTTCACCCTCCTACTGGATTGAGTCCTTTGATGAATCCTCCACCTCTCGTCAAGACATGTCATCTTTCCGCTTAGTGGCATGGTCGCTAAATCCTAGCACTATTCTTAGGGAAAAGTCAGTCGTCATCGTAGAGCCATAATTGCTTCCGGACGGGACAGTTCTAGACCACAGGGCACAAGTCTTCCACAAGGCGCCCGCCTCCAGTGGTTTGCTCGAGGCTCTATCCTACAACGTAATCATCCACATTCACTCGGTTGACGATTTCACCTTTGCGGCTGCGAAGGACAAGCATTTCGCGCCATTCAATGATGACTCCGGTTTTGGGGGACTGCTGTAACATCCCAAATCTGGGTGTGTGTTTCAAATATAAGAAAATGAGTAGAAATTAAAACTTTTCTTGCACCTTGAAGTTTTTGAACTTTTCTGTAATTCTTTTAAAGGGATTATGGAATTCAAAAACCAAAATCTCCAATTGACTAAAATCATGACCCTTTTTAAACTTTGAAGAAAAGTTTGTAGTCAACCTATGGAAATATTTTTTCTTGGTTCTAGGGCTGCTGTGTGACTCCTCTGAAAAATTTCATAATTTTTAGAAATTATTTGATAATTTTTAAGAGGCAGTCAAACCAGTTTGACTCTTGGTCAAACCCTAGAACAAGCCTTGCTGAATTTCTGGAGGAAAATTCCTTGCATAAAATCCTCTGTAAAATTTACCCAAGGTTTATCCTGGAGCTAGAAACCTCCAGTCAAAATTTCAGAATTTTTAGAGTTAGTTTGCTATCTCTAATAATTTTTTCAAGTTTTCAGCTTAATTCAAAACCCTAGTCAAAGTGGCTGTTGGGTTTGGGTCCGACCGAGCCACGTGGTTTGAACCCAATCAACTAACTGCACCGGGCCAGCTTCAAAAGTGGCGCATGCATCGTGGCCGTTGATGTCTGATCTAACGGTCGAGATCTTTGACCCGAATCAATTGGTTTGGCTCAACCCCCTTAACACTTTGAGCTCGAGCCGCTTTGCTTGTTTCGCTGACCGGTGGGCCCTCGCCAATCTGGTCATCTTCCTCTTCTCACAAGACGCGTGCGTGTGTGCGAGTGCCATGGGTGGGCGGCAGGCACTGGTCACCTCCTTGGCGCCCTTCAACGGCTCTTCTTTGCTAGCATTTAGCATTTAATCGACGGTCACTACCCAAAGTCGCCATTCCCATTGCTCCGTCCCTCGGCTCATCCATGGCAGCGTTGGACCAAGCTCACCCTTGAGCGTTGCCCTAGCTCCCTTCTTTGCTCTCCGGCTATTTAAAGCCCCCAAGCTCTTCCTCTTTCTCTTTTCAAGCACCCTGTAGCTTTGCCTTTCTTCCTCTTGGGTTGCTTGTGCTCAAACCACCAGAACTCCCCAATCGCCATTGTCAGCCCGTGGAGCTCTTCGTCATCGCCGGTGCTTCGAGGGTTCTTTTTCACTTCTGTTCGCATCATTTCGCGCCCCTCTGTATCTTGAGCATTTCCCCTAATCCAATTTCAGTTTGCATTCACAGAAAATCAACTAATTTTGGGTTTTGATCTTTTCGGCCGAAGATCACTCCTTTCGTCCTCATCTCCGGTAAGCTGCTCCTCGCTTCAATTGCTTGCTCTGGGACCATCCTTGAGCTATTTTGAAGCTATCCCGATGACGCGGTCCCTCTCTTTTTGCTAAGGTTGCCTCCTTGGAAGCCCCTCGGTTTTTGTCAGACGGGAACGGCACCGTGCCGTACTCGGTGAAGACAAAGATTCTGTCCATTTAAGGCTAATCATCGTTTTATCACCTTTAATCAATGTTTAGAATTAATGGGATGTCTTAAATCTCGCTCCCATGTCACTGACAGTGGGGCCCGCATCTTTAAACCCTCTCGGGCGCGTGCGCTGAACTGTGTTCATCGTGGGCCGTTGGATCAAAGATCTACAGCTTAGATCGTGTGGACGTTCGGACCATTGAACCTTCACTGTCTGATCTAGTTCCAACGATCTAGATCGCTGTGAACGTTCGGACCACCGAACGTCAGCCGTCCATTTCAAGATCTACGGTTGAGATCTGTGGGACCTTCGGACCCCCGGACCTCCCATAGCCTTGGCCGTCCGATTCTTGATCAACGGCTGAGATTGTGTGAACGCTCGGACCATCCGAACGTTGCTTCGCTCTCAGCCGCTCATCGTGAGATCGACGGCCCACGTTCGTTTGAACTTTCGGACCGCCCGAAGGTTCAATCAACGTGGACCGTTGGATCTTGATCCAAGCGTTGGTTGTGCATTCCTGTGCGCGGGTGCGCTGTGCTTAAGCACGTGTGGGCCGTGCGATGGCGCACCAACGGCCCATGTTTTGCTGCGTCAGTTTGTTTGTTTATAAAACCCGGTAAGCTTTATTTCTTAACTAAAAATTGTAATAAACTTTAAAATTGCATAGCTATTTCATTTTAAATCCTTTTCAGCTGATTCAAATTTTGTTAGTTCTGGTTTTAACTAAGATTTATTCTAAAAATGGTTGTAAGCATAGTTTGTCTCCAGAAAAATTTGTTAATAGATTTAAATTCAGTTTAGCTTTATTTGCTGCTTTAAAAATTCATTTAACTTGAAAAATGCACAAGTAATTCTCTGTAACTCCTTTTTGAGTGAAACCAAGTTTGTTGGTTTCCTCTATTAATGTGCTTAATTTGTAGAATAGTTTTTAGGCATGTTGTTATATTTTAAGTTTATGTGGTTGCATTTGTATTATGCCCTTTTTCATGTCTTTGAAAAATCATAGAAAATGCATCCTAGCTCCAAATGAGGTGAATCAAATTGTGTTGTTCATCTTATGAGGTGCTCTGTTTACCATAAAAATTTCAGGTGCAACACCTCTCTGGAAAATTGTGCTAAAGAATTAATTTCGGATGAACAGTAACTGATATGATTTTTCAGCCTTTTTCCAGCCGACCAAAATTGTTTTGGCCATAACTTTAGCATCGAGCATCCAAATCAATTGGTTCTTGTTGATAAATTCCTTAAAAATCATGCTCTACCTGTTGTGTAAATTTCATGGATTTTGGTTGACTTTGGTTTTTGAGTCTTTTCGGTGTTCTTCGTTCTTATCGGTTCTTTCCGTTCTTTTCGTTAGGTGCCAACGAGTCCGTTGATAATGAAAGTGCTCCTCTGCAGCAAACTGAGAAATTCCAACAAGGCAAGCAGTTTGATCATAATAATCCCATTACTTTCAAAGTCTAATACTTTGTTTACAAATTGTATGTATGCATGCTTTTGTGTCAAAGTTTATTTTCCCGATTAGAGGTAGTTAATCCTATTGCATGGTTGCCCTTAAATTGTTTATCCACTACCACAAAACATAAGTTATTAATCTCGCCGGTGAATTAGAGCCCGGTGGTTGAATTATGCTCTTTTATTGTCTTTACGGTGTCATACTTAGAAATGCTTAGCTACCGGTAGAATGGGGCAGTTATCGACTTAGTCGATAACTTTCATCACACAAAATTATTATTACCATCATGCTCAAGCACTTTGTGCTTTGTTACTTTGTAAAGTCAAAAACCTGGCGAAAATAAAATGTTTGATACTTGGGCACAATGATTGATGGTGTGATCTTATGGTGTGGATCGAATGGTGCCCGGGTCAACAAGGACCGAGTTACTTGTGTCACTAAGCCAGCGATTATTATGCGTGCTAACCACACGAGGGGATATGGGACCTCTCTTGACTTAGTACTTTGGCGTGTGTTAGCTTGAGTCGCAGGAGGTTGTGTGTGTGTGGTGTTAAAAAGAAACTTGTGGTTATGTGTTGGGTGGCGGAGTGGAATCTGTTTAGGTTCTCCACAATCAAGGGCATTGTAGTTGTCCGGGAGCTTTACCCTATAGTGATAGTTGACTTTCGGCTTTACAATGACTCTGTCTCAATGTATGGGTTTCTATCCATACGGACGACTCATAGTTAATACACAATATTGGAAATGTCTTGTAGGACTTAGCCTTGCCGGCATACCTTCGGAAGTGTGCTTGATCTAGTGGCAACAAAGGCGGTCTGACGTGTGGGTACATTGGTACACCCCTGCAGGGTTCAAACTATTCGAATAGCCTTGTCTTAGGTTATGGACATGCTTGGTAAGGTCGTGCAAGAACTAGACTAATTGACTCTTGTTTATCGCCATCTTATGGCTTTTGCTTCCGCTGTTTATTTATCTCTTTAGCTATTATTTGGTCGGTCGGCCCCTTTTGTAACAACTCTATTATGTATGTCTTTTGATTTGCTTAGTTGTGCTTCGGTTCGATGTGTTGAATGGAATTGATGCATAATTTTGTAAAGGGGTATGTGTACTGCAAGTTCTTGGGAAGTACATGTATCTCGAGGCACGGGATATTTTATTTGCAATGCTAGGACCAAGTGGATGGTTAAGCATTACAAGCCGAATTTCCCAGGTCCTCACAACTGCCAAAGGAGGACTCTGATGATTACAGTCCTCGGCATCATGTCTTCCAAGTTCTCGCCGGAAAAATCGCCGGTTCTTGTATCGCCGGAGGTCGGGAAGATGCAGCACCTGGGAATGCAGCGGCCGGGGTAGCTCGCGCGCCTAGAAACTACCGCACATGTCAGTAGAGGGTCCCGCGACATCAGAGCTGGGCGCCTTGGTGCGTGTTCCGCGTTGGAGGGCGGTGTGCTGTATGAACCCGGAGGCTCCGTGGATCGCAGCGGCCGGGTCAACCGAGGTGCAGCTCCCTGCATTGCCTGCATCCGCGGGAAAAAAGGAGTGCTTAAATGCTGCTGCCACTCATTTTGAACCGCTGGGAGGAAGCTCGCCTTAAGACCTATGCCTTTCTCCGCTCTCATGCCCAACTTTATCTTCGCCCGGAGCAAAAGGCATAGCACCTCCCATTCCCAGTTCGGAAGCTCAATTGGTAGCATCTGGCTCCCTACTCACAAGCTCGCCTGTTGTCATCCCTTCGGCAGTCGCTCAGTGCCAGGCGGACGCCACCCCAAGTTTTCCTCAGTTGGCCCCTGCGTCTAATCCACTACCAGCTCACGCCGCCCCAAGCTCCCCTCAGCTCCTGTTACACCCAGGTCCCTCCAGGGACAACGTTGGTGTTCTCAAGACCAGCATCGCCACGACAGGTCGACTGCCAGGCCTTCCCACAGCAGGTCGAGTCCCATCGCCATTGCTACACATTGCTGCTCGCCAGCCCGATTCCTCGGTGGCCTCACCGTCGAGCTCTCTGCTAGGTCGCTAACATTCTCTCGATGGGCTAAGCTCCATATTGATGCACCCATCCTGCCGCCTCGAAATGTTTAGCGGCAACCTCGTCCGTCCAGTTTCAGCTCCACGCCTTGTCATAGCATCCGTTTGGCAGCCAAAGCTAAGGCAAGGAAGATGGTTCTGGAGGGACAACACAGGCAACTCATGCTAGCTAGGAAACTCGGGTTCTCCCAGGACCAAAGCGTTGCTCTTTCCAAATTCAAGGAGCTTTTTGAAGATCATCTCTCCAAGGAGCACATCAACGTGTTAGCTGCCATTTTCAAGATTCCAGTCCCCGCCTGTATGTCGCCGAAGATGCCAGACCTTCCACTAGTGGCTGTGGCCGGGGTGCCCCCAACGTCAACGTCGTTACCGGTTATCTAGGGCTCAAGTGTCCAAAGTAGATGGTCGTTTTCTGGTTCCCCCATTGTAATTCGATGGTCCGCCAGAATTTAAATTTCCTTAACTGGAACGTTCGGGGCCTTAACAATAGGGCGAAAAGGTCCGTCGTTAGAGACACAGTGTTGTCCTCCCTTGCTGCGGTCGTCTGCATTCAAGAGACTAAACTTGATGTAATTGACAACAATCTTGTAATGGAAACTCTCGGTCCCGCTTTTGACGGGTTCTGTTACTTGTCAGCCACCCAAACGCAGGGGGGTATCCTGTTAGCTTGGAACTCAACCAGGGTCGCAATCTCCGCAATCAGCATGAGATCTCATTCCATCACTGCCAAAGTTGATTTTCCCTGTGGGTCTTTCTCCTGGATATCAGTTGTTTACGGGCCTATAGACGACGGCCTCAAGGTAGAGTTCCTTCAGGAACTCAAGGATATTAGTGCATCCCTTGCCGGCCCTTGGTTACTGTTAGGCGATTTCAACCTCATTCTCCAAGCGGTCGACAAAAGCAATGCTCATCTAAACAGGCGGCATATGGGTTGTTTTAGGCGGGTTATTGATGATCTGGAGCTAACAGAAATCCACATAAATGGAAGAGCATTCACTTGGACAAACGCTCGGGAAAGGCCTACCCTAGAGCGCATCGATAGGGTCTTTGGATCCACAACCTGGGAAGACCTGTTCCTAGAAAGCTTTCTCCGAGCACTGCCGTCTGCAGCTTCGGATCACTGTCCATTGCTTCTTTCCACGTCGTTCACCTTCAGTACTTTCAAGAGATTCCACTTCGAGACGTTCTGGCTCAAGTTGTCGGGGTTTCAAGAGGCGGCTAAGGCGGCGTGGAGTTGTGATGCCACCATTCGAGACCCGATCCGCCGCCTAGATGCACTCTTCAAAACCACGTCCAAGGCCTTGCTAAGCTGGAGCCAGCGCCACTGTGGTAATGTGCGCCAACAAATTCGGATGGCAAATGTGCTCACCTGACGGTTCGATTTGGCTGAGGAAAAACTACTTTTATCGCCTTGGGAGCGTTGGTTCCAGCAGGCGCTCAAGAAGAAGTTGCTTGGACTTTGTTCCTTCGGCGCTAACCGCTTTCGACATCGCCGCGCATATTCGATGGCTGCGGGAAGGAGACGCTAACACGTGTTTCTTCCACCTACATGCCAACCACTCCAGACGCTGTAATTTCATATCTAAGCTCAAAGTTGATGGGGACTGGATTGAGGGGTAGTCCCAAATACAGGAAGCTTTCCACAAGCAATTCACCAACCTAATTGGAAAGCTGGCATACCATGCTCACACATTGGATTTGGAGTTCCTCGCCGTTCCTTCCGTCGACCTCTCGGCGCTAGACGCCACCTTCTCCGAACAAGAAGTATGGGAAGCCATCAAAACCATACCACTAGGGAGGGCACCGGGTCCAGACGGATTTACCAACAATTTCTACCAGCATTGTTGGGAGTTCATAAAGCTGGACGTGATGGCAGCTTTCCATTGCCTTGGTCGCTTGGCGGGGGGTAGTTTCGGGCTACTCAATCAAGCACTGCTCACTCTTCTGCCTAAAAGGCCGGATGCTGAAGAAGCCTGTGATTTTCGCCTTATAAGCTTGGTACACAGCTTTGCCAAGCTTTTTTCCAAAGTTCTTGCTAGGAGGTTTGCCCCTCAACTCGATAAGGTCATTTCGCCTAACCAGTCCGCGTTCACCAAGTCGAGATCAATTCAAGATAATTTCTTTCTGGTGAGGCAATCCGCACGTCTACTTCACCAACAGAAGAGACCGACTTTCCTATTCAAATTGGATATTGCACAGGCCTTTGACTCCTTGCCTTGGCCATTCCTGTTGGAGGTTCTTACGCGCAAGGGTTTTAGCCCAAAGTGGTGTGAGTGGTTAAGCATCATGTTCAAAATAGCTTCCACTAGGATTCTCATTATCGGTCAACCAGGACTTCCCATTTCGCACGGTCGTGAGCTGCGTTAGGGCGATCCATTGTCGCCCATGTTGTTCATCATCACCATGGATGTTCTAAACAGCCTTCTCGTGGCGGTCGAATCTGCGTCCTTGCTCCATCTGGTCGGTGGCCCGTAAGGAATCCCGCACCGGCTGTCCCTTTACACCAACGACGCAGCGGCCTTCCTTACCCCAGTTCCTTCAGACCTACACGTCATCAAACAGGTGTTGCAGCTGTTCGGCGAGGCCTCAGGCTTGCATACAAATCTCGCCAAGAGCTCCTTTTCGCCTATATAGTGTAGCACTGAAGAAGTGCAGCTCATCACCAATGGTCTATCATGCACAACCTTAGACTTCCCATGCAAATACCTTGGGCTCCCATTGTCCTTGAGAAGACCTTCCAGAGCAAACTTCCAGCCTTTAATCGACAAGGTTGAAAACCGCCTACAAGCTTGGCAAACAAGCCTGCTGTCCCAAGGCGGGCGGCTAGTGCTAGTCAGGTCGGTGCTGACTTCCATCCCAGTGTATAGCTTCATGGCCCTTGATCCTCCTCTTGCGATAATCAAAGAAATTGACAAAAGGAGGAGGGCTTTTTTATGGAAAGGTACGCAAAGCGTGGTGGGAGGGCATTGCCTAGTAGTTTGGTCGTCTGCTTGCCGACCCCACCAGTACGGCGGCTTGGGCATACACAATCTGCATGTCCTAGGTAAGGCTCTCCGCCTTCGCTGGCTTTGGTACGCAAAGGACTCGCCGACAAGTCCTCGGAAGAACTCTTTGGCGAGCTAGACGTGTTGAGGAGGAGATGTTCAACGCATCGCTTTTAATGCAGCTTGGCAATGGTGTCAACACCCTGTTCTGGTTGGATCGCTGGCTCAATGGATGCAGCATTCCATCCCTTTTTTCACGCCTGGCCAAGGCGATCCCCCCGCGTCTTCGTAAGACTAGATCGGTCGCTCAAGCACTCCACAACGCCAACTAGATCTCGGACATTAGGGAGCCTGATGCTTGCTGCGTTAGCGAGATCCTTCGTCTATGGGGAACATTGCAAAGTGTAAACCTCGACGAGGGTCAGCAAGACAGGATTATGTGGCGTTGGGAAGCCTCTGGGCAATACTCAGCCAGGTCGGCATACAAGGCTTTCTTCTTGGGCTCGAGCAAGTTTCCCAGTGCGGAGGCTATATGGGAGGCGCGTGCCCCCCTCAAGTGCAAATTTTTCGTGTGGTTAGCAGTCCATCGTCGTTGCTGGACAGCAGATCGCCTTTAGCGTCGCGGACTTCAAAACCATGGTGCTTGTGTTTTCTGCGGTCACTCCCAAGAGACCATAGACCACCTTCTTGTTGGATGTGCCATAACTTCTCAGGTCTGGGCGCACTTCCTTGCGCGCATGGGGTTGTCGGGTGCTGTCCAAGTTGGGCAGCCCTCATTCCAAGACCATTGGATTTCTGTGAGGGGGTCCCTATCTCCACAGGCAAGGAAGGACCTGGACTTTTATGTCATTCTAATCTCTTGGATGCTCTGGAAGGAATGGAACAGCAGAGTATTCAATTGCAAGGCGAGTCCCCTGCATCTTCTGTTACAACGGGTCCATGAGGAGCTTCTACATTGGCGCATAGCAGTAGCTAGTGGTCGGGAGGCACAGTATACCGGGAGCAGTTCGCCTTAGGACTGTGTGGTTGCAGTTGTTTCCCTTTTTCTTCTCCTTTTTCTCCTTTTGTCCTTTCTTATAGTTTTGTTTTCGTTCAGGTTTCCTAGTTTTGAGCCAGGTCTGCCGAGACCTTTTTATTTGTAGCTCCGCCCTTCCTCATTAATGAAATAACGTGCAAGGCTTTTGCGCGTTCTTGAAAAAAAAGGACAGATCGATGCTATTTCACTATTTCATGATCTCCTCTAACACCATTCTTGTTATCCTCGTTATAACTTTTATTTTTATTTTCTATTAGAGTATGAAATTTTATTTAGTTTATTTTGAATTTTAGTTATTTAGGGATTTTATTTTGGATTTCCTATAGAAATCAAATTGCAAAAAAAATTGTTTATTCCGAGTGCAATATCCCAAAGTTATGTTACCAAATTCAAAATATTACGATTATTATTTTATTGGATTTTCTAAAATTTTAAAAGAGTTTTCTTGTTTTTTATTGAATTTTAAACTTAAAAAGAAAATTTACTTAATTTCCTTGGATTTTGAAAAGGCTTATCCTATTTTCTAGAAATTAAAACTAATTTATATGCAAAAATAAAAGCCAACTTTAAGATGAAAATAATTTTATTTAAGTTTGAAATAATTCAGAAAATTTCTGTGAACTTTTCCAGAATTTTGAACTCTATTTGATATTTTCTAAAAGGCCTTTTTATTTCTTGTAATTTCTAAAAATCGCAAATCCTCAAAAATTCGGATTTCAATCTTGGGTCAAATCCATCCTCCCCGGCCCATTTGTCTTTTCCCACCCAGCCCACCACCTCCCACTCTCTCTCTCCCTTCTCTCTTCCGCTCGGGCCCCACCTGCCAGCCACCCCCTCTCTTTCTCTTTCCTCTCGCCAGGCCCACCTGTCACCCCTTCTTCCTCCCCCCTTTTCTTCTTCCTCCAGCAGCCTGCACCAACCGCCATTGCCGCCTGGCTCGAGTTCCTCAAACGCCGCGATTCTCTCCCCCATTTCTTGCACAAACATGCGCATTATCTCCCTCGTATCCTGCCACGCCTGTTTTGCCCGTCTTCCCCATCATCCTCGTGCGGTTTCATCGAACTCTGCAATCGTTGTCGCAAATCTCGTCTCCCGATCTCCTCCCTCTGTGCTCCTCCGCCCCTATAAAAGGGAGCACTGGGTGCCCCTCTTCCTCCTCATCCACCCCCAAAGCTCATCCATCTTCCCCCTTCCCCCTTGCCAAAATCGCTATTTTCCCCTCGCCGGCTGCAAACGCCTTTGCCGCTGATTGCACCGTTGTCGAAGGAGCTCCACTGCCATCGTCCGCGTGCAATTTCATCCGCATGTGATTTCATCGAACACCGGTAATTTTCTCCCACATAAAACGCAGTCTAACACACGTAGTAACAATATGTTCCAACTTTAGTAAAACGAACATTAACAAGTAGTAAAACAAGCAGGCCATGACCACAACAAATAGAAATCATCACATGCCAGTAAAACAGTAAATACAGTTCTAAAAATTAATAATACGTATATTTAACAAGGAGTAAATTTGTACATGACAGATCTACTACCTCAACAACCTGAGATGCATCCACAGCATCGACGCAGTCAAGACTCCACGCGCAGCATACTTCACGACCGCTCTCATCGACAAGAGAGTTGCGGCCGACAGGACAAAGGATCCGGACGGTGTCGACACGTTCGACAAACTCAGCATGAGTTACTGATGTTTTGCCCGTATGTAGTAAAATACGATGTTCATTACAGTAATTGTGGTTAATGTTTAACAGTAATTCATTCGTGTCATTTGAATAGCTAGTTTAGGAGCGGGGAGGGGACCTGTCACTGGCACAGGGTGACGGCAATGCCGCACCTGCCGGAGTTACCCACACAACCCGTCGCGGGGGTTTTCCCGAGCCTGCGCGCTTTGCTCGGCGACGCGGTTGGATCGTTGGGCAAGGGGAAGCGGCGCTAGAGAAGTTTGATGACCCGTGGCCCGCCGCAACTACCGGTTCGATTGGGGCCTATGTAGTGTATGCGGCGGGTGCAACCCCGGGATCGCGTCGGCTTTGATTGAGTCTATTATATTATCGATACTTGACTCGACGTCACAGCCTCTCACCTGGCCTACACGAGAACATATGCACTTAATCAGTAAAGTGTTGTGTGTTGGTTTAATGATTACTGTGTTGAGAAAACTCAATTACTATGTGCGCCTTGCGTTTACTGTTGTGTTCGCTTTGTCAGTTTGCTGTGTATGTTGTTGTTTACTATGTATAATGTATCTATTTACTACTTATGTTACAATGTTTTACTGTGATGCGGTGCGTACCTTGAGATTCGTCTTCCTCCCCCTCTTCTTGAGTCAGATGGAATAGCGACGACGCTGGGATGTAGATGAAACCTCCTGGATGCACCGGGGTGGTGGTAGTGTCGGTCGTCAGCGCCAAGACCGAATAGTCGTTCTACGTGTAGGCCTACGCTGTGAAGATGCCAAATACCACATGGGATCGGTGATAAAACACACGCAAGACGCGTTATGCGATCGATGGTAATGGTCTTGGTATTATCTAATCTGGCAGTAAAACCCAATATTAAAGTGATTGGCGATGAAATTGACAGTAAAAGAGGATCGAGCGTCACCCACATCGGTAGTAAAAAAAACTGTTACTCCTGGAATCGACGGTAAAACCAAATCACTGGTACGCCACAGGTTGGACGGTGGTTGACGGTAAAGTTACTACCTGAAAACACTTGTATGGTGGTAACAAAACTACCGGTAGGCACATGTGTACCCATGCTATTTTTACTACCTACTCACCCGCTGTTTACTTCCTCTCGCTCGTTTACTGTGTGCGACGTGATTTACTATTTGTTCCTATCTGTATTACTGTAAAAGTCATTAATTATTACTACCCCGTGTGTATGTAATTACTGCTCCCATTAAAATGTTTTACTTGACTCTGAAATGAGTTTTACTGCACGATAGCATAAATTGGGCACAAGGGTGGAGCCGAGAGCACGGTGTAGATCGAGAGACGCGACGTCTACTTGGTCGGAGCATGACCGAGTGCAGAGGCGGAGCTAAGGGCATGAAGCTGATCGACCTTGATGTTGTCTACTCGACGTGCGGAGGTAATATTACATTTTTTTTGTCCATATCAAATCATGTCCATTGATTGGCATAGGGAGCCAGCGGCCACGCCTTGGTCCAGCCCAGTCAAAAGAACATCAGTCCAGCTTCACCTCTGTGTTCTTTGCGTATGGCACGTTGCGAAGCTAGTGTTCCTCAAAAGAATGGAGTTGCAGTAGCCTTCCTTTTGACCTGTGCAATGAAAATTTTCTGGGCACTACTAACTCTTGTAATGATGACTGTTGAGTGATTTACACTAAAAATATTTGAGATCCAACAAAACCGGCCAGTGCTAGTACATGACCTGCAAAAGTTGAAGCACTGAAAAGTGTATGTTCCGTAAACCACAGTACTATACTAATTTTTTTAGTGAAACTGCGAAACCTCCGATAATCGAAGAAGAGATTCGCTTATCAGCGGATTATATTATTCTAATCGATCATTGCAGGCTAAGCACAACTATCAGTGTATCCTAGCTACTCATCAAGGAACTCCACGACGGACAGCACCACGGGCGCCACCTCCGGCCGCTCCCTGATGCCGTCCAAGAACTCCGGCCGCCCCTCCACCCACCGCTTCAGGAACGCCACCATGGCGCCGCCCACGAACCGCCTCATGGGAGCCCTGGCCTCCCCGTTCGCGCACAGCGCGCGCGTGGCCAGCCCCCTGGCGCCCCGCGTCACGTCGTCCATCATGTCGGTGTGCCCGTAGTCCCTCGCCACGAGGTGGCACGCCGGCGCCGCGCACTCGTCGTAGAACTCCGCGTGGTTCACCCCCCGCGGCGCGCACGGCGGGAACAGCGGGTTGCGGGGGACCTCGCCGAGCCCCGAGCCGATGACCATCACCGGCGCCGAGGCGCGCAGCGAGTTCTTCCTGTAGGTGAGGATGGGCGGCGGCGTCTGCTTGCCAACGCCCATGCCGTCCACGGGGTCGACGGCGATGAGGGTGGCGAGCGACAGGGACGTATTCGCGTGGCCCAGCGCTAACGCGAAGGCCACCTTGCCGCCACGGCTGTGGCCGGAGATGGACACCTGATGAATGACACGATTGTTTGATGATCTCGAAGTGATGATGTGTGATTACTCGTTAGAGAACGATGGTAACTAACCTTGGTTAGGTCCGGTCGAACGTTGGGTGGTAGCGCGGAGCAGAGGCCGCCGGCGAGCCAGTCGATGACGGCCGCCGCCGACTTGATCTCTCCGGTGGTGTCGGGCCCGGATAGTGTGTAGAGCTGCGTTTGAGGTTCAGTTTAGCACTAGAATTGTTCACAGAAACTTCATTATTAGGCCACTAAAATTCTGTGCAACCATATCTCATATACATGTACTAGCATAATGCTTAGTACTCATCAAGAATTTTCTCCTGGATTTGCTGACTAAGATCAATAAAGTACAACAAATCTGAACAGCTTTTATCAGTACAGATGACCTGGTTACGTACCTGAGGGCCAATGACGATGAACCCATGGGAGGCCACATGCTGGAACAGCTGCGAGTAGAAGGAATTCTCGGTGAGGTAGCCGTGGAAGAACACCACGACCGGGTAGTCCCCGGCCTCGCACGGCGCAGCGATCAGCAGCGGCTTCGGCGGCGGCTCGACGACCGCCCGCGCCCGGGAGCACTTCTTGGCCTCGTCGACTCGGGTAAGACCGACACCATGGCCTCCATGATCGAACACGTCTCCTGCAGACGCCATGCCGTGAAGCAGCAGCAGTAGGCAGTGTGCTAATAAGAACACGCGCCTTGCAAACGCGACCATGTTAATCGAGTGCAGGGCGGGGCCGAAGGCCCTGGTGGGGCGATTGGTTAGGTGTGCCTGTGGCTGCTTAACGGCCGTGTGTTCTGGGGGGCCTCTGCTACGACTAGCTCCTTATCTTCGGAGTTCTTGCAGAAATATCTGGACAGAATTGCTTGCTGGATGCACGTTCATCTGGTGAGGACGATCTGACTGGGAGAACCTTTGATGGATGCTCTTATGTTGGACTGGATGTCAGATTAGGACAGTTCTTGTTTACATGTTTGAGAAGTCTTGTGTTCACATCGCATCGCGTCGCATCGTGTTTGCTAATGAAAGATGAAGCCACCTACACCTTCGGCTTTAGGCCATGAACCACAGCCCAGGCCCGTGCCAACTGCCAACCACTCGGCTGCCAGATAGCCCACCTGAGCACCTCGCACATGACCCAAGTCGCCACGCTCGCATGCGGCCGACCACCGCCTCGCCGGTCCAGGCGCATCGCGGGCGCGGGGTAGGCCGCAAGCGGCGAGGCGGGCAGACGGCAGGCGTCCTGCGAGAAATTGAGCTGGCCATTTTCTGACGATCTTGTTTGAATGGGGATGTTTCGTAGTGGCTGCACCTTTGTTGGCGTCTTGGCGACACTGATTTTTAGCGCGAAAGGTAGCGTCAGGTAGTTCGAGATCCTGGCTGTGCTAGGCCTAAGATCTGCTTTATCTGCCATAATCCTGGTCATCACGAAAATGCTTGTCCTGAATGGCAGAAACCCCTTCCTGGTGCTCAGTATGTGGGTAGCGCTAACCATGGATTAGGCGTCTTTAATGTGCTCAGTTCTGATTAAAGAGAACAGTGGGGCAGAAAGCTAAAGACTGCAACAACAGAAAAATCTAGAATACGAGAGAGGAACAGATAAATTTGTAAATTCCTTTATTTTACTAGAGAAGGCCACTGTTATTGGCATATCTCTAGGTGTGAATGAATCAGAAAAAGTAGAGAATGTTGAGTACATAAAAAATCTGGAAAAATATAGAATTTTAGATTTTGCTGCTGATAACCCGGAAATATTTCTACCAAAAGATGTTGATATTGTGGTAGATACTCATATGTTGGATGAGGGAGCTGCAATAGATCAGGAAAGTGTTCATTGTGTAAAGAGTGAAGAGCATCTGTTGGATGTTGCTTCACATGAACAAAGAGAACCTCAATGGGTGGAGGTGTCCCATAGAAAAAAGAAAGGTAGCTTTATTAAAATAAAATATAGTAAATGCAAATGAAAGATGCTTTCTGGAATGTTAGAGGGCTTAACAAGGTTGGTAAATTAAATTGTTTAAGAGAGGTGATAAACCCTATTGACCCTGATTTTATTGGTTTATCTGAAACTAAGAAAGAAGAATTTAGTACCCAGTTCCTTGATATTTTGAGTGGCAATGTACAATATATTTGGAATTGGTTACCAGCTAAAGCCACTGCTGGTGGTATTTTAGTTGGAATAAAAGAAGATTTATTTGTTATAGTTGACTGTATGATTAAAGACGATTAGAAAGGGGAATTAGATCCGTATGTTATGAATATCACTTGTATTCATCATGAGGCTAATGGGCTAATATATATATAAGTGGAAGTATGGCATATATCCAGATAACCCCTTATACAACATAGAAAATACATAGGTAATAATACATCTAACACCCTTCTCAAACTTATGGTGGATCAACAATATGAAGTTTGAAGAGATAGAAGCTGTGCTAGGCCCTAGTCTATGCCTTTGTGAAGAAGTCTACCAACTGAAGCTCTGAAGGCACATACTAAAGAGCAACAACCTCATCCTGCACCTGGGTCCGCATGTAGGAAACATCAATATGCTTTGTAAGCTCATGCTTCACCGGATCTTTAGCAATGCTAATAGCACATGTACTGTTAGACAAAAGAGGAGTGGGTGCTGAAACAGAAACATCAAAATCCTCAAGTTACCACCGTAGCCAAGTAGCCTCCGTAGTCAACAAAGCCATAGCTCGCAACTCAGCCTCAGCACTCGAACGAGAAACTATTGTCTGCTTCTTAGTCTTCCAAGCAATGAGAGAACCACAAAGAAAAACACAATAGACAGAGAGAGACCAGTGATCAAAGTGATCACTAGCCTAGGTGGTATCAGAATATGCCTGGAGCTGTAAAGAGCTGGAGCGAGGGAAAAACAGACGACGAGTGATGATTCCACGAAGATATCGTGGAACACGAAGAAGATGACTATAGTGGAGCTGAGTGGAAGCAGAAACAAACTGACTCAAGATATGAACAAGATATGAAATATCAGGACGAATGACACCCAGATAAACAAGACTCCCAATAAGATGACGATAGCGAGTAGGATCAGTAAGAGGCTCACCATCAGTGGGCCGAAGATGAACATTAATCTCCATGGGAGTCTCAGCAGTGTGCTGATCAGTAAGAGAAGCATGATCAAGAAGATCCTAAATATACTTTTCTTGAGACAGATAGAAGCCCCTAGACGTAGAAATAACCTTAACCCCAAGAAAGTAACGAAAAGGACCCAAATCAGACATGAGAAACTGCTCATTAAGACGCTCCTTGATAAAAGTGATATACTGAGAATCATCTCCAATAATGATCATATCAAAGGAGAAGCGTCCGACCACAAGGCAAAGTGTGAATAAAAAGAGCAGCATCATGAGTACTGGCAGAGAAACTAGCTGCAGTGATAACAGAAGAGAAACGATCAAACTAGGCACGAAGGGCTTGCTTGAGGTTGTAAAGAGATTGACGAAGGTGACAAACCATACCCTCAGGAACAGAATACTCCGATGGTGGCTGCATATAAACCTCCTCATGCAGCTCACCATTGAGAAAGACATTCTTAACATCAAGCTGAAAGATGGACCATGCCCAAACAGACACCACAGCAAGAAGAGTGCGAACAGTGGTCATGTAAGCCACGGGAGCAAAAGTCTCATCATAATCACGACCATGCTCCTGCTGAAAACCACGTGCCATGAGACAAGCATTGTAGCGCTCAATAGAACCATCAGAGCGGGTCTTAACCTTGTAGACCCACTTGCACGTGATAGGAGTAACACGCGCGTGAAGGGGGACAAGATCCTACATGCCAATACGCTCAAGGGCAGCAATCTCCTCTGCCATCGCATGTTGCCACTGTTGATGAACAGCAACATCACGATAAGAAGTCGGTTCAGCAAGAGTTGCTAAACAAAAGCGTACAGGAGGCTGAATAGACTGGCGATCACGAAGAGCATATCGAGGAGGAGAGGCCAAAGAAGATGATCCATCAAAAGAAGATGGCACATCAGAAGAATCCTCAACTCGTGGACGACGAGTGTAGTAGAGAGGATAAGAAGGAACAAGGCTGGGAGGAGCCTCTGGACAAGGTGTCGGTGACGAAGAAGACGTTGGCGGTGAAGGAGGCACCGGAGAGGCTAAAGACTGTAGTGGAGGTGTGGTGACTATGGTGGTGGCAGGAAAAGTCAAGAAAGAAAGTGGCTCGACAAAAGATGCTAGAGTGGTGGAAGGAGAAGACGAGGGTAGAAAGGACGAGACTCATCAAAAGTGATGTCTCAAGAAACCCGCATCCGTCAGCCAACAGGATCCCAACAACGATATCCCTTATGCTTAGCGCTATAGTCCAGAAAAACGCACACCCAAAGAGGCCAGCTTGTATTCATCATGAGGCTAATGGGCCAATATATATACAAGTACATGTATGACATATATGCAGATATCCCCTTATACAACAAAGGAAATATACAGGTAATAATACAACTAACACTATATAGGTTGAATTTTACTATGCTGACTTTGATCCCTAAAGAACCTGATGCAACAACTTTGAAGAAGCTTAGACCTATTAGATTAATCAACTGCAGTCTAAAAGTGGTGTCTAAGGTGTTTACAAATAGATTTTCTAAAATTATAGATAGACCGATTAGCCAACTGCTTTCGTTAAAGGGAGGTTCATTCTTGAGAGTGTGGTCTATGCTCATGAAATTGTGCATGATGCGTTCCATAATAGTGAAGAAGGTTTTGTGCTTAAGCTAGATTATGAAAAATCTTATAACAAAGTAAGTTGGGATTTTTTTTTGTTTTCTATGTTAAAACAAAGGGGTTTTGGTGATAAATGGATTAGCTGGATGGAAAATCTTATTAGAAAAGGGTCAGTTGGTGTTAGAATTAATGATTAAGGAGGTAATTTCTTTGAAACAGGTAAAGGATTATGGCAAGCAGATCCTTTGTCTCCCCTTCTTTTTAACTTGGTAGTTGATGTCTTTACAAGAATATTAAGTAAGGCTGCTGAAGCTTCACTCCTAGGGGGTCATTAGCCTACAATATGCTGATGACACCTGACACCCTGCTATTTTTAGTGAATAATTTGGATGCTGCCAAGAATTTAAAATGGATTCCTTCATATTTTGAACAGCTTTCTGGAATGAGGATTAACTTCCATAAATGTGATTAAATTCCTATTCATGTTAATGAGGAAGACATGAAGCCTTTTGGCTGCAAAGTTAGTGCTTTTCCTTATAAGATCATTGAGAGAATTGCTGGTTGGTGTGGGTGGGTGGGTGTGTTGGGGGGGTTGTTGGGGGGGGGGGGGCTTGTTTTAATTAATACTTGTTTAGCTAGCATCCCCATTTATTTGTTATCTGTGATCAAATTTCTTAAATGGGCTATAGATCAAATTAATTCCCAAATGTCCCATTGTTTTTGGGATAATCATGAAGTATCATCTTTCTAGATGGGGTTTGGTTTGTCAGAAAAAAGAGTACGGCGGTCTAGGTATGCCTAACTTGAGAGACCTTAACTTGTGCCGATTGGCTTCTTTGGTTTGGAGGTACAGTAGGGAGGATGACAAATTGTGGACGAAAATTGTAGATTTCAAATATGATAGCAAGAATCCTAATGTTTTTCAATGTCCTGAACAACAAACATCTCCTTTCTGGAAAGGTGTCCTTTGGGCTGCCAAAGCAGCTAAGATGGGGTATCAATGGAAGACTGGTAAGGGGGGAAAGTTAGGTTTTGGGAAGATCAGTGGTTTGGAAACTCTTGTCTAGCAATTCAATATTGGGAAATTTATGTTCTGGTAAATGAAAAGCATGCTGTAGTTTCTGACGTTTGGGATGGCATCAACATTAATTCACTTTCAGGAGACGTGTAGATGATAGAATTATGAACATGTGACAAGAAATCTTGAATATTGTTATTTCAATTGTCTTTAATGAAGAAGAGGATGCTTTGATTTGGAAATATAATTCTTCTGGTGTTTATTCCGTTCAGTCTCTATATGTTGTAGTTAATTTTGGGGGTATATCTGTTATGCATATTCCTGCTGTTTGGAAACTTTATATCCCTCCTAGAGTTACATTTTTTTTAATGGCTGTTGTCTCATAACAAGCTGCTCACTAGAGATAACTTGAGTAAAAGATTGAAAATTGATGATGACACTTGCTTGCTGTGTTCAGAAAAAGAATCAATTGTACACCTTTTTTTTTCAATTGTGATGTGATGAAGTTTGTCTGGGCAGAGATTCCTATTTACTAGAAACCAGAATAGATAACGACTTTGAATCAATTGCTAAATGGTGGATAAGTAATGCTAAGAATGCTATAAAAAATAGTGTTTGTGCATCTATTCTTTGAAATTGTTGGAAACTCAGAAATGATAGTTATTTTCGGAAAGTGCAGTGGACAAATTTACAGGTGATGTGGATCAGGACAGCGAGGTCTTTAAGGAGTTGGAGGCTGCTATGCCCGAAATTACACAAGGAGAGGATGGATCTTATTGTTGTACTCTGATACCCGGATCATAGTTGCGAGATACGGCACGACGATACCAAGAACGAAATAGACGAATCCTGTAGAGAAAACCGAAATAATGCCGAAACAACCACGACGAGAGTTCTATGCATTGTAGAATCCTCGGGAATGGCTCACATACTGGAAGAGTTTCTTCGAGTGGTTCAGTACCACGACTCCATTCAAGGATGATCATGTAAGTGGGTATTTTTAACGCCATGTCTGCTAAATTGATACTTGGTTACAAACTGAAGTTATTGTTGACATAACTCAACTTGCAGGTTGGGCAAGCAATCGCGCGGATGTACAATGAGCCTTTGCATGATGTCCTGTCAGGTGAAGAGGATTGGATGAACAAGGATAAAGATCTGTATGTTCAGTGTGCACATAAAACCATAATTGTTGCGGGGGAGATGTAGTGCTACTAGCACTATCTACTGCATCTCAGTTGAATCGTATGGAGGAGCTTGTGACTTTAGTGTTCTTGTGGCAAAATCGCAGTTTGTTTTTTCCCCGAACGATATCTCGTTAGTAATTACACTGTGTGCTTGACAACCTGATGAATTACCACCTTCTTTTTCTTTTCTTTTTTTTATGTAGAAGATGCATAGTGGGGTACTGACGTACCGTAGCTTCTCTGCATTTTCTACTTCAATGAAGAGAGATATTTCCAGCTTTTGGCTGGCATCTAGGCAGACAGGACACCCATCCCGCAGGGCACCGGTCGTGGCCAGAGAGTGCAGGCTTGTTTGGATTGAGATCTGGACTCTATGTTTGAAAAAAATTGATGTCTGAAGGTAACCTGAATTTCTGATGTTTTTTGACTAGCCAAGCAGGCATAGGGAAGTGTCGTTTGGTTGAAGACCTGGCCTTAGCAACAAATCCTCTTCTTCCCCAAATCCTTCCTTCCTCGTCCCTCGCTCGTGCTCATCTCCCGCATCGCCGCCGTGAAGTCCTTCGGCGGCCCGAGCCCTCGTACCGCCACCTCCTCCCTTTCTCCGAGCCTCTAGCGAGCCAGGAGAGCGGTGGCGACGGGCTCCAGGAGAGCAGCGGTGAGAGCGAGAAGGAAGCGGCGGCGGAGCGAGGAGGAAGCGGCGGCAGAGCGAGAAGGAAGCGGCGTTGCCGAGCGAGGAGATGGCTGTGGCGGGATCCAGCTCAGTGGTGACGAGGGGAGGAAGCGGCGGCGGAGCGAGAAGGAGGCGGCGTTGCCGAGCGATGAGATGGCGGCGGGGGATCCATGCTCGGCGGCGGGATACGAGGTCGCGGCGGTGGGATCTAGCTCGGTGACGACGGGGGATCCATGCTCGGCGGCGACGGAGGACGGGAAGAAGACGGCGCTAGCTCGCCTGGCCTCCCAGGCGTTCGTTGAGCGCCTGGGCCTGGCGTCCCGGCCTGGCTTCCAGGGTGACAACCAAATAGACCAAATAGACCTCAGGTGCTCCCCATGGAAGGCTCCCGGCCAGGCATATCCTCTTCAGACTCAAACCAAACAGACCCTGCGCTTCGGACACGTCCATGAATTCCACCGCACCGCTATACATGCAGTACGCCCTGCATGCACCATAATCCTCAAGAACCAACAGGACAACAATGGAGGGGATTTTTCCTGGTTTGGGCCTAGGTTGTTGGTCCGCATGTCCGACCCGAAGCCCGAAAAAAGCCCCAACAAAAAAATAATAAAAACATAATACTTTGTTCATTTGTCTGTATAGGTTCTAGATTTCATCATCTGGAATCTGGATTCCTTGCTTATTTACTCATGGTTTGGTCTTTGCCTCTCTGCATTTGTGATTGATTACATATTTTAGCCTTTTCTCCTATGGGTGAACAAGGCAATGGGTCCAGCTGGAGAGCTAAGTTTTCCTTTTTGGAGGTAGAGAGCTAAGATATTAAATTTCCCAGGCAACGCTGATCGCTTCAGTTCCCAGTAGTTTCGTTCAACAACAAACAATGACATTCCTGGCCTGGCTACATCTTATACGGCTTTGAGGACTGAATTGCCGGAGCAACCAGCAAACAGTAGAACAGGGCTCCCCTGATCGCTGGGGAAATGCACAAGTATTTTACTCTTTTTTTTACATGCTGAATGATCAGCTACCAGCTAACATGACTAGTTTCTCTGGATTGTGGCCACCTGCCCACCTTGTTCGCCATTAGCGATTCTAAAATACTTCCTTAACTGTTTGTCATTACCATTCCATCTATGTTACAAGAAGACCTAAAGATTCTAGATTTTGAATAGCTTCTTGTGAACTTTCAACACCAGCCGGCACGTTAACGAGACTCTTGTAGCAGTCCTGCGGAAGGTGCCACTTTGCTCAAGGCCAACAGACTCATCTGCTTTCCCTTGGCTACAGTCAGAATTTAGTTGCTTGAATTCTGGGCATTGCGACTTGTTTGCGACCTGTAGAGAATACAAATTGTTAATTAGCTTATATTCCAAATTTGTCCAAATGCCCACCAAATAAAAGTATAAGTGATGTGTTGAGTCTAAATTGTCTCACCTTGTCTAGCTTATGCAGTTCGCTATCTTGTATTCCGTGCAGGTAGTCTGTAAATTGCATTAAAAAATCAAAAACTTCATTTGAAGAAAGACGCCTAGCAAACGAGGAAAGAAATGCACGGGCCTAACCTGTATACGCCTGATCTTTGAATATCAACATGCTGCATGGCATCAGCAGAACTGACGAAGATGCAGCAGCTACATTTGTGCCTCCAAGGTCATTGGAACCATTTCTCTCCATCATAGCTGCCTGCAACTCAACTGGTTGTATGTTTTGGGGATCTGCATCTTCCTGCCCTTTAAGCCTTTGATGGGGGGTGAAATCAATCACAACAGGGGAAGCAAGAGATATGATAGCAACAACAGGGAAGTACGCAGGACCATCTTGGTGTGGCTGAAAGGCAAAATATTATTGTACTTTAGCGCTGGGCATGTTTAATATGTAACCGGAGGAAAGGAAAAATAAGGAGCTGGTGATTACAAACCATGATCCCTTGATTAGGATGGTACTCATTAATTAAAACATGATTGATTGCTGAAGGAAACAAACCAGTCCACTGGCAGATTCTGTCGGTTATCTTTGTTAGCCATGAAGGTACTGCAGTATGAGATGTATGAACAGTTTAGTTTCAATGCTAACAGATTGATACTTGAACAACAAAAGGTTACATATTTCAGAATGTGAAATGTGAGCATATGAGTAATCACCCAAAAAAGTATCGTTGCTTTTTCAACCGGGATGGGATAAACGGAAAATTTCAAAGCATGACAATTGAGAAGCATGTAACTGCAAGTACTAGATAGAAAGAAACAAAGGAGCAAAAGCATCAAAGATTTTATTCCAGGCTACTCCAAAAAGATAACAGATGATGATACAAATATTTTTTGTTATTTTTGCTAATGAGAAGACAAGAAATTGTCACACCCATCTAATATTCGAACAAACTTTGTACCTACATTAAATTTGTAGGCCACAATGTAAGAACACTCCAAAGACATTTAGAACCTGTTTTGACTAGCTTCAACTATAGCTTCAGCTTAATGCTTTTCTTACAGCTGAAGCCAGGCCAAACAGGTGGGAGCTTCTTGGACTTTTCCTATATGCCAAAAACCCTCGATGCACTAGAAGCCTCAAATATGCTGAAGCCAGTAGGAGGGGTTTGTAAGTTGAAGCCCTTGATAAGCTAACTTATTTGGTATGCTTAAGCTTGGCTAAACAGGCCAATAGATGACCATCATCTTGCCCACCCTATTTATTGTATAAAAAAAGAATAGAACTTCTATGAGCCAAGAAAGCTAGTTGATGTTCGACAGCAACTTCAATCATTGTGAGCTGTCTCCTGGGAGCACAAGTTGCTAGGTAATTCTCAACACTCAAAGAACTTTCCCCATTTGTGCGGGTTATAGAGGGGAGAACGAAATTTAATTATGTTTACCCAGTGCTCAAATATTGCTTCCTGTCATGCAGTCCCTTTATATAGGCAAACCAACAAATTGAACAAGTAAAGCTTATTGGAATCGTGTTACATTGAACAAATACAAATCCCACCAAATGCCTCGCTGGAAACACACAAGGGGCCACTTCAATTATGCAATAGCATGCGTGACCTTTAGTTGGAATCACAAAATACAGCTAAAAATTGCAAATTATGATTAGTACTCACAAGCCTGCGGCAGGAGCCCCTTCTCATGCACCACTCCTCCTGCACAGGTGAACTATGTCAATAATTTGCCAGTGCCAAGAAAAAGAAAGAAAAACAAAAATTTTTAAGCAAGGAATCAGGGGCAATAAGGTAACGCGCACATACCCCAGTTGAGCAGTCTTCGGTTCTTCAAAGACTTCCACTTGGGCGCCGGCGCCTGGTAAATCTGCATCCACAACGCCGGCGTCGCATTATTCAAACCACACGAACGCGCCGGCAGAGAACAAAAGGAAAAGAACCAGAAACAGACGGGATGTGGCGAGTAGAAAGAACAAGATTTGTTAGTACATGGTGTAGGAGCCGCGATTGCTCGGACCGGGAGATGAAGTCGGGGACATAGAAGACGGTGGGGATGGAGCCTACGGCGTAGCCCCCGAGGCTCCTCAAGGCCGACGCCGACGAGGGCTTCTCCTCCTCCGCCGCCGCCGCTTCTTGGGCCGCCGCCTCCTCCATTGCTGCTTCGAGTCGAGGAGGATGCACGTGCTGGGTGCCGTGGTTGGACGAAGCTACGACTAGGCGTAATGTGGCGTGGGCCGCGCTGTGGGCTTTGAATTATGGTCTCTGGGCCTAATGTGAGATGGGTGAGCATTTCTCCGGCCTAACTTGTTTTGTTGGAGGCCGGGTGCTGTAATGTTATGGCACGATTCCGTTCCAGATTTTTGCAAATTCTGTGGTGATCAGCGATTTGGCTACACCTATGTTTTTAGATGAGTTAAATTGTGCTGTTGATAGAATTTAATAGGGGATTTGAGGATTTGCCATGTCAAAAGACGTGTATTGGATGATGTATCACTCCATGTCTCACTGGCATATGGGTTATATGACCACATGTCAGTGAGACATGGAGTAACAAATCATCAAATATATATCTCTATAGTGGCAAATCCTCCGTAAAAATCAGAGTGTGTGCATTATTTAATCAGATCATATCAACTATGCTTTTAGTGGAAAACTATATGGCCGCGCTCCACGAGGTTTAACAAAGCATACCCAACTTTGCATGATCCATGTGGTTTGCTAGTGGTTGACACATTTCCACCCCGCCCAACTTTTGTCAAGGTTATGATGCCGATTCAAAGGATGCACAGCACCGTGGAAATGAATTCTCTGTATTAAAAAATACAGAGGATCTATGTATTAGAACGCGATTTTTACCATCCAATCAAGAATTAAAGGCTAGATATCAATAACGCTTGCTACAGTATATCGGCGCTTTAAATATTTGGATTCTACCGTATTGCTGCAGGAACCACTGTCGATCACCCTGGTGTCACATCAGACTACACATAGTAGATCGTACCCGTCCTAACCTTTATAGCCAAACTGAGTCCACCGTCCAAGCGCACTTGAAAAGCCTCTTCTCGTGCTCTCCACCGATCCGGCTGTCTGCACTGCACGGCCCTAGGTTGATCCTCTTCAATCTCGACGGGACTTGCCATTGCACACACACACACACAGTACTGTGTGGTCGATACTACTCAGTGACAAGCCAAGGACAGAACATGGTCACCGCCACTCACATACTGCCTCCCTCCTCTCTCTCTTCTAGATCTGCAGCAAAAACTTGTCCAATCCAGGCCCAGCTGAAAAGTTCCTTTCTCCCTGTGCTAGCTCTTCGTCAGATTCATCTACCAGGATCTCCAGCACTGCATGTCGAGCCCAATCATGTCCTACTCTGTGAGCAGGAGATGGATTGACGCCCAGCAGTGCCTGTTTGTCCTGAAACTATGCATGCAGACAGACGGCAGGCACTGCACAATGCAGATGGCAATGGCCTAGCGGCGACAGTCTAGGGCCTCCTAATTTGCACATGAGACAGCACATGTGTAGCCAACTAAGGCACCACTGCATTACCAAGGATGCAGATGGAATATATTCCAATGAAATAATGATCATTACTCAAAACAAGAGGGTGTAGCCAACTGCCCTATACTCCAACAACAATGCGATTAGTTACTAGATCAAGCAGGATTTGCAATTACATTTTGAGGTTTTAAAGTTCGTTTGAAATGAGGAGCATGATAGTGTGGAATTGTTGTGCAAAAGCACGCAGCTTGGCATGTGATTTTGTTTTGTTTCTGCTTTTGGGAGCAATTGAGGTTTGGGTTAGTACGTGCACAAGTGCCTTGTCTCCAAGGAACCAACACAAGGGTCACAGGAGAAACATAGCCATCAGGGGACCAAGCATGTGACTGCCAACCAGTAAACTCACCTCATTGTTCGAAATCATGCATGCATACAAAACTTGCGTTGTACCCAATGATTCACTTCACATATGCATAATAATACTTCATTACCATTTTGCAGCAAAGACCACAAAATATCTAGTGGAAAGTAACATGAGTATGCAAGAAGACGCTTGTTGTGTATGGCTCAAATATAACAAGATGAAAGCAGGGGCGGTCCCTCTTAAGTTCATGGGTGTTCACCTGAACATCTATTAATTTTTGTAAAAAAAAAATCCGTAGTATAGTATGCGTATTACATATATAATAAAATATACTCTTAATTAGTCCAATCAGACCACAACTTCCTCTCAGCTTATCAAACCACATCTCCATCTGGCGTCCCACAACCTTAAATTGGCTCATATGATAGCCAGCCCATGGTCACAAGCCCTTCGCCTTTGCCCTTTAGGCATTGGATCATTTGGCCGAGCCACAACAAGGTCATTCCCCCTCATCTCTCTCTCACTGTGTGTGTGAGACCCTAACAATCAACATACAGCAGACGACTATCACATCTCTCCCTCTTTCTCGACAGCACGACCACGACGATGCAAGTGCAGCAGCAAGTTAGAGGTCGGAGGAGTAAGGTCAGCCGCCGGTCACCAGACAGGTCGTTACCATTGGGCCGCCGAGCGGTGAAACAGGATAGGGTGACCGTCGAACAAGGAGGGCCACCGAGGAGCCCTACGGGCTAGCAGCTAGCGGCGGCGACTCGGTGGCTTCCAACAAAAAGGCTTACCCAAATTCTCAACAGTGCAGATGTGGGTTCAAAAAAATGAAGAAGAAGTTTGTCGATTTGAAATGCATGAATGAAAATCGAGTTAAATTGTAATTTTTCTTGATTATTTTGTAATTTTACTAAATTATTTGATATGTTGTCATTAGTACGAATAATCTGTACTTTGATTATTGTGCACATCTATGTTTTACATTGAACAATATTTTTGTAACTTCGATCACACATTCTGAAAATCCTGGGTCCGCCACTGGATGAAAGGAAGGTGTTGTGTCAGGAAAGCGCGAACGCAGTGTATGCTTCCGAACACTGCCCTGCAGTGGGAGACGTAGTTGTGTGGGGTTACGAACCCCCCAAGCAGATTGAACTATGACTCCAAGTCAAACATGTAGTTAGAGTATAAATATATACCGCCGACTTCTTGTAACCCTAACCAGAAAAAAAAATCCTCACACGGATGGAGCCGCTGTGATATGGCTCATAGGGACATACGCTTTGTCGAACCTCGTAAACAAATTCTTACGTCTTTTGTGTGCTTGCCATGATTGTTCTCTCACACAAAGGGCTGTTGTCGGTTCCAACAACGCTATCTTAATTACTTCACAGAGTCACATGTATTCACTCTGTTCTTTTTTACTTAACTTCCTAGATGCTAGATCCGTGTCGTATAAAGTTTGACCGCCAATAAATTTAAAACTATCTAGATTGGTTATATGAAAATTATATTATTAGATTTGTCGCTAAAAATGCTTTCATAATATTATAATATTATTAGTATATGTTAATGTAAAGTTATAAAAAGTTACAAAGCTCCATCTCAAAAACAGTCGAAGTCAAAATCGTCGAGTAAAAAAAAGAGCTGTAACTGTACAAAACTAAGTACCTTTTGACTCTTCTCCTTTATGTCAAGATCGCCATACAAGTACACCAGAATCCCTAGTCAAAAAAGAAAACCAAGGCACCATCATCAATTCATCTTCATGTACTAAGATTTTGGATCATGATCCCAGAAAAGTTCACTGATCCTATCTGCAAGCCTGCAACTGCAGAGCCACTCAGGCACTCAACACACGTCACAAGGCTTTCCTACCCAACCAATCCACCATCTTCCATGAGACCATGATTGACATGGACCCAGCTCGAGCTGAGCTGAGCTCAACCCAGCAGTACAGTACACACACTTGTCATAATTCTCCTTCCCCTTGTGTTGTTTAAAGGCGAAAGATTCTGACAACCAGCCTTGTAGTTGTAGGGATCCACTCCACGTTCCTGCCGTCCCGCGCTCACATGCGTGGTGCGTCCGTCGCCATTGATCAGCAGCTCGCCCGCCCCGGTTGATTGATACGTTGTACTGTCTCGAGCTGCAACTGCGCCTACGCGGCCGGGGTGGTTGGTTGGTGATTGCAATGCAATGCATATGCTTCGTCGCTGATCTTTGAGCCGGCGTTATATAATTCTGTTTCTGTTGTCGTGTGAGACGGTTCATAGATTTCGTTGTGCTGTGTTTGACAAGGGAGGGTTAGCTGCTAGCTAGGGAGCAATGGGGAAGGCGGGGAGGTGGCTGAGGAGCTTCTTGGCGGGGAAGAAGGACGGTAAGATCAGGGACAGGGAGAAGCAGGGGCAAGGTGACGCGACGCCGGTTTCCGCGTTGCCGGCGGCGGCGAGCCCCCGGGAGAAGAAGCGGTGGAGCTTCCGGCGGTCAGCCGCCGCCGGGACGTCCCCGTCGACCCCGGAGCCGAGCGTGTCCGGCGGCTGCCTGTCGGTGTCGGAGCGCGAGCTTGAGCAGAGCAAGCACGCCATGGCGGTGGCCGTGGCGACCGCAGCGGCAGCCGACGCCGCGGTGGCTGCCGCCCAGGCCGCGGCCGCGGTGATACGCCTGACGGCGTCGGAGAGCGACCTGTCGGCGAGCCTCGTCGAGGAGGCCGCCGCCGCCAGGATCCAGGCCACCTTCAGAGGCTATCTGGTACGTCTGATATGAACAAGTTTGTTGATGTCTCTTAGTCTTAATCCAGCTTCATGTGATTAGCTGAAGAACAATAAGAAAAAGCAATACTAGTGATAGTGTTTTACTATTCTAGTTCAATTAAGTTCTTAATTTGCAATTGTAGACAGTTCTGATGTACAATTGTGCATAGTAGCTTGTCATGCCAATGAGTGAATGAATGCTCTGTTAGGCCATAAACATTCTGTTCAAGTACAGCATCTTTCTGATCTTCAGTGCGAAGATAAGATCTCAAACCGTGCCATACAATTGAAGTACCAAAGTTCCTTAAGAAAGTGGTAAGTGCAAATGTACAATGTTGCCAAGTGCCAACTAACAATGTAAATACTATGTACTCCTGATTCAACAATGCACGTACCCTGAGCAAATGCAGAAGCAAATGAACAAAAATCGGCACAAGCAGACGCATTTCCCCCCTGATGCGACTATGTGATGATGTGCTGCAGGCAAGGAAGGCTCTGTGCGCGCTGAGGGGGTTGGTGAAGCTGCAGGCGCTGATTAGAGGCCACCTGGTGAGGATGCAGGCCACTGCCACGCTCCGCCGCATGCAGGCCCTCCTCCTGGCGCAGTCCCGCCTGCGCGCGCAGCGCATGCGCATGCTGGAGGACGACCACGCGCCCCACCCCGCCGCCGCCCACGCCCACCGCCGGTCGCCGCAGAACCCTAGGCACCGCCGCTCTTACGTAAGCCTTCCCGCCTGCGCGCTCCATGAGAAGTTGAAAATGTGTCGGCAGCTCGGCATTGTGGTTTGCATGTGACGGACACGGTGGTTTGTGCAGGAGATGGACAGGTCCGGCGAGGAGCGCGTCAAGATCGTCGAGATGGACAACGGGGAGCCGCCGCAGCGGGGGCGGAGCAGCTGCTCGGTCGCGGCGAGCGAGTCGAGGGAGCGGCGGCTCGCCGAGTACTACGGACAGTGCTCGCCCGCGCCGTCGGCGGCAATCACCGAGCTGATGAGCCCGCGAGCCTACAGCAGGCACTTCGAGGACTTCGCGTCGTTCGAGCCGGCGACGGCGCGGAGCAGCCCGTACGTGCCGGGCTTCGCCGCCGCCGCCGCCGAGCCGGCGTCCGAGTTCTTCCCGAGCTACATGGCCAACACCGAGTCGTCCCGCGCCAAGGCCCGGTCCCAGAGTGCGCCGAGGCAGAGGACCGACTCGCCGCTCGAGCGGCAGCCGAGCCGGCGCCGCGGCGCGGCCGTGCCGAGGAGCGTCAAGATGCAGCGGTCGTCGTCGCACGTCGGCGTGCCGGCCGCCGCCGCGCACGCGCACGCGCACGCGCACTACCAGTACCTGTACCCGTGGTCCGTGAAGCTGGACCGGTCCAGCGCGTCGCTCAAGGACAGCGAGTGCGGGTCGACGAGCTCCGTCCTCACCGCGGCCACCGTCGGCTGCTGCCGCTCCCTCGTCAGATTCGAGGTGCGCAGAGATGCGTTACATGATATACTAGAGCAAAACGTTTGTGCATTTGTTCATGGTCTAACAAGTTCTTGGTCTTGTTTTGAGTTGTTTCAGGTGCACAGGGGCCAGTACTGAGTTCTTGGTAGCTGAAACAAAACAAATGGCAACTCAACTTCACAATGTACTCCGTCCGTATTTCTGTACTTGATGTTCAAGCTCCAGAAGCCGATACGAAGGACGTCAAGTATTAAAAACCAGGAGTATCAGAGATAGTGTGCCGTGTGTAGATGTCATCAATGTTCAAGAAATTTTAGGTGCGTAATGGCTTGATGATGCAATTCTTAGCAGTTTTTTTTGGTAAGCGGCGTGTTCATAAATGTAACCAACTTGGCTCAATCTAATACCCAAATGATTCGTACGACATCAGAATTATACGATGGACGCGACTAGCGCTCGGACGTACGGTCCGAGCGCTAGCGCCGTACGCAACGCTCCAGCATTAGATGCGTTCCCCAATTCGCTCATCACAATCTCGATCTCCCCACAACGCTCATCACAATCCCAATCTCCCCCCAACATTTAGCTCGTGATGCGCAGACAACATCACCTGCAGTCCCGAAACATCTCCCGTAGCACAAAACTCGATCAATAAAATCCAAGCAAAAGCATCTGAAAAAAAAAGCGTTGAAAAATTCTTGCAACATCACCGTGAACCATAAACAGTATGCAACATTTTTTTCCTATGAATGCAACATTGTTTTCAATAGGCCGCAACATTTTTTGTCTATAGATGCAACATCACAAAGTATGCAACATTTTTTCCTAACTATTGCAACATTTTTTTTACCATGGTCGCAACATGCAGCTCCAGCTTACATACGCGAGCTGCCACGGCTCAGGGTGCGGGGTGGAGCATGGAGTCCGTCGGGAGTCGGAGCGCGACGATGGTGGCCTCGCTCAGCCGCCTCCCGTAGAGGAGGCGCGAGTTCTGACATGAGGGAGCCGGCGCGGGCAAGCAGCGTGGACCTGAGCGACAGCACCGCTGGCGGTGGCGCCAGCAGGAGAGCTTGAGCTAGGCGGACCGAGCACTGAGGCTCATGGGAGGGCCAAGTCGGGAGGGGACAGCCGTGAGCCGAAGGGCGCAAGGGCAGGCGTGCAAGTGCAGAGTACCAAGCCAGGAGCAAAGCTTCAGCTAAGAACCGAAGACATCATCGGCCGGCTGCTTGTCCTCGACTTGGCGGAGTACATCCGCTGGATTGGGAAGGAGGAGAAGAGAAAGTTGAGCTTTTAGGGAAGGGAACATGGGGAGAGAGACGAGCTAGAGAGGGCGTGGGGAAAAAATCGAGCTGGAGAAGAAATGAGTGGCTTTGGGCTCTCCGTCTTGTAATGCACATTTATGGTGTGAAGGCGTTCGATACAGCGGACGTCCTAACCCTATCGTTTCCCTTATATGATATACTAGCCGATAAAATATCGTATTACCCTAGCTGGTTGAGTTGTCTCAGGGCTCGGCCTACGCCGCTACGCCACACAGGCATTTCTGACAACAGAAGCTAAAATCTGTCAGTGTTGCCCCTAGTTCACATATGTACTATCGGGTTAATGTAAAATGTTCTTTCGCAGGTAGTTGGCTCATTCAGTTATTCGTGTAGAGTGCGTGCTAATTCATGGCCACAATTTTAATCCAGCAAACATTACGACGAAACGGCATAACGCTCGTTCTTTGGTCAAATACATTGGTGAAGTGCACCGGTTTTTATGCAATATTATTAGCACTAATCACATCAGACATTTCATCCGTCACTGTAAATAACATGCATATTGCAAATATAGGTTTGCAGCAAGTCGGCAGATTCAAAGAGACACTCTGACGAAGTAACAAGTGTGAGATCCCGAGAAATTAAAAACTAACCTAAATAGCGCTAATTGATAATTAGCAGTAAATTAAAATTTTCTAATCAAGAACAAAATATAAAGCTCAAGTTTATCTTGAACACATCGCTAAGAAATTTCATATAAAATAATACAATCAAAATTCAACAGCAGAATTTACAATATAAATTATTGCCACAATAATGAATCATTAATATAACTTCAGAGTCTTTTACAAAAATTCATTGCAAGCGAAAGTGAAATATTAATGCAACCTCAAAATTATTTACAAGAATTTACTTCAAGCCAAAATAAAATAATAGCACAGTCCCTAAATCAATTACAAGAATTAATTTACAGCAGATCAAGAAATAAATTACAACTGTGGTTAAATTACAAAAAGAATACAATAAAAATCTTCATGCATGTCGCGAAGCCTTTCTTTGACCATATATCGCTAGCCATCTATAACATCCCAAAGTTTTGTTACCAATTTTAAAATTAACAAAATGTTATTTTATTGGATTCCCTAAATTTTAAAATAGTTTTATTGTTTTTCTTGAATTTCCTAAGTTTTAAAAAGTCAAAAATAAAATTTATTAAGTTTACTGAGTTTTTATTGGGTTTAAAGTTAAAAATAAAAACTAAATTAATTTCTTGATTTTAAAAAGTTTTTTTCCCATTTTTCTAAATTTAAAATAAATTATGTGCAAAAATAAAAGCCAACTTCAAGTAAAAATAATTTTACTAAATTCCAAAATAACACCCATATTTTAAGGCCTTCTAGAAGCTTTAAAAATAAAATAAACCATTTAAATTTTATCGATTTAGTTTAAAGCTTAAATTGAATTTCTGAAGGAAAAACATTTTAAATGGCTAAAATAAACTTCAAATAAAACTAAAAGTATTTATTTGGTCTTTTCAGTTTCCAAAGTATTTTATGAAATTTTTCTAAATTTTTAGATTTATTTTGTTTTTCCAGGGAGGCGCAGGCAAGGATTGGAATCCGCCAGAATCGGGTCAAGTGATTCTGCAGTCTGAGGGTTTCTTGGGATAAAAAACCGACGGTTTTTTTCCAATTTTCATATGAATTTCAATCAAATTTGAATGAATTCGACCGAATTTACGGTAATCGGTCGATCAGAATCGGATTCTGCAGTCTGGGAGGGTCGCCGGATGTATACCCAGTCCGGTTTCTTGATCCTTGGGCGCAGGAGGGTGCGAGCCAGAGGGGAGCCCCCATGGACCAGGAGGAGCAGCGGCACTGAAGCAAACTCCGGGTGGAAGAGAAGAAGTGGCGAAAAAGAGAAGAAGAAAGACTAGGCATCGGGGAGAAGAAAGGAAGCAAGAAGAAGCAGCCTGGGTGTTCGGCCAAGCAAACTAGAGAAATGGAGGAAGAAAAAGGTAATGGGATGATGAGGATGAATGGGGAATAAAAGAAAAGAGAATGAGTGGCCAGGAGCTTCTCTCAGCTGTATGAATGGATGACGAGAGAGAGAGAGAGAGAGAGAGAGAGTAGGGGTTTGGTGGGAATTAAAGAGAGAGATTAAGGAAGAGGTTTGGATTAAGGGAAAAGATTAGGTAAAGAATTAGAAATTTAGTAAACAGGTGATTTCTAGAAATCTTAATAGTAACATATTTATTTGAGCACCAGTAAAATTAAATATTGACGTTGTGTAATTTTGGACTAAACGCATTTAATTAAGCCGTGTACGAATAAATAGTCATAGACAAGACTGTTAAATAAAAAAATAAAATAAAATAAAAATACCAATAGATAGAGGGAGCACGTATGTATCATACATGCGAGTTTCAGACGAATCACCAGAAGTATGGATTTTTAAAAAACCCCGTACAGATAAATAACAGTAGACTCACCAGTAGAAAACAAAAATGGAAAAATACATAAAATTAATTTGAGAATATTTAACGAAATTATCGCCGATAAACATCAGTAGATTAGACAAATAATCTGGCGTGTCAGAAATAATTTAATCGTGATAGATTAACTAAATTAAACAATATAGAGTTTATTTAGACGAGCAAATAAATTCGTATGCACCCGAATAAAATCAATTAGGCATAATTGCATGCGTAAAGTTTAATAGACTTAGTTGCATGCAGAACTCGTTTAGTATTTTTTTTTTCGCTCGATAAAACGCAAGTTTAGGCAACCTCGATCCTAGAGCCAGTAGACTGTAAAACAACTGCAGTTGGGGAGTGCTAACCTAACAAGGGCCCCGAAAAATCTTATCGAATTAAAATCCGCTAACGAAAAGAACCAACCAGACGATCCAACGCAGACTAGAGTAGCTGATCCGGATTTCTTCGACGATGATCTTTCCTACAATTCCGAAAGCAAGCTTATCTCTTAAACATAAATCTAGTTATATTAAATGTAAAAATTACCTCTCTGTATAATTATACATATTGCATGAAAAAAATGTCTCAAAAATCAAGCCGGATAAATGAAAGAAGAAGATGATGAAAAATATGATGAATGAAAAAGGGGTGGTACAGCTGGGGAAGAGCCACTGTACTGCAAGGGTAATATTATGGCTAGTAAAGGGGGCTTGTGGCAAGAAAAAGATACGGAAAGAGGTGGGACCCTTTACATACGGTTAATATATAAGGACCTACAAAACTCTTACTCGGATCAGAGGCCGTAAATTAAGTGTCAACCATTTTCCCGTTTCGGCGAGCAGAAAATGCTACCTTGTTACCTCTCAACATCGGGTAAGTAATATGTGGGAGTGGGTGGCTCTGGAGGGAGAGCCGGTCCAGCCCAAAGCGCCATAGTACCGCATGGTGGAGTGTTGGGTCTGGAGGGAGAGCCGGTCCAACCAACATTACTGGAACTCGGTGGTGACTAGGTTAGCACCGACGGAAAGTAATGGGTAGATACTTAATCACGTAACCTAGAAAACGTTCTGTATTCTGAACTCGAAGCCGCATCAAAGGAAATGCAATGGACCTGGTTCATAGAGAGCTCAAAGTAGCTATGAGTAAATTAGTACAAGTCTGCGCAGTGCTAAATAAAATCATGAATTCATGCATGTCTCTTGGATTGGAGACTGTGGGAACCGCCAGGGGTCTATCTTCTCTCCGAGTGACAAATAGTCTTTTCTGAATTAAAACTTGTCACTTAAAGTTTTGATGAGTTGTTTATTTTCAGAAAAAGAGATGAACTAGAAAACATGATAATGAACAGAGATGAGTCATCTAGTGCATTTTTGATATTAATGCTTACTGAGTACACTAGTACTCAACCTTGCTATTATTATCCTTTGTTAGATCCTAGTTCGGTCGGGAACTATCCCGGGTGGGACGAAGGACACGCAGGTACCACAGAGACCGTAGGAGGCGACGGAGCTGACTACGAGGATCAGGGCGAGATGGGCACCTTATTCGACGACTAGGACGAGTAGACGATAGGAGGATCAAGACAGGCAAGCGAGGGGAAATCCGTTTCCCATTGTAATTAAATAATTGTATTAAAGACCATAGCTTTGCGTGGCTAACTGTGTAATAAAGTGCAGTTTCTATCTTATTGTTCTGCTGCGTAGACTTTGGTAATGTTTACTATTCGTTGGAGCAGTGTCCTACCGAGTAGATGAATAGTAATCCGTATGCTTAAGTGTGATTACCCCCAGGGATAATGACACGGGGCGCCACAACAAGATACTTGTTTTCTTGTTAACAATTGATCTTGTATTTTAGTCATGCACATTACAACAAGTCAGGTGTGTTTTACTTGCTGTACATTGATCATGAAAAATGATTTGCAGTCCCTCTTCTTCTGCCGCTCCTCCTAGTCCTCCTCCGTCGTCTTCACATAGATTTGGTGCATCATCCGAGCTAGGAAGAGGAAGAAGTGGATTGGGGTCTGGTTTTTTTCCCATTGACATTGACTGCACTGGACCAGGCATTGGGTCTGGTTTTTCCCCCCGTTGACATGGACTGTATGGTCTGATCTGGGTCTAATAAATGTGTCTTTTTATCATAGAAATATTTCATCATGGGTATATCTATATATGAATGATATGAATATAAAATATAAATATTAAACCATATGTCTAAAATTTAAAGCTATATGTTAGCATTATTCAGTTACAACACAAAAATATGTGATGCTGTGAGCGAAGAACTGTCACTGGCTCTGATACCACTCGTTGGAAATTGTGACAGTCAGGGGAAGAAGGGCATGCTATGTGGAGGTACGATAG
Source organism: Phyllostachys edulis (assembly GCA_036346405.1). Lineage (NCBI taxonomy): Eukaryota > Viridiplantae > Streptophyta > Magnoliopsida > Poales > Poaceae > Phyllostachys > Phyllostachys edulis. Next base: position 21,165,665 of record CM070563.1, on the reverse strand, counting down.
CGAGTCTAGCGATAGGGGCCTAATTCCCTAAGCCAGGCTCGGTGGATGAGGGTATTATAAACGCAGATTGCTTTAATACTCGCGGGGTTGCCCTGCGCAACAGGGCATATGTCTGGTCGTCATGTTAGGCTCAGGGAGTGTATGTCAGTCAGCGGCGGGCGAATGTGTTTGCCGTCACTTAGGGTGTGTTTGGATAGAGAACGAAGTTGGATGGTACATGATGGATGGGATGAAGTTGAATGGGATGTTACAATTAGGATGTTTGGTTAGTTGGACGTGATGATACAAGATTCTGTTTGGTTGATTGGATAGGATGGTCCTGGATGGTTCAAGTTGGTGTTTGGTTTGATGGATGAAGGTGGGTATGGTAACCCTCTCATTAGAGGTGGTGAGTTTATCCTTCAAATAATAATTCTGGTAATTCAAATTATATTTGAGCAGTCGTAAGTGACGCAAGTGAAATTTCAGTTGTCCGAGAATGCAATCTTGATTATTTTATTAGATTTAATTGAAGTTTATTTTATTCATTTAAAATGTTTTTCATTTTCCGGAAACACCAAGAAATACCATAAAATTCAAAGTGCTGAAAAATGCAAGAATTTTCTACAGTAGCTAGGTCATGATTTTAGATGAATTTAGGTGAAAGCATTATTCCATTTGAAGTTAGCAAGTGAAAGTTATAGTAATTTGAAAATCAAGTTTTTGCGAAAAGGCTGAAAAATACACTTCAATTACTATTCATCTGATTTTAATTATTTAGTGAAATTTTGTAAAACAGTGGTGGAGGTAAGGATTATATAGATAAATAGAGAATAAAATTACAAGACCAAAATAACTTCGTTCACCTCAATTGGAGTTCACATGAATTAGTTATGAATTTCCAAAGTTAAAAGCATTTTCTAGTGTAAAAATAATAATTCAACTTTTGATTAATTTCCAAAAACTATAATTTCTGAGACAGAGTTAAGTTTGAAACCTATTCTAAATTAAAGTTCACTTAATAAGAAAATTATCAAATTTGGTTTCAATTGATTTGGAGTTACTTTTAATTAGTTATGCATTTTTGAAGTTATTCTATTTTTGGTCTGTTCGAACAGTTCGATCGGATGAGCTGTACGGACCGTCCGAACAGCCCATCCAATCGAACGGTCCGATTCCGATCAGACGGTCCAAACAGAACAAAAATAGAATAACTTTGACCGGGTGAGATAAAATAGCAAATAAATTTCTAAAAATCTGAAATTTTTCAGAGGGGTTCCTAGGATGTCCTAATGCTCAAATAAAATTTGAAACCTCACTGTTCAAGTGTTATTTGCTTAAACTAAATTCAAACATAGCTTAGGTTGTTGAATGGAGTTTTAATTTTGTATGGGTTGAATAGAGTTCTAAAAATTTGGGAAAAATTATATTTATTAATGATAAATATTATAGTATTTGAATAAATTATTTTTATAGGGTCTATATAAGGACTTAACTTTGTTTTCTTTGGAGGAGTTGATTTAGAACTTAAGTAATGTTTGACTCGAAAAATATGATTGATGTTTCTTCCTTGAATCAAATTGTAAACCCACCGCAGAATCAAAACTTCCACTGCAGTTACAGGACATGAACGCATAGCACATGACCATAGCTACATTAGGCCCACCAAAATCGAACTACAAAATAGAACAACTCAAAACACAAAAAGGAATTCTGACAATAGAGACAACATATATTTTCAACGTTGGCAACAAAACAAAGCACTAATACATATTGTTCCAGTGCCATTTCAAAAGTGCATATATTGTTGATTGCAGTACAGAAAGATGTAGTTTAGGAAGGACTGAAGACCATACATTGGCATACAAAAGAAGGCCATACATATAGGCACTACTACAATCTAACACTGCTAGTTCAGAGATTATTGTTACTGATGTACCTAGCAACCCAAACAATCTTGTTTGAGACGCTCAACTTGTTGAATGCTCGGGAAAGAGAAACATTCTCACACAAATGAGCATAGTAGTGGATGAGATGAGATCCATCATATTGTCCCAAAGATCTTCAGGAACATCTGTATCTACGTCACCCGCCTTCTCAATAGCCCTAGCAAGTCTTTCTATGCCAGTGGTCATGAAGGAATACAAGTCTTCATCATTGGATATCTTGGCCCTCTTCGGTGGTTTACTTGCCGATGAGTCACCTCCACATGTGGCGGACATTGTTACCTCTTCGACACTACCATGTCCAGCAGCTCGTTTACCTTTATCCTCTATTGGAGCCTTTGGTGTTTCCTCATCGGATATTTCATTAACATCTGTACCAATAGGGTCATTTGCTCCCTTTGCATACTTTCTGGTAGCCATACTATTCCCAAGTATAGTGGCCATCTCATGATAGTGCTCAAGGGGAGTGTTCAAGTAGTCTGCATCACCGCGATGATCCTAGACATTAAAGTAGATTTCAAACTAGGTATGATAGCAAAATCAGTTTGATAGATATGAAAGTACAGAAATTACCTTGACATGACTAGTGTAATGTCCATGCTCAAGCCTGATAGTGCATGTGTCTTCATCCCAAAGAGCACCACTTAGGTTTTGGAGCTTGCCTATCTTTGTCCAAATTTTTTTCCACTTCCTCAAGAGGTTTTGAACCTGGTCTCCAGTGACATCCACCTTTAGATGGTCATTCAAGGCCCTCGCACAATTGTTGAAGTAAACTTTCTTGAAACTAGTGCACATTCTATTGCCACTGGCCACAAGATTAGCCAAGTAGCTCAAGACAAATACAGACATTACATTTGTCCAGACAACCCCACCACCAGTGTTCCCCACTATGTTACCAACCATGTTATCCCCATGTCTAGAGTCCATTTCCTACGAACCAAAGAAAGCAATAGAAAGTCATGTGAACCAAATAAAATGTTATTACAAGAAAGGTTCGCATACAAGTCTTCAAATGTAAAGACTGTGGCCATAGTCTACTTCTGGTCAACCGTGGCTCTATGGTCAATAGTTTGCTCCCTTGCTGTCTTACGAGGGTTAGGTGTCCAAGAAGTCTCCGGTACAACGAAATGGTCACTTCCTTGAGAAAGAACCCAGTTGTGAAGGATGTAGGAAGCTATGATGACATCAACTTGAGTTGCGAAGGGGAAGAATGGGATGGCATCATCGAGGACTTTGAACCTCCTCTTGAGTGATCCAAAGGCACGCTCTACGCTCACTCGTAGAGAGGAGTGCCTAAGATTGAACAATTGCTTTTCATTCTAGGTGGATTGTTCCCCCACTCATTCAAATGGTACCTCACACCTCAAAAAAGGGATGAAACCAAGTTTTGCTCCATATCCAGCATACACTAGGTAGAATTTCCCTAAGACATGAGGAAAACATCGATGACAATGCTCTTTAATAATCGGTATGGATATGTACTGCTACGAAGAAGCTATTTACCTTTAGGGACACGTAGTCCATTCGCACGCTCTACTGCATTGGCTAACACCGTAGCATCATGAGTTGTACCCTCCCAACCAGCCAACACATGTGTGAAACGAAGATCAAAGTCTACAGCTGCTATGACATTTTGAGTAGGAAATGACTTCCTACCGCAAAATGCCGCCTCCATAGGCTTACTAACGGACACCCTTATATGTGTACCATCAATGGCTCCAATACAATCATATTGGGTCAATAAATAGAAAAAAATAGCAACCAACAAATGTTCCCCCAAAAGTCTCTATGAGGTATAATTGCTAGGTATGATACCTTAAAAAATGGATCCCATCTTGGGTTCCCTACAATTTTGCTTGGGGTCTCCAAAGAAGGTGGCCTAATGAGTTCATTTCATAGCTCACCTATGGCATGGAGGACACGTCCAAAATATCAACCTAACTGTTTCACCTGACCAACTAGCCTATCTCTTAGGTTGTGGCCAATTATGTTCAAGAACATGGCAACTTTCTTCTCGACACATACATGTATAGTGTCACGAAGCAAAGATCGCTCTCTCAAGACTTCACACAACCGAAAGAACGGAGTTCGCTTAAGCCTAATTATATTAGTACAAGTTATTTCATTCTTCCAAATGTTATTATTCAGATAATCAATTATAATCCTATCCCTTTCCTCGATTGGGCCATACGTAATATAGTCTCTCCTATTCCTTAGTCTAGACCGTACGAACAAAATAATCATGCAAGCAGCCGCGTATGTAGCAGCACCAATAAACAACATCTTTCGCCTTTTCAGCCTCCTTCTGTCCATCTACAGTTCACAAGTGCCAAGTATAATGAGGGAGCAATTTTACATGTACAAGCATTAATTTTCCTAGACTCAACAACAGCAAGCAATATTTCAAGAATGGACGCAACAACAACAAACAATATGTCTTATTTCTTGCACATGCCGAAGCACAAAGCCCAACAACAGCAAGCTCTATTTTTGGATTAACATCCACAATGTTTTATGCATGTATTGCTCTATACTGAAAGCACATCCAAATTTCAGTTAACTTGCACATGCAGAAGCAATTTTACATTGATCTATTTCACTGGACATTTCATAGGTAGACAATATGTGTTAGTATTTACTTGGGGAATAGTCATAGGCACCCAATAAGCATGAACATTGATCTATTTCACTTGACATGTAGATGCAGAAGCAATTTTACAAGTGGAACCATTTTTCTGGGTTAGACTCAATTCCTCTCTACACATTTCTTGGACATGCCGAAGCACAGCATAAAGGGATCTAACTATTTTGCTCGTAAGTACATCTGTAACACCTAGATCTACCGGAAAAAATACCAATCAGATGAAAAGATTTGTGATTTGGGGCCATACCTTCGGTTCCCACGATAAATCCACAACAGGTTGAGGGAGGGGAGGAAGATCGGGATGGGACTAAGAAGGAGATGCCAAATCGAAGTACCGCTCGGTCTTAGATCCACTCCACACCACCGTTGGACCGCTGGAGACGTCACCCTTTCCAGATGACAACAGGGCCAAATCAGATCGATGGAGAGAGGGGGAAACCATAGACGGAAGTGGGATTGAAACGTGGCACCTTGTGGGTCAACGGCGGAGAGACGAGAGGCGGCGCCTTTTGGATCTCCAAGTGCCGGCGGAGCGGAGAGTAGGGGCGGCGCCGACAATCTGTGCGAGGGGAGAGCGTCGGCGGCGTAGCTCCGGGAGAGAGCGCAGCGCGAAGGGAGAGTGAGCACACGCTCAGCGCTTCTGGACGAGGAAAGGCTGAACGGTGTGGTTCAGTCTTTTTCCTTGAATGAGACGGTTCGGAATCAGAGTGGCCTATTCTGTCTTGTGGAACGCCTCGGTGTGGGATGGAGCGGTTCGTTTCAACGAACCAAACAAACGGACAACACCGTTTCCCGAACTAAACAGTACAGAGACCATCTCATCCCATGAACCAAACACTACCTTAATAAGGTGGAGTGCTAGAATGGTGGTTGTAATTGGGATGGTGGTTGTAGTACCAAGAGGTGTGCTTGTGGTGTCGAGTTTCATGGCGTACGACGTGTTCTCTCTTGAACTGAAATTCTTATCTCCTGCACGACGACCCCCTCCCACAGCTCCTGCCTCGACGTTGCCTGTGAAAATTCCATCATGTCTCAAGAAGATTGCATAATCCTCAATTGGAATGTGAGGGGGCTCAATGGTGCGCGACTTGGTAGCGGATCATCGAGCGATGCTAGTTTGCCTGTAGGAAATGAAGCTACAGCAAGTCGATGCCAACACGATTTCTCGAAGGATCAGGGTTAGATTTGGAACCAATATATGTTGTTTGTCGGCACAAGGCACAAGAGGCAGCATTATCTCGGCGGGATCTGATTTTTTTATGTGATCAAAGTTCACCGAGGGGCTTACTGTTGGATATTTTGGGGGTCTTAATGGTAATTTCTCATTTTGAGAAAAGAAGAGAAGAAAAAGAAAAGAAAAAGGAGGTGGGTCCCACCTGTCAGTGGGAGGAAGAAAGAGATAAGGCACCGGAGACTGTCTCCAGCCCCAAAATCGTGACTGCGATGTGTGGCTCTTGTTGCGCTCGGGCATGGCGGCAATTTCGGAGGGGAGCGGCACTGGAGGTGCTGGTGGCCCATGCGCCTCGTCACTGGCTATTGGCTCCCACCGCGTGGGGCTTCTCCTCTCTCTTCTTAAGTCACCTCGATTCTTCTTCTTAAGGGATAGAAAATATTCAGTGAGTCTTTCCAAAATCCCGACTCTTCTTCTCTCTGATTTGGCTTCGATTTGGAACGGATTGGGAGTTTGTGTGTCGCTGTAGTTGATCCTACGTTGTCGGTAGTGAGCTCTTGATCTCCTTGTGTGCACATTCTGTCGGTTTCCCTTTGCGCCTCTTTCACTGTGGTTGTTTCGGTGGGAAATCTGGTATGTGTGGAATTGTCACCTTTGGTGGTCGATTCTGGATTGATCTGGAGGAGGAAGACTTCGGTTCCTTCGGTTTTGGTGCCCTATTGGTGCTTTCGGCCGGAGCATCTTGTTAGTGGTCTTGTGTGGCATATCCCCTATACCTCGGCTTCGTCCTTTTGGTGTGTCCCGAATTGCGAAGAACGACATTGTATCTCTGACGACCACGTCCTCACACCACGGGACAGCGGGATGATTGGTTTTCTGAGTTAGCGCCCTTAGGCGCGCCTTGTCCTGATTTCTTCTCGGTGGTTTTGATTTCCATCGGCTTTGTGAGTATCACTGTATTCCATTCTGCGCATCACTTTGCATATATGTGCTGTACTTGTCAAATTTTGAAATTGATTTGATGCTAGTACTGGGAGATATTGCTAGTGATTCTGTGGGTTTGGTTTAAATAGCTTGATGATGATTGCCAAAATCTGAACTTGAATTGATAATTGAAAACAGACTTGAACCAAATTAGATTGCTTACTGTTGTCAGTCTTATCTAGCAGCTTTTATACTCTTTGTAGTTTAGTTCTGACTGAAAGAAGTTTGATAATTTTATTCTGTGATCTTGTTGATCCTCTATGAAATATTTGCATTGTTATATTCAGTTTGTCGAAAAGGCTTAGTGCTGAAATATTTGTGAAATATCTGTGGGCATCTGCACTGATATTCTATTTACAAAAAACTGTGCGCTGATATTGTGATTCCATTCACACTGATAATTAAAAGATACTCTGATGACTAAAAGTATAAACTGCTGTTTTTGAGATAAAACTTGACATATTAGGAAAGCTTTAGTTTGAGCTCCAGGTCTGTTTTGTAGTTATCATTTTTTATTGGTCAAGAGATATTGACATGAGTGTTGTGATGGCTAAGATTATATCTTGTGCAACTAGCCTTCTGAGAGCAATAAACAATCTTCTAAATCTTAGCGTTATGCTAATTTTAATTGTCCACATGACCTATGGACCTTCCCTCTTCATCTCAAATTCGATGTATTCTCCACACTCACTAATTTATTTACCTTCACTCACACCCAATTTGACACGACAGTCAAAAGTGTGCAATGCGACAATGGTGGCGCGTTTGAAAATGTTGTTGTCTATATTTTCTTTCTTGCCAACGGCACCGCCCTTCATCTATCCTACCCACACGCATCCTAGCAAAACGACAAGGCCGAGCGTGTGATTCGATCCACTAATGATATCACGCGTTCTCTCCTTTTTCAAGTGAGCATGCCTCCCTCCTACTGGGTTGAGGCCCTTCACACGGCTACCTATCTCCTCAACCAGCATCCTACCAAAACCCTTGATTTTGCCACTCCATTCCACACCTTGTTCGGCTCACCTCCCTCCTACGAACACTTGCGTGTCTTCGGTTGTCGGTGTTATCCTAACATGTCTGCCACCGCCACCCATAAACTCGCCACCTATTCCTTTTCCCGTGTCTTTCTTGGATATCCCTCCAACCACAAAGGGTATCGGCGCCTCAACCTCTCCACAAACCACATCAAAATTTCTCGCCATGGCATATTTGATGAGTCCTCTTTTCCCTTCGCGGAGCTACCATCTGCACCTCGTGAGTCCGCCTTTGATTTCTTGGACGACATCTCCACTCATATTTCCATCTCGTGGGCCACGCGCCTTGCTGCACTAGCTGCTGCAATAGGTGATCAAGGCACCCCCGTTGTCGTGCGAGCCCCTCCGCTTGCCGCAGCAGCTCCTAGTTCTACCACGCTAGCTCTCAGCTCTGCCGCGCCAACTCCCGCCTCTACCGCCCCAGCACACCCGACAGCCGTGGCAAGCTTTCCAGCTGCTTCTCCTACACACCTAGCTACCGCGGCAGACCCTCCAATCGCCTCCTCTTCTACGGCTACCGCACCTACCGCAGGCTCCTCGCATACTATCGCCATCCCTCCAGTCACCAATTCCCACCCATGGTAACACGGGGTAAGGATGGCTTCTGTCATCCCGTTCAATGACTTAATCTTTTTTGCCTCTTCGTTGTCTCATGTTCCCTCCTCGTACCATGGTGCACTCAATGATCCCAATTGGTGTTATGCCATGATTGCACTTGGGATCTTGTTCCTCACCCTCCCAATGCGAATATTGTCACTAGGAAGTGAATTTTTTGCCACAAGTACAAATCAGATGGTTCCCTCACTACAAGATAAACACCCCTTTACCAACGTATATATGTGTTGGTAAAAATCCAAAAATGCATTGCTACGGTCTGTACCAACGCATTTAATATGCGTTGCCATTAGGGCCGTTGCGAGGGTCTATTACAACAGATAAACAAGCGTTGGTAATAGATATGAATAGGCGTTGCTACTTCGTAACGGATATAATCAAGTTGTAACTACACTTGTATGCGTTGGTACTTACCATGCATAGATGACTTTTACTATTTTGACAATGGATATAATTATATTGTCGCAACACATAAAAGCGTTGGTACTTACCACACACAGATGCCTTTTGCTATTTTGGCAACGAATATAATTAAGTTGCTGCAACGATTATAAGTGTGTAGAAGTCAAAGTAAAAAAAACCATTATTGGTCGTAGCATAGTAAAAAAGAACACTCATATATTAAAAAGAAATTGTTGCATTACATAGACAACCATCCACATAAGACATGATATAAATATTTTTCTTGAACATCATTTCCTAACATAATGAAATCTAAACGTAATGAAAATCATCTGCCTATGTCACCATTCTCCACCTTCATTCAACATACCATCCATAGCATCATCCATTTATCTTATCAACCTACAATGAAAAATTGGAGTCCATTAATGCACCATTAGGAAGAAACAAAATCACACTATTAAAGTAACAAAACTAAAAGGAGCAGTGTATTATATTATTATGATACTCGACCATGTTCATGAATTCCAAAGAGTAGAGAAGTGAACTAACCTTGTATGCAACAGAATTTTCATTTCCATGTTGCACATTGTCATTATGGAAACAAATTCACCTACAGAGAAGAAGGTGTATGTGCATGGTTAACCACATAAACTGATTACAAGGAGTGAAGCAGAAACAAGCAGCAGTGTTTACCCTTATAACACCTCAGGAAAAGACATTCTTGAATTCAGATTCATTCAGTTTCTTTATCTGCAAATGGTGGTCAGATAATAGTAATAGATTGTCATTCAATGCAAAATCAGGTACTGTAGAATGGCATATGGATTACAGATAGTATCAGAAAACACTGTAGAATGTAATGCTTCATACTTATAGACTAGCAAAATCCAGAATATACAAGAAAATATATTGAAATATGGACTGACGGCATATTTCATATCATCATGATTTGTGTAGTCCACAATCCCTATGGTGGTTGTAACAAAATAAAATATAGGTCAAGATCTTGTGACCAAAAAATTATAGGGAAGAATTATTGACTTCATTGCTTCATGTAGCTTTGCACATGTACCATATTGCTAAAGGAAAATAAGAATGATGCACCAACCAAAAGAGTGAAATAAATGCTTGGGATTGGCTTTAGTTATTTATAAACTTCATGTGGTGTTCTTGTGGGTATAGATGTAAGTTGACGGTTGGAGGCTTGGATCTGCTACTTTGGCCATAAAATTGGGATTAAGGCCTTTTGCTTCAAAATAAAAATAGCACTAGAACTATATCAACATGTATGTGCTTCTTAAGAGGTATATGATGGATATTGCAGATATGGAAACTAACTAAAAGTTGAGGCCGTGGCTCAAAATACAGCTTACCACTGCCTTCACGATACACTTTTGCAAAACAAACATCACCAGCCCTTCGCATATGGTCCTGAGCAAAAATTGTTGAGATAAGTGATACTGTTCCTCAAAGGAAATAAATCCACATTACAGCAAAAAAATCAAGAAAAGGAGTGCTTGCAAACAAACCTTTAAATCCTGCCATGATGCAGAAGAAGGCAGTCCCGTAACCAGAATTGTGTGATATTGCAAATGATTAAACCTACATGCAGAGAACTGAACACTAAAAATAAATGTTCCGCGTTGTTAAAAACTATACCACGGAATTCTGAGTGTCTAGACACACCACGACGGCCTCCACCACCACAGCTGCTAGAACGGTCATAGGAGGAACCTCCTCTCCCACCATGAGCAGTTCATTTAAAGTTCGGGGGCTAGCTGACGAGGATTAAAACCTCTATGTATTATTTTAATACATAATAAAAGACCATACGTCTTCATGGTCGTAACCCCTAAGACTAACGACCTCCCTGGTCGTTAGTATTCTAAAGGTTACTTAATGGTACCCTGGTCGGATGAGGCTTTGTGCCTAATCCCCGACCGGATAACCGCCGTAAAATTACCGGCTCGGTATTTCTTATCGTATGATGAATGGAACACATGTTATACGATCCATTCCACGCGATGGTACAACCACGAGACATCGACTATTAACTCCCACCCTACGGTTAAGCTCTTCGCAGGCAACCGCAAGGAAGTTAGCACGTTGCTAACTGCTCCACCGTTCTGACCAGTCGTAACGTTTCACCAGGGACGTCTTCTCCAGGAGTAACTGCCACCTCTTCGGAAGTTATTTAAAGGTGAAGCGCACAAGACACAACAAGACCAAGACCAACAAAGACAAGAACAACGACAGTTCAACAAGAATACATAGAAGCCTAAGCGGTGGAATTAGAAGCTAGATAATCAGACTTAGACTCATATTCTAAGTCTGATTACCCGATTAGACATTCCCCCATTCAGTGTAATTCAGGGTAGTACTTAGCCACATCTTGTAAAACCCAGTTCATATCAATAAAGAGCGACCCCATTCCATTCCAGGATATTCCACGTCATTTTTCTCGTTCATTTTCGTAAGATCGGCGACTTGATCGTCGACAGCTGGCGCCGTCCGTGGGGAAGAAGGCGTAAGTTTCCTGAAGAAAATTCTTCGCTCAAGAAAATCCTCGCCCAAAATCTCTGCAATCGCTCATGCGACTATGCCCGGAGTTTGGGATGAGGAAAACTGGTTCGATTTGGCGGACTACGCCGACCTCGACATGGAAGGATGTATCCGCGCCATGGAAGGAAATGGCAGTCATCCTCCTCTTCCTCCTCCGCCGCGACGTCGCCGGCGTTAGCGAGGTCGGCCGGATGGATGAAGATGCGCCGCCACTCATCGGTGGCGCAACCAGAGAACCGCCGTTCCGACCAGTTCGAATGCGGAGGATCTCTTCAAGCCGGTCTTCTCGGCCGTGAAAGCAGTGAAGAAATTTCAGCCCCATCACCCGAAAACTCTATACCATTGATGAAATCATGGTCGAAAGATACTCTCCTTGACTTCGGCAATTCCAGAGTCAACGGTCACCGTAGCGGTGTCGATGAAACCTCCACCGGTCGTAGGCCATGTGGGGATGATCACACTCGAGATACGATCGGCGGTTCGTCGGATCGGTGAAGACCTCGAGAAGTGCTCATCTCCGACCGATCTCCATCGAGAAGATTCTCGCGAAGCATCGACAAGCTCTCCATTAGTTATGATGGAAGCTCATCGGAAGATCAATCTTTGGAAGCACGAAGTCAACGCGATCGAAGATGAAGATCAAGATGCCTGCGACGGTCCTACACTCTCTACCACGCCATCACGTGTTGTTAGAGATGATCCGGGCCGTCAAGCACCAACTTCCGGAGGCAACGGAACTAATCGGCGTCAATCGGTTAACTCGCTCGCTTCGCTCCACCCAGAGTGGTGATGGGATCGAACAAACCGAAGGTCGGGGAAGGTTGAGACGGGCATACACCTACGACCAAGATGAACCCCGAGACCTTGATAGAATCGCTACAAAACTGCGGCGTATTCAAAACATGTTAAATAATTTCGATCTGCTCTAGCAGAACGCCTAATTTTGTACAACTCGTGAGGTCGGTATCCAAATTCTCCAGCAGACCATGCAAATAACGAGCAGGCGATCGGGAACAGAGGGTTTTGAAGTCAGACTATGATTTCATCCCAACGCTCCTCCCTCAACAAGGGACAACACGGTCATACCAGAGAGCAGTCGATACCGAGACCTCCTCGACGATTCCGACCAAGGAGTCACGAGGGGAGAAGGTTATTCCAAGAAGCTACTCCCCCACTGTGTCGAGAGGAACCACCACTAGGACCTAACGATCTCCGACATCGTTTGAACCAAGTGGGCGGTCGGAGGCATCATATCAGTGTCCACGACCGGATCGGTACACCGGAGTTCCAGCGTCCCAATCCTAGGGATCGGTCTCCGACCGATTACAATCCGGCACCTTCCCAGAGAAGACGCCATGAATCAATCACAGGTTGTCGAGCCTTCTCTGCAGGGCTCCAAGCTGTGCGTTGGCCTAACCGGTTCCGACCGGCCAACTTGGACAAATTCAATGGAACTCAAAACCCATTGGAATTTCTCCAAATATATACCACCGCCATCAGGGCTGCTGGTGGCGATGAGAATGTAATGGCCAACTATTTACCCACCGTGCTCGAAGGGTCTGCCCGGTCGTGGTTGTTAAACTTACCGGTCGGATCAATATATACTTAGGAACAACTCTGTGATCTTCTGATTGCCAACTTCCAGGGTACGTACGACCGCCCTGGGAAGGAGGACGATCTCCTGAGAATCCGCAGGATCGATGAGACTTTACGTCAATATATCAAGAGGTTCACCAGTTCGTAACTCTATACCGAAGTCGCAGAATCCTCTCGTTATTCAAAGCTTTTAAAACAGATCGAGGAATCGGCGGTTTACGGAGGACATAGCAATGAACCCTCCAAGAACAACCGTTGAGCTTTTTGATATGGCGGACAAGTATGCCACCGCTAGCGAAGCAATCGAGTGGTGTGAAGCCATTGATCGGAAAGACAAGATTCCCAGCCCGGCCTGGACAAACAGGAGAAAAAGAACAAGAAGTCTCTCAAGAAGAAAAAGAACCGCAGACCCGACGACAAAGAAGTCCTCGCCGTTCCAGAAAAGTTCAGGAAGGGCAAGAAGGACTATGCCGGTCGAAGCAAGGCAAAAGCTCCGACCGAAGGATTCCAGACGAACAAGAAGTGGTGTCCACTTCACCAGCAGGCAGGGCATGATCTGCGCACCTGTCGTGTCTGGCAAAAGAAACTGGAGGATTATTATGCAGGTAAAGGACCATTTCCCGCAATACAGGAACATGGAGAAACGAGCTCCAAAAAGGACAAGGATGGCGACGAAGAGATGGAGTACCAGGATCCCCAACACATAGTCAACATGATTTTTGGAGGATCTTCTTCATACGAGTCCAGACGTCATCTGAAGGCCATGGAGCAAGAGGTCAACCTAGTCGAATCTCCGACTGTAATCAAGCACTCGAAGTGGTCGGACACCACAATTTCCTTCAAAGAAAGACGATCGCCCCATCCCATCGACTCGACCGGTAGGTTCCCTATCGTTGTTGAACCAACCATTAATAATTGTCGGGTTAATCGGGTCTTAGTAGATGGGGTAGTTCTTTGAATATATTATTTGTGGGAGCTTTAGAAGAAATGCAGTCCCCATGTCAAAAGTGAAACACATGAAATATGCTTTTCATGGCATAGTTCCGGTTCTACCGCTAAACCGATAGGACAAGTTTCCTTACGATTCACGTTCGAAAGCGACAACTTCGAGCAGAGAGGATTCCGTTTGATGTAGTAAACTTGAATCCGCGATACAACGGAATTCTCGATCGACAAAGATTAGCAAAATTCTTGATAGCCACGCATTACGGTTATCAAAGTTTGAAAATGCCGGGGCGAAGGAGTCATCACTATTCGAGGAGATCGAAAATGGCTTATGTATGCGATCGAAATCCTTTGCCTTTGGTTGATGAACTTCCGACGAGAGAGGTTAACCCGACTCCCATGCGTGTCAAGCACTCGAGGCCAAAGATGACACCCAAACCATCCGACCGGACAAAGGAGGTACCACTCGACAAAAGCGCTTCCGGACGGCGTCAAGTCGTCACATGGGTCAGACATCCGGACCCAACCGCCAGAAGATTACGGTCGGGCAAGACTCGACCCTAAATAGGAAGAGTCGCTCGTCTCCTTCCTCCGAGCGAATCGGGGCGTGTTTGCCGGCAAGCGTCCGATATGCTCGAGTCCCCGGAGGTGATCGAGCATGCTTGCTCTCGGCGACAAAAACCGATCAGCGAAACTACGAGGTTTACTTTTGATCGGAAGGAAGCAATCCATCGGAGATTGACAAGCTTCTCAAATTTGGATTTATTCGTGAAGTCGACCACCCACGGTGGCTTGCCAATCTGTAATGGTTAGAAAAACAATGGGAAATGGCGAATGTGTATCGACTTTACAGATCTTAATAAGGCTTGTCAGAAGGATGACTTTCCTTCCTCGCATTGATCAATTGGTAGACTCTACTTACGGGTGCGAGTTACTAAGTTTTTAGATGCGTATTCGTGGTACCACCAGTTAGTATGTGTAAAGAAGATGAGGAGAAAACTTCCTTCATCACTCCATATGGCACTTCTTGTTATATTAAGATGCCATTTGGTCTCAAAATTTGGTGCAACTTTTCAAAGGTTGATGCAAAAACCTTTAGTCCACAAATCGGTCGGAATCTAGAAGCTTACGTTGACGATCCGTCGTAAAGACCACCAATTTGGCGACCACATTCCTAACTTACAAGAAACTTTTAATAACTTGAGAAGACATAACCTCAAGTTAAATCCGGAAAAGTGTGTGTTCGAGTTTCACTGAAAACCTTTCGGTTTCCTAGTTTCGCTAGAGGTATTGAAGCAAATCTAGCAAAAATTGCGGCCATCGACGGATCGCCCTCCGACCATGAAGAAGGAAGTCCAAAACTAACCTATCAGTATGGCGTTAAGTCGTTTCATAGCAAGGTTAGGGGAAAAAGGATTACCTTTCTTTAAACTTCTTCGGAAACATGGGAGTTTTGAGTGGACTAAAGAGGCAAACGATGCCTTTGAGGAACTTAAAAAGTACCTTACAAGTACCCCGGTTTTAGTTTCTCCGAGATCGGGAGAAACATTGCTAATTTACGTGGCAGCAACACCACGAGCACGATTAGCGGTGTCTTGGTTGTAGAAAGGATAATATCCAACGACCGGTCTATTACGTAGGCGAAGTCTTACATGGACCAAGGAAAGATACCCACAGTACAAAAGTTGCTCTATGGCCTCCTTATGTCTTCAAGAAAGCTAAGGCACTACTTTCAGGCCCACAAAGTGGTCGTACCTACCGGATATCCTCTTGGTCAAGTCCTTGGAAACAGGGAATCATCAGGACGAATAGCCAAATGGGCGGTCGAGCTAGGGCGTTCGATCTCCATTTTATTTCACTTAACACAATAAAGTCCGTGCAATAGCGTAATTCATTGCCGAATGGACAAACCTCGAACCCACCCAAGGACCCGAGTACGAACACCACGACAGTGGACATTGTATTCGACGGTTCCTTGATGTTACAAGGATCGGGGTGGAGTGGTCTTGATATCCTCTTGGCGAACACATCAAGTACGCCATCCAGTTAAATTTTCCTGCCACCAATAATGTGGCAGAATATGAAGGTTTACTGGCAGGACTCCGAGCAGCTCGTTCGCTCGGGATTCGCAGATTACTAGTGAAAGGCGATTCTCAACTAGTAGCGAATCAAGTGGGGAAAGAGTATCAATGCTTGAGTACCAAGATGTCATCTTATCTGGCGGAAGTACGAAAACTCGAAAAGCACTTCTTCGGTTTTCAGATCCAACATATTCCTAGAAAGGAAAACTTTCTGGCAGACCAGTTGGCACGGATGGCCTCCACGAGGTCGACCGTCCCGCCCGGAGTTTTTCTCGAGCAACTCAATTCACCCTCGGTAGTTGAGCCTTCCGAGAACATACATGATTCTTTGCAAGTTGAACAAACTAATCAAGGGAACATGGATGCTCCACAGGTCGTTGACGGTTGGCGCTGTCACGATCAAGGTAGAGACTGGATGACATCGATCTACAATTATCTTCAGCATGACACAATTCCAGAAGATGATGTAGAGGCTGATCGTATAGCACGAAAAGCCAAATCATACACTCTAATCGAACGTATCTTGTATAAACGAGGATCTCATGGAGTGTTGATGAGATGCATATCTCAAACGGATGGCATTAGATTGCTAAGCGAAATCCATGAAGGTGTCGTGGAGCACACCATTCCTCTGAGAACCACGGTCGGTAAAGCCTTAAGCAAGGCTATTCTTGCCAAGCGCCTTCATGATGCAAAAGAGCTTGTGATGAAGTGTGTACAATGTCAGTTTCATAGCCGACAAGTACACCAGCCAGCACAAGCCTTACAAACAATTCCTCTTTCTTGGCCTTTTGCAACCTGGGGACTGGACATTCTGGGACCTTTCCCAAGAGCACCCGGGGGCTTCGAATTCCTTTTCGTCATGATTGACACGTTTACAAAATGGATTGAAGCCGAGCAAGTCGTTAAAATAACAACTGAGGCCGCTAAGAGATTTCTCCTGAAAAATGTGATCACGCGATTTGGTGTACCCAGTCGTATCATCACAGACAATGGTTCCCAGTTCTCCAACAGTCAATTCCAGGAATTCTGCGATGAACTTGGTGTCAAAGTTCATTTTGCTTCTGTTGCTCATCCACAGAGCAACGGAGTAGTTGAGCGGGCTAATGGTATCCTTATGCAGGGGATCAAACGCCGAGTATTCACCGATTAATCAAGCGGTCGGGAGCTTGGGTTAAAGAACTTCCCTCGTGTTATGGGCGTTAGAACCACGACCGATCGTCGCGACCGTGAAACTCCATTCTTTTTGGTTTATGGTCTTTGAAGCCATGCTTCCTCCGTAACTCAAAATTGGCTCTGCTTTCGAACCGATCGTTTTGACGAAAATGATCGATTGAGCAACGACTTCGGCAGCGTCGATTTCCTTGAAGAACGCGAAACCAAGCCCTTATGCGATCGGCGGTCTACCAACAAGCCATGCGAAGGTACCATAGTCGTAAGGTGCAAACCGCAGATCTTGTTGTAGGTGATCTGGTTCTCTAAAAATTGAGCCAAACAAATCGCAATAAACTTTCTCCTAAATGGGAAGGTCCTTACATCGTGGTCGAAGTCACCCGACTGTGTTCCGTCGACTAGCTATGTCGATGGGCAAATTTTGTCAAATTCTTGGAACATCGATCAATTGCGTAAGTTCTATGTTTAATTTTCATTCTTTCATTTCTTTCAATTTCAATTTCACTAAATTTATTGATTAATTAAGAAGTGCAACCTTGCTTATATATATACACCTACATTCTGGTCGTTTATTATTGTTAGTCCAGTGAGAAGACATTTTTCTCTCCGATATCCTTTTTAAAGATCTCTGATACTCTATGGTCCTCGTCGTGAGCATTTTTCTCAAATGATTCCCACACGCGACTATACTCTTTTCTTAAAGAAAAATGAGTAATCAGAGCGCCACACAACTAACTATCTCATGAATGATATGCTTACGATTACGAAGATTATGCTTCATTATTTCAAGATTACGGTCTATTCTTGTCAGCCATTGGTGGGACACGGAAAGCCTCCTAGTCGAAGTCTCTCCTTTTCAAGACGTGGTCACCTTGCTAATGGAAGGAGCTTCCTAGCGACGGTTCTTTTCTTACGATCCTCGCTACGATCGGATATAGAATTTGAACACGTTTCAAAAAATGTATGTCGTATGCCTTGTGTCTTAGCATTAGTTCCACTGGACTATGGGACAATAGATATAAACAAAGTTCACTTATAATCTGTTGCATACATATTTGCATTTCTTCTTATGTCAAGTTTGACAAAGTCTTTTTCCGACCATATATAGTGTTTTTGATTGGTATTTCCATTATGACAAACAACGATCTATAACTAGTCGAAATAAATGTTGGTCTGACCACATTTGATTTCCTAGTACTACAACGATCAGTTTTGTCTTACATATCCAAACATACCTTCAAAAACTCACATACAAGGTTATGACCTCTTTTCTATTCTCTTTCTTGGCTCACTGCTTGTACAGGAACGTTCTTCTACTATAAAGCGATCGGGGCTAGGAAATATCGAGAATTTTAAAAGTCAAACAGGATAAACAAAAGCTTTGTCAATGACATAAAAGGTAAGTTTTCATAGATATTCAAATATTTTTACACTTGCAGAACCTACTCTAAGAAATATTCCCAAATTTAACTCATCGCTTTGTCGGAGATTCCACCTCCATCTCCTCTACAACTATATCTCCGAGTGGCCCGAGTTCTTCCATGAACTTGGTCGCCTCCTCAGTGGGCGTTGAAGTCTTCTTTAACAGCTTGGAGATCTATGGAGGGTCGGAAGCTTTCGGTTTGCCAAAGCAAAACTAACTCCACTTGCAACGCCTGTTTTTAGGGCCTAGGCATAATTCGTCCGAGTAGTTTTGAGCAGAACTTTAAGGTCCTCTAGAAGTTGACCCAAATAGTTCATTTTCTCTATTGGATCTCCTAAGGAAGGCAAAGCTTGATCCTGATCCCATATCAAAGATCATCTTGTTCAAAGCACGAATCTTTTCATCAATATTTTGAGCAAGAGCCGCCTCCTTATCCTGCTCAAATTTCAGAGTTTTCTTTACTCTGTTCAGCATTTGCGTTTGCTCTGCAAAAACAAATCAGTTAATGAACACAAGCATAATTGAAGGAAAAATCAAGTTTGCGACATATTACCTTCATTTGTTTTGCTAAGTGTTTCATATTTGGTCGTTGCTTCAGCGATCAACCGGTCTTTGGCTGAACTTGCTTTAGCAAATGACTGGTCTTTAGCTTTTATTTCTTCTTCAAGAAGAGCTGTCTTGGCTTTCTCAGCCACAACCTCCTCTTTTATTTTCTCCAGATCTATCGAATACGATAAGGGAGAATAATTGTAGAGGAGCAAAGTATTGAAGAAGAAACAAAAGTTTAAAAGGGAAAAGTTCTTTTACTTTCCAACTCGGAGTGCTTTTGCTCCAAGTCCTTAACTCACTGGGTCAGTCCTCCGATCACAGCAAAGTTCTCGACCAAATGCTACACAAATAGCATTCTCTTTCTTAAGTTTCTTATAAACTTTTTAAAGAAGAACTGGTCGTAGAATACTTACCCGAATTGCTTGGTCATTATAACCAGCAAAAATCGAATCAGGGTGCATCTTGAGTTGAGTATCCGATACTTTCTGCCACGCCTCATCAAGCTCCTTATCCTCGATAAATCGGGGACGAAAAGGGAACTTGTTAGGTTGGGAAGAGTTATCAACAGTGATCGGAACCTGTTGAGACCTCTCAGAGGCATCTACCTCCACAGAAGGGGTTTCAATCACCAAAGGATCCAACTCAACCGTTGCCCTTGTCACCGCCGGGGCTTTTTCGACCACTACTTCCTCAGGAACATTGTCCTGAGAAGTGCTCTGGTCGGGAACTTCCACAGGTGCCAGGTCCTCAGGAAGAACATGGTCGGAAACGACCGGAACACCAGAAGACCTATGCAAACCGAAGATGGGAAGTTCAAAGTATCAAATCATCAAGGAATTATTAAAGGTACATACTTATACGACCACTTTCATTTGTACATACCTTGTTAATCTCCGGGATTTGACTCTGAAACGCGCAAGAGAGAAATCTGTGCCGCTAGCCTTCCTTTTCTTCTCCTCCAATTTTGCTGGTTCTGGACCAGCAGGGTTGTTGGAACCCTCACATCCTCCAACAAGATGTCGGAAGCTATGTCCTCGACCCGGTTCATCAAGGTCCGCATTCCCGACTATCCGGTGAGGGAGTGGTTTCATCAACCTCCGGATCGCTTGTTTCATTAATAACCGTAAGGTCGTGCACGACCACTCTGAGTCTGACCTCATGATTACATTCTGCGGGCCTTGAGCTTATCCACCTAAATCAAAGAACAAATTTGATTGGGTGAAGAAATCCTTTATCTAAAAAATTCGTACATATATGATTCCGAAATGTTCTATTACCTCGAGGGATTCATCTCCTTCAAGTGCCTCACGACTCGGTCGGAACCAAGGTGGGATGTTGATCCTCACCAGATTGTATGATTCGCAAACCGACCGACTGCAAATGTAGAACACGATTGGAAATCTGGTGGGATATATGTATATACGTGGTAAAAGGAATTTTTGATTAAATTACCTTAAGCCTTGCGTCTCCTTCAATAGGAGTTGCGGCTAAGATCTTGGGGCATTCAGCCTTTTCTCCAGGCTCCCCCGCACAGATTAGCCTGACTCGTTCTCTAATTACCCTATAGGAAAGAACTTTAACAGAAGGAAGAATAGACAAATTTTAAGGTAACACATTAATCAAATCAAAATACCGATCGGAATGTATCTCTAAGACTTACCACCTTCTGGAGCAACTTCATCACAATCAAGGCACTAGAGCAGGGAATGAGTCCGGAGCTTCAATGGGCTAATCTGGCGAGAGGTAAAATCCCTCACCACATGCCACGAAGTCAGGCCCCTGACTCGCAAGTCATAGATAGCATCCGCCCATCTTTTGACTATCCCTGTCTTCTTTACGGTCTCCTTCCACTTGGGATTTTCACTTGCTCTAGTTTCGGCGAAGTAGAGGCCATCGTCTTTCGTAACCGTCATGTAAAACCAGTACTTTTTCCATGATGACCACGAAGATTTCGCGTACATGAGGATGTACTCATCGGCCTTCTCGTCATGAAGGCGCAATGTGCATTCCCCAGAGTCGCTTCAGATTTTGCCGCATGATTTTCCCATCACCATGCGGTAGAAATAACTAAAGAGCTTCAAGTTCGGTTGTATTCCCAGATATGCCTCGCATAAATATGCGAAAATCTTGATATTTGCGATCGAATTTGGGGCCAAATTCACTAATTCCACCCGTAATGTTCAAGAACGCGGAGAAGGAATTTGTGTCTGGTAATCTCAAATTTCACATTCGATGTAGGCAAGAAAACAGGATTTCCTCATCTTCACGGCTCGGAAAATGCTCTCCGATCGCGGTCTCCAATTAATCGATTCCTATCTGGGAGCATTCCCATCTTCGCCAAAGCCTCAAGCCTTTTCTTGCCCAATTCCGAAGGCAACCACTTTGTAATCTACTCCGACATGGCGAAAATCCTCAAGGATGAGTAGTGAAAGTTGGAGACTTCGTGGTCGGAAGAACAAAAAACTCTAGAGGATTTCTACGAGAAGCTAAAGGAATCGAAGGGCATTTTGGAAGCATAAAAATTCTAAGATCTCGGCGAGAGGAGATTTTATAAACTTCCGATACTTTCAAGGATTCCCACAAGAGTCCAAACCGACAAAAAGCCTCTTTTGCTCAAAAGAACAGAGGAACTCTTCGTTTCCCAAGGCAAGTTCTCAACTTTAAAGTGAACATGCAGACCACTTCAGATACCACGACATTAAATGGGTTCGCCTCGATATCGATTTCATCGGAAAAAGGTATATACACGATCAGTTCATTTAAAGTTAGGGGCTAGCCGACGAGGATTAAAACCTCTATGTATTATTTTAATACATAATAAAAGACCATACGTCTTCATGGTCGTAACCCTAAGACTAACGACCTCCACGGTCGTTAGTATTCTAAAGGTTACTTAATGGGTACCACGTTGGATGAGGCTTTGTGCCTAATCCCGACCGATAACCGCGTAAAATTACCGGCGGTATTTCTTATCGTATGATGAATGGAACACATGTTATACGATCCATTCCACGCGATGGTACAACCACGAGACATCGACTATTAACCACCCTACGGTTAAGCTCTTCACAGCAACCGCAAGGAAGTTAGCACGTTGCTAACTGCTCCACCGTTCCGACCGGTCGTAACGTTTCACCAGGGACATCTTCTCCAGGAGTAACTGCCACCTCTTCGGAAGTTATTTAAAGGTGAAGCGCACAAGACACAACAAGACCAAGACCAACAAAGACAAGAACAACGACAGATCAACAAGAATACACAGAAGCCTAAGCGGTGGAATTAGAAGCTAGATAATCAGACTTAGACTCATATTCTAAGTCGATTACGATGAGACATTCCCCATTCGGTGTAATTCAGGTAGTACTTAGCCACATCTTGTAAAACCCAGTTCATATCAATAAAGAGCGACCCCATTCCATTCCGGGATATTCCACGTCATTTTCCTCGTTCATTTTAAGTAAGATCGGCGATGTAAAGGTACTACTGACCGAGGTACTACCGCCAAGGTAGTTAGAGTCGAGATCCGAGTCGGATCGATTTGCCTCGAGTAGGATCGAATCAGTAGATCGAATCGTAGAATCGGCGATTCTACTGGATTTGTAAAATACACATATTTAACATCTATACTATAAGTTTGTATGATTGTTATATGGTTTACCACTTGCATGTTCCTTAAAAGTAGCTAGACATACTCCAGAATAAAAATAGCTTATCATTATCAAGCTCAAGATTGCTCATGCCATAATATAGATATTTGTACTAGCATTACCACCTTGATACAATATTTTGCATGCTCCTTATTTATTTATAGTTTCATTCTCAGAAATTAATATCAACAAATTTTGCTCTAAAACAAAATATCAGCAAAGCCTGGCCTCTAAAAAAAATTGCCCTAAGTCTCTACGAGTAGGATCGACAGTGAGATTTGGATCGACAAGCTGTCATGGGTTCGTAGAACCGTAAGACTCTAAGAGTAGGATCGCGATCCTACCTACCTTGAGTAGGATCGGATCGGCAGTAAGACTTGGATCGAAAGGCTGTCGTGGGTTCGTAGAGTCGTAAGACTTTAAGACTTGGATCGCGATCCTAACTACCTTGACTACCGCAGGCAAATGAAAGGTACTACCGATTGTCCTAACAATGAACAGAACAAAAACTGCAAAAGTCCTACAACCGGTACTACCGTTGTGTTAAGTGAGGTATTACCACATAGCGGTACTACCGGCTAATAACCTGCGGTACTACCGATTGTCCTGGAGTTCGTCCCGACAGCTAAAAAACCAAAACTAAAATTGGCACAACTTATGATCTACTTGGGCAAACTCGATGAAACTTAAAGCACAACTTCTCTAAGATATTAGGAACCTATTCCAATCAAAGATCGCAGAGATCCATGCCAAGGTTCCTTCCTTTTTCAGTTTGAGAGAAGTCTGTTCGAAGCGTACCAAAACCAAAAGCGAGATTCAAGAGATTTGGAACTTGCTCGTGGGTGGATGATCAACAATATGATCTCAGATATATACCCACTTGTCACAGCAAGCCAAAGCACAGCAAGAGCACAAGAGAAAACTCACAGATCTAAGAAAGCCCCAAAAACAGCAAATAAATAATAAGAACACAAAGGACTGATCTTGAGCAATCTGGTTGGATTGATTGAGATAGATGGATGAATGTTGTTTCTGACCACTCCAATCTAGGAGGACAAAGCTCAACTCGTGAGCACTCACTCTCAATCCAAACCCTAGAACCTAGCTCTCCCCTCTTTTCTCCTCAAAACCCTAAACCAAAATAGGGCAGCACAAATGGGGTTGGCTCTGGCGGCTCTCCTCCAGCGGCAGCAGCCAACACCCCTCTATTTATATGGAGGCCAAGCATCTAGAGAATATTCCATTAGGGCACCCATTAAACCCTAACACACAATGGGTTAACACAACGCACGTATCTCAAAGCGCCGTCTTCATCATCATCTTCGATTGGCCTAAACCGCTTCACCATGCGTTGACCCGCGCCGCGGTTTAGCCAAAGGCCACCAATGCGGTATTTGGTGAAATTACCAAAATACCCCTTCTCGATCCTTCTCCAAGAATCGAGTCCACAGATCGTGAAGCAATCCTATGCTTCGCCACGTGTAGGTTGATCAACGGCTCCATGTCGTCAAGTCTCTCCTGTCCGGATCCCACCGGCACCACTGAGCACTTGCAACGACTCCCGCGCCGCTTGATCCAACCAGCTGCACCAAACCGCCCGTTCGGTCATCCATGTCCATTACGCACCCGCTTGAGTCCTCGACCTCACCCAAAGCATCCTTGATCGTTCGGACCTCACTCTCCAAGCTTAGTCCCGATCCTCCTCGCCACGACCGTCATAGACACGCAAGCACACCGCATGACAATAGACCAAGAAACTATTTCCGGGAACAAGTTCTTCACAACTTGACCCACGTTAGCGAAAACATGCATCATGCAACACATATGTAATGATCAACATGAACTTGACCAAACCCAAAATCAAATCTCCAATTGAAACAATATTCGGCTCAATTCATTCCACAAGCGGTACTACCGCCATGTATCCACCGGTATTACCGCAACGCGGTCATACCGCTCAATCAACTGCGGTCGTACCGCTACCTGGAGAAATACAAAATATCCAAAAACATCCTCTCTGGAAATTCCATACTGCACACACGCGGTCATTCCGCCATGCGGTACTACCGGCAACCAAAGCCCAGTCGTACCGCTCCTCAAGAAAACCAAAGCTCCTCTGTTCCTCAAGAACACCTCCTCTGGAATTTTGCAACCGCCATGTCACAATCGGTGCTACCGAGTAGCGGTACTACAGCCTTTATCCATGCGGTACTACCTCTCCACTTAAACGCTCAAAAGCCTCAAACCAATCTGGGTCGTCCGATTTCAATCTAACGCCACAAGAAAACCAATGCGGCCAAGGACTCGCGGTAGTTCCGCTCACTCTCTTGCGGTCATACCGTCTCCAATAGTACCGCGGATTCAAACCCGGTACTACCGATTTACCTGACTCTTGCTGAAAACTCCAGATTTCAACAAACTCTCAAAGCAATTGCCAATTGTCTCATCACCTAAGATCATGAGCATGTCCACATGACATCCACAATGTCCTCATGACATCCATAGGTGTTCATCAAAGTTGTAGCCGTCCCGTCCAGCAACTGCATCTTCAGCATCACGAGGATCTTGAAACTACAAAGTTAGCATAGTAGCTTATATTAGCAGTTTCAGCATCGCGAGGATCTTGAAACTACAAAGTTAGCATAGTAGCTTATATTAGCAGTTTGTGCCCCGAAGTATTTAGCAATAGAAAGGCCTTATTCAAGGACAAAACAAAACAAAACAAAGGGGCCTTTTGGATGAGGTATTTTTTGGGAGTATATTACCTCAAGAAAAGCATAACTAGGCGGCCTCGGAGGAATCTTCAAGTCAATATCAACAACATGGCCGTACTACATGAATAGAATAAGGTTGATAATATTAGACCCTACACAAAATCATACCCGAAAAAACAATATATCTTGACTTGAGATTGTTGAAAGCAGTAGAAAACCAACTAGGAGAATGCCAGAGGCACCATGGTCTTCAAATCAGTAGCCTTTTCTGTTTTTTTAACGACTGTACTATATTATCACCTTAATACAACCCATTAAATAGCATAATTCATACAAGACTTAAATTATTTAGGAGCAAGAGATCTAAGATATGCAGGATAACCACCACACCACGGAATTGAGTCTAAATACCGCGAAGTAACAGATAGCCCTAATGCAGCTTTCTTATTTTTAGTTTTTTTTACAGATTATACAAGCAAATAAATTCCCGACCTTGTAGAAGAGATCCTCCACCTCCTTTTAAAACTCTTTTAAAACTCAGAAAATCAAATAAAATAATAACTTTATTAATCATATTTTTGGTAATAGAACTTTGGGATGTTATAGTAGTCTAGAGTTCGCAATGAAGCATTTAAATCACCTAGACATAACCTTGCACTAGCCCGGTGAATAAACGCTCTCACTTCTCCTAGGTACTCCCCCGTCTTAGTGAGATATTCAGCATTGTATCGGCAAGCTTTGTTCCCAATGCTTTGGTGAAGGGAGCCCCTTCGAGCAAGCCTACCCGGTCATGCTCGTACTACTGCGGCCTACCAACATGCAAGGCTAGACCTAGACAACTAAATTAGCTAATACTACCCCAGTTCAACCATGTGGTTGTATATGCCTAGGTTGGATATACCAGTGTTCGGTCCGTAATCGACCCGGGCGAGGATCTCTCCCTATCTACTTGTGAGATACATCTCTCACACTTCTTAGTTCATAATATAACTCGTCCACGTCATAGACTAGTTTTTGTTTTCATTTTTATATAAAAATAACAGAGGTAACCCCTATGGACCACATTTCTAATTCTCTCAAATCCATACTCATACTTTCAACAATTATTCAATTTTAGCGAAACTAGAGCCCGACTAAACATCTATTCGAAATTCCTAATCGAAATACCCAAATTGACATCATCTATTGCCCAAATCATATCCTAAAGGATACAACAGTAAGGATATCAACATTTCAAGGAGGATCATGCATATAATAGGAATTAAACTACCGTTATCCCCAAATATAGCAATTTTAACCAAACATACACACATGCATAACAGATTTTGCAAAATGAAATACGATAATTGAAATAATGAGATCAAAATGGTCAAAAGAGGTTCTTACCTTGCTCTGGTATTTCTGAATATGAGGATGGAGGGTCGTCGAATATTTTGTTTGCGTTCCTGGCGTCTATTCAAAAGAGCCAATAACAAATCACAAATGGAAAACAATTTTCAATAGCAACAAAATCCAAATATTTTCATATATTAAGACAGAGCATGATTTTATTTGAATTTTAAAAATATTCATTCAATTTGGAATTCATATCCAAATGTTTGCTCGGTTTGAAAAATCATGAAATGGTAAAATGAGTGACGTCAAAAGCGTATTTTATTAAACTTATGCTTTCCAATAAAGAAATCATATTTCCTTTATACTGAAAAAGGATTTTTTTCCCCATTTTTACATTTTTTCGGATTTTATTAACTTACATGTGGGCCCCACATGTTAGTCTCTTGGATTTTTTTTATTTTTGATTTTATTTAAAAAAACAGTGACGGTCCTATGTGTCATAGACTCATTAAAAATTAACTAAATGATTAAACATAATTCGACTTTAACCTACTGACCGGTGGGTCCACTTGTCAGCCTCTTGGTTTTAAAACACGTTTTAAAACCAAAAACAGTGGATGGGTCCCACATGTCTGTGATTCATTTACTAAACACTTTTAAAATTAGATTTTTTTTATTATATTTTTAGCGCCATGGGCACTACTAGTGAAAATGGCATAAACGCCTCGATCTACTCTAATTGAAGGATGTTTATGCTCTAGTAGCTTACCACCATCACGTGGTGGGTGTCAATGAAGTCGGGGAAGGTCCACGGTGGTTGGTCATTGGTGAACAAAGGTGGCGGTGTTGGTGTGCACGACAACAACACTCCTCAGAAGAAATGTGCTGAAATGGAGCACGAAAACAACTTCAGGAGTTCACATAGGTGAGGAAAACGACCTTGATGCAGTTGAGGACTCACCGGAGAAGACTAGGCGTCAATGGCAACACAACGACAGAGAGGTCTATGATGAGGCTCGGTCTGGGCGTCAATAGCTGCAAGGGACCACACGAGCAGGTTCAGGGAGGTGAGGTGATGCTCAAACTGACCATGGAGCGGTCAGGGACTCACCGGGCACGGAGATCTCTGGAGGCGACAGTGGTGTCGGAGTTGGAGAAGACGACACAGTTGGGGAGCAACATTGCACCGGAAGGAAGAACAAGTGAGGGGTTTGAGTGAGTAAGCAAGGTGGAGTAGAATGACGAGCATGTCGCGGAGTTGGCTCACTACGAAGCTTGGGCCTCAATGGAGCATGTGCACCGAAGCTTGGGACGATGACGTGTTCTAGCTGATATAATGGGAGAAACTTACCAGCGAGAGAGAAAATGGAAACAGTAATGAAAGCTAAAAGTTTTGACACGGTCAGGGAGTCTTCAAGAGGTGAGACGAGGACAAGACGCTCCATGGGAAATCGTGGCCGGGCTCGGGTTTTCGTGAGTTTCTAGCGCGGCGACGATTCTTAGGGGGAGCAAACTATTGGGTAGAGCAGGTAAGACAGGGCAACTCCGGTCATCTCCCGTGGGCGTGCGAGGATGAGCAGAGTAGTGCCGATGGGCGAAGCGGTCTCAGAGCGCTTCTGAGGCGGAGGCGACGGGGACATGCACGAGGTGGAAGAAGACTACTGACACGCAGGCTCGGTGTGTCAGCATGAGGGGGTGGGGCACTGGTGTGGGCTGGCTCGAGCGCAAAGAAATGGGCCGCGCTGGTTTCGGCCCATTAGCGTGCGGTAGATTTGAATGAAGTTTGAAATTTCCAGAAAAAGGGCTGAGAGTTGGACGAATTTTTAAATATGGCAAACGAGCTCCAAAAATTGTAAACATTTTTGGAGGCTCCAGACACAGTGTAGTTTATGGTGAAATTTTTCCAGAATTTTATGTATTATGTATTTTTCTTGAAAATTCTTTCAAGCTGCTGTTTGAATGCAAATTCAATATTTGATTTATGGAAAATTCAAAATCATGCTCAAAAATGCTTTCCCACTTTATTAATAGTACAAATATCACAAGGTGGATTTTTGGGATGTTACACTAAGGGTCTGCCTACCACCGTGTTCACCGAATTCTGGACTAGTCTGAACGTCCTTGACACTCTCGCTCATATTGTTAGGATATAATCTCCTATGTTAGGCAAGTGGGTCCTATGTTAGGAAAGAGGATCAGACTCATTATTAGCCTTCCTTATGTGCGGATCATTGTCGTGTGTGTCACTCCTGCTGCACGTCCCCTAGCATGTGTATTTATACTCTTGTTCGGTTAATGAGAAAGTCAAATGCTGAGTTATTCTCGCCTCCAGGAACGTAGGATGCATCATGTCCTGAAGAGAAGGATTAGGTTCTGTTTGGGACAGCCTCAGCTTCCGGCTTTCGGTCGGGAAAGTCGAAAGCCATCTCAAACGAGGTGCTTTTTGCAGCCGTTTTTCGTCGAAGCCACTTTCGGTATCAACACACGAAAGCCGGAAGCCAGAAGCGGGAAGCCGCCCGTGGGGAGCTTCCACAGCTTCTCGCAACATCCATTCCCAAATTACCCCCGAAGTTCGGGGGTAATTACTCGTCGATTGCCACTCAATAAAAGCCACCTCCCCGGCGCCCGCCCATTGAGCTCCCTCCTCCCACGCCCGCCCTCTCAGTGCCCTCCTCCCCCAGCCTCCTCCTCCCCTGGCTCCCTCTTCCCCGGCGCTCTCCTCCCCAGCGCACCTCCTTTTTCTCCTAGATCCAGATCCGCATCTCCCAGGGCACCCTCCTCCACCTCTAGCCCCTCCTCCTTCTCTGGCTCCCTCCTCCTCAGCTTCTAGAAGCTTCTTTGCTCCGCCATACGGCCTGCCTTTCTCGTTGCCGCCGCCGCGGCCTCCCCGGCCATCGCCCTCTACTCCGCCGGCTCCCGGTTCCTCCAACTCAACCCCAACAACTTCAAATCCAAGGTCTCACTCGCCTCCCAATCTCTCCTCCTCCTCCAGATCAGCTCCTCCATTTGGGTTCCTCCTAGTTGCTAGTAGGCACAAGCAGTGTATGTGTTACTTCTTCGAATTTATGTTAAATTGGCTACGCTAGAAATGTATAATTCACCTAATTATTTGTTGTAATAATTATTATTGTATTTATTTATGCAATAATTGGTTGTATTAATTATTAACTATAATAATGTTTTGTAATAATTATTTATTTGGTGCAATAATTATTATTGTATTTATTTATATAATAATTGGTTGTATTAACGCGCGTGCCAGGCCGCAATCCCAGCGGCTAGCTGCTAGCTCTCGCCTGCAGCCGCTGCCCACGCCGAAAACCGCCCATGCTACGGCGCCGCATCCAACGGATTGAACGGACGGCTCCTCGCGCTCGACGTCGCCAAGTCGGCCACGGACTCGAAAGGCAGGCCGCGCCGCGCGCACGTGTGATCAGGATCCGTCGTCGTCTACGAGCCTACGACGTGTAGCCCCTCGCGCCACGGTGCCGCGCTCGGCGCCGCTGCTTCGATCAAAATCTGCAGGTTCGCTCGCACCAACGCGCGTGGAAGCAAATAGCTAGCATCGTAGCGTGGTGGGACGACTGGGAGGGACACGTTCGGTTCCCTCTCCACGGTGAGACATGGAGGTTCTAACTTATTTGAGGATGGTAAAAATGGAAATCAACCCGCCACTGGGCCATGCATCGCGCTCATGAATTTGTTCTAGGGGTGGATAATGGATTGGCCCGGCTCAACTTGGTCAAGCTCGTTAAGAAACATAGCTTGGCTCGGCTCAGCTCGAAGCAAACAAGCAGGATAGCCAGTTCGGCTCAGTCAAACGGCTAGAGCTGGCTTATTAGGCTCGTTATTAACAATTGCACTAGTGTTAATATATACTAGTGTACGACATGAAAATGAATTCATAATTTGTATCTAAACTCAATTGCATCCAAACAATAACAATAACTAGTTAATTATGCTTAAATTTAGGTAGCGGCATGTATCTCTATTTCACCACAATCAAAAGAGTTCAAGATTCAATACTCCACAAGATCACAACTTCACAGGTTCACAACCACAAGTCCACAACCAGTCAACCAAAAGTCCATAATATCATTTAAAAGATTTCATGGTGCACATTAGACAATCCCTTTTATGTGCAAAACATGCAACCGGTTGAAAGTTGCTAACATCTAATCCACCAACTAGCATGATAGTTCACGAAGAGCTAGTAAAAACATGAAACAAAAGATCTTGAGTCTTTTTGAATGCAGCCATTGCCACCAAACAAAATATGTTCTTGTCAACTTGACCTCTACCAAACATCACCCTTGTCGTCGTCTTCTTGTAAAGGAAAATATTAATTGAGTTAGATATAATATCAACGAACTTATCGATACCAATCAAATGACTTATCCATAGGATCCAGTAGGCTTCCAGAAATATTAATAGATTGTTGCAAGATAAAGGCTTCATGTAATTGGATCACTAGAGAATACTATCTATCTATCTATCTATCTATAGTATAGAGAATTGTTAGTTGTTACCAAAAGAATTTATTTCCATTAGTTATCTAAACATGTCTCTGTAGAAACAGGTCAAGTTCTGAGCATGCTAGTGAACCAGGTGGAGCCCGAAGCGGGAGGTGGAGGTGGGAGGCCTAGGCCAGCCAGGCGAACAAGCGAGCGGTGGCGGCGTGGCGCTGTGGATAGGGTTGCACCCGCGGGTGGGTTGGTTGGCTGGTTGCGTTGCGGCTGGGCCTAGCCGCTTGCACCTGCTTTTGGATAAATCCGACGGGTTCTAGTTGGGCTAGGCTGGGCCTAGAGCCAGCCGGAAGCACTTGTTGGCTTGTTGGGTTGGGCTCTAATTTAACCGAGCTAAATAAGTTGTTCGCGAGCTGGCTCAAATTCAGCTCGTTAACTTAACGAGCAGAAATGCTAAGTCGGCTGACACGAGTTCAAGTCAAGCCAAGAAAGTTTCAGGCTTTTTTTCTACCCTAGTTTGTTCAGAGACGGTCTTGATCTGTGCCTTTCTTCCAGCCCCGGGACCGAAGGAAAGGAGCTAAGGTGACCCTCCTCGCTCAGTGGGTGGCCGTATCTTCGGAGATGTAACAAACGCTGACCATAGTTCTTCAGGAGGCATGTGATCACCTCTCCGGCATCTTTGTGTGTGTGTGTGTAATTGTGTACAATCATGTACTAGACTACCAGTACGTAGTATTATAACGTTTACATAGAACTCCGACGTACATGCGTGCATCACGCTGGAGGGTGGACCGTGCTACATGGTATGGATGGTACCGCACGTACAGAAGCTACGTTAGGTAGTCCACTCCACGCTATAAATGGACCAGACGATTCGATTTGGACGCGGCGACACGCGCGTCGTCTGGTCCTTGACGGGTCAAGCGATCAAAAATTGAGCCGCACGCGCGTAGAGGCCAACTGACAAATGATTCGACTTTTGCTGATTTTCGTGGAGGCTAAAAGCCTTTGGCCGTTGAAGAGAGAAACAGTCTCATCACAGAACTGTGAAAGCACGAAATTCTTGGGACAGTGGACTAACATAGAAGCTCGCTGTGCCGATTGTCATAGGTATTCGCCATTATTTGACCCCGACTCAAAGGCTTATGCACGAAGAGGTTGGAAATTCGCCCAATGCGACGCCCCGTATTATTATTCAGAAGGTAATCACACTTAAACATACGGATTACTATTCGTTTGTCCAGTAGAACACTACTCCAACAAATAGTAAACCATTTATCAGAGGTAACACAGCAGAACAATAAAATAGAAACTGCTCTTTATTACAACAGTTGCCACACAGATCTAAGGCTTTAAATACAATAATTTAATTACAAACATGAAAAGACACTTTCCGCTATTTCCTGCTAGGTTCCTCCGGTAGTCTCCTCGCCCCACGAGTCAAAAGGGGTGATCATCTCGCCCTGCTTCTCGCACCCAACGCCCCCGTCACCTGCGGCCTTTTCGAAACCTGCAAAAATTTCCTCATCCCACTCGGGATAACTCCCGGTTGGATCAGGATCTAAGCAAGGGAATGATAGCAAGAGTGAGTACTATAGTGTACTCAGCAAGCATTAGTAGCTAAAATACAATTGATGACTCTAACATTTCGTCCTTAGCAACGTTCTTACCTCTTCTCTTACTCTGAAAATAAACCTTAAAACTTAGGTTACAAATTTTAATTCTGAAAAGACTACTTGATTACTCGGAGAGAAGAAAAACCCTTAGCGGTTCCCGTAGACTCCAATCCAGGAGACTGGCATGAATTCATGATTTTGTATAGCACTGCGCAGGCTTGTACCACTTTACCCATAGCTATTCCGAACTCTTTATGCTAGGTACACCGTATTTCCTTTGATGCGATTTCGAGCTCAGAATACATAACGTTTTTCAGTTACGTGATTAATTTCTCCACCCATTACTTTCCGTCGGTGCTGACCTGGCCACCACCGAGTTCGGGTTATGTTTGTTGGGCCAGTTCATCCTCTCTGCACCCAACACTCCACATAGTGATATAGCACCTCTTCTTACACTACACTCACACATAATACATACCCGGTGTGGAGAGCATAATTACGTAACATGGTAGCATTTTCTGCCTATCGAAAACAGGAAAATGGTTGGCACTTAAGATACGGCCTCTGACCGAGTAAGAGTTTTGTTTGTCCTTATATTATAATCATATGTAAAGGGGTCCCACCTCTTTCCCTCTTTCATCCTGACCACGGGCCCCCTTTACCAACCGTAATATTACTCTGCTTTTCTTTCATTTCTCATTTCTCAACTCTTTTCATCTCTAACATCTTTTTCATCTTTTTCCTCTTTGACTCATTTATTTGATTTGAGTTTTGAGAAATAGTTTTGATGCAATACATATACAATAGCATAAAGTACTGTTTACATTTAATATAGCTATATTAATGAACAAGGGAGTAGCTTGCCTTCAAATGAGTAGAAAGGATTACTGTCGATAAAATTCGATTCAACTACTCTTTGCCAATAAACAAATGCTCACGCAAATATCTGACGAACGGATAATAAATAGTAAAGTAAATACTTAGTGACATTTTGGTGCTACTAAATGTATATTAGTTAAATGATGCTTTTCATTAGTGGATTTTTGTTAACAAACCCTTTTCGACTATCGTCACGTTAGCACTCCCCGCTACTGTCGCCCCAGCATACCCGTTTTAGAGTTAGTATCGATGATACACATGATCTAATGAGCTACGAGAAAAATTACACAAAAACGCATTTTAGTAAGTCTAAGAAGTTTTATTTGCGCATTTACCTCTATTTGATTTTAGTAAAGCGCGAAAGCACAACTTCAACTCTCTAAACAAACGCAGAGTTAATGAATTTAATTAATCTAATTTAGCTAAACGATTGTTAGCGAGTCAAGATTATTGGTCTAATCTAAACACATTCAAAAATTAGCACTCACATTCTTATTTCTATCCAAAACCTAACCCTATTCCCATTTTTCCTAATATACCCCTCTTCCTTTCTTTCTTTTTCCTCCAACAGGTCATACCCCTCCTCAATCTCTCTCTCTCACACCTCTCTCTCTCCTCCTCTCCATTCTCGGCCGCCCCACTGGCGCCGCCTCCTGGCCGCCGCGCGGCTCACGGGCGCCATCGCTTGATCACTTTGGTGCCTTGTCGCCCCACGGTTCCTCCACGGCCTCTCCACCGTCATTCGGCCCTGCATCTCCCTCTCCCCAGCGCCTTCTCTCCCGACCAGTTGCCCTGGCACGGCATGGCGCCGTCGCCACCTCTGTGCAGCCTCCTCTCTCGGTGTCCAGCACAGCGCGGCCTGGGGCCAGTGCCGGCACTCGACCCGCCTCTACGCGCCGCCTCGGGCCCCGTGCCTCCTAGCCCGCTACTCTCTTCTGGTTAATTTGATTTTTCATGAATTGGTTGATTTAATTTCTTACTGATGCTAACAGATGTTTGGTTGACGCGCATGTATGATGGTGGTTTGGATGCTAAATGCTTATGCATGAGGGAAATGATGATGGTGGTGGTGGTGATTCGGCTATACTTACCCTGAGGTATCACACCGCCCCCCCCCCCTGTCTCTGATCCTTATCCCCTTGACTACCTCCTCTTGCTCTGTGATGCTAAGGACTATGGCTTAGGGATGTGCAGATGTGATTGATGCATGGATTAGATTGCTTAGAATATGAATGACTGATTGGGTGAAATGTTGATGGATTGGGGGAGAGGGCTACCTTGCTGGTTCCAGTTGGGGTTAGGATGGTAGCGTCGGCTGTGATGGTCGTTGCCACCGGTGCTCTCCTTGCCCTTTTCCCCTTCTCCTTCCCCTTATGCCTCCCCTTCTCCACCAGAGAGGCTTGATATTGGCTGTGGGCTTTGGCTGTGCTGGGGGATGTTCCTGGCTGCTCCCCTTCTCTTGTGGCCAAGGTGCTAAGAATGGGGATTGGGATGGTGCTGTGATTGGTCTTATCATTGGCTGAGGTTGATCTCATCCTCAGTTGTGGTAATTTTCGTTTTTACGGTCTTCCTATTCCTATTGACCATAACCCTATTTACCTTAATTCTATTACTTCCTATTCTTGGCTGCTCCCTTCTGTGATGCACATGAGCTAAATACTTGGTATAAATGGTTATGTGGCTACCAATGTGGGCTTTCCAATTGATCGGAAATATATTGTGGGTGTTGGATTCGGTTGCCCGATGATGCTTTGAACAGAGGGCGGAAATGAATGGGAATGCATTGTTGGATTCTAATATGGTTGAGGTAAAAGAAATACGGTGGGTGTTGGCTTTCATGACACCGAATGATGAAAACCCCAGAAGTAACGGGTGCCTACTAGCTTAGGTTGGCATTGGACGACTTAATCATCAAGAGCCAATTAACTTCGGTTGATCAGGGTATTTTGGTGATTAAGGAACCGGCTGGCCTAGGTTGGTATGGAAGGCCTACTGAACTTCGGGTATACTGACGGCAACTTCCTATATTCTACTACTCACAACTACTGCTTTCAACTAAACTTGCTAACCACTTTTCTGATTTTTCTAATGAGCGAGGAAAATGGATCGCAAGATGGTTCTATAGACTGGCACTAAAAGGACGAGGAGACAAGGATGGCAAATGACTACTGCTACATGAATGATCTGAATGGATTGTAAATTAATAAATTGTTACCAAAACAATGCAAGCTAGTGTAAAATAATTTTTTGTAACAAGTATCATGTTTGCAATATATTACTTATATAATAATGGATTTATTGAGATGATGCTAATGATGATGATGATGATGTAATGATTATGATGATAATGATATCGATGCACTGATCTTACCTTGATTCATATTGGCATTTGTGATAATTACGTGTTTAAAGAAGTTGAGATTATGAGCTGATTAACGATTGACGGATTTTTATTAGACATTAATTACCGATTACTGTTGTTTAGATTAGATTAATTACGCGGGTTCTCACACCCAACCACGTACTGATTGCTGCCTACGCCGCTGGATTCTATGGCATGTAGTTTTCTTCTGAAAATTGGTGAGAACATGTGTTTGGGTTTGGCAGACGGTGGCCACAGAAAAAAAAAATTATCTCTGTAGTGATAACCTAATCCTGATGGGATCATGTTGATCGAGACGAGGGCAAAATAGTCTAATCCATATCATCCACCCTGTAGTTGGGCAATCCCAACTCTTTGGGATTAGAATTTAGATCTGACATATACGACCACTCACTAAGAGCATCTACAACAGTCCACGTCAGTTGTTACTAAGAGGTTGCCACATCAACATTTAGATGATATGGAGGAGAGAATGTGAGGAGAGAAGGTGATGTTGTTTCTAGATGAAGAAACTAGCAAATTATTAATACCAAAACACAATAAACAACTAAATACTGTATTGAGACTTACTTGTTACCTAAAAACGCGTTTTGTGGATCCCACTGTCTTAAAGCAAAATATACATTAGATCATTTGTGCAGCCCGACTTCATTATTGATATGATAAATGAGCTAACACATGTAGGCCACAAAGTTGTACTTCATTATTGATCATCAAGAATTATGCACACTTATAGCAATTAAAGTCTTAGATACAAGCTCAAGAAACAATCCATTGGAAGACTTGTTTCTTTTTATTAGATTAAGTACTCTCTCTTCTCTTAGTAATAAGCTAAGAAACAAACTATTGTAGATGCTCTAAGGATTGAGGCCTAGCTAGAGCTCATAAGCAGTTCCACATTAATTAACTCGTCATGTTTAGATTCGCGTACATGTGCAATCAGTTCGGAAATTTGAATTAATTGGAGTAGTGGCCAGGCACCTGTGCGACATGCACAATGAGTTATCAGTGAGGGACCCGGCCATATAAATACGGTCGTGCACAGGGACTCAGTGAATATCCTAGTACTATATATTAAGAGCATCTGATTTTTTTTTTAATTCTAGTAGGCAGGATGCCTACCGAGATTTAACTAAGCTGGGTAGGATGGGGGCGGTGATATGCCCTAGAGGTAATTATAGAGATGATTGTATCACGTCTATGTTTATGAGTTATTAAATAAATGTTATTGAACATGGTGTTGGATTGACCCACCTTAAGACACTATTGAGATTGTTATAATTTTATGTGTCATCAGTTGGTCTCAAGCAAAGATGATGTATAATTCTTAGACCTAAGATTAGCATGGTTTCCTACATGTGTAATAGTACACTTAGGGGTTGCCAAACGCTACTCCATAACCGGGTAGTTATAAAGGTAGCTTTCGGGTATGCTATGAAACATGCGGAGGAATGTGACTGGTCGGATATGGGATTTACCCCTCCTAATATAACAGGAGAGATATCTCTGGGCTCCTCGATGTGGTCAGATAAAGAAAGTACATGGCTATGCCACTAGTAGTCGAAGAGTCGACCACATGAAGTTATCCGTCACTTGATCGAGAAAGTATTGAACAGTTCATGTATCCCATAATCTCACCTAGAGTTCAACCAGATATCATGAGGCAAAGAGAGAATACACGAAAAGGTCATTCCGTTCGATCAGATACGGACTAGTCGTATGTAGATACGAGCTGGTCGTAGACTGATCGAACATAATCGCTAAGTGGTCGAAACCTGGTCGTAAGGAGTTACGAACTGGTCGAGACCAAATATGAGTTGGTCGTATAGAGATACGAGCTAGAAGTTAGTGATAAGGACTTGGTTGTAGATCATATTGCATTAAAGTCCGTCCGATATAATTTATGTGTATTCGAAAATCGTTATGTCCTGCTAGGAACCGCTAACGACTCGTAGTTGAAAAGGGTTTCCAAGTCACAACCGATTACACATGAACCTAACGGGTCATACACATAACGAGTTGGAATAAACGTGTTCAGATAGGATCCGTCATGGGCTCTATATGAGGAGATGCATGAGGCTGTTGGGAGGTGTACGAGATGACGTGAGTTGCTCCACTGAAACTCTAGTCGCCATATTCTCGAGAGATCCCTGCCGTGCGAGTTGGTGCTAGCACACCAGCGTGCGGTGTTCTATCCCTGGACGTGTGGATACTGTAGAAGCAATGATGCGGTTGCTGCTGCGCTCAAGGACGATCCACGACTTTGCTAGGAATGATATTGATTGCTGGAGGAGATGATCGACTACGTTGAACGATCAACTACACTGAACGATCGACTACGACCACTTCATCGACGCACTCTACGTTGGATCAGGCTACTCCAACTCTTCTTCTGCTGCATTGCGCGTCTGCTGGTAACGATCTATAATCTCTTGCTTGCATGGCATTCTGGTTTACATGGTGGAATTTTTGATTGCCAACTAGTGTAGCCTACCCGTATCCCTTCAGGATGCTCAAGCAAAAACTAAGACCAAGAAGCAAGATAAAAAGGTAAGAACCGAAACAAAAAAATGGAGTCCGGTTTTACCGACCGCACCCAAGGAACAGATACCCTAATCTCCCAGTGTGATGGACGCAAGGTGCGTCGCTCCCGCCAAACACCATATGTGTGTTTCCTCTTTTATTTTCGCTAGGAGCGTCTGTGCCGATGCGCTGAAGTTATTGAAAACTCTCGTGTTTCTCTCTTTCCATAGTTCCCAGGTTACTAGGATTAGTACCGATAGGGAACAAATCACACCACACCTCGAGTGAGTACCTACAGCTGGTGAGTAGATGTCTCATGGTTTCAAGATGATGCCGACACAAGGTGCACAAGCCGTGGTTTGGCCATCCACAGCATTGAAGGCGATCTGAGGTCCACAATCTGTTTTGAATTGCTAGCCATTCGAAATGCTTACATTTTTTGTGGCGCCCATGCTTTCCAAATGAGTGCCTAGAAATTTGTGTGAATGGAACCAGCTCGTTCAGCCTTGTAGGCCGTCGTCGCCATGTAGTTCCCGTCCACAGTGAACTTCCAGGTGATCTAATCCTAAGCTGCCGGGTCTAGGACTACCCCACGCAAATTCTCCCAGATGGTGACAAACTCATGTAAGTGATTTGTCGTCAGGGTTGCGTGCAGGTCGATATCGCGTATCCATGCGCTATGCTACAGCGCTGTACAGACCGACTTACTTTTGTGTTTTGATATGTCATAAATTGAGGGAGCGATCTCACGGGGGGACTTTACCTGTAACCACGGTGCTTCCCAGAAATTTATTGTAAGCCTGTTTCCCACCATAATACAACTGCAAGCATAGAATAAGGTGTAGTCTGCCTTGTCACAGGGGATGTCCAAACCTGCCCAAGTTTTTTCTGGGGTTGATCACTGGGACCATAGCCAGCGCAGTCTCAGAGCCCTGGCAAAGTTGTTGAGGTTTAGAATTCTAAGGCCCTCGTGACTCTTGGGGCAACACACCTGCTCCCAATTCACTTTACAATAGCCTCCCGAAGTCGATTATGTTCCTGACCACAGGAACGTCCTCCTCTTCATGTCCAATCTTTTCAAAAAAAAAACTTTAGGAATCCTAAGCGAGGTCAAAGAGTAGACCGCCTAAGAAGTAAGAACGGATTTAACTAAAGTTGCTCTTCTGGCTGGGGATAGCATTTTCCCTTTCCAAAGCACTAATTTTGTCGCTTCTTTGTCCAATATATACTGGAGGTCTGCGCTTCGCAACTTTTTGAGAGATAGAGGCAATCCTAGATATCTCGTCGGGAAGGTTGTTTGTGCTGCCTGGAATTTTTGTAGTACGTGTTGCAGATCGATGTTTTCACATCGAATTTGAAGTATCGAGCTTTTCTGAATGTTTGTGTATAGGCTAGTGACCTCCCCAAAGTTGCATAGAATTGTTGATAAGGAGTCGATGTTCGCTTTGACTGGCGTCACGAAAATGGCCGCATCGTCAGCGTAGAGGGATGTTCGAATTTTTGTGGCCTGACATCTCAACTTTTTCAGGGCACCCTGTTCCGTTGCGAGGTCAAGCAGTCGTTGGAGAGGGTCAATGGCCAGAATGAAGAGTAGCGGGGAGAGGGGGTCCCCTTGTCTCAGTCCTCTCTCATGCCTAATAGGTGTACCAAGTACACCATTCAAGAGGAGCTGCAATCCAGTTAGATCTGTTGAGGATCTGTTGTGCCCTCTGCGTGATGGAAGTAGTGGGTTGCATCTTTGATACCAACCTTGCACTGCGCTGAACATTAAAGCTGGCAGTGGCGGCCACG
Organism: Phyllostachys edulis; assembly: GCA_036346405.1. Classification (NCBI taxonomy): domain Eukaryota; kingdom Viridiplantae; phylum Streptophyta; class Magnoliopsida; order Poales; family Poaceae; genus Phyllostachys; species Phyllostachys edulis. The sequence continues at coordinate 21,125,201 of CM070563.1, read as the reverse complement.
GGTGTGCTAGTTCTGGGTGGCGGAGATGGTACGAGTGGCAGCATCGGCGTGACGAACAAATTCATCACCTCGTCCAGGGCGCCATCACTCTCGTCGACTGTCATCGGTGCCTGCACTGGTGTTGCTTGGCTTGAGGGACAAAGGGCCTATGCCTGTGATGCTTGGACTAAGGGCAGGTTCACATCATTTTCATCCTCTACAGACAGTGGAGGTTGAGTCGGTGATGGCAGATGGTGCACTTCCCTATCCTCCTGGGGTTGAGCCTGGACGATGTCGAAGGCGGTGGAGATCACCTGATACTCTTGATTATTTGTCTCCTTTGTTTCCCCGTACTAATACTCGTGGCACTGTTGGAGACTCATCTCGATGCGGGGTTCGCCTTCTCCAGTGTGCTCGTCGGTGCTTGCCACGTCTGAAGCTTCTAGCTCTAGCAAAAGGGGCGCCTTTGGCTTGATGGTGTGGGCATCTGCGGTGCTCCTAGTTTTCCATGACTGAACTAGCTGCTGGACTCTCCTCTCTACCAAACTTGGTTGAGGAACCAGTCAACCGACGAGAAAAGACTTAGAGGTGATCGAGGCGCCAGTTGCAAGCTCGATTTGTTTGAAGTTTCCCGCTGGACAAAATGCTCGGCCTTTGAGAGCCAATCGCTGCACGCTTGAATCATCGTTTGATCGCCATTTGGCTTCCCGTCAGCCGACTGCAGCCTAGCGCTGAGGAGGGTGTGGAGCTCCTCTCTCAGGGCCTTGGTGTACGTGGCAATAGCTCTTGAAGCTTTCTATCCACTTGCTCCTTCGAAGTTAGTCACAGTTCCATGACTTGAGTGTCCTGTGAATTCTGCGTCGTTGATTCATTTGCCCTCTATCTACCTTGGTGACGCCACTGGAGCAGCGAGCAATCTCGTCGTGACGCGAAGTGTGCTCAGAATATATCTTGTTGCACTATGGGGTCTGGCGCCTCTCTGAGATGTCACGGTCCCAGTCGCCCTCCCTGTCATCGTCGTTGTTGGTGTGTCGGCGTTGTAGGTGATTCTTGTGATGATCATCATCGGTCTGCCACCATTGAGGGTGTCTTTGTGCCACCAGGCGCCGGGTGTCTTCTTGGTGGGTTCCCTTCCTGTCGTCATGGTCATCATCATCAATCCTCCCTCGTAGGAGCGGCCTTCTTGAACGGCTTCTTGTTTTGACTGTTAGTCCCCCATGCTTGTGTCATCTTGGTAGAGGCTCTGGTGGTGAACCACAACGTTGGGGATGTGCTCTGCCATTCCTTCAATCGGCGTTTCATCCACCACGCCGAGCTTCCAAGGCATTCCTCAGATGAGTGGTTTGAAAGGTACTATCGGGGTTGCGTCTGGCATCGGGGCCATTGTGTAGTCCTCAGTGCAGTCGAGGTGGATCAACACACGGAAAGTTAGCCCCCGTTTCCAAGCCGATGGCCTATTGTCTATGACTTCGACATCCAGTCCCGTGACAACGGGGGATCGGACGGTTAGGGTAAGCCAAGTCACCTTTGCAATGGAACTAGGGTTTGCGGTCCAAGCCCACAAGTCGAGTGTCCAAGTGTCTTCATGTCTGGAGGAGCATCTTGAATGCATTGCAGCACATATTTCACTCCAATGACTTTGTCGGCTGCATCTGAACACCAAGCATGGGCTGGGATACCTTCCAAGCAGAGTTGTACCCTAAAGAACAGGGAGGCTCTGAAAGCATGCCACAACGATTGCCAGGGATGTCCATGTATCCCCAATCCCTGGTAGAAAAAGTGACGAACTACCGAGGCCGACTCCCACTGGCTTCTTCAGGCAAGGTTGATCAAGTAGTGCTCCGGATAGTGGCGCCTGAGCGATATGTCATCGCTTCTTATGTCAAATTCCTTGTGGAAGGCTACAGCAATGGTGTGCGTATCCGCTTCTTGTCTTGTTCCTCCGAGCCACACCATGACTGCCAAGCCTTCCTAGTGTCGTTTGTGAGAACCCGCGTAATTAACTTAAACTAAACAACAGTAATCTGTAATTAGCGTTAATTAAAATCCATCAAACAGTGATCAACGCATAATTAACACTATTGGATTGTATAAATTTTGCTATCAACATTTCAAAACAACAAAGGATATACAAAAAGTTCAACCTCCAAGATTTTATAACAGTCCTTTTACAAAGCAGAATTAAAATTTTGCAAACCAAATCCTTGTTACAAAATTTATTTTACAACCAATTATAATGTTTATAACAACAATTAACTAATCTGCAATGCATTCATTTCATTCATGTAGCAGCATCCATCCTTGCCCTGTTAACGCCAGTCCATAGAGCCATCTCACGATCCTTTTTCCTCGCACGTTAGAAAAATAAAAAAAAAATAGTTAGCCAAGCAAAAAGAAGACAGAAATAGCTAGTTAGAAGGGAGAGAGATTGCCATCAGAACTTTTCGAAGTACAATAGGAGCCCCATATCCACCTAGATCAACCGGTCCCTCGATCACTAAGGTACCCTGACCAACCTGAGTTAGTCGGCTCCTTTAGTAATCAAGGTATCCAGATCAACCAGAGTCAATAGGCACCATCTTTTTCCAGGGGTCTCATCATCCGGCAGCTTTAGAATCCTACACCCACCTTTTTCATTACCACAATCACAGCACAATCCCACAAGGCACATCCCATTGAACCCCACCCTCAGCCAAGCATCATCGGGTATACCGAAACCAGCATGCCACAAGAGAGCCAACATAAACCCACATTTAGCATTATTCTCCCTTCCTTCCCAGCCAAAGGCCAACACAAACCCATTCACAATGCATCCTCATTGGGTAACCAATGGACCAATATACAAAGCCACTGCCAGGCAAATGCCATAGCACAGCACCACAAACACAAAAGCACAAGCAGCTGCACATGAGTTTACATAGCCAAATGGCACCACCATTCTCTCATTACCAATGCCCACCAGAAGCTCAAGACTGCATCACAAGGAAGCTCAGGAGGTCAAAAGAGGCACAGGAGGAAGAGAAGACCCAGGGGATAAGGGCATGGTAAGAAAAAGAATAGAAGCTTGGTAAAATCGAATCCACAGCCTTGGTTAAGGCGACCAAAAGTTGTTCCTTTGCCCGCCAAAGCCACCTCCAGTGCATAAAACTACATTCTCCCCTCACTGCCTCTCACAAGCAGCATAAGTTCACCCATAGCCAAGCCAGTCATTAGTATACCATCCAACCCGCAATCACAAGATGAAGCAACATCACCACCATTCATCCCCCCACCAACACCAAATTCATTCCCCCAAGCAACACCCATTCATCCCCCCTTTCTTAAGCTATCCATTCCCCACAACCCCAACACATTCAGCCACCTTCACAGCCGCCAGAGAGAGGGAAGAAATAAGGAGCTCCACCACACAACCCACAAGGAAGTAGTAGAAGGAGAGGAGAAGCAAGCCACCCACCGTTGCCACAAGCTTGCAGCCAGCACCGAGGTCAGAGGGAAGGAGAAGGCATAAGGGACGAGAAGAGCCAGACCTGCGGAGCCAGGACCATCGGCATCGCCAAGCATCAAGCCCACAAGGAGGAGAACAAGCTCAAATTCTGCATCATCACCGCTTGCAAGCCGATCGCAACGAGGGAGAAGAGGAGAGCACCAGGGCACTACCATCCTCTTCCCCATCCTTAATCTCAACAAGAGGTAACCCACAATGGAACCCCAGTGCTCCCCATGTGCACATCTTTCACCATAGAGCATCTCACAGTAGTGTCACATTTAGCTCTCAGTTCGATTCCTTTTCATCACAGAGCAAGGGGAGGATTTGGGTTAAAGAGCTAAGGGGGAGTTTACCGCAGAGCGAGGCTTTAGCAGCACCACCATCACCACCAATAGCAAGCCACATAGCCGCATCCATCACACCCAGTCATGCATCAGTATAATGAACTCACATCAGTATATGAAAATCAACAAATTAATTGAATCATAGCAGAAAAAGTAATTAGAGGGGAGGTTAGAAGAGAGAGAGAGCTGTGCATAGGTCGTGTAGGGAGTAGAGCAGACGGGCCAAGGTGCCCGTGGTCAGAGGCTGCCTGGCCGAGCCTGGTTGCACTGGCCGAGAGGAGCAGATCGAGTGAGGCGGCGCTGCCTTGGCCATGCCGAGGGGAGAGTAGCATGAGGGAGAGAAAGAGTCAGGTCGAGTGAGGCAGCCGAGGCGGGCCAAGGAGCTGCGGAGCCGGATGCGGGACCGAGGGCGACGTAGAAGGAGGCGAGGCTGCGCTGGAGGAGCCGGCGGCGGCATCTGGACCAACAAGAAGCGGCGGCGGTGTGAACCAGGCCCGGGCGAGGCTAACCCAAGCCGGTGGCGCAGCGGGTCGAGGCGACGGTGGCAGGCCCGTATGCGGGTGGCGACACCATGGTGGAGCTGGGGCGCTGGTGGAGGAGAAGCAGGGAGCCGGTGGCGGCCGGTGAGCAGGGAGAAGCGGCGAGGTTCAAGGAGCCAAAGTGAGAGGCGGCAAGGCAACAAGGCGGCGGCGGCAGGCAGCAGTGCGGGGGGCGGCAGAGTGAGGCGCGAGGCCTAGGGAACCGAGGAGCGGCCAAGCGGGGTAGCGGCGCCGGTGGGAGCCATCCATGAGGTGAGATCTGATAAGGGAGCTTTGGAGGAGAAGAAATGGAAGTTGAGGAGTGGTTTGGGGCTATGTCGGCCGAGTGGAGTGGGTGAGGAGAGAGGAAGTAAGAAATTAGGATTAGGGGTTTAGGTGGGTTTAGGTTTAGAAAGTTTGGTGTAGGAAAATTTTAAGAAGATGTTATGAATTTCAGTAAATTGTGGTAATCAATGGTTGTATCAACAGAAATTTGAATAAAATTAACAGTTGTTAGCCTTTCATAATTATGCGATTAAATGAATCCACTTAAGTTGCATCCAGTTAACCATTCTTATAAGTCCGTCAGTTGAGTATTTGTTAAAGTAAAATAAACTACCATTAATTCTGTTATTAGAAAGTAAAAATTTCGTGTGGAGCAAACTTGTTCATCTTTGGCAATTAGTCAGGAGAAGTTAAAATGTTTTAATCATGCTAAATTAATCAACATGAAGCGGTCACAAGTATTTTTAGAAAATTAAATAATAGCATGTAGAGGTAAGTAAAATATTTATTTAGAAGTTTTGCGCTAATAAAATTTAATAGACTTAATAAAATGTGCATGTGAGTAGTATTTCTATCCTTGTTAGTTTAAACACGAACTTAGGCATTTTCAACCCTAGAGCGAGTAATCAGTAGAACAACCGTACTGGGGAGTGCTAACTTAGCGAAGGACTCGAAAAACTTTATTTAAATTAAATTGTGCTAACAAATTAGAAGCTACTAACTTATGTACACGTATTATCACTCAAAATCAACTATGTATTTATTTATATTACTATTTGTGCTACCGTGTTGCTACAGAGGATGAACCAGCACCGGCAGGAGAAATTGATCAGAGATTCATCGACGCCAATCTTTCCCACAACTCCAAAGGCAAGCGATCCTCTTGAACATGAATATAGCTACTTTAAATGTAAACCGTATCTTGCACTATTATGTCTATTGTATCAAAACTGTTTCTCAAAACTTAAATTGATGAATGAGATAAAGATGATTAAGATGAACTTGAATGAATGAGAATGATGAATGAGATAAGAATGAGGAAAGAAAGTAATATGAGATTATTATGGCTGGTAAAGGGGGCCCTTTGGTAGGTAAGATATGAGACAGGAAGTGGGACCTTTTACATATGGTTACAATATAAGGACCAACAAACTCTTGCTCGGTCAGATGCCGTAAAATCCGTACCAACCATTTTTTCGTTTCGTGAGCGAAAATGCTACCTCGTTACGTGACTATGCTCTCCACAATGGGTAAGTAATAGGTGTGAGTGTGTGTGATGGAGGAACCCGTAACCGTGAGGAGAGACCGGAAGTGGGGATCCAAGGCGCTATAGCGCTAAGGTGGAGTGTTGGGTGCAGATAGAAGCCGCACCCAACCAACATTGCTTGGAACTCGGTGGAGGACTGGGTGCGCCAGACATCGATGTAAAGTAATGGGTGGAGAAATTAATTCACGAATCGAAAACATTCTCAGATTTCGAACTCGAACCCGCATCAAAGGAAATGCAGGTGCCGACTCATTTAGAGCTCAGAATGACTATGGGTAAAGTGGTACAAAGCCTGCGCAGTGCTATATCAAATCATGAATTCATGCTAGTCTCCTGGATTGGAGTCTACGGGAACCATCGGGGGTCTTTCTTCTCTCCGAGTATTAAGTAGCGTTTTTAGTATTAAAATTTGCCACCTAATGTTTTAATAACTTATTTTCAGAATGAGATGACTTAGAAAATGTGATAACAACTAGAGGTAGTCATCCAATACATTCTTTGCTATTAATGCTTGCTGAGTACACTCGTGTACTCAACCTTGTTAGTATTCTCCTTTGTAGATCCTAGTCCGACTCGGGAGCTAATATCCCGAGTGGGGCGAAGGATAATGCAGGTACCTAAGCAATTGCAGGAGGAGAAGGCGCAGACTACGAGGACCAGGGCAAAATGGGCGCTATGTTTGGCGTGTGGGACGAATAGGCGGCCAGTACTTCAGGGCTTGCGAGAGAAGTGGAGAAGCTGCTTCGTAGCGATATAATACTTGTACTAAGAACCATAGCCTAGCGTGGCTATTACTGGAATAAAGGTACAGTTTCTACCTTATTGTTCTGCTGCGTAACCCTGGTAAAGGCTTACTATTCGTTGGAGCAGTGTTTTATTGAGCAAACGAATAGTAATCCGTATGCCTAAGTGTGATTACCCTTGGGGTAATGACACGGGGCGTCACATCATTGTTCTTCATCCAGACGTGGGGTGATGCTGAAGAGCATCTGATCGATCCCGCAAACAAATTTGCATCGACGGACGTACGTCTGCAGGCGCGCGAGAGCATTAATTGCAGTAGTTGTATACATGATCGGAATGGATCAATCAGTCGCCGACTTCCCGGCCAGCGAAGCACCGGTGCTAGTGGAGTTGATCCTTGGCGAGTGTGCTGAGATCAAGGAATAGGCGTACGTCGTGCCCAGCTAGCTCACCCTAGCTAGCTCTCTTCAGGTACATACCATCTTGATCAACACATTGCTTGATCCTCCCAAATTTTCTAACCAGCCAAATTCGAGTATGTTATAATTAGGACAACGATAGGACACAGATGTACGACGCGTTAGTTTTATATCGGATGTGACCACTCCCCACTGCACAACCACTTTGACCAAGTCATCTTTGCATTGCATCTCGGCTCTCGTTCTCTCCAGTACTGCACAAACTTTAACTACTCCATCTCTCTCGCTCCCTTTGCTACTTTTGGGGACCTTAAGGCCTCTCAAATCTAGAAAACGTCAGGAAAAGGAGAGCTTTCCATCCAGCCCAAGAAAATGTTTCTTCCTCTTCCCTTCCTCCCCACACATCTTCCTCAATCTCACCATTCCCATCCGCCTCTCGTGTCCAATTGTTCCTGCCCCCTGCTCGCATGCTACTCCCTCGGTCCCCCCCCCCCCGCCCTACGATGATCACCACTAGAGCCTACTGCTAGAGCCACGGTTGTCCCTATCATTCCCTCCCTCCCTCCACCCCCGCTCTACGATGGTTCACCGTGCATCAAGATCACCACGAGCTTCTTTGCTAGAACTACAGTTCTCTCTCTCTCTCTCTCTCTCTCTCTCTCTCTCTCTCTCTCTTAGATCCAGCAAGGAGAGGGAGCGCATGCAGCAAATGCATCGGACGACCATCGAAGAAGTCAGGAAGACGGATGACGAGCAGACGATATGAGGCTGGTGACCTTTTCCTCAAGTCCATGAAGACAAATGTTACGACAAGAGGTATTTTTTGTTGCAATGGTGTTTTTTATTTGTTGCAGCCCCTTTACCATTTAAACGTTGCATGCATTCTCTCGAATTGTTGCAGCAGCTTTTCTCCATTGTTGCAGAAGTGATTTGGTTTGTTGCAATACATCTTCCTGAAATTTTGTAGGAAAATAATTTTTGTTGCAACCAATGTCGCCGATTATTGCACACATGAAATCAAAATGTTTCATAAGTTAGTTTTAAATGTTGCAAATTTCTTAATGTTGCAACAATTATTTTCGGATGTTGCAACTATTATTTTCAAATATTGCAATATTGTAACATCGAAATTTATTTGATTATTATATTTGAATTAGTTTTAAAGCACAGCTAGGTTCTATACTGATGGTTTCCATGCAATTTCGGTGAGAATATGCTATTTTCCCTATGTTTTTTCGGAGGAGATCTGGCGGAGGAGTTTTTTTTGTTGCGTCGGGTGTGCGTGATGTTGCATAGTACATTTGCTTGTTTCGAGAGGAAGGAAAAACACACCGGCGTATGGCGCTGGCGCTTGGAACGTACATCCGAACGCTAGTCACGTCCTTATAATTAAGGTTTGGTCTAGTCGTTAATTTCTGATTCTTAGTTTGCCACTTCAAGTTTATTTACGAATTCTAGTTAACCTGGTTTGGTCTCGATGGTTAATATATTAGCTCGAGGTTTTCTCTTACTAGCTTTATTCGATCCATATATTGATTAGTATCTATTTGGTGGGTTTAATTACATGTCCGATTTGGCCAAATGCTTCTGACCCAGATTCGCCTCCAAATTGAAGAATCTTAATTAGCCAGAGAACTCGATGGTAAGTAAGGATGAGGTTCCTTCTAGATTAGAGGCACGAGCAAAAATTGTACACTAACGGTTATATATGCACACCTCGAAATCTTTTCGGTTTCGTATACGCACAAGAATTCTAACGGTTACAAAAGAAAAACTTGTACACTCCAGGTTCGCTAGCACGTATACGCGTGAGATTGAGGCTTGACGCTGATCATGGTGGGGCAGGTCGTCGACGTTCCGGCGGAGGGACGGCCGGCTCCGCGAGTGCCAGTGCCCCCGGCGCGGCCGTTCCTCCGCACGCTCGGCGTCAACCTCATGGAGACCTTCTTTCCCGACGACCCGTTCCGCGCGGTGGCGCGGGAGGGCGGCGGGGGGAGCGGCAGGAAAGCCGTGGTCGCGCTCCGGTACCTCTTCCCGTGCCTGGAGTGGGCGCGGTCCTACTCCCTCGACGCGCTCCGGTCCGACCTCGTCGCCGGCGTCACCGTCGCCAGCCTCGCCGTCCCGCAGGGCATCAGCTACGCCAAGCTCGGCGACCTACCTCCCATCCTCGGCCTATGTAAGTATACACACACACACACGTGCGACATTGTCGATTTCTACCATGCATGCATTGACGAGTGTGTGTGCGCAGACTCTAGCTTCGTGCCGCCGCTGGTGTACGCCGTGATGGGGAGCTCGAGGGACATGGCGGTGGGGACGACGGCCGTGGGGTCGCTGCTGTTCGTGGCGATGCTGGGGAGGGAGGCGCCGCCGGCGGAGAGCCCGGGGCTGTACATGCGGCTGGCCTTCACGGCCACCTTCTTCGCCGGCGTCTTCCAGGCGGCGCTGGGCGTGCTGAGGCTGGGGTTCGTGGTGGACTTCCTGTCGCACGCCGCGATCGTGGGGTTCATGGGTGGCGTGGCCACGGTGGTGTGCCTGCAGCAGCTCAAGGGGATTCTCGGCCTCCAGCACTTCACCACCGCCACCGACGTCGTCGCCGTCATGCGCTCCGTCTTCTCGCAGTCTCACCAGGTCGGTCTCGCTCTCCAGCATGCACGTAGCCCACACATTTCAAGATTCGAACTTTATAATCTTTGGCCAACAATTAGTCAATCAGTAATTCAATATAGGCTTTGTGATACAAAAGTGATACCGTTGTATTCGTATTTGAAAGTATTTTCTTATGATCATGATTCTGTAGTTACGAACAATTCGTGGTGAAAGAAATAAACTGTCAAAATTTAATTTTGGAGACTACGCCAAATCAACCCATGCAACTCGTCTCGGACGACAAGTGCCTGATACGCTACAGTGTCACCTGTGCATGCATAGAAAATATAGAATGGCCAAGAACCTGCAAATTTGGCAGGGGCTCTGTTTGGTTTTTCCTGCAATTACTTAACAGTGTACTGTACAGTGTTCATGTCCAGTAGCACTCCAATTTCCAAGCCAGTTCTGTATCAGTTTATTTTCTGTTCGGTTCGATCTTTGCCATGCTTGCAGCTGTACGTGCCATGCACTGCATTGTGGAATTGTTGCAGAATCTGTTGTCCCTGTCGATATCTCTAACTCTTTTGTGTTGCCTGCCGACTGCAGTGGCGATGGGAAAGCGCCGTTCTCGGATGCTGCTTCCTCTTCTTCCTGCTCATCACTCGCTTCTTCGTAAGTATTGCTGCTACGTATGGCCTCCTTTAATTCCATTTGAGCTGAATTTATCTTCCATTATGCGCAAACTTAATCCAGACAGTTAAGTTACTAGGATGCGGTGTACTTGGCGCTAGTTGAGAAGTAGTTGTGACAGTTCAAGTGTTGAATCTTATAATTGAAGTAGATGAATCCATGAAAGAGTGGTCCTAGTCACTGTTTATTTTTACTACTGCCAGACAGTCAAGTCAGGAAAATGTGCAGAAGATGTAATGGAGGGATTATTACCATGAAATGTTTGAAGCTGTGCGTCGCAATAAGACAAAGGAATCGATCATCGATGCATTGGTAGGAGTAGGACAAAGGAAACGATCCACTTGGAGAGAGATAATTTAGCATGCCGTCAAGATTGGTCAGTAGTTATTGATTTGAATTTTGATCCTCTGATCAAAGATGCATGGACATCCTTGCAGATTGAAACACAAAGGGGTACAAACAAACCCATAATGTTTATTGATGTTTGATCTTTCTTTGACAGAGCAAGAGGCGGCCCAAGTTCTTTTGGGTATCCGCGGTGGCGCCGTTGGCATCGGTCCTCCTTGGAAGCCTTCTGGCGTACCTCATCCATGGCGAAAAACATGGCATTCAAGTGGTGAGCATGAATAGAAAATCAAGATGCACATATAACACCTAGTAGTAAGACCAGACTGAACGATTGATTAATTTGTGCCAACTCTTTCTGGTGTCTAGATTGGCTACCTCAAGAAGGGCATAAATCCGCCGTCGGCGAAAAGCCTGCTCCTCTCGTCGCCGCACACGATGGTCGCCCTCAAGACCGGGATCATAACCGGCATCATTGGCCTCGTAGTAAGCCTGACATTACTTCACTTCATTTTATCACAACTGACAGTAGACGCTGAAAAAAAAATGTTAGTGAAGTACTAGCTATGTGTGTACTTACAGTAATGTCTGCTTTTGATTTTTGAATACAGGAAGGAATTGCAGTAGGGAGGAGCTTTGCCATGTTCAAGAACTACCACATCGACGGCAACAAGGAGATGATCGCCTTTGGATTGATGAACATCGCCGGATCGTGCACATCCTGCTACCTCACCGCCGGTACAAACTTTTTCCTCCAGAAATCACAATTGCTTTTCAGATCTCCACGAAATATGTCTGTCCTCACTCCATGGATGGCAGGTCCGTTCTCGCGGTCCGCGGTGAACTACAACGCCGGGTGCAAGACGGCCATGTCGAACGCCGTGATGGCGCTGGCGGTGATGATCACGCTCCTGTTCCTGACGCCGCTCTTCCACTACACCCCGCTGGTGGTCCTCTCGGCCATGATCATCTCGGCTATGCTAGGCGTCATCGACTACAAGGCCGTGCCTCACCTCTGGAAGGTCGACAAGGTCGACTTCTGCGTGTGCATCATCGCGTATCTCGGCGTCGTCTTCGGCGACATCGAGATTGGACTCTCCGTTGCGGTATGCGCTCTCTCAACTGGATTGCACCAGACCCACCTGTTGCTTGTCTGTCAGAATCATTTGATCACACCGATTACCGAATGTGCTATACTGAACGTTGGTGACCAAACTTGTGCTTCTGTTTGATTTCAGGTTGCGATATCGATTCTCCGTATCCTTCTGTTCGTCGCACGGCCGAGGACGACGGCCCTTGGGAACATGCCGAACTCGACGATATACAGAAGGGTGGACCAGTACACAATGGCGCGGACCGTGCCGGGAGTGCTTGTGCTGCACATTGACTCGCCTATCTACTTCGCCAATGCGAGCTACTTGCGAGAGAGGTGAGTAAAAGCAGTAACAAACAGTACAATGCACTGAAAGCATGTTTTGGTCTGAAGAGGCTTATGTTCAGGATCGCGCGGTGGGTCGACGAGGAGGAGGACCAGATCAAGGCCGAGAGTGAGGAGATCTTGCAATGTGTAGTGCTGGATATGGGTGGTGAGTTCTTGCACTGGATCTGAAACAATTTACTCTTTCTGCACAGGCAGTGTACACACGTCTGAAATACTGAACCTGAAAGAATTAGTGTTTTTTGTGGATTGCAACATGAAGACTGATATATCAATCTGTCTTTCCTGCAGCTGTTGCCAGCATCGACACAAGCGGGACGAAGATGCTAGAAGATCTCAAGAAGAGCCTAGACATGAGGAGTATTCAGGTAAGGAGCAATGGCGGCGGCAGCACCCTTCTCTGAAGATCTCTTGTTTCAGGAATTGTTCATCTGACTGCTTTTCCTGGTGATGTGTCTGCAGATTGCGTTGGCAAACCCGGGGAGCGAAATCATGAAGAAACTGGACAAATCAAAGGTGCTCCAGCTCATCGGCGACGAGTGGATCTTTCTGACGGTGGGCGAGGCGTGCGACTACGCGCAGCACAACGGTAAGATGGGAATGGATGTAGCAAGTGCAGCAACTCCTGACGACATGGTCTGAAACTCCGAAAGGAAGGTTGGCCTGCATAGCTGTGTTCCAACTTAGATGGCACAGGCCACTGGGAGATACTTCTATATAAAACGTCTTGTACTGTCATCAGAAGATCGGCAGCACAGATCTTTTTGGTTAGCGTGAAGTTAAGCGTAGCTCATCAGTTTTGTTTCCATAAGTTTCAGGTGCTAATCTGAAATCATGTATGGGTACTAAAACTGAAGCTGAAACGCAGTTCTGTGCGAGTATGAAAAGAAGGATAAATTGTCGAATTACAGTGTCCATTTGCAAATAGTATTCTTGTCCAAAACTTCAGGTATCAGACATCAAAATCAAATTGCAGTACAAGCTTAAACACCAACAGCAGTTTACCGTTATTGCTAAACATGACTATAGCAAAAGAGGAAAACTAGAAAACGCTATACCGCTGAACCCAATCCCGACGGTATACGTTTCAGCCATTAGATTTTTTGAGTCGGTGCTTTTGAACCTCTCCATGTATACCCGTAGGAGGCAAGTAGACACCTTTGTTTCCAACTCTACCGGTCATAGCTGTTGCCCACATTCTCCTCTCTCTCTCTCTCTCTCTCCAATCCCTATTTCCTCCCCAAAATTGAACAACGCAGAGTCAATTAGACGGGGGCAACAACAAATCAAGCCGCTAATAGGCCTAATCCACATCATGACCTCACCATTGTTCCTGCCCCTTTGGTTTGCTCACCTGATTTAGTTGCTCAACGATGGTGATGGTATGCATGGGCACAGCTCACCTGTGAAGGTGAGAGGGGCGACGGGGAGCACACGCGACAAGACGCCTGTGGACTAGCTTGGATGTGCATAGGAAGGCGAGCGGTCGTGGCGGCGACGTGGGTGCTCACCACCGCACAGCCGCCAGCGTCCTCATCGTGGCTGAGCTCCCGATGGCTCCAGACGGCTTCTCGTGGAAGCTAGCAAGATGTTAGCAGTCCCTCCGAATGTTTATGAAATTTGCTGATTTTTTTTGTGTAACTCCATTGAAACTTGTCTGTTTTGTTGTGAAACTTTGGTGAAATTCTCTCGAAACTCGCTCGAATTTTCTAGCCTTTGGTGAAACTCTCTCAAACTTAAAGTTTGTTTTTGAAACCCATTTCAAACTTGAATTTTAATTTTTACAACTATTTGAAACACACAGAAATTATATGAAACATGGTGTAACTCTCTAAACCCTGAGTGAAACGTGAAACTTTACCAGAACTTGATATATCCTTGGAATGCACTGTTATATCCTTGGAATGCACTGTGGGCTAGCATCTCCCTTTCAAAAAAAATTGAAAATTGAAAATGGAAATTTGTTTTTCAAAACTTCATGAAACGTCAAGTTTTCAAGCATAAAACTCGTTGACATACCAAGTTTCAGATTTGAAACTCGAAATTTATTTTTTGGAACTTCACTAAATTTTAAGTTTTGGCTGACTCATTGAAAGACCAAGTTTCATATTTCAAATTAAAAAAAATCATTTTTTGAAACTTCATAAAACTTTATGTTTGGGTTGAAACCTGAAACTTACTTAAACTTTTAAAATGTTTTTACGAGACTTCTTGACATTTCATGAAACTTGCTAAAACTTTTTGTTTGAAACTTGTTAAAATTTGAGTTCCAAAATTTGAAACTTGAGCTTGAAACTTTCTTGGAAACTTCTAGAAATACAAAAAAACTCACTGAAACCTGAAAATTTTAAAATGTTTTCACGAGACTGCTTGAAATTTTATGAAACTTTTTGCAAATAGCCAAGTTACAGACATGGGGAAGAACAAAACACAAAACTTACCTAAATCTAAAACTTGTTGAAACTGGGGCTTCAAACTTTTTTGGAATCTTCTGGAAACTTCTAGAACTACGCAAAACTCACTGAAACCAGAAACTTTTAAAATATTTTTACGAGACTTCTTGAAACTTTGTGAAACTTGCTGAATCTTTTTGAAACTCTTTTGTCTAGAACTGGAGTTCCAAAAGCTGAAACTTATTGAAACTTGGGCTTGAAACTTTCTTGGAAACTTCTAGAAATATGTGAAATTCACTGAAACCTGGAACTTTTAAAATGTTTTCATGCTTGAAAGTCGGAAGTTTCATTCTGGCCCATTCATGATTGAAACTTCCTTAAAACCTTTTTTTGAAACTTCTTAAAACTTGCAAAAAAATTTATGAAACTTACTTGAAACCTTTCTCAAACTTTATGAAAAGCGCCGAAAGCATTTTGAAACTTTCACAAAACACGCTGAAACATGCTTGAAACATCAAAGTCGTAACTTGAAACCTTTTTGAAACTTTTCACGAAATGCGTTGAAACCTAGTCGAAACTTCAAACTCGAAATCTGGAACTTTTAAGCAACTGAAACTTTACAAAACTACATGAAACTGCTATCCCGTTGAAATGCATTCCAATAGTATAGCGTGAGCTAGCTACTCCCATAGCAAAATACCAACAAGTTGAGATGAACACACATCGCTTCACAGTAGAGCCGCCCAAATGGGCGGCCCGGCATGGGCACGATGCGGCCTGACCCATCTCAACATGGCCCATCGTGGCCCAGCTAATAGGTGGGTCGTGTCGTGCCGGCCCACATGCTGGGGAGGTGACCCAGGCATGGCCCGATGGTCTATCGTGCTGGGCCGGCCTGAGCCCGTTTAGCCCGACGGATCGTTTCGGCCCACTTAGCCCATTAGGCCCGAAAAAATCCAAAAAAAATAGAAAAATGTGTAGAATTCAGAAACAGATATGAAAATTGTAAAAGATGAGACAAGCGTATTGAAAATGTAATAAAGAGTTTTATTAATGTTCAAATTGATGCCTCGTTAAAACCTTTGCCAAGTAAAAAACTCAACATGAGAAAACCTTGTCAAGGAAAAAGAGTATAGCCTATAGCTCTACATACATCCTTGTTCTATGTGTTGTTGTCTAAATACAGATTTTCAAACACCTTCGACAACTATGCATTTTCCACAGACTGTTGTGTTCGTGAGTTAGCTTATTCACAGTCCTTCACGGTTAGAAGCATCTCCACCATCTCACTTGTGAGAATTGTTCTTCTCTCCTCTAATATTCTTCTAGAAAGACTGAAAGTAGACTCGGAGGAAATCGTCGAGACAAGAACAGTTAACACATCACGTGCAAGTATGGATAGCACGGGATATGTTAACTTATGGGCTTACCACCATTGCAACATTTCGAAGCCTTCTGAGTTGAAATCCACCGTATCGCTGTCCAGATAGGTGGATAGTTCCCCACTCCTTGGGTGTCTTGGCTGAGCAGGCAGCGGTGTAGAAGAAGAAGACCTAGACCTGGAGGAAGAGACACCGAAGATCTTGTCCCACATATTTGTCTTGCTACTTGAAGTGGGGGCTACTGGAAGTCGTTGCGAGTAGACTCCACAAAACTTATTTTCATACCTTTGGTAAATCTCATATAACCGAGAATGAACTTCTGTAAAATAGTTAGCATAGTCTAGCCCTGTAGCATCACTAAGAAGATCAAGTACACTACCAAATGCATCGATTTTAGCTCTAGGATCTAAAAGAAATGCAAATGCATATAAGTAAGAGATTTCTCTCCAATATTTAAGGTATTTAGTTTTCATAGCAACAATAGCATCGTGTAAAACTAAGTCATTTTTATATATTTTTAATTGAGTAGCAATCCGTAAAATACTATGCACAATGATAGAAAATGTTAGATAGTACACAGTGGACAAAGCAACAATGGCCTCACAAAAAAATTCTAAAAACTATAGTATCTTCTCAGCAACAAACCAATGTTACTCAGTCAATAGTATACTATCGTCAATGCTCTGATAGTGCATTTGAATAAAACAGAAAGATTGCTCTTATATGATAAAAGACTCTTAAACATCAGGTAAGTAGAGTTCCACCTTACTGGCATGTCCAACCCAAACTTTCTTGGACGTACACCCATCGCCCTGCAGAAGTTCTCATATTGTGTTATTCTTACGTTAGAATTATTCAAGAAAGAAATCGTACCGTGAAAAGTTTTAATATACGGACTCAACCTCTTCAAACCACATTTGACTATAAGGTTAATAATATGACAAGCGCATCGTTGATGTAGCAAGAAGGAATCGGCGTATGTACTCAACACTAGAGTAAAAATATCCACGGCCCTAGAGTTCGAAGCGGTATTGTCTAAAGTAATTGAGAATATTTTGTTTGTAAGATCAAAGTCTTCCAGGACTTTGATAATGCAGTCTGTAATATTCTCACCTGTGTGTGCTACATCAATTAATTTCAAACCTATAATTCTTTTCTTCGTTACTCAATCATCATTAATATAATGAGCAACTACACTAAGATAATCCTCCCTAACCTGACCACTCCATATGTTCGAGGTCAGGGCCACCAAAAATTTGCACGTATTAAATAGTTCCATTATTTTATTACGGCATTCATTGTAGTATTTTTACTAGATCCCTAGTTATTGTCTGTCTAGAAACGGAAGAAAATCTAGGATTATGTGCAGTCCTAATGTAATTTTGGAAAGTAGCAGACTCCCCAAAGCCTAACGGTAAATCCTCAGAAGCAATTAAATGATAGGGAGATTGATAGGTTACACCAGGATCGTAGTCCCAGCTACGTACCGTACCATCGGGGTTGTACTGCAGCTGCGTCTGCCTCATCACCAATCCTTGCTTGGCCTTACATCTTGTAGCATGTCTAAGCAAGTGCGTTGTTCCATCTGTAGACCTTGCAGACAATTCATTGCGACTAATTTTGCAAATAGCATATGGTACCTCATTTTCGTGAGTGTCTTGCTTAGTTGTCCTGTCGAAATTCTCTCACACTTCCGATATAGATAACCTCGACCTCCTTGCTCCGGTTGGTATGGATCCTAATGCTGTCATGGAGCCTGATGACGGAACTTTGCTTTGCCCTTCTTGTTGGCTTGAGACAGCCGTAACCGCATCCATGGATGCATTTTCCTCTGGTGAAAGTCTGTAATCACCGGGAGCAAAGCTGTCGTAACTGTCCATAACAAAAACTGCAAAATCGAAACTAACACTATTATTACTTTCACCTTAGCATAACAAGTACTAACAATAAAAGAATTCAAAAAATAGAATTGTACTATTTTGCTGACTTGCTGCCGAAAATTGAATTTTTCCAAAATTTGGCGAAGTTTTTTTAAATTTTGCCAAATTATCTCACAACGAATTTGAATTTGCACAACGGAATTTCAAAGAGAGATTGGGGAATGGAGGGGTGTTGAATGAGGAGGGTATGGTGGCTATTTATAGGGGAAAAAACAGAATTTTTTGAATTTTGTTGCTATTTTTAAAGACCCAAACGGTCAAAATCGGTCACAAAAACCGAGCAAAAACGCCAACGTTCGGATTTTACTCGGGCCGTGCCGTGCCAGGCACGGCCCACGAGCTCGCCTGCCCCACACCCCTACTCCGCCTGCCCCGTCTCCTCTTTTCCCCCGCCCAGCTACCCAGTGCAGTGCGTGTGCGGCATAGGCTCACAGCGACAGTGCCCATTGCCGTACGCCGACACGACGTCGCATGCGGCACACCCGCCGGCCTCCATGCTGGCGCCGCCCTCCACGCCCACACTAGGGCACCGCACTCTCATGGCCTTTTCCCTCCACACCGACACCGCTCCCTCCCCGCCTTCTCCTTCCTCGGCACTCTTCTCTCTCCGTTGAGCCCTCCTCCCTCTTCTCCCTCCGCTGCAGCCACTGGCGCCGCCCTGTCCTCCTCTTCCTCCTAGCTCCCTCCCGACCTTGTCCTCCCTCTACGCTGGCGTCGCCCCACTATTGCCCCGCCCGCCTCTCCTCCCAGCTCTCCGGCAGTCCGGCTCTCCCTCCCTCTCGGCACACGGGCCACTCGTGTCATACCGAACCGGCCCAAGCATAGCACAGGTCATCGTGCCAGGCTAGCACAGCCCATGAACAGTGCTGGCCCGGCAGACACGGCCCATCTGGCCAACTCTATCTCACAGATAGATACTGTAACACCCTCAATTTCTCAAAATCCGAAAATGCAAAGGAATTATCCCAACAAAAATCCCAGAAATTTCGGATCTAACATTTGCCTATATATTCTCCCCATCTACAGAATTCCGAAATTTCTACCACGCAATTTTTTTTCAAAAGGTAAAGAATGCCTCTCTTTACCTCCCTCCAAAACCCATCTAGGGCTCTTAGGGGCGCCGCCGCCACCAGCAGTCAAGGCATCGCGCCATGGGTGTGCCGCCGCGTCTCCCTGCGCCGTCGCCGCTCGGCCTGCTTCGTCTCCCACACGGACACCGCGAGCACTCCGTCGCTACGAGGCCGCGCCGTCATCGCATGGTCGCGTCGTCACTGCGAGACTGTGCCATCGTCGCGTGGTCGTGCCGCTGTCGGTTGTGCTCGCCGCCGGCCGGCCGCCGTCGTGTCCTCACCGAGCGTGTGCGGCAAAGGCAGCCGCATGCATGGAGACAGCCGAGCCACTCAAAGGCCCAAGTGCCGAATGGATGGCTCTTCCTGCATGCTTCCTTTTTGTTCTTATTCTTAATTGGGATTATTGAGGATGTGTTATTAAGTTCATGTGCAATTGTTAAAATGCTACTCAATGTCTCAATGACACGTGGCCCAACATGTGTCGCAAATATGTCAATCCTTATTAATTCCAACCCTAATCCCCTTGCCATATGTGTATAGAGGTTCACACATGGGAACAGAAGAGAACATTGGACGCCTTCACATTTCTGATCCTTCCTGTGGCCGTGCTGTTGAACTTGCGGGCAAGTTACCTCGCGGCAACCGTTTCTCCAATAATCACCTTCTGCCAATTACCACTCATCTCGCTTAATCAATCAATTAGCACTGTTAATCCTTCATCTGTTGATTAGTGTTGTTGACATGTTCCCTGTGTTCCGTGGCATAATTACCCTCGGCTGGTTGTAGTCAATTAATGGATGGTTAATTATTGGGTTAGATCTGATTTAATAAATGTCAGTCACTATCAGGTGGTAATCATGTGGATGGTAGCAATACTGGGATTTTGGAAACGCAAGTAAATAACAGGAGTGTTGTAATTGTTTGATTTGGATTAGACGTGGTTGCCTTCTGTAAATATAATGATGACCTCACCAGTTGCCTATGCCATGATTACACTGTAGTGAATATGATGGAATGCATTGGATCATAAGCTCTTGCTTGGTGGTTGGTAATTACCTGGGTCGTTAACTTCATATAGTTAATCTAAATATCAACGTGCATGAGTTGATTATATTTGCATCTTTCTATAACCGCTTTATGCTGAATCCACAATAACATATCCCTATCAATTACTGCTCACTAGTTGACCTTCAGTGTATCTATTTTCCATCTCTGTGGTTCAATTAACATATTTGCTAATCAAATATCAATTACTCTTCCATGTTCTATATATACAGTTCCATATACTTTTTAAATACATATATGGTGTCACATATATGGGTACACCACCTACCACTCAACAACATACAGGGGCTATGCAATTCCATTGTTAAGATAATAACATCCAGCCACAAGTATACAGTCGATGCGGGTGTCTTACTATTTTCGTATTACTTGGTATGTGAATGATTAATTCGGTAGCATACTTGCTTTCTCATTGATTAACGTGAATACTTTATCATTACTCTCATTTCACTATTCCACATTTCCGTTATTACAGGTTACAATCTTATTCCCCATTAGATCATATTCCTTCTTTTATCTTCGTACCGTAGTCACATTTGTGTGTGGCTGCCTGGAGAACTTTTTTTTATTATTTAACCTTTTTTTAGTTTTTTATTTTAAAGTTAACCCCCGACGCACTTTATTTCCAAATCTGACCCATTTGGTCACGCCACCATCCGTGGCATGACAAAACAATACTGTCACGCTATGGGATAAGTCCCCAAAATAGCACTTTTGGTCACGCTACTGGTCTTGGCGTGACCAAACAACACTGTCACGCCACGAGTAGTGGCGTGACAAGAGTTTGCCCCAGATACGGGCGTAACAGCGTTGTTTTGTCACGCCACCATTCGTGGCGTGATCAAAGGGGTCAGAATTGGAAATAAAGTGCGCCGGAGGTTAACTTTAAAATAAAATTAAAAAAGGATTAATTAATAAAAAAAATTCCTGCCTAGAACATCCTGTGACTATTATTTGTTTCCATTACATTTATTTACCCTTGTTGTTGTTTGGTATACTTGCTAAGATTTTCTTCCAAAGTTCTTTCCGTTTCAGGTAAAAAGTCAGTTGAGTAGCTTCTATGTGAGCATTAGGGTCATGGGTGACACGTTCTTCCTAGCACCATGGCGTTGCCTTTAGTTTTTTCATTTGTGATTTTAATTCCATTTGTTTCCGTGGGTAACATTGTTACTATTGAACTATTTCGCAATATTAAAGTTTTAAATTACTTGGATTTTATATCTTGTGTTATTATTTATTTCTTGCTATGATGTTCCATATAGTACCACATCTTCAATATGCGGGGTGCTATAGATACGGGCTTGAAACCTTTTTTTAAATAAAAAAAACAAGATGTCTTTTGACACCCCAGAAACAACAAAGAACAGCGTTTTGTTCAGTTGTTGCTCCTCACGAACACACAAGACGCAACAGTTCTGGCATTGGCATTTGGACTACTGCATAACAACCACATTACATGAAACTGTATCTTTAAAATAATCAAAAGGAAATGGGAATAGCGCTTCTCAAATGATCCACTTTTGTAACCTGAGCCCTGAAGCAAAATCCATTGCAGAAACCATCCAAATGCAGCATACGAGGAAATAAAATGCCTTGATATATCATATTGCTACCTAAGATTTAACACATTGAACTAGCTAAGATGGCTTCATTTAAAGAGGAAAGCCAAAATTTTAGATACATAAGCTTGTGCTGAATGGTGGTCGAAAGCCAAAATTTTAGATACATAAGCTTGTTCTGAATGGGGGTCCTAAGAACATCACTTGCTTTGACTTGCCAGCCTCTTGGGGCTGACATCTCATTTCCTTTTAATTTCTTGCTGCCGCCAGAGCAAAATGGTTAAGTCTCAGTTCTCAATTTAGGACGAACACAACCACAGAGGGGCACCCTCTTCTTTTTCTTCTGCCCGCCACTACGGTTGTCCTTCCTTCCGTACAGATAATCCCTCAGAAGCACTCGAGTGCGCTTATCAGAAACTTTAAGCCTTCTGTACTCATGCTCCTCCTCAAGCTTCAGCAAGAAATACTGTATCTTCTGAAGTTCCAATTCCAATCTCGCCACATTTTCTGACCCTTTCTGAACCTGCTCGGAGATTTTCCTCCTACTGGAGGACCCTTCTCGCTCAGCATTCATACTATCTGACAGTGCAGGATAATTCTCAGCCTTCTTTGTCAATTTGTTGTTGAAATTGATCTGTTCCAAGACATATCCCTCGGTCTCAAGCAGCTGAGCGCTGACACTGTTGTATTCAGAATTCATAGGGGACTTGCCCTTTGATGGGGCCCCCATTTTCCGCTTCAACTCCTCGATGCTCGCTTGGATGCTCAGCAGCCTCTGAGCATCAGAAGTGAGCCTCTCGAGTACATTCTTGCTCCATACTTCGTGAGGCTCTACAGATGCCGTTGACATCTCCAGCTTATTGATTCTGATGTCTCTTCGCCTTGCTAGCTCAGAGGAAGGGTACTCACTCTTCACCTCGTCAACCGCTTGTATATCGTGCTCAGATGACGAGGACTTGGCTGTTTGGTTCTTGCAGTTCCTCTCGGCAGCCTCCCACAGTTGAAGCATCTCATCATCCAGCTCAGCATTTGCACCATTGCCAAGTGGGTAGAGGGCAGCTCCAGTCCCATATGATGGACAAGTAGATATTTGATCAAGTTCAATATCCTTCATCATCTGGACCTGCTTCCCTTTGAAACCCTCAGCATCTTTTTGCTTCTCATTGTCAGAATATATTTCCGATGCCTCCATGCGTGAGCCACCTTTTGCTTTAAGCTCTTGAATTTCTATATTTGCTGCTGCCAACTTAGCAGCAGACTCAGTTGACTCCTGATCTTGATGGTCTTTGGCAATTAATATAACCACTTGAAGTGCTTCTATTCTTGCAATTAACCGCTGTAACTCTGGAGTTCCTTCTGGGGAGCGGTGAGATTCTGGCTCATGGTTGCCCTCTTGCATACAAGGTACCCACACAACTTCCTATGAAGATAGAAGATAAGTTGCAAAACAGGGGGAAAAAAGACCACTAGTTCCTCGTATGCATTATGGATGGAAGTACATGATAGTGTCATTTCCATGTTGTGCATGAAACTATAGTAGATAGATCCAGCTAATAACATAAGACGCTAGGAGGATGAGCAGCAGAAAAATATTAACATCGCCATTGATCATTACACTAGTAATAAAGTTAAATGGTGGTTAAATTGCTTCAATGTAAGAATGGTAGTGCTGCAATTACAAGAAAAAATGGAAAAGAATGACTAGTCATCAAGGATGAATGAAGAAGCTTACCTCTTTGCCTTCTGTGCTATAGGGCTTTGACAGAGAAAGAGTGTGTTCTTCCAGCACATTGACATGATCAGACAAAGATGCTACGAGTGCTAGATGTGTGCTCAACTCGGCCTTCAATTCTGCATTTTCTTCCTGCATGCCGGTTACCTTTTTTTGCAGATCCTCAATATGAGCATCTCGTGAGGAGATTTCCTTCATTAGCAACACCTTTTGGGCTATTGCCCTAATCTCCATTGTTTTGCCCTCCATCATAAGATTGAGTGCTTTTTCTTCATAGACTGCAGCATTCACTGAAGAGGTTATTGCATCACACATCAGCAGAACAAATTCCATTTCCTGTTGCTCAACCTCTTTTGACATGATCTCATGTACGGAAGTCAAACTATCTTCCTTGTCTTTTAGAATGTTAGCCTCCACTTGCAGTGTCTCATTTGCTCGGCGAAGAAGCAAAATTTCATCATCCTTGGTAGTACCCTCCTCAGTCAGCGCTGCAATTTTATTCTCAAGTTCTCCTTTCACCACTTTAGCCCCTTCAATGGCTACCTGAAGAGCCCCGACAACTCCACATAATTCCCGGTTCTTTTCTTGCAAGAATTGAACCCTCTCTTCTGTTTCCAGTAGCTCATCATCTTTCTGCAACAGCTGTGCCATTAGACTCTCAAATTCAATGGCCAATTCCTGGCAGACACTTTTACTGGTGTTCAAATCAAACTCCGAAAGGACTAACCGAGTCCTGAGAATCTCTACCAAGTAAACAAAATACTCCTTGAGGTGATTATTTTCCGATTCAAGCATTGTAGCTCTTCTGCTCAGCACCTTGACTTCACAATCAAGTTCACCCTTAATTAAACTCAGTAAAGCCATCTCATCGGTAAGAGATACCAATGCAGATGCTACCTCATTATTATGGCCTCTCAAGAACAAAGACAAGTGCTCGAGCCTCATGCACTCTGCAAGAAAAGTGCCATTCTCATCCTCCAAGGCATTATACTTCTCAATCAAAGACTGGTATTCCTTAGACAATGACTCATTTTTCTCACTCAGGTTAGCAATTTCATCTCGTGAAGCCTGGTAGGACTCACTCAAGCAAGATAGCTTCTCTTGTAAAACCAATAATTCAGTTTTCAAAAGCTCTTCCCTTTCACTGCCTTTCTTTAACTCTTGCCTCAGCTGTTCATTGCATTCCAAAATATGTTGATTGTTATTTTGCAAACAAAGCATATCTGCTGCCCCACTTTCCACCTCTTTCTCAAGGGCACACTTCTGCAAGTGCAGATCTCTGAGCTCTGTTCCTACTTGCAACAGAACTGTTGCAAGAACCACGAGCTCAGTGTACATGAGCCTATTAGCATCTTCACTTTCCTCTTTAAGTTTCAGAATATTGAAGGTTTCATCTGAAACAGTCTTCAAAAGAATTTCGTCCTGAGCTATATTAGCAGGGCCTAAATCATTGTAGATATTAAGGACCTTCATGTGTTGTGAAATCCCTTCTCTAAGTTTCAGAGTATGCGTTAGCAATGTTTTCCTCTCCTCTTCATGATATCTGACTTCATCCTTCAGTTGTAAAATTAACATCTCTGTGTTATGATTTGCCTCTGCATACTTTTGGCATTCACTGAAAAGAGCAACGTTCTTGTCTTTCACATCAGCCAAACTGTTCTCCAAGATCACTACACTGATAGAAGAACTCATGTTTTTTTGCTCTTCCTGTTCAAGCATCCCATCCATGTAATGTCTTTTCTCTTGCAGAGAAGAAATATGCTCCTCAAAGCTGTTTACTTGCATTTGATGTGACTTCGCAGCAGCTTCATACTCCTTATTATTTATTCTCAACTGACCCTGCAGTTCCCTTATTTGTTCATATGCAAGATCCTTCTCTCCTGATAAAGAGGAGTGCTTGTCTTCCAGATCGGCATGCTTACCTTCCAGGGCTTTCATAACCACTGTAATGTTCTCGAGCTGAAAGACAAAAGTTACTCAAAATGTTAGGTACAAACAATGTTTAAAGTTTTTTAAAAATACATAAGAACAATTTATCAAAATTTTCATTGATATAACAATATCAATTTCTACTACAGTAGGAAGTTGAGTTTGTAGGTTTACTTCAGTAATTACCTGAGAGAATACATTGTTCTTTTCGGCAGAAAGAGCTGAGTTATTCGCAAGGTGATCCTGACAGGTTTCTTCAGAATCTTTAAGCTTTGTTCTCAATTCTTCAAGCTCAGCTTTCATATTAGATAATGAGATATCCAAGATAGAATTCTTCTCTGAAATTTCAGCAAAAATTTTACCAAGGGTCTCTAGCTCTGATGAAAGAACAGCCTTTTCGGAAACATGAGAGGAAACTACATCCTTCAGAGAGCTTTCTGAAGCCTCTAATACTTTCACCTTCTCCCTCAGTGCATCCATTTCGGCATTTGCATCTGAAAGTGAGTTATCCAAGAGTGAATATTCTTCAGATAGCTTCTCCACCTCTTGAACCTTTTCTGAGAGAAGTGCCTTTTCTACCTCATTCTTTGCACATACTTCCTTCAGTTTTAAGTTCATAATCTGCAATAACTCAATTAACTTCTGATTTGTTGCTGCGCTGCTTTTTAGAGCGTCCATCTCATCAACCAGAGCATGGCGTATACCCTCTAGATTTTTCTTCTCTTCTCTTTGACAAGCAAAGTCTCTCTGAAGTGATTCCTTTTCACCTATATGTAACCCCACATCAGTTTCAAGTTTCACATTCAATTCCTTCAATGCATCCAGTTCACGATGAAGGTTTTTTATCATAAGCTCAGTAGAAAGATTCTGTTCATGAAGGATATGGATGTCCTCTGTATGCTTGGTTACAATGTTCTCAAGATCCACCTTACTGTTCTCTGCATCACTTAACTTCCCTGTCAAATTCTCAATCTGCAGGGCCAACCTGTTCACTTCCTCCTGAGACTCAGAGTGAAGATTTGTCATTGAGAGAAGAGCTGCTTCACCTTCAATGTGCTTCTGGGCTTCATCTTGCAGGCTAATTTGGAGGCTATCCACTTCTTCTTTCTTATTTTTGAGTTCCTGCTCCAGAATCTGTACTTTCCCTTCAACCTTCACCAGTTCAGCCTGCAACTTTGAGACATCAAATTCCAGATCGGATACTCTCACCGAGGACTGCTGGTTCTTAAGAAGGATATCATCTTTCTCGGAATTTAGAAGTAAGATGATGTTCTTAAATTCCGATGATAAGTTCTCCAACTCATTCAACTTGCCATTCAGCTTCTCGATCTCTAGATGCAACCTACTCACTTCTTCCTGAGACTGAAAATACATATTCTCCATTGACACGACTGATGTTTCAGCTTGCACCCTCTTCTCAGATTCATCTTTCAAACTCAACTTCAGGCTGTCCACACTTTCACTCTTCTGTGCAATTTCTAGCTCCAGTAACTGCATTTTCTGTTCAGACTTCTCCAGTTCAAACTGTGTCTCTGAGAGTTGTAACTCCAAATCAGATACTTTCTCCGAAGACCACTGTTGTTGAAAAAGTGCTGCATCCTTCTGGAGACCAGATCTAACTTGCCATTTTCCAACTCGCTCAGTTTCTTAGTTGAGCTGTCAAGATCTTGTGTCAGCTTTTCCACTTCTTCTTGCAACTGGGAATGCAGACTCTCTGCCGTGAGAAGAGCTGCTTCGGTTTGTGTGCGCCTATGGAATTCATCTTGCAGCTGGGCATGGACACTGTCCACTTCCTCTCTCTTCTGTTCAAGATCTTGCATCAGCATCTGTACCTTCTGTTCAATCTCATCCAGCTCTGACCGTAGCTTCGAGAGTTGAGATTCCAGAAGAGATACTCTTTCGACAGACTGTTGGTATTGAAATAGAGTTGCATCCTTCTCCATGTTTAGCTGTGAAATGGTACTCCTAAGGCTTTGGATTTCACTTTGAAGCTCATTCTCTGAATCCTTCAGCAAATTTATCTCATCGCGGAGTTCTTGTATAAGAAGCTCGGAAGAGCGGTTTTGTTCGGTAAGGCTCTCGATTTCCTTCTTCAGCTCACAAACAGCATTCTTAAGATTCAACTTGGTCTGCTTGAACTCATTCAACTTTTCATTTGCCATCTTGATCTCTGTAATCAACCTCTGTACTTCTTCCTGAGATTGAGCACGCTCCTTCCCCTCAGAAAGTAGAGCACTTTCAGCCTGCAAGCGCTTTTCATGTTCCTCCTGGAAGCTTAAATAGAAACTTTCCAATTCCTTACGCTTTTGTTCAAGTTCTTGTTGCTGCATCTTTACCTTTTGATCCATAGCCTCAAGCTCAGACAGTATTGCATTGTTGCATGTTTCAGCACTATTTGGCTTTTGGACTTCTGTAGCCACTTCATCAGTTAGCTTCTTGAGGTCAGCCTGTGCCTTAGAGAGCTCAGATTCCAAAGTAGGCAACCGCTCAGTGGACTGATTATATTGCAGAACAGATGTGTCTTTCTCAGAATTTAATTGCAAGACTGTATCCTTTAGGCTTTGGATCTCACTCTCGGCTTTGTTTGCCCTCTCAGATTCTGACAATATCTGTTGTTTCATATTCTGGCTCTCAGCTAATAATCTTGAAATCTCTTGTTGCAAATTTACCATCTCGTTGCTGATATCCTCTTTCCCTTTAACTTCTGGGCTTTCAAAGCTTAGGCCTTTCCGTACTTTTCCATCAAAACCGGCACGAGGAGCATTTTCATTGCTCAATGAAAAATCATTGAACTGCTTTAAACCTTTTCGGCTTGACAATACACTGGTTTCCTCAGGGTGTGTACCATTCCTCTTGGAGGTGAATTGTTGTGGTGACACACCTACTCCATCCTTCTGCAGATCATCTGAATCAAATGGTGCACGGGTGAAAGTAGGCATCTCTGGAGTATGTGGTTCCACTTCTTGGCCCAGAGAAGAGGGTGACTCATCAGATATTGATGGCATCTGATTTGGAAATGCTTCAGAAATTGTTCTGTGGGCCTGTCGAAGTGCACCGGTGGCCTGATCATACCTTTCTGCTAATGCACGGTATGCTCGGTAGAACTCCTCCACCAGCTTCATTAGCTCTGGGCGTTTCTTGTAGTACATTTCCGCTCTCCGTGCAAAAGAATCAGCATCTTCGTTGAGAAGTTTGATCATCGCTGTAACCTTCGTGTCCATGTCTGTTGCACAAAACAAGATCTGTTTAGTTCAAGGACCACACTATATAAACCACGGATGTAGTTCTTTTGTTTCAACCAATTTTTTTCACATTGATTACCATAGTTATCAAGAAGGTATATAAATAGATCAACATTGGTTATTGCTAGATGATAAAGAGTGCAAATGCAAGCATCAAACAGAAATTTAACTATGAAACAGTGAAACCATTTAAGTATTTCAATCCCCATCGAAAAACAGTAGAATGGAAATTGGGACCCCTAAGAAGGATACCTAGGAAAGATCATTCCATCATCCTAGATTAGTTTGATTTTGATACACTTCTTATTTTCAGAAAGAAATGTGCTTCAGTTCAATTGGTTAAAAGGGAAAGTGTCATGAACCTTGGTTCATAACGGGGTAAACACCGCCAGGAAGAAGACCGGGCGGCGTCAGCTTGGTGAGATGAGATATTAGACTATAGATTGGGATGATAGAACCTTGGGAGGGAGACTAGATTAATTCATCTTTCTTGCTTCCTTGATAATTGATACATACTATCTTTTTTATAGGGACGACCCGACTTGATCCCTAAGAAACAATCTCTATTTCTAAAGAAATTTATCTCTATTAGATGGAATACATCTCTAAGGAAGTAAACTCAACTAACAAGGAAACTAACTATTCTTATCTCTATTTCCAACCACCAAGGCATCCGTGGGGCGGCATGAACAGTGCGAGGCGCTACAGTACCTGCGTACTGTTCACACGTGTGAACAGTACCCGCCCGTGACAGAAAGGACATTTAATTCCTCCAGAGAACTCTTAGATTCTTTCAGTTTTTACATCAAAGGAAAGCTCATGCACATGCATGATCAATAGTTCAAGATATAACCTTAACTTACTTTCGATTGATTGAGAAACAAAAGATGACACGAGTCACACGATAATAGAAGATCGTGTCAAGTTCATGAATCAAAATTTCAAGAGAAATTAAAACACTACTACGTAAACAGTACTTCAACCTTGTTTACAAAAACTACCAAGAAATTTCTTCTGCATACTCAAATCGAATAAAAAAATATGTATGTTTTCCAATACCAGCTATGCAAATTTTCAGCAAAAGACGTAAGCAGAACTTCCCAAGAGGGGAAAAACCATTTATGTGTGAATGGCTTGCATGCAAATCATGAGCAATTTCATCTCCTTGCTAATTTGACCGGTAAATATTCAATGCAACGCTGCTGACAATTCCATCATAGGGCACAAAGCAATGTATAAACATGAGCTAAAAAGAACAGAAAGCCCACCGTTGAGATTTTCTTGGAGCCATTTGGAGTTCTTGGGGCTGATATGGCTAACCCACCACCATGAATACTGCCTTGAGTCATGACCAACCAAGGCCGCCGCCATTGGTGCCGAAAAGCAACACGGACCACTCCAACAAGTAGATAATGTCTCTCACTTCCTCAGGACTTGGAACTGTATAACAATGCAATATCTTATAAAATTATGAAATGCCTCAACTTCACCACTGTTCAGAATGGGGCAGCAATGAAATTATCTCATGCTTCCGGAACCGCGACCGGTTAAGAGAATGAAAGGCAAGAAGAGCCTCCCATCCAATTTGTCACTGTTTTTACCTGGGCAATTGGAAACAGAAACGGCACAAAATAAGATCAACTAAACATGTTGCATACAACAATGAGCAACAGAAATCCACAACTCCATGCTATGAATTAGTGGTACTTACAGATGCAAAGTCTTCGATTAATTGAAAGGACAGGAAGATATATCAATAGTTCGCACTGCGCTAAACTGAAATGAGAAAACAAAACTGTATTAAGTAATTAGATGAAGATAAATAATTGTGCATACACAGGAAACACGCCATTAGAGTAGCCACCTTTCATTTGTTTGAAGCACCAAAAAAAAAAGAATTTTCTCAAACTGAACGATAACCAGTAGAATCGGAAAGCAATCTCATCAAGAATCCAAACGGGAAAAAAAGAGAACTTAAAATCCAAAGCCCCTAAGAGGAGGATTTCGCGCAAAACAAGAGCCTCGAACCGCGTGCTACAGCAGGAGAAAAGAAAGAAGCCACCTTTGCAAGCAAATCGCACAATCCAAACAATCCAAACTATCAGCAAGGAAAGGAGGGAAGAAATAGCTAAATCGCATGATTCACACCAACGATGCCATGGCAGCAACTGTTCTTCGTCCCACCAACCAAGAAACCACCAACCACCCGTGAACATCAATCATTCCGCTAATCTAATTCCCAACAAAAAATGGATCTTTGAAGCATACAAGTACCAAAACATAGATCAAGAAAGCAATAACTGAGTAATGATCACGGGATGAAAAGAAAAAAGAATCAATCCAATCTTGCAGTAGAGACTTTTTTAGGGCATCTTGCAGTAGAGAGACTGGAGAGGGGAAAGCAGCAGCATACAAAGTCGACTCGGCTCTCTCAGCAGCAGCAGCGAGCAGTGGCGATATGCCAAGATCCACCAAGCTGCCTCCTTTCTCCTTCCATCTCTTCTCACCCCATTCTGCTCTCTTCCCTCTCTCTGGACTCTTGCTGCGGTGCGTAGTGCGTAGGTGCCAAGGGGAAAGGCTGCCTCGGCACAGTAGGAGGTAGGTCCCAACGAACAAAGAAAAACGGTACAAGAAGAATAAACTAACCAATCTTTGAAGGAGAGACAGTTTTTAGGAGTAGTGATTTCGGTGATTTGATTTGTTGCCTAATAATGCAGTCAGTTGGGTTTTTTGGGGAAATTACTGCATCATAATTGGGATTGGATTAATTTGGGGGAAACCTGAATATCCTATGCAACGGTTACAAAATGTCAGAGGAAAGTTTTTTAAAAAAGAGGTTGTGGTTATAGACTTCAAATGTTAGAGATGATAAGCTACATAGGGTTGTTGGCAATACTCTTTTTTTTTATGTCCGGGATTTTACCTCATCTAGTCCATATTAAAGAAGAAGGAGCACCCAACCTCTGAAAGCGTTTATGGGAACGATCTTTCGAATCAGTGATCGATCGGTAGTCTAAAACTCTCTCGTGCCATGACTCTCTGTCGCCACGGTCTTTAGTGAGACATCCCAACGCCGAGTCAAAGACTTGAACCCGGGCGGGCTGCTCGGTCGACGTCGTAGCTAGCCAAGCGAGCAAGCTCGCTTCCACATGATATGTCATCCTAAAGTGCACTGTAACTTTGTTATGAATTTAGGGCAATTTTAGAGTTTAGCAAAGTTTCCGTGCTCCAGATCGAGCCGCAATCTTTTTTTCCTCAGCACTCACAATTTGGGTAAAACAAAAAGTGTCCTAAGCAATATTTTATGATGTGATAAAGTGCAAACTAACATGATATGCCATCCTAAAGTGCACTGTAACTTTGCTCTCACACTAAGCATTTCCCCTTCTCAGTCTACATCCTTCCTGTCCTATAGTATTAGCCTAATCTTTCAACTAAAAAACATTATCTCTCTTTGTTGAGTAACCATAGCATCAGGTTCATTTTGTATCGTGTTCCTAAAAAACATGTTCTTTCTTGGGTTCTCCAACGAAGCAAGTTGTCAGAGTCGATGCCAGAGTACATATTTCTCTTGTCCCCCTCGTTTCGGTGTAAATTATTTAGCAATTTACGGGTGGATCTTGCTCTGATTGGATCATCGGAGATTGTGTTGGTTTATTTGGTTGATCAATCCGGCGATCAAGAAAGCAGAATTATGATCCCCATGTGACTTACTTGCGGTTTGCAGAGGTGCCGTGTCGACAGCAAATGTCACGTTGCGCTGCACTGTTGCCTCCGTGTATGCTGGAGTACACCGCGAGACTTTTCTGGTGGTATTTAATTTGATACCCCATTAGCTTTTTGTCTGACTTGTTTGCTGGTTTAGACTTTAGACCCGTTTACATCAGAAGAACTTTACACAATTCACAAGGAATTATCTTGTTTCCTAAAAGAAATTTAGGAAATCTCGACTCCACATAAGCTCTTAGTCATCTGTGCAGGGCTTAAACAAGTGCTCAATGTTCTTTGTAATTGTCTTCTCCTTGATTGTACTCCTACCTTTAAAATCTTTGGGTCATGTAGATTTTTTAAGATAATGGAAGAGAAAAATCTCTCCGACCTCTGCATTAAAGATGCACACAACCTATTTTATTAAGAAGATAGGTACCACAATGATCACAGATCGGTAAAAGGTGGCTGGAAGCCTTACAATCAAAAGGTGAACGAAATGAAACTTAATCATAACAAATCATGTGACTAAACCGCCACCCATGAAGGATTAAGATTTGCTTCGCTACAAACTCCAATCTGGCGTTGCCAGCTATCATTACCTCCTTCTAAAGCGATTTCTGTAAATTTGTCCAAGCACTCAGCCAATGTCCACTCAAAAAGATAACCTGCAAGGGATTAGTAATAGTCTTTTTATCAAAAACAACATCATTTCGACATAGTCAAATAGACCAACATAAGGCACTAGTTCACACTAGGAGTTGTGACTTTAAATTTTTTGGAATACTGGCTAGCCAATTTCCAAACAAGTGTGCTATACTCACAGGAGGGGATAAATTAAACGCACATTAAGCAGTCCACCATGCAAGATATGCAAAAGAGCAATCAATGAAAAAATGTTGAATTGTTTCATCTTTAATACAAAAACAACACTTTTTGCTTCCCCTCCATTTCTTTTAAACAAGTTATCTTTAGTTAATACCACCCCTCTTTTAAGATACCATAGGAATATTTTCACTTTTAACGGGATTTTAATGAACAAAAAAAATCCCTAATGGAAACTTGATTGTTTCCGATTAGGGCCCTATAGAAAGAAGGTACCGAGAAAAATCCAAACTTATTCAGATTCCACCTGAAAACATCTTTTTGAGAGCTCAATGTTAAATTATCAATTCTCAGAATTAACTCATTCCAAGCATATAACTTAGGTCCAATAATAGATCTTTGAAACGAAATATGTAGAGGATACTATCTCATTTCACTTGCAACTGTATCATTATTTCTCCTTACCACATTATGTAGAATTGAGTATTGATTTTTCAGAGGAGTGTCCTATAACCATATATCTTCCCAAAACCTGGTTTGCATTCCATTTTTAACCTGAAATGAACCAAATTGAAGAAATTGGTTTTTAATTTTCATAAGACCCGACCAAAATTGGGAAGTCCCAGGTTTATTAACCACCTGCGAGAGACACTTATCACCCAAATATTTCCTTGTTGGCAAGGATTGTCATATCCCTTCTTCATTAAGCAACCTAAACAACCATTTCCCTAATAAATTTTTATTTTTTGTGTATAAGTTCTGAATGTCTAAACCGCCTTGCTCTTTGGGTATACACACTAAACTCCATTGAGCAAGCCTATATTTTCGTTTATGGCTATCACTTTGCTAGTAGAATCTAGATTGATAGAAATAAAGTCTTTTAAGAACTTCTCTGGGAACTTCAAAAAAAGATAACATAAACATTGACAGGCTGTTGAGTACCAAGTTAATAAATACTAAACGTCCACCAACTTGGGTCATGTAGATATTTTGCGATTTTACGGGAAACAATAGTTCTTTTCTTATCACCAAAAAAACGAGAATACCTCTGTCAATTGAGCTAAGCTCAGTTCCTCTTTTCTTAGCATATAAAATGTAGTATATCCCGTTTGGAAATACGCTATCACTAAATTCACGCAAATCATGCGGTCAACCTTAAAATTGTGGAGTAGTAGCAATCTCTAATCACGCTACTACTCCATCTAATGGTTAATGATTAATACCCATTTATTAATCATATGAATGTCATCACATATTTTTGTTTAACAAACATATTTTGATGTGTCACATTCATGTGGATGGTCTGATGGGCATCATGGCACCTTTTTTTTGTCACATTTCCTAGATAATTAGGCTAGAATCTACCGGGGCGGCAAAAACAACAAATCCACTTATTTTCAAACCATGTCAATCTAAATTTAGAATGTTATCATCAAGAGTCAGATACACACACTACTAGTAAAATTAACCCTAATCACCATCCGAAACCCTAATCACAGGCTACCAGTAGTCCAGTACAATGGCTGCGTGCCGCCATTTCGGACCAGAAACCAAACCTTTTTTTAGCCTGTGGAGAACGATGGCATTTCAAAGCCTTTTAAACGTTTTCTGTGCGGTGGGCGCCGCCGGTCGGTGCCATCAGCGGTCATGTAGGCCCCACCCCCCCAGTGAGTGCACCCACAGCCTTCTTGTGATGCCAGGAGGCCCAGGACTGCCTCACTTCTATACTAGCTTTCATTGCATCAATCCAAAAATAAAAAATAAAAATTCAGCTGCACGTGAACTATTTTGAGCTCTTCCGGCTTCTTGTCTCATAGTAGCAATCCTTGTGATGAAATGAATTGGTTTTGGGCGTCATGCTTCATCAGTGTTAAGCTCCAAACAAGCTGTTCTACCAACTGTTTTCTTATTAACCTTACCTTTTCTTTTAGCATTTTTTAAGGGGAATTGAAGCAACTGATGAACGAAAGAGTGGTTGGTTGGTCAGATGATAAGCTACACTCAGTCGTTAGCCACCATCAGCAAAGATTCTGACATTTTGGTTTCTTCCCAACAAGTGGTTGGAATTTCATCACATGGAGGCTGATTCGGCGCCGGTCTAGCTAGCTAATCTGACAGCGTGGATGGGAGAGGGAACATAAAACTAGTGGCGCATTATGGCCACCCCATACTACATTCATGTCTGTCTTTGTCTCTGCTGATTCATCTTTTCAGGCTTAAAATTACAGGACTTCAGAGTCCAAATACAACTTGGAGTCTCCAATTCTTCTAAGGATCATGCAGCTTCAGGTATTGGAAGTCCTCATGCAAGAACTGTACGTACAAAGCTGTCTTTCTTTTCACTTAATTATCATTTGTTAATTAAGTGTCAACAGCAAGAAATGGATTATCTGAGTTTTTTTTTAAAAGAACAGTGACAGCTTGACATGGTAAAAAAACAGTGTGTTATTTTGTTCGTAGCGTTCATACATCTGAATGAATTTTGGGCTCCAATGCTAGCATTGTTGTCATAAGAATTCTGGCTGTCTAATCAGGTCTATCTAGGAATCACAACAGGACAAGAAAGCAGTGGCTGAAATACCAAGAATTGCTCTCTGACATCACAACAGTTGATATTTTCAAGAACTATAAGCATCCAATGACTGATGAAATGTGTAGTTTCTCAAATCAGAACGAACACTATCATGTTCAAGAAAGTCACCTACCATTCAGATATCAACAAAGGTAGTAGTAATTGGATGGTATAAAGTAGAAAGAATTAATGATCTGTATTGGTGAGTTGCAACAGACAGAAAAATCATGCAGAGCTACTATTTCTGTCACCCCAAAACTGCACAAGAATCATCAATTTACAACGGACCACCACCAATACCATGGCACCATGCCTCTCCAAATTGCCTACGAAATGATGCAAGATCCATCATTTGCTTGTCCTTCTGCACTGCACATTCAGAGCGGTTGGTCGCTGTCAGATTTTCATCCAATGGTGGATACTGGACAGTGGTTCATCACAATTCACATGGCTAGCTTGGCCCTGATAAGATTGCCAACTTTCCAGGCCTGAAATCTCCCATTTGCCCGTCAGAAAAACGCCATCAATAACTTGCCGTTGCTTTGGCAGGAAGCCTTCAAATAACTAAGTTAACCCATCAATTTCCACATGTAAAGAAGCCACTGAAAAGCAGATCAACTACAGTCTTAGTGTTGGAAATGTGGACAACATTTTTATTCCAGATTTTATTACGAGGCAAAGATCACTTAAAGCTGTGAGAACCCGAGTTTTAAGTCCTAATCGCATAGCAGTAATCTGTAATTAGCGGTAATTAATCTCGTATTAGCAGTAAGCTAACAGTAGTATTAAGATCGTTACTAAGCAACTAAATTGTTGTCAGCTCGTTGGTTTATTCGGATTTCGTTTTGCGAGCATTGCATTCATAGTCAATAGAACCATCATTTCGTCATTCATTTCAATCTCATCATCAGTACAAGGTTCATGTGCATTCATCAGTAAAACAGTAGAATCAAGGTCTTGATTAAATTGCATTTTCCATTCGCATTAGATAGATAAATCAATAATTACAGTGTTTACAAGAGAGCTTTACAACAATCAATCAAGCTTTAAGCATATTGCATCATTTAAATAGGCAGCACCACCTGCACCCCTGCATTTCCTTCTCTCCTGTGTTTCTGCAATACATAGCGAGCAGCTCATCTTCCAACTCAGTCAATCAGTCAAACCACCCCCCTGTGCATTCTACTGCCTTTTCTCTTCCATTTTTCCTCAGGCCTACATCAACTCAGTCACAAGCAGCACACTCCCATACCGAGCCATTCCCCCTTGTTCATGTCCAACGCTCCCTCCTATTTCTTCAAGCTTCGTTCGTCCCCCCTTCCATCACAGCTTCCCAAGCACTGAACCAGTCTCTCTTGCACCCAACTCTGCATCCCCTTCCCTTTCAAAAGCCACACCATCATTCACACACAAGACATACAGTTCACAGCTCCCAAAAGCATTCATAAGTCCCCTTCAACCCCTTTCCCATTCACAAAGCGCTCATTCATCCCCCATTTCACAAGCTTCCATCCCTCTCCCAGTTCGCAGCTCCCATCCATCCTCCATTACACAGACATCCATTCCTCCTCCCTGCACAACACCCACCACTTTGCATTCATACCTAGTTCATCCAATCTCCAACCAAAGCCAGAGGAAGAAACCAGAAGAGAAGGAAGACCTGGGGGCTCGGCGGCGCCAAGGACAGCAGGAGGGCGACCACACCACCATCGCTAGCATCATCAACCTGAACATCGCTAGTAGACCTGTTCAAACGCCGGGCCGGGCTTCGGGCCGGGCCTACAAATGCCTGGTGGCAAAGCACCAAGCCCGAGCCCGGAATGAAGCCCGATCACAATGCATTTTTCAGGCCCGAGCCCGGCCCGACACAAAAGACCGAAGCCTAGAACCCGGCCCGAAGCCCAGAGGGACATGCAGATTACAGAACTACAGATCATGCAATGCATTTGTTGGAAGGAAAATTAACCAAGCGATTAGGCAATAGAAAATTTTAACTCTTCCACGACACTCAAATCAGAACAAATCATCGCAATTCACAATCAATTTTACTCTAAAACCGAAGCGGGGAGAGTCTTGTCGGGAGCGCCACGAGGGACCGCCATGGGAGCGCCACGGGAGCATCGAGTGGGGGGAAGCACCGAGCCGGGGAGCACTGAGCCAAGGAGCGCCACGGGGAGCATCGAGCGGGGAGGCCACGGGGGAGGAGCACCGCCTGTGGGGAGCATGAAAAGGAAGAGCGCGCGTCGTGGGAGCCTCTAGTAGGGGAGTGCCGCCTGGAGAAGAGCCGCGCGGGAGGTGAGAGCCACGAGGGAGGAGCGCTGCCGGGGGGTGAGAGCCACGAGGGAGGAGCGCCGCCGGGGGGTGAGAGCCACGAGGGATTGGGCGAGCTCCCCGCTGCGCTAGGGTTGGGCCGGGCTGGGCTTTTGTCGGGCTGAAATTTCCAGGCCGAGCCCGGCCCGAAAATAATTCCACACATATATAACAAGCTCGAGCCCGACCCGAGATTAAAGCTCGGCTCGGCTCGGCCCGGCCCGGCCTGGGAAAAACGTGTCGGGCTCGGGCCGGGCCGCCCATGAACAGGTCTAATCGCTAGCCACCATCACCAACCATCAAACACAAACCCGCTTAATCCCCAGCCATCAGGTAGTATGCAGTGCATATTGAACTGTGGGTGAGTTCATACCTTAGTAGCAGTCTTCTCTAGTAGCCAAGTCCTTTCCAAAGTAGCCATCAAGCCCTGCATGCATTCACCATAGCAGGCATCATCTTTCTAATCTCCTGTGCATTTTTGAGTTGAGTAGTTGAGCTTGAGCTTAAGGGGAAATAGGGAGGGGGAGAGTCTTCAAGATACCATAGCGCCCGATGGCGGAGGCCAAGCCGTGCCAGCCAAAGCCCACTGAGGCTAGTGGGCGGGTTGCCGAGAGCAGGAGGCGCCGAGCCGCACCATCGGAGAGGACCAAGCGGCGACCACTGGGAGGCCGAGCCGACCCGGCCGGCAACAAGGCAGCCTTCAGCAGCGAGGAGGGCCGGGTGGTGGCGTGTGATGATCTTGATTGGTGGCCGGGACATGAGAGGTCGGAGCAATTGGGAGCCAGCCATGGATGGACTGGACTGCCTGTCGCCGGGAGGAGACGAGGTGCAGGAGGCCAGCGCCATGAGCCAGGGAGGGCGGCGTGGCGAGGGTTGAGGAGAGAGAGAGAGAGGAGGAGTTGGGGAAGAAGGAGTGTGGATTTGGGGGAGGCTGTGTGTGATGACTGATGGGGATAAGGGCCAGCCAGATTAGAGAGAGGGAGAGAGAGAGGTTAGGAAGTTAGGAGTGTAGGGATTTTGGTTTAGGCTTTTGGGCTTAGGAAAAATCTTAAGAGGTGGTGTGGCTAATGATCTGTTTTACTGAGATCTGTAGCTTTAGCATTTAACATCAAATTAATTGAGTTTTAACTGCATAGTTTTGGTAATAAATGCTTTAACTTGGGTCTTTTCGGATTAGCTAACTTAAAATCAATCTTTAGTTTATTTTTAAAATAATTTGAGTTGCCGTTAGTTTGGTTTTTAGCTAGTTAATTTTCTTGAGTAGCGGCATGTGCATCGTTGGCTTTTAGTCGGGCATATTGGGCTGTTTTAGTCTTGTTGGTTTATTTAAGTGTGAACTGCGGGTTTTTCGACTGTAGCGCGATTAGACAGTAGAACAGCTATTTTGGGGAGTGCTAACTTAGCATAGGGCTTGAAAGGTTTTATTTAAATTAAATTGTGCTAACACTTAGAAGCCACTAATTTATGTATCCATAATATCACTCAAAATCAACTATCTATCTACTTATATTATTATTCAGATCTTTAGAATGCCTACGAAGAGAACGAACCAAAGATCGACGGAAGCGGTGACTGTGGTTTCGTCAGCACCGACCTTTCCTGCATCTACGAAGGCAAGTGATTCTGTTGAACATAAACATAGTTATCTAAAATGTAAACCGTATTTTGTTGTATTATATGTTTCTTGCATCAAAATTGTTTTCTCAAGACTTAAATCAATGATTGAGATGAAAATGGTTAAGATGAATATGAAAGAAATAAGAATGAGTAGAGGAAAGAAATGAGAATTAATAGGTGGGTAAAAGGGGGCCCTGGCAGGGGAACGCGACGACGACGATGATGATGAGGTAAGAGGTGGGCCCCTTTTTACATATGGTTATAATATAAGGACAAACAAAACTCTTACTCGGTCTAAAGCCGTAAAATCAGTACCAACCATTTTCCCGTTTTGGCGGGCAGAAAATGCTACCTTGTTACGTAATTAAGTTCTCCACAATGGGTCACATTGGAGTGTTGGGCACGGAAGAGGGCCGCCCCAAGGTGGAGTGTTGAGCACGGACGAGAGCCACCTCAACCAACGTTACTGGAACTTGGTGTATGACGAGGTCAGCAACGTGATTAAATCATCATCGACGGAAAGTAACGGGTGGAGACTTGATCACGTAACCTGGAAAACATTCAGTATTCTGAACTTGAACCCGCATCAAAGGAAATGCAGGGGACCTGGCTCATTTAGAGCTCAGAATAACTGTGGGTAAAGTGGTACAAGCCTGCGTAGTGCTATACAAAATCATGAATTTATGCCAGTCTCCTGGATTGGAGTCTACGGGAACCGCCATGGGTCTTTCTTCTCTCCGAGTGATAAGTAGTACTATTTTCAGTATTAAAAGTTGCCACCTAATGTTTTAATAAATTATTTTCAGAAAGGAGATGGATTAGAACTTGTAATGACAACAGAAATGAGGCATCCAGTGCATTGTTTGCTATTAATGCTTGCTGAGTACACTCGTGTACTCAACCTTGTTAGTATTCTCCTTTGTAGATCCTAGTCTGGCCGGGAGCAATCCCGAGTGGGACGAAGACATGCAGGTACCGAGGCAACCGCGGGAGGAGAAGGCACTGACTACGAGGACCAGAGCGAGATGGACGCCATATTTGACACATGGGATGAATAGACGGCCAATACTTCAGGGCAGGCGAGAGTAGCAGAGAAGTTCTCTTTTGTAACTGTATAATATTTGTATTAAGAACCATAGCCTTGCGTGGCTGTTACTGAAATAATAATGTACAATTTCTATCTTATTGTTCTGCTGCGTGACTCTAGTAAAAGCTTACTATTCGTTGGAGCAGTGTTCTACTGAGCAAACGAATAGTAATCCGTATGCCTAAGTGTGGTTACCCTTAGGGTAATGACACAGGGCGTCACAGATGGTATCAGAGCAATAAGATCAGGCCACGCTAATAAAATAGAAACTGCAGCAAGAACTTAGGTTTGCTTTTATCGCTTGCTATATTGCACTAATTACTTTATTAACTCTCATCTCAATATCCATTTCTATTTCCGTCCTATTTCAAAGGTATTATGTTAAAAAGCTCATCTTCTTTAGAGTGGGCCTACTAACGTAGAACCATTCCTTCGTAAGAGGTTTAGGTTCAGTCTTCCGACCGAGAGAGTACGGGGAGAACGTGTGCTTTGTCATAGGACTCGTGCTATTAATTCCTGTTAATTAACCTGTCAGGCTAGCAATTTGACCTAGGATAGAAGATTAAAGACTATAGGTGTTAGGGTATTAATATAAGATCTTAAGTTGCATGCCAGGGATAGAGGCATGCAGTAGAATTCTGGTATGGACCTGCTTTTCCAATTTTTGGACAAGTCTGGACCATACCCGTTAGCTTTCTCATCTTTTCATCTTTATTACAAAATGACCCGTCATCAATCAAAGTAACCCGTAACTACTTAAAGAAAGCAAACCAAATTGTTGACGGTGTAAAAATATGTCTTATCTCATTTCTGCATATCAGTTTTCCCGGACGAGTGGTCCCTAGCACTCCGAGCATGTAGCTCTGGCGTACCCAGGAACGAAGTCCTGGGCGTACTCAGGAATGAGCCCTGAGCGTTTCCCAACACGTAGTTGGGCAGTCTCGAGAACGAGATCTCGAGCGTACTTGGGCATGTGGATCTAGGGTAGTGTAGGTCGCACTCAAATGCAAGCTCTGAGCGGTCCCAAACACGTGGTTTGGGCGGTCTTGAGAACAAGATCTCAAGCGTGACTAAGCACGAGAGACTCAGGTAGTATAGGATTTGGATCTTTTTGCATCTCTATGTTTCTTGGTGTTATTTGGTTATCTGTGTATGGCTTGACCCAACTCACCCGTGGGGTAACTCTGTCAGACAAATACAATAATTTCTTCTCTACCACAAGCGACTGCTGAATCGTGAAGAACTAATACCACAAGTATAACAACTAATGCAACCTGCTCTTAATATCTGCTCCCCCACAGGATGGAAGGTCAAGGAAATGAAGATCAAGGATTGGGACTAAGGTTGGGTTTACCACCACCAGAGGCACCAACGGGAGATCTACCAGTGGACCTCAATGAGTCCGTACTTGGCCAGTCCAGAACCACAACATTACCAATAGTCAGCAATCTCCGTCCACCACCTACCCATGGACTCCATCCAAGCATACCACAACAACCACCACCCCGATATGGACCACCCAGCCAAGAATTTTCAACTCATTCTTCCAGAGACCCATAGCCCAGCCATAGCTTATTGCTATAGCTCGTAGTTGTGCAAAGTAGAGAAGTTGCCACCTGGCGAAGGATAGCATTATTATTAACTATCGGATTAAAGGATTACACGATTATAGATCTTGGATTATTGGAAATACATTGTTGGGAGATATTAGATCATAGAAATAAATTATGATTTGAT
Source organism: Phyllostachys edulis (assembly GCA_036346405.1). Taxonomy (NCBI): domain Eukaryota; kingdom Viridiplantae; phylum Streptophyta; class Magnoliopsida; order Poales; family Poaceae; genus Phyllostachys; species Phyllostachys edulis. Next base: position 21,082,928 of record CM070563.1, on the reverse strand, counting down.
ACTGGAGTAATGAATTGTTGGATGTGGGATTGTAGAAATAGATAATTGTTGGATATTGGATGTTGGATCATAACCATACATTATTATTGGATTATTGGATGCTAGACTAAATGAATGTTGAATTATAGAAATAGATTATTGTGGATATTGGATCGAGGGACATTGGATTAGTAGAAATACATGATTGTTGAGTAATTGGATTATTATTGGATATAGAAATAAATGTTGGTTATTGGATTATAGGAATACATTTGTTCGATTATTGGAGTTAGGGATATTGGGTTATGGGAAAGATTGTTGTTGAAGATTGGATTGTGGGATTACATAATTGTTGGAGTTGGATTATTGAATTTCATCATTATTGGATCATAGGATTATATCATGATTGGATTATTAGAATTATATTGTCATTGGATTATAGAAATACCGCTGTTGGATACTAGAGTATGTTAATATTGGATTATAGAAGTATATCTTTGTCGGAGTATAGAAATAAATCTTGGTTGGATTATATAAACGCACCTTGGTAGATTTAAAATGGATTTTGGTAATTATTGGAGAGTTAGTATTGAGAAATTGATCCAGTAAGGGCAGTGATTGAAATGCGAAATGGTTGGATTTTCATAGCAATATCTGATGTTAAATTTTGGTGAATTAGTTGAATCACGATATATGAGTAAACTTTGTGGAACTAATTGAATAATTTGGTTATGTTGGATTTATTGGATATAATTAGATAATGAAATGGGATTCGGATGTATTGTTAGTGATCGTGGGAATCTCGTATTGATAATCTGATCGGATTTAGATGATGAATAAAGAATGAGGTTGGACTAGTATAGTAAGTCATGATTGGAATTCAGGTGCATTAGTTAAATTGTAAAGAATTGATGAAATTGGTGGAGTTAATGAAATAATAGTGCGTGGTTGATTTATAGTTGTTGGTGGATTAATGTAAGCAATGCTGTGGTAGAGTAATGGGTGTAATAGATTGATTTGGAAAGTATGATTCAAATACGGATACTGTGATTAAATTGATCTTAGAAATGACAGCAGGATTGAAAATACGGATAATATTTGTATTAAGAACCATAGCCTTGCGTGGCTATTACTGAAATAAAAATGTACAGTTTCTATCTTATTGATCTGCTGCGTGACTCTGGTAAAGGCTTACTATTCATTAGAGCATTGTTCTACTGAGCAAACGAATAGTAATCCGTACGTCTAAGTGTGGTTACCCTTGGGGCAATGACACGGGGCATCACAAAAGCTACAGATGCATAAAACGATAATAACAACAGATAACTTGTCGAACCCGGGAGCGAAGGATCCCGAATTCTCTGTGTTCATACACTAGTCCAGGATTTCTAGTGTACACAGTTAAACAAAAGTGATAATCAAAACATATCACGCATTTTATTAATAATTATTGAGTTTATTACAATCGGACTGAGGCCAAATAAAGTGAAACCGGCGGAAATAAAATAGTAGTAGTAGACCCAACGATTCGCCACAGCAATAAATCTGGGGAGCGTGGCCTAAGCATCGATGTCCTCACCGTCTTGATAGAAGTCTTCTCTGAATAAAGATTATTCAAGAAGAGTAAGCACTACCACTATGCTTGCAAGTTACACCCGTAAAGTATGTGATTATTTGCATGCATAAAGTGAGCAAAGGGTAATGCAGGTTTATTTGCATAAGACAAACATTTTCAGTTTAAATACTCTTAGTAATTTCCAAGGCCATTTTTAGAATAAGATCAAAATCATATTTCGATTTCTCAATGTCAAGTGTAGGATGAACCTCCTTACACAAATGGTCAAGGACTACCCCCTTACACCAAAGCTTACGCCCAAACCCATTTTCACAAACCGGTGATAAAGTCTTTTCAAACAAAACCGAGACTAACCCGAGTGGCTTTTGTTAAGCATATCCATGACCGTGGACACGGCTATTGAATAGATTAATCCTCTGCGAGTTGGTGCAGCTTTACCCACAAGAGATAGTTTGCTTATTATGTCGGCCAATACACGCTTAGTAGGCATGCGACTAAGCGACTATCACGAGGCCTTTACCCTACATTATTTCAACATAATTATGCGCTAAGGTTTTGTAATCGAAGGCTTCGCACCAAACGACTACCCCTCTTGCGCCATGTGGGTATCATCAATAAGTCTTCACGACTCCACATCTTTCCAAGACATAAACATGGTGAAATGATATAGCTTATTTGGCCAAGTCTGTCCCATTCGGACTTGTGGTGGTGCAATTTGGCTTAACATCCGCGCCCGCAGACCGGTCCTTACATGGTGGACGTCTTCCAAAACAAACCACAGGTCTCAACCATTATTTGTATTGAGCAGTGCATGAACTTGCACCCACCAACAATCCAATTCACCCAAGTCTAAACCAATTTCATTTATTTTTCTTTTGGTAAAACGTTTTCCAAACATCTATGGTAAAAACAATACCATAGATTCATTTTCAAAACAACTTTGTATTTTGGCAAAATTCCCCAAATCATCTTTTGGTCTAAGCAAGGACTAAGCATAAATATCTTAATTATTTTACTAAGGTGACAAGGGCATGGTATTCCAAACATCAATATTGGCTATACGAAGGAATTGGCATAACTAAGAATTAAAACAGGAATTTAAAATACTTGGATAAAAATATGCATGCAATAATAACTTTAAAAACCGAGTTAATTAACTTTGAAATACTGGGATCAAGATGGTCAAGAATGTAACTTGCCTTCGTTGAAGTCTTGAGATTCTAAACCCTCTGAAGGATCTACCTCTCCGGAATCGTCAAAGTCTATACGTGAAAATACGACAAATTCAAATAAAATTTAAATAAATCCAAAAGACAAATCAAACTAACTCCAAATGAAATGATTTTATTTTATTTAGCTAGATAATAATTTTCTAAGATTTTAGCAATTTGAATCACTCAATTTGAAGTTGTGGTTCAAAAGATATGAATTTTACAAGTTTTAACCTAAATTTGATATTTAAAAGAATTTCTAAATTTAAATACAGATTCAAAATAGCTTCAAATTAAATAATTTTGGTTTAGTTAGCTAGATAAAGATTTTGTATGAATTTGGAAATTTGGAACACCCAATTTGGAGATTGGATGCAAAAGTTATGAATTTTACAAATTTTAAACCTAAATCTGCAATTTAAATGAATTTCCCGATTTATTTTTCTAAAGGAAAATCCCTTTAATGCGCAAGGCCGACGTCACTACAGGATTTTCGGAAATAAAGGAATTAATTTAATTTTTCGACATGTGGGCCCCAAGTGTCATAGACTCGGCTTACATGGACTAAGTCCACGGAACCTTTGGGCTCATGGGTTGTGCAGATGTGGCGGTGTGAGGGTGATGTGGCGCCACGCAGACCCACGTCGGACCACAGTCTTTGGTGTGGCACTCAGTGGCACCGGCGTGGCCATGCCACGCAGTTCGAGTCTTGGCGAGTTCGATGAGGACCTCGCCGGCGCTTACGCGCCACCACGCGGCGTGAGTGGTACTAAAAGGACGAGGAGATGATGCCGAACATGATGCTCACCGGGGTTGCACGAATGCGTGGCGGAAAGGTCGTCGGCGACGAGGTTGAGCGGCGGCGGTTTTAGGTCGACGGTGAAGTAGGGGCTCCGGGGGTTCTCCGAGGAAGTGGTTGGGCGCACCGTGATCGCGGTGATCTGGCGATAACGGTGGCGGTGGTGTGACGCCACGGCGTCAGGCGCTGGAATCGAGAAGAAACGGACTTGGCCGGTGAAAAACTTTGAAATTGGGGCGCTAGAGGGAGGAGGAGGCAATGGATGGTGGCGCTGCGTGGTGTGGGGAGAAAGCGCGCAGGGCTCCCTTATATAGGGCGCGGCGTGGCGGTTCAACGTATCATCCAAGAAGGCCGCGCGACGTCTCCGCCAAGATCGTGAAATCGTGGAGAGAAAGGAAAGTGAGAGGTACGGTCGTGGCGGGATTGCCAGTGATTTGAGCGCGTCGAAATCGCCGATTTGATGAAGGTTTTCTTGGGCGTGGAAGCTTCGAAGCACATCCATGGCGGACGGTAGCGGCTAAGAAAGGAAAGGGCGCAAGGGAAGAAAGGAAAGAGGAAGAAGCACAGTAGCGATGGTCCCACCTGTCAGCGGCACGAAAAAGGAAAGAAACGGGCCCGTGTGAGTCGTTCGATGCCGATCCAACGGCTGCAATGAGAGGGGGTAACGCGGGAGGAGCGGTTGCTTGGGCAGCATGCTGAGGAGGTCTGGGCCGGACGAGTTTCGGCCCAAACACTGTTTGTGGATTTCTAATGTTTTAACAATTGTTTTAATTCTGTTAATTAAAAGAGGCTTTAGAAAATAGCAAATAAATTCCAAAAATTCACAGAAATTCCTAGAATCATTTTGGACTTAAATAAAATAATTTCAACTTAAACTTTGTAATAGTTTTTGTAATTAAATTTGTTTTAGCTTTAAGGTTAAAAATGAAAGCTTTAAGAAAATTCAGAAAATCACCAAAATAAATAAGTTTTAAATTTTCTCAGAATTTGAATTTTTGGGCTGTTACACAACTCATTGCACTTCTATACGTACTCAATAACAGGTTTATAACAGAATATAATGATCGTACAACCAACTTATAGTTGGGCTTGATGAAGAATAGGAAGCAGTGGTCGAAGTAGTACACATCGTAGATGGTGCAGCGCAGCTAGCGGTCACGCAGATACGCTGCCTAGAAATCTTATTGCCGCCCCGTGCAAGTGAACTCTACGACAATGGTTCGGATATATCTGCTCACCCTCCTTCCCGGTGCACGCTAAGAAGAAAGGACGGCTTGGTTCAAAACAGCACAACCCTCCAGCCAGTAGAACAAAGAGAAATGAGAAGGAAGAATCGAAGTGATTGATAAAATCGCATGTCTGGACGCCTCCAGATATTTTGAAGGGTCGAGTCAATTACTCTCTAGTGACTGCTCAATAAAGCACACATTAAAACACTGGTAACTTCTAATTCAAAACCAATTAATGGTCGTTTAAGTAGTGTTCATTGATCCTGATTGCACACTAGTCTACAGCTTCAACCACATTATTTGGACCACTGTGTTTTGACCACTTTATTTTAATCACTGTGTTTTGATCACTTTATTTTGACCATTGTGTTCCGACCACACTAGTATGTGGCTTTGAGTTCTTAGAGTGACTCGAAGAACTCTCTAAGGGAAGTCCAAGAGGATCTCCCTAAGAGGTCCAAGGGTGGTCTAAGGAATAACTCTGATCGTATGGCTTTGATCACACTGGCCTAGAGTTTCGACCAGTGAATTACAACCAGAGAAAGAGAAATGCATGATCAACAAAAGAAAGGTAGATAAGTGATGAGGACATCACTCCTTCGGATACACGCACTACACAAAATCCTCCAGATCCGGTTGCTGAACTACAAGGTCCTATGACAAGAGCTCGAGCACGTCACTTAAATTATGAGGTGAGCTCGTTTCTAGGTGCTAATAATTTATCTATGCAGAATGGTATACTACCTAATAATTGTGATCTTTTGTTACTTAGGAATAATGGGGAGGATCCATCAAGTCCTGGTCATCTGCGCTGATTGCGCCCAAGAAAAGGAAGTCCCTCTGATTGCGCCGAGAAAAGGAAGTCCATCAGAACAAGATCTCTTCCCCGCGTTGTCAGCTCGGTCACAAGTTAAGGTGTTGCATCATCGTTTTGGGCCTAATAGGGCCTTGTAAGCGTGTCGAGGTCGGAGCCCAGGTTGTGTACGCCTCTTCCCACAGCCGCACAACCCTAGGTCGACCTCCTCACGTCCCCCTATATATATACAGTAGCCGTCATAGTTTTAGGGTGGGGTTTTTCTTAGATTATTTTGCCACTTTGCAGTTTCGCCGTTTGTACGGTTTGAGGAACCCCACTTTGTGAACTTCATCCATATTCGCAATACAATTTAGATTGCATCTTCCTTGTTCTTGTGAGTTGCTTCGATTGCTTGTAGGAACAATAACCCTTGTGGTAAGGTCGATCATGTGCGAGCGTGGTCGATAACGACAGTCGTGCGGGTGTAGCGAATTGCGAGGTGACGGTCTGCAGGTCAGAAGCCTCAAAGCGTCAACGTCCTCACGACGAAATCAATCGAACCTATCAGAAGATCAGGCCGCCATTCCTCATCAAGTGGTATTAGAGCAAAGGTTGCTCGTTAGGTAATCTCATTTATCCCCTTTTGTTAGTTGTGTTCCATCACCTAGAGTCCAGAAAATTGCCCCACAAAAAGTTTTAGATCTTAGTTCTTCTGCTGTCCAAACCACTTTGTGCCTTTCGCAATTGTGTTTTCAGTTTTCGCGTTGTTGAGTTCGAGTCCATCGTCGGTGTCTTTGTTGCTGGTCTAGTTGTCATGATCTAGTTTCTAGCATCAAGTCTTTACTGTTTTGGTCATCGTGTATCTCGGCTTGCCCTTGGTTGCATCTGTTGCAATTAGGGTTTGTCTGCTATAGCCGAGATCATGACACCACCCCCATATGACCACCTACTTAGATTCGACTTCTCCCCCCAACTCGGAATCAACCACCTATTCGAGTAACACCCCTCATTCGACCACCTACTCGGGTTCGACCACCTAGTCGGAATCGACTACCCACTCGGGTTCGACCACCTAGTCGGATTCGACCACCCACTCGGGTTCGACTACCTATTTGGATTCGACCATCCACTCGACTCCGCCCCGACAACCCTATCTATTTCTGGTTGCTCTCGGACACCCCACGCACTCATCATATCGTGCCCTGCCAAACAAAGGCGAGAAGATTTTCCATAGCCGAAACAAAGCTAGCCAAAATTTAGAGAGAGGGGGAGAGAGAGTATCTTTTTTTTACCTTTATACCCCTGCTCTCCAGAAAAAGTTTGTGACCCACTCACCTCATTGGACCTAGAAAAGGTAGCAGAAGAGTTTTGAGCTCGAGTCATGTTCAAAAAAAAAGAGGCAAAGAGTGCCCAAAAAAAAGAACAAAAGAAAAGAAAAAAAAGAGGCAAAGAGTGAAAAAAAAGGAATTCAAAAAAAAAAGAAGAAGAAGGAGAAAATAGTTGCTTTACGAATTTTGTTCCGTTGTGCTTGTATCTACCATAATTTTTCAGCTTGCTTGAGCTAGTTTTAGGAGCAGCGTTTGGGCCAAACAAGCGTGATGAGTACTGTGGACTTTGATTGACTTTGCTAATCTGATTTCATTATTGCTATTCCTTGCTACTAAACATTGCTGTCAGAGCTCCACATACTTTCACCCTCAGTTTGGATCCTCGCATTCGCCTCGCCGCGGTCATACATCCCACCATCTCCGATCATACCACCTGCTGCAATTTGGTAAGAAATTCATAAGAGCTTGGTAAGACGCTTGGGAGTGTGTAATTCCACCTTCCACCACCTAGTAGTTGATAGGGAGAATACCTTTGTGTTGTCTTTTGTCTCCTACTAACCATGGCAGGTGAGGAATTGGATGCGCAAGAGTGTGTTTTGAGGGAAGAGCTCACGAGGGTGTTGGATGAGCACCGCCATGCTATTAATGACGACATTGATAGGAAGCTTGCGGAAACAAATGCTACACTGTGACAACTCAATGATAGTATTGCAATGCTCAATGCACGCATTGATGGTTTGGCTAATCAACGATCGAACAATGGGCGTGTGGATCCTCATGGTGCAGCCCATGACCATGAGTTTGACAATGATAATGAGATGCGCAACCACGACGCCTTTGATGCGCAACCACGACGCCTTTGATGCACAACAACGAAACCGGTTGAACTTCAACCGTCAAGGTATGAGAGGTAATAACTTTCAGCAACATAATGCACGTGTTAATGATGATCCATATGCTAAAGTCAAGTTCAATATACCATCTTTTGCGGGTGCTTATGATGCTGAAATATATCTAGATTGGGAGATGACAGTAGAACAGAAATTTAATGCTCACTTAGTTCCTGAAGTGCATGGAGTTAGGCAAGCCACAAGTGAATTTAAAAACTTTGCCATCATTTGGTGCAATAGGGTATGCAACGATGGATTAGCGCCTACTACGTGGGATGCTTTAAAGGTTGCTATGCGTAACAGATTTGTTCCACCTTCTTTCAAACGTGACTTGCTTAATAAATTACAACGCTTAAACCAAGGTAGCAGATCCGTAGAAGGATATTATCAGGAGCTACAAATTAGTATGTTACGTTGTGAAATTATTGAGGACGAAGAGGCTGCTATGGCACGTTTTTATGGGGGATTAAGATGTGAAATTTAGGACATAGTTGATTACAAAGAATATGATAGTGTCCCTAGATTGTTCCAACTTGCATGTTTGGCAGAAAAGGAATTGTAGGGACGACAGCAGATGCCAATGAACAATTTTGGAAGCACGTCTACACCAAGATCAATGCCGGGGCAAGTTAAGACAGCCCCACCTTCAGCTACATGGTCTGCTGCCCCCTCCTCGAGTAGGGCGCGTTCAGCAGCACCTCTGACAACATCACATGCACCCGAGGTAAGCAAATCTACTAGTGTGTAGGCCCCAGCCAAGAGTTCTTTTTCGGTTGCTTCCACGGGCCGTACTACTGGGATTGTTTGCCACCGTTGCAAGGGAATGGGACACGTCATGAAGGACTGTCCAAGTCAGCGAGCATACCTTGCCACCGAAGATGGTGGTTATGTAAGTGTTAGTGATATTGAGGATGAATATGTACTTGCAGCTAACCTTGCAGGTGGAGGAGATGAGATAGACAGTGATGCTGATGATGTAGAGAAACAAGTAGTTGCTGTTGACACAGGGAGTCATGTGAGCCTTGTTGTGCAGCGAGTGCTAACCGCACAAGTGGATAAAGTGGAGCAAAACCAGTGGCACAACTTATTTCAATCCAGATTTCTCATGAAATGCAGAGCCTGCAGAGTCATCATTGATGGAGGGAGCTACAATAACCTTGCAAGTTCTGAGATGGTCGAGAAGCTTGGCTTGGACACACAACCACACCCACGTCCCTATTACATCCAATGGTTCAATTTGTGTGGTAAGTTAAAGGTAAACAAAGTTGTGAGAGTGCAATTTTCAGCTGGTAATTACAAAGATAGTACCGATTTTGATGTAGTGCCTATGCAAGCATGCTCTTTGTTGCTCGGTAGGCCTTAGATATATGATAATGATGTTTTGCACCATGGTAGAGCTAATACCTACTCATTCTCACATAAGGGTAAGAAGATTAAGCTGTTGCCTTTGACACCCGCTGAAATTTTGAAAGATGAAGAAGAGCACGCTGAAAATGAAAGAAACACCAATAAGCATGATTTTGAAAATCAGCAAGTAGCAAAACGTGTTTTCCCACCTAAAGGGGAGAAAGTGGTGTCTAGTTCTAAGTCCGAGGGAATTAAATTGAAGGGGTGTGTTATGCTTGCCACTAAATCTGAACTTGCTGAAATTTGTGATAATGAGCTGCCATGCTATGCTTTGATATGCAAAAATACTTTATTTTCACTTGAGGATATATCTAGCTCTTTGCCTCCTGTTGTTGGTAACCTTTTGCAGGAGTATGTGGATGTGTTTCCAACTGAGATACCCCCGGGATTACCACCTATTCGAGGGATAGAGCATCAAATTGATTTGATCCCGGGAGCGACTTTGCCAAACCGTGCTGCATATAGGACCAATCCAGAGGAGACTAAGGAAATTCAGCGACAAGTCCAAGAACTTTTGGACCGTCAGTACGTACGAGAAAGCCTTAGTCCTTGTGTTGTTCCCGTTCTTTTGGTTCCTAAGAAAGACGGTAGTTGGCGTATGTGTGTTGATTGTAGAGCTATTAATAATATTACCATAAGGTATCGTCATCCTATTCCTAGGCTAGACGACATGCTTGATGAGTTGAGTGGTTCTATTATTTCAACAAAGATTGACTTGCGGAGTGGTTACCACCATATTAGAATGAAATTGGGAGATGAATGGAAAACTGCTTTTAAAACTAAGTTCGGACTATATGAGTGGTTAGTGATGCTTTTTGGTCTAACTAATACACCTAGTACTTTTATGCGATTGATGAACGAGGTTTTACGTCCTTTCATTGGAAAATTTGTGGTGGTTTATTTTGATGATATCTTGATTTATAGCAAGTCACATGAGCTACACTTGAATCATATACGTGCTGTTTTTAATGCCTTGAGAGATGCACGTTTGTTTGGTAACCTCGAGAAGTGCACCTTTTGCACCGATCGAGTTGCGTTTCCTGGTTATGTTGTGACACCACAGGGAATTGAGGTGGATGAGACAAAGATTGCAGTAATCCAAAGCTGGCCGACGCCTACCACTGTGTCACAGGTGCGGAGTTTCCCCGGCCTTGTTGGATTCTATCGACGTTTTGTGCGGGATTTCAGCACCATTGCCGCACCATTGAATGAATCGACAAAGAAAAGAGTGCCTTTCCAATAGGGACCTGCGCAAGAAAAGGTATTCAACTTGTTGAAATAGAAGCTCACCCAAGCACCCCTACTCCAACTGCCTGATTTTGGTAAGACTTTTGAGATTGAATGTGACGCTAGCGGGATTGGGATATGTGGTGTATTGATTCAAGAAGGTAAACCGGTTGCATATTTCAGCGAGAAACTAAATGGGCCTAGTTTGAACTATTCTACCTATGATAAAGAATTGTATGCTTTAGTTCGTGTGCTTCAAACTTGGCAACATTATCTATGGCCCAAAGAATTTGTTATACATTCTGATCATGAATCGTTAAAACATATTAGAAGTCAAGCTAAACTGAATAAACGACATGCTAAATGGGTAGAATTTATTGAGTCATTTCCATATGTCATAAAGCATAAGAAAGGTAAGGACAATGTGATTGCTGATACACTTTCTAGACGTTATACCATGTTATCTCAACTTGATCATAAGATTTTTGGTTTGGAGGCCATTAAGGATTTATATGCTACTGATTTGGACTTTAAAGAAGTGCTTGAACATTGTAAAGGAGGGAAAACATGGAATAAATATGTGCTGATTGATAGTTTGGTCTATCGTGCTAACAAGCTATGCGTTCCAGCTAGCTCCGTTCGTCTTTTGTTGTTGCAGGAGGCGCATGGAGGAGGTTTGATGGCGCATTTTGGAGAAAAGAAGACAGAAGATGCGCTGGCCGCCCACTTCTTTTGGCCAAAGATGAGGCACGATGTCTAGCACTACGTGGCTCGCTGCATTACATGCAATAAAGCTAAGTCCCGTCTTACTCCACATAGACTTTATATGCCTCTTCCTATTCCTAGCGCCCCTTGGGAGGATATTTCTATGAATTTTGTTTTAGGATTGCCTAGGACAAAGAGGGGGAGGGATAGTATATTTGTAGTAGTGGATCGATTTTCTAAAATGGCATATTTTATACCTTGTCACAAGAGCGGTGATGCTACAAACATAGCTGATTTGTTTTTCAGGGAAATCATTCGCTTACATGGAGTGCCCAATACTATTGTCTCGGATCGCGATGCGAAGTTTTTGAGCCACTTTTGGAGATCACTTTGGAACAAATTAGGGACAAAGCTGTTGTTTTCTACTACATGCCATCCCCAAACTGACGGACAAACGGAGGTTGTCAACCACACGTTATCCACCATGTTGGGGTTGTTTTAAAGAAGAATTTGAAGATGTGGGAAGAGTGTTTACCGTATATTGAGTTTGCTTACAATAGGTTGGTACACTCCACCACCAAGGTAAGTCCGTTTCAGGTAGTGTATGGTTTTAACCCCCGTACTCCTATTGATTTACTACCTTTGCCTACCTCTAAAAATTAATTTAGATGCTAAGAAGCGTGCTGAATTTATTCTTAAGTTGCATGAAACAACTAAAGAGAATATAGAGCGTAAGACTGAAAAGTATAGGGTTGCTGAAAGTAAAGGTAGGAAAGCTATAAAATTTGAACCGGGTGATTTAGTTTGGGTTCATTTGAGAAAGGATAGGTTTCCGGAATTAAGAAAATCAAAGTTGATGCCTAGAGCTGATGGACCATTTAAGATAATTAAGAAGATAAATGACAATGCATATCAATTGGAGTTACCTGCAGATTTTGGGGTTAGCCCCCACATTTAACATTTCAGATTTGAAGCCATACGTGGGAGAAGAAGATGAGCTTGAGTCGAGGACGACTCCAATTCAAGAGGGGGAGGATGATGAGGACATCACTCCTTCGGATACACGCACTACACAAAATCCTCCAGTTTCAGTTGCTGAACTACAAGGTCCTATGACAAGAGCTCGAGCACGTCACTTAAATTATGAGGTGAGCTCGTTTCTAGGTGCTAATAATTTATCTATGCAGAATGGTATACTACCTAATAATTGTGATCTTTTGTTACTTAGGAATAATGGGAGGATCCATCAAGTCTGGTCATCTGACCGATTGCGCCCAAGAAAAGGAAGTCCTCCGATTGCGCCGAGAAAAGGAAGTCCATCGGACAAGATCTCCTCCGACGCGTTTTATTTCGGTCACAAGTTAAGGTGTTGCGTCACCGTTTTGGGCCTAATAGGGCCTTGTAAGCGTGTCGAGGTCGGAGCCCAGGTTGTGTACGCCTCTTCCCACAGCCGCACAACCCTAGGTTGACCTCCTCACGTCCCCCTACATATATACAGTAGCCGTTATAGTTTTAGGGTGGGGTTTTTCTTAGATTATTCTGCCACTTTGTAGTTTCGCCGTTTGTACGGTTTGAGGAACCCCACTTTGTGAACTTTATCCATATTCGCAATACAATTCAGATTGCATCTTCCTTGTTCTTGTGAGTTGCTTCGATTGCTTGCAGGAACAATAACGACAGTCGTGCGGGTGTAGCGAATTGCGATGTGACGGTCTGCGGGTCGGAAGCCTCAAAACGTCAACGTCCTCACGACGAAATCAATCGTACCTATCGGAAGATCGGGCCGCCGTTCCTCATCAACAAGGTTCACAACACGTTCACGGTCATGCGTCGAAATCACAAGTTACACGATTGTCACACAAATAAACGTGCGCGCGTGCGTACATGTGTGTGTGTGACCTTAGCTATAGTTCTCCTCATGTCACCGCATGCCATATAACACATGTATCAATATATGGCAAGGACTCCACCTTATAAATTGCTCTCCCACTACTTGGCTAGGCAGTATATAACTAAGGGAAATGATAGGGAGCGTGCGTACGGTGCACCGGACGCCAAACCCACTCTCCACTTCATCTTCTCACGCCCCTCTCAGCGCCACTCATTCCTTATCCGTTCACTTCATTTTCCCCATCCCCATCCCGCTCAGCCCCCACCCCAGTCGGCCTCCATCCCCGTCACTCATCCCCCTCCTCCTTGGCCAGCCTCGAGCTCGCCTTGAGGAGCTCTCCTCATGCTGTGGCGACCGATGTCACGGCCGACCCAACGAGCAAGGAGACCAACCTAAGCGCAGCGTCGCCGACGTCTTGAGCTCGCCACTAACGTTGCTGTTGCCATGATTCGCTCGGCTGCCTCGACGCGACGGCCCTCACCCTCGGTGTCCACACCTGCTCTCCGCGGCGACGCCACTGCATCATCCCTTTCGGTCGTCGGAGCCGCCGCCTCTCTCACTTTGGGCTCCTCTTCTCGGCGCTTCCTTCCTTCTCGCCTCGGCCCGCCAGGATCTGCGGCCGCCTAGACCACCTCCAAACACGAGGTGGGAGGAGCCGTCAGTGAGGCGGGCGGCGATCCTCCATTGCTCGGCCTCCACCTTCGAGCCGACCGCCACTCGGGCGCATCCTCTCTGTAATTATGATCCGTAGTTGTGTTTGTTTGATGTTACGACCTTGGTAAAATTTTGTTGCAACCGTGGAGAAAAATCGTTGCACACAAGGGGAACATTTGTTGCATAATTTTTGATATGTTGCAGCAAGTCAAAAAAATGTTGCATCTGTTGTTTCTCTATGTTGCAATGGGGGCATTAGTAGTGCATCCTCTATGTAATTATGATCCGTAGTTGTGTTTGTTTGATGTTGCGACCTTGATAAAATTTTGTTGCAACGTAGAGAAAAATTGTTGCACACAAGGGGAAAATTTATTGCATAATTTTTGATATGAAATGTTGCATCTGTTTCTCTATGTTGCAATGGGGGATTAGGACCGTACGGTGGGAAGGCTCCCACTATACGTCCCGATCCGTAGTCGTGCCCTATAACTAAACCATGTATATTTTGGAATTTTAGGAATGAATAGATCTTTACAAGCATGGATCCAATTCTATCGCTTAGTGCTGCGTAAAGAACAGCGGATCAGTCTTAAGCACGATGGTTATGCTCTGAAAGTCACTTTGCCAATCTTTGCCAAGCAAGCAAGCTAGCGAAACGGATTCCGATCAGCCAAGCACCATTAAACAGAAGATCCAATCGAACCAGGCAGGCAGGATGGGCACATCGACGCAGCCTCCTCCAATTCCACCATTCCTTGCCGTTGCAAGAGCCATCATTGTCTCCATCAATGCCAAAAAGGTTGGTTCCATCCGTCCGATCATGACCGGACAAAATGTGCATCTGATTGGGCCCCAAGATCTCGATGGAGAAGACGCGCACATACACGTATGCCTTGCAATTTGCAAAGTGTGTGTATGTACAGCTAGATAGGCATCAAGGACGCCTTTCGGCAGCACAAGGGGGCAGGCGATCTCTGGAGTCGCGTGCGTGCCCACCTTATGCTTGCTCACACGGCGTGTTGCCTGTATCTGTATGCGCGCTTGCGAATCTGCATCGCCATTTTGTCGTGGAATGACTGCATTTTGCTTTGCATCAGGGTGAAGCTGGATAGAACAGCGACGGCGTGGCAGGTTGGTCTTTGGAGCAACTAGTAGACCTATAAGATAGAGTTTTTTTACGCTCAGTTTAACACGTGCCGTGCCGTCTATTCTTTTTATTCAATAGTTCAGGTTAGGATTTAGTTACACTATACCGGCCGGTATGAGTAGTAGAATCCTAAAAGAAATAGAATTGTAATTGCTCATGCGAGAATTACATGATACAAGAGTAATATTTTCAACTCTAGTTGAAAAGTTGAAAAGTCTATAATACCCTCACGAAAAACTATAAGTATAAAGAAAAGTCTATTATGACTTTAACAAATCAATGATGTGATTTGATTTATACTATCAGCATATGCTACTAGTAGAATGTACCGTCTCTACTTAATTACTATCTAATTTCTACCAGGCAAGGCCCCTGAAAGGTTCACTAGCATAAAAAAAACCATAAAATTTCCCAAACCACAATGCTAGCTAAGGCAGCAGCATCGATCAGTTGTGGCAGTAAGAAATGAAACTACCAAGGAGGGAGAAGGATCTTCCGGGTTCAGAGACAGGCCCATGGCCCAACCCAATAACAGAAGCTGAATCTGAGAAATAGGCGGGATTCCGCCCTCTTTACTCGGTCCTGGACCAGATACGTCTCCTGCATCTTTACGCTGACAGACGCCATTGTTCAGGCCTTGGTGCACGGCCTAGCACCATTCTTCAAAGAAAGGAGGAGCCGAGGAGGGGAAGAATAGTATTCTTCCATCTTTGCAAGGCTGTTGGAATAGTGGCATGGAAGTACTCTCTTTACTCGTTGATTACTTGATTAGAGTTACATGTAGGTGATTCGGCCAAATATTATGTAACGTCCCCAAAATCCGTAAGTTAGATTAGTTGAACATCTCATGTTTTTGTGTGTAATTTCTGGAGCAATTTTAAACTTTCGCTTGTTTGTAATAAAGTTCACTCAAAATTTAAATATTTTAAGTTGAAATTAAGCTTCAAATTGAATCTAGAAAAATTGTGTGCATAAAAGTTGTTGTAAATATTTTATTAAAATACTAATTAGTTATCTTGAATTAATATGAATTTTCCTAAATTTTTAGAAGTCAAGTTGACCTTATCAAAATCCAAGCTAGATAAATTATGCAGATCTGAAAAATGATTTAATTTTGACAACTGGAGCATTAACAGTAAATGTTTCCAAGGTCCTATTTGAATCTAAGAGCACTCACAAAAATTTTCGAATTTGTTTACGATTTTAAATCGCTCGGTCAAATCTGTTGGTTTTTGGTCAAATCGGTTTAAAACCCAACCCATTCGACTAGATCCGACCAACTTGGTCCGACCCAACCCTAACCCAAACCGCACCGCACCCGCTCCTCTCTGCGTGACCGACCAGTGGGCCCCGCTGCCAGAGCTCTTCTCCACGCGACAACGCCTCACACTACTACAGAAGCCTCATCACGCGGTTTGGCGAGTCATCATCGCATGATTTCCAACCGTCTATATTTGTTGGTGCGTGATATGGCGTTATCCTGACGGTTCAAAACCGCTCGTGATACGCACTATCCTGACGGTTTTTGTTGAAACCGTCTGTGAAGGCTATTATCACAGATGGTTTTCATCAAAAACCGTTTGTGATCCGAGAATATCACCGACGATTTAATTTACAAACCGTCTGTGATGACATTTTCACAGACGGTTCTTGTTGTAACCGCTCAGTGATGAGTTTTCCTGAGCGGTTCTTGTTTAGAACCGTTTGTGATAGCCTTTTCTGTGGCAAAAAAAACCGAAAACGGCTGCTAAAACTTCGGAGGCCGTTTAGAGGCCCTAAACGACCTTTTTTGGGGTTTTCACTTATTCGAGACCTCGCGAAGAGAATCGACCTTGACTTTTCGTTAGCTTTCCAACGAGCCAAAGAACGTCATAATCGGAGTTCGTATGCAAAAGTTATGATGATTTTACCGAGCGGTGCGCGATCTACCATCTATCTTTGCCCAAACCAAATAACTCAACATGAACTACACACATCACAAGAGCATCACCCACATCACAAGTAGCATCAACTCAAGAATCCACATCACAAAGCAAAGGGGAGTAGAGACGGTGAGGTCGTGGGAGGCCGGGCGGCGGGTGGAGGAGGCCAAGGCGACGAGGTCGTGGGAGGCGATGACGCGAGGTCGGGGCAAGGCGGAGGAGGCCGGGTGATAGTTCGGATGAGGCCTGACGATGAGGACGAGTTGGAGGCAGCATGGCTGACAAGCCTCATGAGGCCGAGGCGCAAGGTGTGAGGAGGAGAAATGGCAGAGGAGGAGATGGAGGTATGAGCTGTGAGGAGGAGAGACCGCAGAGGAGGAGATGGAGGTTATATAAAGCAAGTTTCGGCAGGCGCCCATTATGTTCAAATTTCGCTTCGCTTAACAATCGAGCGGTTCTTGTTAAGAACCGCTCGTGATAGCACCTATCACAGCGGTTTTTAATAGAACCGTCAGTGAGCATTCTGAGCGGTTCTATTAAAGAACCGCTCAGGACTGAGGCCTCCTCGAGCGGCTTGCAGAGGCGCCGAAGCAGCAGAGGATAGCGAGATATCACAAACGGTTCTTAATTAGAACCGCTCAGTGATTGGTGGATTATCGCTGCAGCGGTTTGTGAATAGAACCGCTCGTGATAATTCACGATGGTTCTATTAATGAACCGCGTGATAATGACTATCGCTGCACGGTTCTAAATAAGAACCGTCTGTGATATCGGCTTGCGCCACCGCAGTTCGACAAACCCACACGAGCGGTTCCAAAGGAACCGCTGTGATGGCGCCTACTATAGCTTTTTTGTAGTAGTGTCACTAGCTCGCCGAGCGCCAGTGGTCGCTCACTTGCCGCTAACCACCTAGCTCCATCCTCGGTTTTGTCTTGGTCTCGCGCGCAACACTCGGCCTCACCCATGCCTTGGCTTGCCTTAACTCCCGGTCACCTCCCCCGTCGGCGTCGCCCATGCCGATGTGTCGCTCGCCTCTCGAAGATCAATGCGCGCCTCGCCATAAGCTCTCCATCCCCTTGTTTATAAAAGACCACCAGGAGCTCACTAATCCCCTTCCTTTACCTTCCCAGCAATTCCCTCTTTTCTTGTCTCTTTTGAGCTCATGCCGAAGGGAAGAACTCAAGCGTCTTTGTCAGCCGAGACGCTGCCGCAGTGTTTCGGCCGCCACCGTGAAGCACTTCCTTTTCTATGCACGTCATAATGCATTCTAGACCACCACCTTTATTTACCCTAAACTAATTTTAGGTTTCATTTGCATGAATCATTGGATTTTGCTTTTCTCTCACATTCGGCCGAAAGCATTCTCCTTCGTTCCCAACTCCGGTGTGGGTTTGGGCATACCAACTTGGTTGTTTCCTTTTATTTTCATGTTTATTTCTGCTATAATTTATTTGTATTATGTTCAGATTTGGTGGTTGGCCCCTTATACAAAATCAGGCCATAATGTCATATTTGTTGATATTATAATAATACTCCTATTACTTTTGCATATTTGACTACGTGGATGTGATGAATGTTGTTTAGGATATGTGCATGTTAGCCACTGATCCTTAGGAGCTAACATGAGACATATATCGAGAGACTTGAAATCGTTTTCATTTCATGTTAAGAGTTGTGCCTCGGTGCAATCACTTGTCTTGAAACGGGTTTGATTTCGGAGTCCCACATATTATTTTTGGAAAAAGTCCACTTTATGATCCTTAACTATGACCGAGTCTAAAAAACAACCACCAACTATAAAATCGTTCACTTTACACCCTTCAACTATTAAAACCGGTACAAAACACCTCTTCGCACGATACCACTCTGGTTTTACCCAACATGGTGGTGGTTTTGGCTTATGTGACATCATATTAGACTATGTACATTGACGTGTCATGCCTATCAGCAATACATGCAATGAATAAAAAAAGGAGGGACCCATTAGTCAGTCCCTCTGTCTCCTCCTCCCTCCCCGTCCCCATGTTGTCCATGGCCGCCTCCTCCATCTCTCCTCTCTCGTCAGCAAATCTCGGCACCAGTTGCTGCCCACCTCGGCGTCCTGTCCCACCGTCGACTGCTCCCACTGGCTACACACCATCCACATTCTACAGCAAGTGGTTGTGGTGAAAGAGACGCAGCGGGCATGCAAAAGACAAATAAGCATGGCTTGTTGGTTCCTTGTTTGTTTGAACCAAGCATCGTGCAACACTTCAAATTAGTGCTTGCTTGGTCACATGGCCTCAAGGTGGACACGGAGCTGAGCTCAACGTACACGTCGCTGCTGCGGGCCTGTGGCCGTCGCCGCCCGATCTCTAACCAAGATCCGCCGTCGTGTTCCTGTCACGCCGGTTAATTTACCACAAATCCTTTCGCATCGTATTTTGTTCCACCCATTTCTCAACCTACCCACCAGTTAATTTGATTTTCGTGCTCGCAACTCACCAAATAGACTGTTTTTCTCCTCCGCCTCCGGCCATCTTCCCCGGCTCCGTTCATCTCCAACGGTAACATACCATTGTCTGCAAATACAAGGATTTTGCTTGGCATGTCCACATACAATGAACCTCATGGCCCACCCGTAAATTTTGGCTGTAAAGTGTAATACTACTACAAGCACCCGAATCAGGGTCGCTGACAGCTAGGACCCACACGATCAGCTCCCTCCTCTCTTAAACCCAGCACCCAGCTCGCCCCTTCCTCGTTCCTCAATCGGCCTCCTCGCGCGCCGCCGACATCGCCGGAGAGGGAGGCGGCTATGGGAGAAGGGATGTACACGGGCATGATGGCGGAGTTCCTGCGCGCGAGCGGCGGCGCGGCGGTGATGGACGGCGGGCTGGCGACGGAGCTGGAGGCCCACGGCGCCGACCTCAAGGACCCCCTCTGGAGCGCCAAGTGCCTCTTCACCTGCCCCCACCTCATCAAGAAGGTCCTCTCACTCTTCCTCTCCGCGCGCTCTTGCTTGATTCGTCACCCTCTTCGCCGCATTTAACATTTGCTCATGTATTTGGTCGTTGGATGAGCAATGCCTATTCGTTTGAGGAGATCTTCTGGCCGCCTGTGCTAGAGTTTGCCTGTGTGGCATGGGCCTTCTCGCCATTCGGGAAGCTTGCCTGCTGCGGGAATGTGCAATGTAATTGATGGGGGTGATAGGATTGCAGGCTCAGTTCAATTTCTGTGGCCTATATAGCGTTGTCGCCTTGCCGGGGTGTCGAAATGTTCGCTCTGTAGTCATGTAGTGTAAGGCAAACCCTGATTTTGCTCTGAACCTTTTTTGTACTTTAGGGGTGGTTGATGTGTCACAACCAATTAGTTTTCTAGGTGCAAGGAAATCAGGATGCATATACTTTAGTTTAATGTCTCATGTTCTCTTTCCTGAATCAAGGTGTTGTAAGCTTTCAGGCGTCCTGGGAAATTGTTCGCTTAGTCAAGTCTCGGTGTAAGCCAATGGTAGAAGTATCGCACATCTTGAGAGCAATGTGCTATTAGGCTGCTTTTATCCATGACATTTACTCCCGAAAGCATGATCTGTGAGACTGATGTTGTACTAAACGACAAACATGGAGTGCAAAACACAAGCGCTTGCGAAATCTGATTGCATGCATTTTGTGGCATTGTTTTGATTTGCATGGCTCTTTGGCCAAGTCTAAGGGATACCATTATCTAGGATTCAGTTAAAGGAAATTTGATAGGCGCTAGAAGCGTTGCAAGCTGTATCACCTCTAATTTCTTTGCTACATCATTTGTGCTTAAATGCAGTGCACAATATTTATGAACAGTGTGTTACAGTGGATGCTTCTTGTTGATGCCCATATGCATGTCGTGAGTGACGTGTACCTGAACACCTCTAGTAACTTAAGAAATTACATTGCCTTTTCATCTGAACAGGTTCATTTGGAGTACCTTGAAGCTGGGGCAAGCGTTTTGATGACAGGATCATATCAGGTGCTCATCAGTTACTAAACATCCTTCAAGTAGAGTTGATGATCTCAAGTAAATGAATGCCGTGACTTGTAACATTGCTGTTGCAGGCGACAATTCAGGGCTTTCTTTCTAGGGGATTTTCTCAGGAGGAAAGTGAATCATTCCTGAGAAGAAGTGTTGAACTAGCACGTGAAGCACGGTATACATATCTGGAAAAATGTTATAATAGTTCTGATGAGCTCAAATATAGAACAAATTACAGGAAACGTCCTATACTAATTGCGGCATCAATTGGATGTTATGGAGCATATCTGGCAGATGGCTCTGAGTATAGGTTGGTTCTGTATTGCAATAATAAATGATGCATATCAGCGTGTGCTCAATAATGCTTATCTTTTCTTGTTTTGTTGAGAGTTTTGGGGTAATTTACATTCGACTGCATTCTTTGCAGTGGTGATTATGGAAAGGAGGGTAATTTGGAGTTCCTAAAAAAATTTCATAGGAGGAGGCTTCAAGTCCTTGCTGAAGCTGGTCCTGATGTTATTGTTTTTGAAACTATTCCAAACAAAATTGAAACTCAGGTATGTTCGGAAACTGAAAATTGTATTTGAACAACAAAAATATAGAATAAAAATTGATATGCAATTGATACTAAACTAACGCTCATTTTATGCATTGGTGTATTCTCAGTCAACATAGCATTGTGCATTACTTGATTAACACTGGATAATTACTTCAGACTTGATCCTGTATGATCAGAATGTTACTGTAAGAAACATTTTTGTAGCACATTATATGTTTGGCCCATTGAAGATTAGCCTTTCCTTCACATGCTGTGATGATTCTATTTATAAAACAGAATTGACAAATAAATGTTTGCTTGAGTAATGCACATCTCAAATTGGATTATAGGAGTTAATCTGTGTCAAAATGACCACACATTTAATTGACATGCATTGCTGACCTGATGGATGTAGTTGTAATAAGTGGTATCTTATGGTCTTTTGCAGGCATATGTTGAGTTACTAGAAGAGTGTAATTTACATATTCCGGCATGGTTTGCTTTCACTTCAAAGGATGGAGCTAATGTAGTAAGCGGTGATTCCCTGATGGAGTGTGCTTCTATTGCTGATTCATGCAAGGAGGTTGCTGCAGTTGGTATCAATTGCACTCCCCCAAGATTTATCCATGCGTTAGTCTTATCTGTCCGAAAGGTAGCTCCCATCAGGATTGCATTGATCTGTAATTTTTGCTGCGATTGTTATGCCTGATGATTTTCTAGTTTTCTGTTGTGCAGGTAACAAACAAACCTATATTAATATACCCAAATAGCGGCGAGAGCTATGATCCTATAAGAAAGGAGTGGGTGGTGAGTATCGGTTAACAGGGTTACGATAAATTTTTTTTTTGAAACAGGATCAACCTAGCTTTTATAAAAGCCAATATTCAAGATTACAAAAGTAAGCCATACAACTCCAGGCTGGGGTTACCAGCTAACCAAGGCAGAAAACGACTACTAAACCAACTCATAGGAGAAAAGCAACAAACCAAAACATCTAAAAACAAAGTTCAGACGAACAACAACCAAGTTCTACAAGCGGAAGCCGAGTCAAACTACAGGAATTGCATCAAAAGTCTTCATCCATCCTTCGGCCAAGCTTATCATCCCATCAATCTCCTCACGTTCCTCTTTTTTGATTAGAAGTTTCCATCTCTGCAAACAAGACATAGATTTGAAAATAATATCAATCGGCTGCATAGGGAAAGTCTTCTCAATTGCCATTTTATTTCTAACTTTCCAGAGCGTCCACACCATAGCTGCAAAACTGAATAGAACATTTTGATATCTATTAGCACCCCTATCATCTAACCAGAAATGGTGGAAGTCATCAAGAGATTTCGAAATCTTCTCCCAATTCAGGATTTCCTTAACACAGGTCCAAGCAAATTTGGCTAAGACACAGTTAAAAAAACATGATTAGAATCCTCCAAAACCCCGCAAAGGATACAATTTTCATTTCCTTTCCACTTTCTCATCTTGAGGTTGCCTGCCGTTTGTAATCTGTCTTGATACAGTAGCCAGATAAAGATTTTCACTTTTAAGGGAATTTTACTCTTCCACAACTTCTTATTATGGCTAAGAATCACCCCACCAAAAGACAAATGTCGATATAAGGATTTAACCGAAAACCTCCCAGATTTCTCCAAACATCACTTCGTCTTATCTATATCACTACCCAAACACACCCCATGTAATGCACTCTTCAGATCAACCCAAGAATCAGTCTCTATCTTACCAAACTGTCTAATGTAGTCAATGTTCCACTCCTCATTAACCAAACAATCTGCCACACTACTATCAGGGTTAGAGCAGATATTAAACAATCTATCGAATCCAATTTTGAGGGAACAATTGTCTAACCAAATATCTTTCCAAAAAAGAGTACCCTCTCCATTCCCAATCTGATGAATAACACCTCTTCGGAACAAATGTTTTACTTTCTGAAGGTCATTCCAGAATTGAGATCCCGTTATGTTCCTAATATCTCTATAATCACTCCTAGGAAAGTACTTAGCTTTTAGGAGTCTAAACCAAAGTTCATCCTTAGCCATATTCAATTTCCCTCAAAAGACAGATATTCATTAATCTGGTGTCCAACACCCCCAAACCCCCATAATCTTTTGGTCTACTCACCGCCTTCCAATTTACCATGTGGTATTTGAAATTGTCACTAGCGCCTCCAAAAAAATCTGGCCTGAATGGAGTCCATTTTACTATGCATATTCTCATTCAACCTGTAAAACCCCATTGTATACGTGGGAAGACTGCTTAGGCAACTATTCACCAAGATCAATCTCCCCCCTTTAGATAGGAGATTATTCCTCCAATTATGTAATATGTTACCCATCTTACTAAGAACTTTGTCTGCTGCTTTCTTGTGAATCTTCCTATCTCCAATATCAATTCCTAAATATGTCAAAGGGAGCTGACCCAGCTTGCAGTTTAGCATATTAGAATCTCTTACAACCTCTTCACTATCAATCCCCAAAACATAAACCTCACTCTTGTGATAGTTAATCTTCAAACCAGATAACCATTCAAAGAAGTATAGCAGAAATTTGAGATGAAGGATAAACACCCAAGGAATCAGATGAGAAACTAGACCTGTGATCAACCTTGCATTTTGAGCATTTTCAATTAAACCTGCCAATGCATCTGCTGCTAGATTGAAGAGCAAAGGAGACAGAGGGTCTCTGTAATGAACCTCAGATTATAGGGGTAAATATCCGTCGGAGAGAGGGCGAACGGCGACGAATTGAGGTAGAACGGCGCTAGGTGAAGGAGGGCACCGATTGGGGGGAGGAATAGATCTAGAATAGCCGGTCAAGGGAACGACCACAGCTGGACTTTAGGGACTAGGAACTTGTCTATTCATCTTTGCTTAATGCCAACGATTACAATATGCCTCCTTATATAGAGGGCTCTTCTAACAATTATGGATAAAATCAATCTAAATGATGACCTTCCTAACTAATAGATAACCTTCCTAACTAATAGATAATCCTCCTGACTAATAGATAATCTTTCCAATTACCTAATCTCTATATAAGGAAACTAATCAATTATTTAAGGAAATAAATATTCTTACTAAGGAATGCAATCCCCCATAATCGTAATGCTACAGTACCATGGTACTGTTCACGTACGTGAACAGTACCCCACCCATGACGAGCTGTCTTCGAGCTATGGTGACGGTCATGGCCGAAGCCCTAGGAGACTCCATGTTGACGAGTGGTCGTGACGCCAGCAAAACATTGCATGGAAGATGGTCCGCAACACTCCAATAGACAACAGCGAGGACTGCGGCCCTTGGCATGTCTTGACGTTGCAGGAGGCGTTGGTGGCATGGACAAGCTGCGCGGGGCAGCAGCGCAACATCGTCATGGTCCTGACACCTGCCACGCCCCGCACTTACGAAGGCACGATGTCGGCGGGGCACGTGGAGAAGACAGTCGTTGGGCAGCGGCCTTGTTCCTCGGCGAGGGCACCGTTGGTGCAATCACGGGCAGCGAAGTTGACGATGTGGAAGTCACCGGAGAAATCAGAGACGCCTCCGGTGGCGCAGATCATGCAGTAGCTGCTGCTTGTGCATTCTTCTTCTCCTTTTCCATCAGCTTGATCACCATATCCGCCATATCTGCCAAGATGGCTTTCATGTCGTCCACGCCGGCACTCATCTTGTTGAGGGTGGCCCTCATGGCCTTGAAATTCTCGCCAGCAGAAATCATGGTGTTGGTTCTGATACCAAATTGTTATGATTCTTAGATCATAGGGGTAAACATCACCGAGTGAATAGCTGGGTGGCATCGGCTGCTAGGGGGGAGGGAAGACTATAGATTGAAGAGACGAAGGGGATTGAGACTTAGACTATTGTATTCTCATTACTTAATGCCAACGATTACAATAAGCCTCCTTATAAAGAGGGCTCTTCTAGCAATTATGGATAAAATCAATGTAAATGATGACTTTCCTAACTAATAGATAACCTTCTTAACTAATATATAACATTTCTAATTACCTAATCTCTATATAAGGAAACTAATCAATTATTTAAGGAAATAGATATTCTTGACTAGCATCTTAGACTAGAAGGTAATCCTTCTTTGGATGCTCTCATCGCTAGCCCGCCGAGATGCGCTTCGCTTACAACAAGCGATTGCCAAAGAGGCTTGGGACGCCATCGCCGCAAAGCGGCACGCCGGCGGCGACCGCGCACGCAAGTCTACATTGCGCACTACGCAAGGAGTGGGAGAATCGCCTTCAAGCGGTGAGGGCGTTGATGACTTTGCTCTCCGTCTCAACACTCTATTGCAGAGTTAGTGCGATCACGACGGCGACACCTCGGCGAGGAGAAGTCGTGGAGAAGCTCTTTCAAGCGCCCCGAGAAGTACAAGCAGATGGCTCGCTCGACGAAGTCTCTTGCTGACCTCTCCACGATGACGATCGAGGCGTTAGGTCGCCTCAAGGTCGTTGGCGGCGATAAGCCAGCCACGTCTCTCGGGACCCGTCACCATTGGCGGAAGCTCCTCCTCGCTCGGGAGCGATGCTGGTCACGGCCAAGGTGATAGGAAGAAGGGAGCCTTCTTCCACGACAATGATCGCAGTGGCGTGCAGCGCAAGAAGCAGCGTAAGACGCTTGACGGTAGCGAGGGCGCCGAGGGTGATGACCGTGGGCGCCTGTAGCAGGCGGGCAAGCAAAGCAAGACGACTCTTGCCACAATCGCGGCAAGCTTCGTCGTGGGCGGATTGTCGATACCACGACGCGGCCAGCCCAGCGTCAAGGCAGCGGAGGAGGAGCGGCCGGCTCTGTTCATTGCTCATGCGAGCATCGAACTACCTCGCCGGCGCCGGCGCAGCGGCTCTCCTCCTTGACGAGCCAAAGCACACGCCTCCTCGGCGGCGCTTTAAAAACGCGACAAGACCGACGGGTGGTGCTCGACATCGGCGCCACCCACCACATGGCCGGGCGGCGGAGTTCTTCTCCGAGCTCGACTCAGCGTTCGAGGCACCGTCAAGTTCGGACGCCTCGCCGTGGAGATCAAGCGTCGGCTCTGTCGTCTTCGCCGCCAAGATCGGCGAAAGCCCCATTGCCATCGCGGTGTCTACTACATCCTCGCGTTGAGAACTCCATCATCACTGGGACAAATGGATGAGAACGGATCGTAGCGTGGAAATTGAGCACGCGGTGCTGCGCATACGGGATCATAATCGCCGACTCTCGTCAAGGTCAGCAGAGCAACCGCCTCTCGCCCTTCACGCAGCGGTGGCGCAACCTCTTTGTCTTCTGACGCGCGGCACGACGGCGTTTGGAGGTGGCATGGCGCTTTGGGCACCTCAACTTTGAGGCCACGAGGCGGCTTCGGCGGCAAGGAGATGGTGCGGGGCATGCCGCCGCGTCGACCACGTGGAAGCGATTCTGCGACACTGCGTCTCACCAAGGAGCTTCTCATCGATGACCTTGGCCCGTGACACCGGCTACACCGAGGCGGCGCTACTTCCTCCTCGTCGACGACGTGTCCCGCTACATGGGCCGCCTGCTTTCGGCGTCAAAGGCATCATGGCGGCGACGCCATCAAGTGCCTTCAAGCCGCTGGAGGCGAGCGCCATAAGCCGGTCCCACGCCGACAACGGCGGTGAGTTCACGGCGGCCGAGTTCGCGGCGCATGCGCCAACGAGGATCCATCGTCACTTCTCCCGCCGTACACCTCCAGCCGAGCTCGCCAGCTGGCATAGAACCGAGCGGTGGTGCCTCCTCCAGAGGATCTGGGCATCTATCAGCGAGGCGTTGATGACCGCCGCTCACTTGCTTAACCGCCTCACCAAGGCCCTCGACGGCAAGAAGACGCCATACGAGGCTCGCACGGCGCGAAGCCCGCGCGAGCCACCTCCGTGTCTTCTACCGCCGCCTTCGTCAAGGAGCTCAACCACGCCGGCAAGCTCGACGACCGAGCACGCCAGAGTCTTCATCGGCTACGCGAGGCGCCAAGGCTCACCGCGTCCTCGATCCTCACGACACGGCGGCAAGGCGATCACGCGCGGACGTCGTGTTCGATGAAGGGCGAGGTCGGCGTGGGACAAGATGGTGGATGACGGCCGACTCGACGACCAGCGATTTCGTTGTCGACTCACGCCCACTTCGAGGAGGCGGAGCCAACGGCTCGCCTTCACCGAGCTCGCTTACCCCACCACCCTGCTTCGCCACCACCTCCCATGAAGTCCTTCACCACCGCCACCACTCAGCAAGAAGCAAGCCCACAGTTCTCGGCGAGTCCACCGCCAAGATCACGGCCACGCCGTTTCTCCCACACCGGCGCTTACTCCTTCAGTTTCTAAGACCAGCGGCTTTTGCCCACGATTTAGCAAAGACACAGTGGAGTTCGCCACTCCGTCTAACGACGAGATCGCGACGACGCTTACCACGGCGGCGAGCCTCTCGGCTATCGCATTATGGACGACCTCCTCGAAAGCAATGGTCCTCGAATCGGGCGCGGCGCGACCGACTCGAGGCAGAGTCAGCTCGACTGCGACAGGCGGCAGCGCGAAGCCTGCTCTTCGCCGAGGCGGAGAGAAACGCAGATGGCGTGCGCGATGCAGAGGAGATGGACGTCGCCGAGCTTAAACAAGACGGGGAGCCGCCGATCTTCGGTAACCGGCCACCACGCCCATCTCTCAAGTGGGTCTTCAAGCTCAAGAAAACGAGGTGGAGAGGTGATCAAGCACAAGGCGCTGTCTCGTGGCACGAGGCTTCGCCCAGCAGAGGGAGTCGACTTCGACGATGACTTCGGCTGCTGTACCTGGATGGAGTCCGCGCCTCTCTCGCCTCGCAGCCTCAGAGGGTCAAATGCGGCCCATCACATGGACGTCAAGTCTGCTTTCCTCAACGGCGACTTGAGCGAGGAGGTCTACGTCACTTGCCACCACGGATTCATCATCCCCAAGAAGAAAGCAGGTCCTCACTGCGCAAGGCCCTCTACGGCTTCTTGGCAGTAATCATGAGCTTGGAACGCCAAGTGGACTCCACCTCAAGCAAATGGGATTCCAAAGAGAAGGCCACGAGCCCGCGGTCTCTCGGCTGGGCAAGGAGGCAATGCCTGGCGATAGGCGTCACGCCGACGACCTTGTGATCACCGGTACCAAGGAGAAGGAGATCGAGGCGTTCAAAGCGGAGATGAAGGCCACCTTCCGGATGAGCGACCTCGGGCTCTCTGTTTCTACCTCGGGATCGAGGTCCACCAGACGACCCGGCATCTCTCTTCGCCAGATCGCCACGCCAAGCGATCGTGAGTCGGCGGCCTCACCGATCGCAACCCAAACCCCACACTCCTGGAGGAGAGGTGAAGCTAAGTCGGAGAGTACGTACGGAGGAGGCGGACGCGACGAAGACGCACAAGATGCGGGGCATTATGGGCGACCTTCGCTACCTTGTCCACACGCCGATCGACTTGGCGTTCGCCGTCGGCCACGCCAACGGGTTCATGCAATGACCGACGACGAGCAGCACGGCAGCCGTGAAAAGGATCATCCGCTACGTCGCGGGCACCTCCGACTATGGCTTGCACTACCCAAGGTGCCCGGTACGCAAGACTTCATCGTGCATACAATGACAGCGACCACGCATGGCGACATCGACACGAGCAAGAGCACCAATGGATATCAGATTTCGGCAAGTGTCCGATCACCGGCGATCGGTCAAGCGGCAGTAGTGGCTTTGTCTAGGCTGCGGCGAGTACATTGTAGCCACTACCGCTTTACTCGAGCTCTGTGGTTGCACGGTATGGCGATCTCCTTGGCAGAGACGCAGAGGCGGTGGAGCTCAGGTGGACAAAGAAGTCCGCCTTGGCCTCGCAAAGAACCCCTGTCTTCCATGAGCGCAACAAGCACATCCGGTGAGGTATCACTTCATCGGTTGCTGGATGAAGGGAGCGTCCCGCCAACTACATCAACACCCAAGACCATTTCCGACCTCGACCAAGTCTCTTGGGCGGATCAAGTTCCAGAGCTTGGCGCCAGATCGGGATGGCTCAGATTCATCACAAGGAGACACACAAGACTTAGGGGAGAGTGATGGATAAGTCTTAAGTCTCTTTTGTGTTGGCTGTTTTGACTAGCATCTTAGCGACTTTAGACTAGCATCTTAGCGACTTTTGACTAGCATCTAGGAAAGATCTTAGCGACTTTTGACTAGCATCTTAGACTAGCATCTTAGCATATGCTTGGTTGGTTAGCGACTTATAAATTGTATCCCCAACCCTCAAAGTTGGCATGGCATTGTGCGAGAAATAAACAAAGAAAATTGCCCCATCTCCAAGAATCCTATGCTGACTAACATTGTGGCAGTCGTTCACGTGAATGAACAGTACCCTCTGCACGCCGGAGGCATATCTGATTTCGCCCGTGACTTCTACATCGTCGACCTCCCTGTCTGTGGTTGCACAAACGGTGCCCTTGCCAAGGAAGAAGGCTGTTGTTCAACGACTGTCTTCTCCATGCACCTGACCGACGTTGTGCTTTCGTAGGTACGGGGCGTGGCAGATGTCAAGACCACGACAACGTTGCGTTTTTTCCACCACTGAAGCATCCTATGGTTGGAAGAGTGTCATTGCTGCTCCGTGCAACTTGTCCATGCCACTGACAACGTCAAGACACGCCAAGGGACAGCAGTTCTCGCTGTTGTCTATTAGAGTGGTGCGGACCATCTTCCATGCAATGTTCTATCGGCGCCATGACCTCTTGTCAACATGGGGTCTCCTAGGGCTTTAGACACGGCCGCCACTGCAGCTCGAGGGCGAGCTGTCGCGAAAGGAGGGGAGTAGTGTCATGGGCTGGGGTATTGTTCATGTGTGTTAACAGTACCATAGGTACTGTAGCACAGGATTAGGAAGGGATTACCTTCCCTAGTAAGAATATCTATTTCCTTAAATAGTTGATTAGTTTTCTTGTATAGGGATTAGATAATTGGAAATGTTATCTATTAGTTAAGAAGGTTATCTATTAGTTAGGAAGGTCATCATTTACATTGATTTTATCCATAATTGCTCGAAGAGCCCTTTTTATAAGGATGCTTATTGTAATCGTTGGCATTAAGCAATGAGAATACAATAGTCTAAGTCTCAATTCCCTTCGTCTCTTCAATCTATAGTCTTCCCTCCCCCTCAGCAGCTGACGCCACCCGGCTATCCTCCCGGTGATGTTTACCCCTATGATCTAAGGATCATAACAGTCTCCTTGCCTCAAACCCCTATGAGTTGCAAAATATGGACCAATCTCCCTATTAATGTTAATACTAACTTTGCCTCCTTCAACAGAACTTATCACCCACTTGATCCATTGTTCAAAGAAACCCTTACCTCTCATTACATTTTCCAAGAAATTCCACTGAACTTTGTCATAAGCCTTCTCGAAGTCCTGTTTCAAAATAATACTTCTCTTCTTAGAAATTCTCATCTCATGGAGAATCTCATGCAAAGATAGCACCCCATCCAAGATATTTATCCCCTTAATGAACGCAGTTTGACAATCACTAATAATCCTATTAGCTATAAAACCCAATCTAGCCGCCAATAGCTTGGTAATTATCTTAAAGCTGACATTAATCAAGCAAATGGGCCTGAAATGCTTGATGGAATTAGCTTCCTTGATTTTAGGAATCAAAATAATTACCCCATAATTCAATCTTTTTAAATCCAGTCTATCCTCATAAAAATCTTTCACCATTTCCATGAAAACACCTTTCAGCACCCCTCAGAAAGCTTTGTAAAAGGAAGAAGGAAAACAATCAGGCCCTGGAGCAGAATCGGCTGGAAGCTTTTTAATAACATTTCAAACTTCTTTATCAGTAAAGACTCTAGTCAAGCTTTCATTATCAGACTTTGAAATAGTTCTCTTTTCCACCAAAAAATCATCTGCCAGGGTAACACTCTGACTACTTGCAAAGCCAAACAAGCTCTTATAAAACTTGTAGATGTGGTCCTTGATATCTTCCACCCCTGTTAAGCAAACCCTATCATTGTCAAAACTGACGATAAGATTTTTCCTTCTTCTACCATTAGCACAACTGTGAAAATAACTAGTGTTAGAGTCCCCATGAATGATCCACTTCTCACTTCCCCTCTGCTGCCAATGTCTTTCTTCTATATCATAAATCTCTTCCAGTTTATTCTTTGCTTTATATCGATCAATCCATTTATCTGTGCTCAATCCCTTTTGATCAGCCTCTAAATCCAACCTCTTAATAAAATCTAAAAGATCTTTTTTGCTTCTATTAACACCCTCATTAAGATTGGCACCCCAACCTCTAAGGAACTGCCTTAGAGAAGCCATTATTCCATTCCATTTATCCATAGAATAAGCTTGATCAGGCGTTTTACTACTTATCTCATCCCATCTCCTGTTGATGATCTCTCTGAAGCTCTCCTGGCACAACCAGTTTTTCTCAAAGTGGAACCTCCCTTGAATCCTCCTCCTTGTCCCCTAAATTGAGCACAATTGGGTTGTGATCCGAACCCACTCTGGTTAAACTGAAAGCTAAACAAAGGGGAAATCTGGCTTCCCAGTCAATGGTAATAAAGATCCTATCCAACTCTACCATGATAGGACACTTTTGCTTATTAGACCAAGTATACTTGGGACCTCCCCTTTTGATTTCCAATAACCTATTCACAGCAATGAAATCATTAAATTGATCCATCAGAAGCTGATTAATACGATCAGAGTTTTTGTCACCAGTTTTCCTGATCAAATTAAAATCACCCCCAAGAACCACAAGAAGCCCTGACTTACCACATTTATCATGCAATTCTTCCAGAAATTCCTGAGTCCACTTATGTTGCGCAGGCCCATACACATTTACAAGTTCCCATATGAAATTATGCCTCTTATGTCTCACAGTCATACTCACAAAAAATCTCCCTTGATCTCTGCCTTTAGTCTCTAAAAGCTCCTTTCTCACTCCCAACAACATACCCCCAGAATGCCCCTCAGCAGGAACCCAATGCCAATTAAAGTCATCATTCCCTGATAAAGCCTTCAAATCTCTGACAGAAAAATCTTTCCTAATTGTTTCTTGCACCCCAACAGCATCAAACTTCTCTTTAACATCAACTCTTTGAGCTACCTTTTTCTGGCAGGTTTACCCAGACCTCTAATATTTCAGAATAGGAACCTCATGTGTTAAACTTTTTATAATTAAACCTCTCCATTTTCACCCTGCCTCTGCCTCTCTTATCTACTCTAAAACCAACTGCACCCCTTGAGACAACATCAACCTTTGTGATATCTGCTTCTCCACTTACCTCCCCCCATCAGATTTGTTCCTGTTCTGATCAGCCAACTTTTTTGTTTCAATTTCAGCCTTAGCAATTGCAGCCCTAACCATTTCTTGAGCCTGCATGGCAGAAATCACATCTCTAGCCTCCAACTCATTTGAACCTAGACTAATCCAACATGAAGTAGCTACTTCTTCTAGATAATGAACAGGAGTATCATTCGAGACAGTAAAAGATTTGCTTGAGTGTCCAGATTGTGGATGGATTTTAACAACGAAGCCTTCTTCTGAATAGATATGCCTTGATCTTGAATTCTTTCACTCTTTCTTGTTGCCAGAGCAGGTTCTTTGAATTCGCTCTTCCCCCCCTCTTTTTTTGTTCACTAAGAACGCCCCCTTTGTCTGCACTGTAATTATAATCCTTAACTTCCTCTCTGAACTCCTCATCACTCCCTTTGTCAACCAAATCTTCTGTCATAACACCCCTCAAAACCAGACTGCTTTGACTGTCAAGTTTCTCCTTGATTTTGGACTCTTCTTGTAAATCTGCCTTGTACTCCTCAACAGAAATCTGTTTGTTAACCGGACAAGTAAGACATGGCCATAAAGCAGGCGGTAATAGGGAAGTGCCTTCAAAATTATGAACCACTATAGCATGTTTAGGAATAGAATTACAGTCCTCGTCTAAATCATGTGACACCTCTCCCATCCGACCAAAATCATCATTCCCATCCCTCTGCTTGTCAATCTTCTTCTCACATCTCTCTTGAGAATTAGATCCTTCTATATCCAGATTTTCAGGAAAACTAAAAGATAAAGGTACTACAGATAACACCTAACTCTTAGAATTATACACCATTAAATCAGTACAATCAGCCTCTTCTTTGCATTCCTCACCCTTCCTTTGTTTACCCTTATTTTTATCAGAGCCACCTCCACTTTTCTGGTCTGAAGATTGATGAGAATCACCCTTAAATTTCTCAGCCTTTTTTTTCCTATTCCGTTTTATGAGTACTTCCATTTGATTCATCTTCCTCATCCTCGTCTTCATCCTCTTTTTTATGAGCATTGATTTTATGAAAATGATCATACATTGGACCACCTTTCTTCCCTTTTGTGCCCCCCTTCAACTTCAAATTTAATTTCGTACCCCATAGAGTTGATAAATATCTCAACATAACAATTAATGTTAAAGGGATCCCTGCCAAGAACTTTAACCCTCATAGGGTCTACCCTCATCAAGCTAATCTCATCCACCTCGATTGGGTCCGCCACTGTACTAGCTATTTCCTTAACCACTTCAGATGTCTTTGCATAAAGAGGAATACCTGAAACCTTAACCCAACCTGCAGTAAGAACTGAAGAAGCTTCAGGATCCAATGTCAATTTATCTATCTTAGACTTGATGGAATGCAGTGTCAGTTCTACACTCCTAGCCTTAGACCAAGTATTCAGCATTTCCTTGGAAGGAAAAACCACCCCAAAGTCTGAATCTAATAATTTTCTGACTTTCCAGTCCCAGTTAGCTTGAATTAAATGTTTTAATTCTGCTTCAATCTTGCTAACAGAAGCCACCCTTTTCTTAACACTCAACACCCCTGTAACCTCTTGTTGCTCGGAAACTTTCAGATCAGAAACTTGTAGACTGTAAAAACCTTGTCCAGGAATCCCAAACGCACACAGCTTCAACCCCTTGATTTGCTTACCCTCAGAGCAACCAGATGTCATGTGCCCAATTTTCTTGCATTTGTAGCAAACAGGGGGGTTAGTGCATTTAGCTTGATGGTGACCTGATTGCAAGCACCGAAAACAAGTGCCACGATCCTCATATCTAAGCACCCCTGTATTAGGCTCAATATCAACCCATCCTTTGTTTAGTTCTTCCCCTTTAACAAAACCAACTGAAGGATCTTTGGAGGGCACATGTTTATTGATACCATGTCTAGGGTTCCCACCCCTATCTCCAGCTCCTCCCTAGAAATCCCACCCGCTGTAAACCCCCTTCCCTAATAAGGGAACTCCGAGCTAGTATGATACTTCCACCCCGAACCTTGATTAAAAGTATCTCTACCAGAACCCCCAAATCGGGAATCATAACAAGCACGATCCATGTCTTGAGAACCCATGTGCGTACCTGATTTTCTCTGTACCTGTACTGTTGTTTCTAATAATAGAAATAAGGGAACCCCCTTTTTTTAAAGGGCATTCTTCCACTGAATTATTGAACTGCATTTTTTTAGAAAAGAAAGTTAATAGGAAAAAGAAAAGAGCAGCCTCTATTCTGATTGGGAAAAAAGATGTGTAGTCTCCATTCCTTTACATTAGAAGAAGATGTCAAAATGTTACGCGCTAGTCAAATTATCAAAAGCAACAGTATGCCAATATGTAGTCCATAACCACAAGCTCTTTGATACTTCATGCAGGCTTGTTCGGGCGTTTCAAATGAAGATTTTGTTTCATATGTGAGAAAATGGCATGATGCTGGGGCCTCCCTGATAGGGGGGTGCTGCAGAACAAGTCCAGATACGATAAGAGGCATATCAAAGGCTCTACATGGGGTTTGATTGATGGAGATTGCGTAGAGTTGACAGTCAGTTTTTGGAGTAGTTGCTCACTTCATTTATCCGCTCTGGCAAACTTCTCATTGGTCACACTTTTTTAGATCTTGAAGGACTGTTGAGAACAAGTCTCGAAAAACCTAATGTTTGTGTTGTTCTTTCGTTAGCTTGTACTAAAACCTTTTCTGATATTGACGAGCTAATGAGGTTAATTGGGGGTCAAGAAGAGCTGTTACCCTCTTGCCCTTTTCAAGTTCCTGTTTCCCCAATGTTATTTTTCACTCCTTCAGTATTCAACTTAAAGATACACGCAGCATTTCTGAATGGAAGCTGTGGTTAAGAACAAGCGATCGTTAGTGCATGATATCATGACGAATTTTGTGGCCAAACATCTTGAGCAACAGATAGTGAGCAGCAAGGATTAAAATAACGGATTTTGAGCCGGTAACCGGCCGATTCCGGTTTGGTATTTCTTTTTCTTATATATTTCCCCCCTCAATGTATTGTGTTTCTTTGGTGTTCTATAAGCATTAACATCAAGGTCTCGTCAAAATTAGTACGAAAACACCTCTTTTCCGGCCGGTACGAAACATACCGTTTTTTTTTAAATCCCGGGTGAGCGGTCATGCTGGCTTTTGCTTTGTTTGGTGAATGGTGCCTTGTCACTTGAGAGGGAGGGTGGCCATGGCAATTGCAAGGACTCTGAGAACCCAGTACTGATTACTGAAGAAAGGCTTCCCCTACCCACAGCCGGCGAGGCGGCGACGAGCCGGTGGGGACGCAGCACGGCCATTCTCTGCCGCGACCTGCTGCTCTCGACGCCAAAATCATCTCCCATCCCAACTCTCCACCGCCCACGCTGCCGAACAGCCGAGGTAAGTGCTTCGTAGACCATCAGTCCATGACAAGTATAAAGTATTTGCTATCCTATTTGTTGCTTCCACTTCCAGGATAAGAATTGTCTAAACTCCAAAATTCGAACTCCCAGCCGGTAGCACTACCATTGATCAACACGGTGAACAATTTGGGTATTTTGACCTTCAACTTTGGCTTGTTAATAAGAGACATACATTCAAATGTCTTTGATTTTTTGTTAGTTCTCTTATTCTCTGCAATGATACTTGTGAAGTCTCAACTGATCCCTGTATAACTGCCAAATTTTCTTGTGAGTACAAGTGATGATGCACTTTTGTGATTTGTACAGAGTATACTCATCCTTAGAACCGGCGGCAGCATACCACGAGGAATATTATCAGTTTTGTGAAGACACACATAAGGATTTATTTACGAGATTCAACAAGATACCTACGTCCTGATTTCGAGACACAACCCTCTCCTTTTACTTGACCATATATGAGTCGTACACAACACACGTGCACGTAAAATTTCCCCTTAGTCATTGAGTGTGACCAGCTTCAGCTTCAGCCTATGTACGCAGATTCTAATTTGTGTGGGATAGATTGTCATAGTCCCTACTGTTGTGACCACTGATAATCCGTCCGGCGGAAGAAGGAAGGGGCTGAGGGGAAATAGGCCTAGCAACCGTTATCCAACTAATGAATGGGCCACTTGAATCTAGGCCGACTGAAGACACTGTCATAGGGAGCAAGATGCCGTTTTACCATATGATAAATAGTAGATTTGAGTTTCCTTTGTTGGTGTCGATTGTAAAGAGAACACTTGAACTGTCTTCTACCTTCCTCCTTCTCCCTTTATCCCTTTACCTCCAGTTCTTCTCCTCTCCAGAACATATGTTGATGTTGCTGTAAATACTATAGATCAGGAACGTAACAACTGGTATCAGAGCCTCCGATCCCAGAGCCGTAGCAAATCTGGAGAGACCCTGCTATCAAACGCGAGCCCAAGGTAAAGCAATAGCCATGGAGCAGGAAATCGCCGCGCTTACCAGAGCAAGCAAGGCGCAAAGTGTGACTATGCAGACATTGGTTGAGTCGATGGCGGAGATTAAGCCTATGGTAATGGAATTGAAGGATTGGAAATCGGTGATGGTTGCCTTTGTTGATGAATTAAGGGACGAAGTGGGAGAGTTGCGGCAACAAGTCAAGGTGATGGCTCGAGAGGCAGCCCCAGCGCGAAACGCGGCGGAGATGCCGCCACTGTTGCCGCTCCCGAAACACCTGAAGCCCAAGGAACTCAAAGAGGAAGATGACCAGGGGCGTAGGACCAGCGGAGTCGGTGATTCGATCCAGAACCGAGTAAGGATCAGGGAAAATAGCACCATGGAGTTTTCCTCAGGCAACGGTATGAACGGATTGCATCCTTTACCAATGCCACCGATTGATGAGGGAAACACGGGCAATCGGTTCCAGGGAGCCCATCATTATCACCCGGCACTGCCAAAATCAGATTTCCCCCAATTTGATGGAGACAATCCTAAGGCTTGGAAGTTGAGATGTGAAGTGTATTTTCGGGTTTGTGCTACACGGCCAGAGCTTTGGATTAGTGTCGCTGCGATGCATTTTGTGGGCAGTGCTGTGTTATGGTTACCAGCGACTCAAGCACATACTAAATGTACGAGTTGGGAGGAATTTGCTGAAGCGGTCTATCTGCATTTTGGCAAAGAGGAATTTCAGCAACAACTACGGCACTTTAACCGTCTGAGGCAGAATGGAACGGTCTCAGAGTTCGTAGAGAAATTCAATGAATCCATGCATCATCTGTTAGCTCACCATACATGGGATCCTATGTTCTTTGTAACACAGTTCACTGATGGATTAAGAAGTGGTATCCGGGCAGCAGTTGTTCTTCATCAACCAAAGAACCTGGATACAACGGTATCACTGGCCTATCTAAAGGTAGAGGTACTGGAGACCATGCGGGGGGAGGCGCGCCGAACAGACTTCTCGACGGGGGGCGATCCTCTTCGTGAACGGCAGTGCCATTACCAGCATCGCCGGGAAGGCCATCGGGAAGTTTTGGAAATCGACCTGAAGACCGAAGGGGTGGAGAGGGTGCAAGATTTAGTGGACCTAATGATAAAATTGCAGCTCTCAAGGCTTATCGGCGAGCTAAGGGTCTATGCCATACTTGTGGGGAGAAGTGGAATCAGGAGCACCGATGTGGGCCTATAGTACAACTGCATGTAGTGCAAGAAATGTGGGAACTGGTTCATGAATCGAAGATGGAGAGTACACCTTCAGAGGTAGAAACTTCCCAAGGGGAGGAAGTACTTGCAATATCTGTAGCTGCGACGCATGGTGCTGAGACACCGAGAACAATCCGACTTAAGGGCACGGTCCAGGGAATGGACGCTACCATTCTTATTAATTCGGGCAGTACTCATAGTTTCGTGGGAAGAACTTTGGCAAACAGGCTGCAAGGTGAGCAGGAATCCCGAAGCACAATCAAGGTCAGAATTGCTGATGGGGGAATACTGACCAGTGAAAGAGAGTTCCCGAATTGTTGTTGGCAAGTCCAAGGTGTTGATTTCAGGTCAACTCTGAAGGTTTTGGCGTTGGGTGGTTATGATCTTATTATGGGCATGGATTGGTTGGAGCGACACAGCCCAATGGCGATTCATTGGCGTAAGAAGGTTCTGACATTCTATTACATGGGAAAATGTAATGTCCTTCGGGGGTTGAAGGAAGATATCGCCGACAGAGAATTGGAGGTAACGACAACTGAGCAATTACTCCCGGAAGCTAGAGTCCAACTAGTTCTGGTGCAGACTGAAGAATCCCATTGTCCAAGCACTGTTCAGCGCCTATTGTCGGAATTTTCAGATGTGTTTTCTGAGCCACAGGGCTTACCACCGCCACGGAAGTTTGATCATGGAATCCCCTTACAACCTGGTGCCCAACCTGTTAACTTACGGCCCTACAGATATCGCCTGGCACAAAAGGATGAGATTGAAAGGCAATTGAATGATATGCTTCAGCAGGGTATTATCCAGCACAGTTTCAGCCCGTTTGCATCGTCGGTGCTACTAGTTCCTAAAAAGGATGGCACGTGGAGATTTTGTGTGGATTACTGACATCTAAACGCTATTACGGTGAAGAACCGTTATCCATTGTCGGTTATTGACGAGCTATTGGATGAGTTAGCGGGCTCGCAGTGGTTTACCAGTTTAGACTTGCGAGCAGGATATCACCAAATACGCATGAATCCTGAAGATGAACATAAAACGGCTTTCAAGACGCATCAAGGACATTATGAATTCAAGGTAATGTCGTACGGGTTGGCAAATGCTCTTGCAACTTTCCAGGGATTAATGAATACTATTCTTGAGCCATGCTTGCGTCGAGGGGTGTTAGTCTTTATTGATGACATACTTGTGTAT
This sequence comes from Phyllostachys edulis, assembly GCA_036346405.1. Lineage (NCBI taxonomy): Eukaryota > Viridiplantae > Streptophyta > Magnoliopsida > Poales > Poaceae > Phyllostachys > Phyllostachys edulis. The sequence continues at coordinate 21,043,521 of CM070563.1, read as the reverse complement.
AGTCGGGACTTGGAGCAGCATGAGACACATCTTCGGCAGGTGTTAGAAATTCCGAGATGCCATGGGTTAAAGATAAAACGATCCAAATGTGACTTTGCCCAAAGGAAGCTAACATACCTTGGACACATTGTCAGTCAAGATGGAGTGGCTACTGATCCGAAAAACATCAAGGCTGTCCAGGAATGGCCGAATCCAGTGAATGTGAAGCAAGTCCGTGAGTTCCTAGGATTGGCGGGCTACTGCCGCAAATTTGTCAGAAATTTCGGTGTGATCAGTCGCCCACTAACAGAATTACTCAAAAAGAATGTGGTATTTGTTTGCACTATGGCAAAGGATGAAGCCTTTCAAGCTTTGAAGAGTGCTCTCATCTCTACACCGGTTCTGGCCTTGTCGGATTTCTCGCAGGAATTTGTGGTGGAAACGGATGCATCAGAGAGAGGTATAGGTGCAGTCTTAATGCAAAATCATCATCCTATTGCTTATTTGAGTAAGGCTTTGGGACCAAGGGCACAAGGGTTGTCTACTTATGAAAAAGAGGGATTGGCAATTCTTTTGGCTGTTGAGCACCGGCGGACATATTTGCAGATAGCGGAATTCTTGATCCGGACCGATCAACGCAGTTTAGTTCATCTTGGAAATCAGCATTTGAATGCCTCGTGGCAGCAAAAGGTTATGACCAAGCTCTTGGGGCTCCAATATCGGATTGTGTACAAGCCGGGCACATCAAACCGAGCTGCAGATGCTTTATCTCGTAGAGAACAAAATGAAGAGGAGAAGTGACAGCGATATCGACTGTTATACCGGATTGGATGGAGGCAATAGCGAGTGGATATCAAAACAACCCGCAGTCTGGCAAACTATTACAAGACCTGACCGTATCTGGAAATGGAACTTCAAAATTTTAGTTAAGCAATGGCATACTCAAGATTGGAAACCGTGTGTGGGTAGAAAAATAATGCACAGATTCAGCACAATATTCTAAGTGCATTGCATTCCAGTGTAGTTGGTGGTCATTCTGGACTCCAAGTTACTTATCATCGTATTCGCAAGTTGTTTGCATGGTTGGGAATCAAACGAATGGTCCGAGAATTCGTGGAGCAATGCTCCATTTGCAAACAAGCAAAGGCAGAAAATGTGCGCTATCTGGGGCTGTTACAACCCCTGCCGGTTCCAGATCAAGCTTGGCAAATTATATCAATGGATTTTATTGAGGGACTGCCAAGGTCTGCTGGATTCAACTGCATTATGGTGGTGGTAGATAAATTCTCTAAGTATGCCCATTTCATTGCCATTGCACATCCTTTTACAGCTTTCCAAATAGCACAAGTCTTTATGCAGCATGTATTCAAGCTACACGGGTTACCACTGTCCATTGTGTCGGATCGAGATCGAATGTTCACCAGCTTATCGTGGAAGGAATTATTCCGGGTTGCACAAACCCAATTGAGGATGAGCACTGCGTATCATCCGCAAACGGATGGGCAAACTGAGCGTGTGAATCAGTGTGTGGAAGCTTACCTGAGATGTTTTGTTCATGCTTGTCCTAGTAAATGGTTTAACTGGTTGGCCTTATTGGAGTATTGGTACAACACTGCCATGCATTCGACCTTGGGTAAATCTCCATTTGAAATCTTGTATGGCTATACACCGAGGCATTTCGGTATCAGGGATTCCTCAACTTGCTAGAATACTGAATTGTCAGAGTGGTTGAAAGAATGAAAGTTGATGACGGAGCTGTTGAAGCAGCATCTCAACCGAGCCAACCAACATATGAAGGTGCAAGCTGATAGGAAAAGATCGGACAGGGAATTCCAGGAGGAGGACTGGGTGTATTTGAAGATCCAGCCCTATGTTCAGAGGTCAATAGGAGTAAGAGCTAATCACAAATTGGCATTTCGCTACTTCGGTCCTTTTCAGGTTGAGAAGAAGGTTGGGCCGGTTGCATACAAACTCAAATTGCCATCTTCTTCAGCAATTCACCTGGTTGTCCATGTGTCACAACTTCGGCGAGCTATTCCTCCTTCGACAGTGGCACAATCTGAACTTCCAAGTTCTACTGAAGATCTCCGAATTCCTCTCCGAGTGCTGTAGAAACGTCTCCGAGACAAAGGAATGACATCCACTACTCAAGTCCAGGTTCAATGGTCAGGACCACCTAGTGCCGAGCCCACCTGGGAGGACCTTGATGAGCTTCAATCTCGTTTCCCGCATTTACCAGCTTGGGGACAAGCTGTGTCTGAAGGGGGGGGGGAGGATGTCATAGTCTCTACTGTTGTGACCACTGATAATCCCTTCGGCGGGAGAAGGAAGGGGCTGAGGGGAAATAGGCCCAACAACTGTTATCCAACTAACGAATGGGCCACTTGAATCTAGGCCGACTGAAGACGCTGTCGTAGGGAGCAAGATGTCGTTTGGCCGTATGATAAATAGTAGACTTGAGTTTCCTTTGTTGGTGTCGATTGTAAAGAGAACACCTAAACTGTCTTCTACCTTTCTCCTTCTCCCTTTATCCCCTTTATCCCTTTACCTCCAGTTCTTCTCCTCTCCAGAACATATGTTGATGTTGCTGTAAATACTATAGATCGGGAACGTAACATAGATACAGAGACTTATCGCATTTCTTATGGTATTAAACATGTACATATTCAACTCAGAAGTCGGACTCGGAACTGATTGACCTGCTCAATTTTGGCATCATGGAGAGAGAGAGAGAGAGAGAGAGAGAGAGAGAGATTCAAAATTGCCAAGTCATATTTCGTTCTCGGTTCAATTCGAAGCATATTAAGTTTAGATTCACCTGTGCTTACATCCTAATGATTCGAACAAGACAACTACGGTAGAAAGATGGCATAAACCAAATCAGCCAAACATGCAGAGCATGTCAGCAACTAAGTGTGGTTTCTCCTTGTAAAAACAGAAGCAGGGAACGATGGATAAAAACAAAGTAGAAAGATGCAGTCTGTCCCCTGTTTAATGTTCGCAATCTTCCTACCGGACAGGAGTGCTCATCTTCACAGATTGGAACGCAGGCTTTGTTAGCGTCCACGGATGGACACGATTTGTTTCAGCGTCCTCATCAGATTTGTAATTTCTCACGCACCATGCTCACTTTTGTAATTTCTGATTTATTATTTATTATTACTAAAAAATTCGGCAGTGTTGCGTAATGCACATGTTTTGTGAGATTGTGTATTTCGGTAGTCTAATTGTGTTAAGCTATATGTTGCCGCTCATAGCAATATTGTTTTTTTTTAAAAAATAATACATTTTTTAAAAGAATTACATAAATAAATAGTCAAAAAAGAAAATTACGAAAAGCAGAGAGCGAGAGGAGACGGTGCCCACGTATATATGTACATGGATGAAGAAGAAGAGAACGAGATGACTTTGTCGTCTTCCTCGAAAAGTAGAGAGCGAGAGGAGACAGTGGCGAAAATCGACGAAGCTTTGTGGGAAGTTTGTTCATCGTGATTGACGAACACGCGTTGTGTCGGAGGGGAGATCGCCCATCCCTTGATGGTGAGCGCGTGTCACAACGGGCGGGCGTCCATTCCTCTAACGAAGCTTCTCGACGAAGGTCACCTGGCGGGTCGATCCTCCATCCATCTCTTCATGGCGACGTGTCGGGACGGGAGGAAGGAGCGTCCAGGCCCAAGGATGGAGTATCTGGGCTAGCCCACAGGTACGAGACGCACATCGCTGATATCTTCGCTCACTCCTGGCGTAGTATCTCGATATCAGTGTGGCGGTGGGTTCCGAAGAGGGCGTGTGCGGGCGATTTAGGGTTTGTTGCTAGAGCTAGTGAAGTTCGCCGATGGGGTTCGGGAGCTAGATCTGCGCGGCAGATTCTAGATCCACCACCTCTCACCAGATCTTACGCAGAAGTTGTGAGTGGGGAGGTGATGGATCGGGGTCGGGGAAGGTTTCCTGGGCGGTTCGGAGGGGGTGGTTGCAGTTGGGCCAGAGGAAAGCGTAGTGCGTCTGATGCGTAGATGGAAGATGATGATCTCTTGGTGGAAACAGATCTACGCACGAAACTTCTACGAGATCAAGACCAAAAGTGGCAGAACCAGGAGTTTCATCATGGGGGTGACTCGAGATCTGGTATGTCTACTAATGCTCATGGTTCTGATCGTGCTCGTTTTGATTCGAATGTTCATGGGGGAGCTCTTGGAGAAAAAATTTCGAAAGATAAGGGGTGGCAGAATGAGTCCCGCCGTGAAAACTTGAATCGTGAAGGGGGTTCTCGCTAGGATGATTCTCAGAGAGGAAGTTCTAGGGGTGGTTATGGAGGAAGAGGAGGTAACCTCAGAGATGATACTAGTAGATCTCAATTAAAATGGGATCCTCCTGTAGCTGTTGATAAAGGAGATGACATGAAAAAAAGCTGGGGTGATATTGGTCTGAATACTAGGGTGCTTAGATATGAGGATCGAGGAACTTGCCTTAGATGCTTGTAGTCAGGACATCATCAAGCTCGCTGTACTAACCCTCCTGTGTGTTACAAGTGTAAAAAGACGGGACACATGACTTCTGGTTGCCCTGGGGAAAAGAAAATTCTCGGCCTAAAGTTATGTGGTTTTGGTATTCCAGGACAAAGTTTTTACAGTTTGCATGTGGCTGGTTTGCAATTATCAAAACAGCTAGCTGCTTCAGGTGTTGTACACATTAAGGAGGGGGTAGCTTCTGTGAACAAAATTGAGGCAGAATTGAAGCAGCTGATTAAAGCTGATTGGGATTGGAAAGTCAGGAAGTTTTCTAAAAAGGATTATGCTGTGGTGTTTCCCTCTAAGGAAATGCTGGAGACTTGGTCTAAAGCTAGGGGGGTGGAATTGGATCTTCATTCCATCAAAGCCAAGATTGACAAATCTAATTTAGATTATGAAGCCTTTTCGGTCCTTACTGCAGCTTGGATTAAGGTTTTTGGGATTCCAAGTCCAGCAAAGTCAGAGGACATAGTTAAATAAATAGCTAGCACGATGGGGGAGCCTGTAGAAGTCGATGAGATAAGCTTGTTGAGAGCGGATCCTGTTAGAGTTAAAGTACTTAGCAGAGATCCTTCTAGTATAAATTGCTTTGTTGAAATCTTCATCAACTCTATGGGGTATGAAATTAAATTTGAAGCTGAAGGGGGTGTGGCGGGAAAGAAGAAAGGACCAGTTTATGACCATTTCCACAAAATACATGCGCATAAAAAGTATGATGATGATAAAGCAGAATCCAGTGAAAGCAATCGAAAAACTGAATGGGAAAAGATGGCAGAGAAGTTTGGGGGGAAAAGCATCAATCTTCTGACCATAAAAGTGGAGATGGGAATAACAAGTCCAAAGGTAAACAGCAGAAAAATTCTGAGAAGGAAGTTATGTGTTCTGACATGGTGGTTTTTCAACTTAGTAATCAAGGTGAGGATGTGCTGAATGTTAATGATACAACTGAACCTATTATGGAAGAAGGAGATAATTTGGATGATAATGTGGGAGATGTTCAAGATGAGGAATTTCCTGATGTTCTTTAGATTGTGCCTTTGGCTTTTAGGCATCCAAGTGATATTAGGAGGGATGTTGACTTGGAAAAAGAAGAAGAAGATAAGGTATCTTTGGATTCACATGGTGTTTGTGGTCTCCAAGAAGACTAGGTTGAATTGAGAAATCAAACTGATACTGCTTCTATGAACTCTTCTCAAGGAGATATTGTAGTTCATACTGAAGGTGGCCCTACTGTGTTATTTGCATCTCTATGGCCTTGTTTACAGACACCTACAGGTAAACGAACTGTTGAGAAGTTTGCAGAGATTTCCTCAACGTCTCAAGACAGTATTGAGTCTTCTGGAAAAAGATGCATGATTTTCAGACACTATGGTTGATCTGGACAAACCTAAAATTGATAAGACAGAAGCTGTTAGCGATATGACTCATTTAGGAGAGGACACTGATCCAAGGGGTAGTTATATAATTGAGGGGGTGACAGAAGGGTGGGTGTCTCCTAAAAAGAAAGGTAGGAAACATAAAATTCTGGAACCTCAACAAGCCATTCGAAAGTGCTCTAGGATTCAGGATAAGGGGATCCCCATGGAGAAGAAGGTTTCTAACTTGAAGTCTATCCAGAACTTGGAGTATCAAGGTAAACCTGAAAATTCTTTTAATGTTCTTAATAATGCTTCTATTGATTATTTAGAGAATGTTACTATTTCTTGTGGTATTGTTTTGGGTAATCATTCTCATAATAGCAAGGAAGTGATCTCAGCCATGCAGGCTCAGGAGCTTGTTAGAGCTGCTGTAGCTAAAGCTGAGAAAGAAAAGTTGAACAAGAATGATCAGGAGAGTCAAGTTTTTGATGCTACAAAATCTGAGGGGGGGTGATGGTTTGTGCAAAATTGATGTTGACACAAGGGGTGCTTCAGATATCATTGTGTATCGAGGATGGGTGATAAGCCGAAAAGAGGGGGTGCTAGTCGAAAGGGGTCGTTATCATGAAATTTTTATTCTGGAACATTAGAGGTTTAGAGAAGGCTGCTCGAAGGAGACAGCTTAAAGAGATTGTTATTCAGGAAAATCTGGATGTTGTGGGGGTGCAAGAAACCATAAAGAAGAATTTTTATGAGAAAGAACTTAGGAATTTGGTGGGTAATCTTCCTTTTAAATGGCATTGGACTCCATTAGAAGGGCATTCTGGAGGCATCCTGTTGGGGGTTAAAAAAGAAATCCTTGAAGTAGAAAGCTGTGACTCTGATAATTTTTTTGTTAGTATAGGGATCAGAAGCAGGCTGAGTAATTACAGATGGGAGTTGATAGTGGTTTATGGGCCTGCCTATCATGATTTGTCTCATAGTTTTTTGGATGAACTGGATAGTAAGTGTAAAAGCACCGTACTTCCCATGGTTTTGGGAGGTGATTACAATTTGATCAGAGAAGCAGGAGACAAAAATTCCAGCAATTTGAATTATAAGCTTATGAGACTTTTCAATGATTTTATTTCTGATAACCATTTGCTAGAGATAAAAAAAGGGGTGCGAAATATACTTGGACTAATAAACAAAATCGTCCCATCATGATAAATCTAGATAGGATTTTGGTTTCAACTGACTGGGAAGCTCATTTTCCTTTGTGCCATGTTCGAAGTCTTACTAGGGTTGGTTCTGATCACAATCCTATTCTTCTAAATTCTGGAGAAGATGAGTTGGTTAAGACTAGCAGATTCTACTTTGAAAAAAAGTGGATCTGCCATGAGACTTTTAGGGGTGTGTTACAACAAAAGTGGCTGGAGTTTGACAGGAAAGCCACTGATAAGGTTTATTCTCTTGACAAATGGAACAGTTGCATAGCTCTGTTGAGGAGTTTTCTGAGAGGTTGGGGTGTTAACCTAAATAGAGAATACAAGAGAAAGAAAAAGGTTCTTCTTGATCAGCTCAAATGCTTAGATTCTTTAGCAGATTTGCAAGGGTTGAGTTCTGATGAGTGGTCTCAGAGGTATTCTATTGAAGCTGAATTGGAACAGACTTATACAATGGAAGAAAACCATTGGCATCAAAGAAGTGGTTTAGATTGGATCACTAAGGGGGATGCTAACACTAGATATTTTCACAGTTGTGCTAATGGGAGGTGAAGGAAGAATTATATTTTTAGTCTAGATCAAGATGGAGTATTGTTTAACAGTAAAGAAGAGATTAGAAGACACATTTATGATTTTTACAAAAATCTTTTTGGTGCTGGAGAAAGTCAAAAGTGGGTTTGAATAATGAGATGTGGAGTAGAAGGTTGAGAGTTTCTGAGGAAGATAATCTCATGCTGGTCTAAGACTTCAGTGAAAAGGAAATTTTGCAAGTGATTAAAGAACTTCCAGTCAATTCAGCTCCTGGTCCTGATGGCTTTCCAACCTTTTTCTTTAAAGAGTTCTAGGGGGTGATAAAGCAACAGTTCTTAGAAATGGTTAAAGACTTTTCTAAAGGTAGTCTGGACATGAAAGGACTTAACTATGGGGTGATTTCTTTGCTTCCTAAGATTAAAGAGGCAAACAACATAAAGCATTTGAGGCTAATCTGCCTTTTGAATGTCAGCTTTAAGATTTTGACTAAGCTTCTTTCTAACAGGCTGGGTCAGATTGCTGATAACGTGGTTAATGACTGTCAATTTGCTTTTATCAAGGGTAGATATATTTTGGATGGGGTTGTTGCTTTGCATGAGATAACTCATGAGATTAGATGTGCTAAGAGGAAAGAGGTGATTTTGAAGCTTGATTTTGAAAAGGCCTATGATAAGATACAGTGGAGTTTCTTGGAGGAAGTCATGAGGAGAAAAGGTTTCTCCAATCTTTGGATTGATCAGGTCATGTGGACTGTTAGAGGGGGAAATGTCAGTATTAATATCAATGGAGAGATTGGTCCATATTTTAAGACTTATAGAGGTTTGAGACAAGGAGATCCATTATCTCCCATTCTTTTCAATTTGGCTGCAGATGCCTTAGCAGAAATTATTAAAATAGCTCAAGACAATAATCTGATTAAAGGGGTGATTCCTCATTTGGTTCATGGTGGGGTTCCCATCTTGCAGTATGCAGATGATACTGTACTCATGTTGAAATATGATGAGGTCTACTTTTTGAATTTGAAATTTCTCCTTTATTGTTTTGAATGGATGTCTGGTTTGAAAATAAACTATCACAAAAGTGAAGTGATTGTGCTGGGGGGGGGGTCTGATGAGGAGTCTGTTAGAGTTGCAATCATCTTTGATTGCAAGTTGGCTTCTTTGCCTATGAATTATCTTGGAATCTTGATTGAAGACAGGCATATTGGGGTGAGGGCAGCAGATAATGTGATCAACAAATTGACTAAAAAGTTGGACAACTGGAAAAACAATTTATTATCTTCTGGGGGCAGGTTAATTTTGGTTAACAGTAGTTTGAACAGTCTTCCTACCTATACCATGGGTTTTTATAGATTTAATGAGGAGGCTCACAAACAAATGGACACCATTAGATCCAGATTCTTCTAGAGGGGGGCAATTAATAGTTTTAAGTATCACATGATGAAATGGGATGCTGTGTGCAGACCTAAAGACTTTGGGGGGGGGGGGTTAGAGGTGATTAATACAAGGGTTATGAATGATTGTTTGATAACTAAGTGGATTTGGCGCATTAATTCTTCAGACAATGAGCTTTGGTTCAGAATCCTTAAAGCTAAATACTTCCCCAGAAGCACTTTCAGAGAAGCAGCCAGCTCTCACAGAGGTTCTCAGTTCTGGAAACAGTTGATTAAAGCTAAATCCTTCTTCGACTAGGGTGTTAAGTATAAGCTTGGGAGTGGTCATAATGTTTCATTTTGGGATGATGTCTGGACTGGTGACTGCCCTTTTAAGATCAAATATAGGAGTCTTTATAATATTTGTCACTTTCCTGAAATGAGTATAGCAGAAGGTTTGACTAATGATAATTGGAACATTCCTTTTAAGAGGTGTCTTGGGACTGAGGAAACTACCCAGTGGGAGAGTTTGAAAAGTATTCAAGCAGAAGTAGAACTTAACAACAATTCTGATATGGTTGTTTGGTGTTTTGAAAATTCTGGGCTATTCTCAGTCAAATCATTATATAGACAACTTGTTTTTGGGGGTGTTGTTTGCAGGAAATTGCAAAAGCTTTGGAAATGCAAAATATCTTTAAAAGTTAAAATCTTTGTGTGGCAATGTTATCATAACAAAGTCCAGACTTTGGAACAAATTAGCAAAAGGGGGTATGGATTGCAATCTTTGTGGCTGTATCGAGAACATTGATCATATCCTGTTCAATTGCATTATGGCTAAGTTCTTCTGGCTTTGTATCAAAGAGTCTTAACTGGGATCGCGCTCCAGTTTCTGTCGATGATTTCCAATTGAATTGGCTAAATAGGAGGGGGGCTACTGATTACAATGTTATTTTGTTTAGTTTTACAGCTTCTGCTTGGATTCTCTGGAAAGTTAGAAACCGAGTGGCGTTTCAGGGGATTTATCCTCGGCAACCTATGGATGTGATTTTCAAATTTCATTCTTGTTTGCAGCATTGGCGAGCACTCATCACCGGGGTTGATCGTTGTAGGTTGGACAACTTCATGAAGGCCGTCGAAGATTGGTCTAAGGACTTTTGTAGTTTGAACAGACCAGTTTATGAAAATCTGTAATATTTTAGTTTATGCGTTCTTGTTTGCCTATGCTTGTGGCCGGTCACCCCAAAGAGTTTGGTTTCATCTTTTGTAAGAAGCATTATATGCTTTATAAAAGCCGGGTTCTTCCTTTTCAAAAAAAAATAAGAAAATTACGACAGAGACTTCTCCAGTGACATATGCCTCCCTAGACAAGAGCAATTTAGGGATTCAGATCCCTGTTGCCAATTGAATTGGTGACGGGATCTTGTTCCATGGGTGTCGCCAATTGAAATGGCGATATGGGTCTAGTTTTGTAATTTTATTTTATTTACCTATTTATTTCTGTAATTTTTTTAAATGTATTATTAAAAAATCCCTCTTAGCAATACTAGGCAAATCTGAGTAATACAGAGGCTCAAAGTAACAACAGATTGATCGTAATGGTACGGCTCAAATTTACCTGAAAATTACATGTTGGGAACACGAAAATTAAAAGGATTTCTGCAAAAATTAGACGGTTTCCTATAATTTTTTTGGGTGAAATTTTGGTATCCTAAATAGGCCCAAGCGCCAGCAGTTAAGGGTCTCTTTAGCTTGTCACTACTCACTACCATTTGACATACTTAAGTTGGGCAAGTTTAATTTTGTCAGTAATGTTTGTTATTTGCTAAAACTTGTGGTGCGCCACACTTTCTTAGCTCTATAACCCACGTGCCATTGAAATTCTATAGCCTAATATTGCCACACTTATAATAGCTAATGATCTGACCACCTTAAATATTATGGCTTCCATATCTTTTTTGCACAAATTGTGTCAAATCAAAATGCGGGAAGCAACCAAATGTGTCAAAATATATCAAATCTGGCTAGGGTTACTTACCATAAAATTAAGGATTTGGAAGGTTTACCGTGCAATTTTGCCTTCCTAGCGCCACGCCGCCACTAATCTTTTGTGCAAAGGTTTATTTAGGGTTCGTTCGTTCGTTCTCTTGCAAACTAACCTCGCCGCCGCCTCCATCCCTCGCGCGTCCCCACGCCGCCTCCCTCTTGCGTCAGCCTCCTCCCGGAGAAAGCGCCGTCGGCGGCGGCGGCGCGAGCTACCATAGCAATCACGGCCACCACAGCCATCAGCAGCCGTGTAAAGGTCAGTTCCAGTCCTCCCCTCTTCTCTGCTCCAGACCTAGCTGTGACCATTAGGTTTCTTGGGAGCCTTGTAGAGGCCATGATGGCGACGGTGATGAGGATATCGACAGTGGCCTTGAATTGGAGTGCCATTGCTCCATGCTCCAGGCCGGGCCGCCGTCAAATCCGTCGTGCTCTGTGCTCCGGCGCGCCGCAAGATGGCGAATTGGAGGCGGCGCTGCACGACGTCGTGTGCTCCGGGGCCGGGAGCCTCGACGAGGTGGGCAGTGAGCTGGACCGCTTGAACGTGGCCGTCTCGCCGGCCCTGGTCAGGCGGGTGATCGACACGTGTAGCGAGAGGGGTGATTCAGGCAGGAGGCTGCTGCGGTTCTTGTCGTGGTGCCGGTCCAAGAACCCCGGGGGATTGGGGGATGAGGCGTTCGATAGGGCGATTGGGGTGCTTGCTCGGATGGGTGACCTCACTGCGATGAGAATCGCTGTCTGTGATGCAGAGAAGGATGGGCGGAGGATGGCTCGGGAGACGTTTACCATTGTGGTGGAGACTCTTGTCAAGGCGGGGAAGGAGGATGAGGCTGTTCGGTTGTTTAGAGGCTTGGAGAGGCAAAGATTGCTGCCTCAGGGAGGTGTGGGTGTTGGAGGGGAAGGCGTATGGTCGAGCAGCCTTGCCATGGTCCAGGCATTGTGTATGAAGGGCCATGCTCGTGAGGCGCAGGGTGTTGTGTGGCACCACAAGAGCGAGCTCTCGGTAGAGCCCATGGTCAGCATCGTCCAACATAGCCTTCTCCATGGGTGGTGTGTCCAAGGGAATGCCAAGGAAGCTCGGAGAGTCCTTGATGATATTAAGTCTTCAGGTATCCCATTAGACTTGCTGCCCTTCAACGATTTTCTTCACTGTGTGTGCCATAGAAACCTCAAGTTCAATCCTTCTGCCCTTGTTTCGGAGGCTATGGATATCTTTACAGAGATGAGGTCCTGTGGTGTCACCCCAGCTGCATCTAGCTTCAACATCTTACTTTCTTGTTTAGGACGAGCAAGAAGGGTGAAAGAAGCATACAAAATCCTCTACTTGATGAGAGAAGGAAAAGCAGGGTGCTCCCCTGACTGGGTTAGCTACTACCTTGTGGTTAGGGTCCTCTATTTAACAGGGAGAATTATTGGAGGGATGAGGCTTGTAGATGATATGGTTGAAAGTGGGGTGCTTCCGACCACAAAGTTTTTCCATGGTCTCATAGGCATCCTATGTGGAACTGAAAAGGTTGACCATGCTCTTGATATGTTTAAACTTATGAAGAGGTGTGAGCTGGTAGACACACATACCTACGATCTGCTCATAGAAAAGCTTTGTAGGAACGGGAGATTTGAGGTTGGAAAGGAGCTGTGGGATGATGCTAAAAAGAGTGGTCTTGTGTTACGATGCTCAGAGGATCTGCTGGATCCCTTGAAGACGGAGGTATTCAGACCTGTTTGTCCAGCACAAAGGCTGAGTCAGAACTATAAGCGGTTGGTCCAAAAAAAGAAGTTTACTTCTGTTGGAGCAATAAAGAAGAGGGCCGCTGCTTTTGCAGCTGCAAAGAAGAAGTAGGGAGTCTAGGTACTATTGGACTGGAGTAAATTTGCTTCATTGCTTATAGCTATTTGATTTGTAATTATGTGATGATGACCCTTATTAGTTGTTACTAGGCATTGGCACTCAAATGTCAAAACTTTTCCTGGAACCTGAGTATCTGGAAACCATTCTATGCCTAGCTGTAATTGTAAAAGGCCTGTAAACTTGGTTCAATTTCAGTGAAGCACTGAATCTGTTTTTTTGCTACTTTATCGTCCTTTTTAAAATAATGATAGGCTGCCCATTTTAATAGTTTTGAAATGACTGGTAATCTTGATGAGCAGCCCATTTTAAAAGTTGTCTATTCTCCTTATGATTTTGTCTTTTTGTTTGCCTGACATCTTTTTTCTTTTACTTCTCCATTGTAATTTTGTTTCAAGTGTGCATTAGACTCAATGGACACATCTCAGGAGCAACAACAGGATTTTGGTGTACTACTGAAGCAGGGGGCAGAAGGAGTGAGTCAAGACTCAAGACATATCTAGTTGCAACCTCTCCTTTTTCTTGCTTGTTGAATAGTTTGTTTGCTTCTCTGCAGAGGGTATTTGTTTCAACATTTGTGGGACGTAAGTGCGTAATCAAAGAGCGCTTTTCAAAGAAGTACCGGCACCCATTGTTGGACTCAAAGCTGACTCTAAAACGCTTAACCGCTGTTAGTCTCTTTAACCAACATGATTTTGTTTTGAGATTAATTCTTTTCCGTGTAGAGCATTTGTCTAATTTTCTTTGTTTTTGATAAATTCAAGGAGAAAAAACATCAAACTTGGATAAAATTAGTAGCTTTACCCCCTTATTTTTCTTATCCAGAAGCAAATAGTCTCGTATGCTTTCAAGGGTATACATTAATAATTTATTGATTGATTTGTAGTCATATGTTAAGCTGCAATGTGTAGCCAAAACAATTGCACATAACAACTGATGTTTACTGTAATTCAACTTAGCTTGGTCATCCTTCCATGTGTAGGAAGCTCGATGCATGACAAAAGCAAGACGGCTTGGTGTTCCTACTCCAGTTCTTTATGCTGTGGACCCACTTCTACATACATTAACCTTTGAGTATGTGGATGGCTTATCTGTGAAGGATATACTTCTTGGATTTGGGTCAAATGGGATTAATGAGGAACGCCTCAATGATATCGCCACACAGATAGGGAATGCAGTTGGCAAACTACATGATGGAGGTCTTGTTCATGGTGACTTGACCACTTCAAATATGATAATCAAGAACAGCACCGATCAACTGGTGTGTATAATATCCTTTGCATCATCCTGTTTTAGTTCATATGTTTCCTTTTTTGAGTCATGAGACCAAGGTTTAACTCAAGACTTACATCTGGGCTATTAATTTGTCATATGCCAGGTTCTTATTGATTTTGGTCTGAGCTTCACATCAACTATTCCCGAGGACAAAGCAGTAGACCTATATGTGCTGGAGAGAGCTTTGATTTCCATGCATTCGTCATGTGGGGATGTGGTAAGGGAGTTGCATAAATGATACTAGTTATTTTTTTGTGACTTTGTGTGTACTTCGCTCTCTGATTATTAGTTAATCATGTTCTTGAATGTGGATGTCTTAAACTTGTCCTACAGAAAAATTATGGTCTTCCTCAGCGGCTCAGCCACTTTGGTTGACCGTTTTTCTGCAATTGTTGGAATAATGTTGTGGATGAATATTTTTAAAGTGGTTCAAGTACAGCTAGTGCATTTATCCTGCGGGAATTTTGGGATTTTCTGTTGTTATGGGTTTTCCATCTCCTATGACTTTCCAGCCGGCAGCTGGTTTGTTCACTTGATAGTGCCTTAGAAGAGTTGCTTTTCAAGAGGTCATCTGTTTTGACAAGTCAGCTTTCGCAAGCACTTAGTGTGCATATCTATATTCCCATCCGCCCGATACCATGGGCTGTGCAATTGGTTATGTATGTTATGGACCATATGGTCATAGGGAGAGTATTCACTGCCATTATTATTGTTCTCTGTGGATAACAACCACTCATTTTGTGATAAACCAGATGGAGAAAATTCTCACAGCATACAGAAAAGCTTCAAAGCAATGGTGCTCCACTACAAACAAGCTAGCTCAAGGTATGCCCAATTGCCCATCATACTGCTCCTTCTGCTAAGTATGCACTCCATTTGCTGTCTTGGAAGTATTAACCCCGTATGACTTGTTTCTGTTCTTCGTATGATCGTAACAATTTTACAGTCAGACAACGGGGCAGAAAGCGAACAATGGTTGGATAAAACTTGACCTGGAGTTGCTGGATGTTACAAAGGCTATATCAGATGATTCAACACCTGCACTGTCATTTCCTCAATTTTTACTGGCTGTAAAATTGTAATGATGATTGTTGTAATTTCCACTATGAATCAATCTGGTGGCTATCTTATGCATTAAGATGAATGATTGTTTATGGTTGCAATTCCCACTATGGTATTCGCCTTCTGGTCTCGCTTCAGTAAACCTGGAAATCTGCATCAGTGTGACATAATATTTGTTGTAGGTATAATAACCTGAGGGCGCCACAATGATGAATTCTGCATAGTTTAGGTTAATTAAAACTGGATGCAGAGGTCCTCGTCGTCGAGCTCGTGCTTACTGGTGTAGGTCGAGACGAGCACTCGCCGCGTCTCCTCATCCAGCGTGGTGAAATCCACGTCGGTGAACACGCGGCAGTCTCCCTCCACCGGAGCAGAGGACGGCGGCGTGCTCATGAGCGTGTTAGTTACAGGCGGAGGGCGCGGCTGATGAATTTCCCTCGGTCGCTTGGTGATAAATTTCCTCGTCGGTGAACACGCGGCAGTCTCCCTCCACCGGAGCAGAGGACGGCGGCGTACGCATGAGCGTGTTAGTTGCAGGCGGAGGGCGCGGCTGACGAATTTCCCTCGGTCGCTCGGTGATGAATTTCCCTCTATCGAAACGCCGTCTACAAGTTGGATGTCAGATCCCAAATTTGCAATTTGGGAATATTCTGTATTCACGGTATTAGTTTCTGGATCAGTAGCCAGTCATAGTTATATCACTGAATATTAAACACATATCATAAAAATATAAAACTATTGCATAATACGAATCGAGCATAAATATATCTTACAACTTTTGACTCGCAGAATGACCGAATAGGCTAAATCCCTTTAAAGAATCAACAACGGAAGTGGAATTGAAATATAACACGTGAAACCCTCATGATGTACCTACAGGCAATCGACTGGAGCCCGCGACTTAGTCCTTGACTTTCTTGTCTTCCAGTCTTGAAGAACACACATAAGTTTCCATGTAGCCTTCTTCTTTTATGCTTACTGAATAATAATATATTAAGCGAAAATGAGTATAGAATCGTACTCGCAAGCCAACACACAGAATGCAGTTATGTAATATGCAAGGCTGATCAAAAGAATGGCTTGTGGTTCTTTCGTTTGCATAAAGCCACTTATTGAAAATAGATTAATTAGTAGCAAATTCTAAGACCTAACATTTTTAACTAATACAGATTTTAACAAAGTTGAGTTTTGTTGTAAAATAATAGTGGAGGCTCTAACCTCCTATACCATTGAGTGACTTCATCCACCTAATGCTCATCTTCTTTCTCGGGTCACATCCCGTACTTCTCATTGGTTTCCAACCGAACCATCTCAAAACTCTGGGTTCCAACTCATCTTTCTATTCTACCCACAAATTGTTTTATGTAAATGAAAACTACTTCAAGCAAGTTCTCGGTACCGCCCATGACCGTGGGCACGACTATTTAGATAGTTTTTAGATTCTACAGAGTTCACACACTTTACCCACAAGAGACAATCAACTTACAATGTCCGTGTTAACATACTTCCATAGGTGTGCGATTAAGATGATTGTCACAAGGCTTTTACAATGCCCCACCTCAATGCAACCCCATCCGCTAAGTTATCCACCTCCCTGAGCTGCGCTCCCGGGAGGCTCCCTCTTGCGCCGTGTGATTTTCCTATGGCTTCTACCCATACCCACGCCACACACTCACCAATGGTGAAGCCACGCTGAGACGAACAAAATAATTAGCCAGGTCGTACCCATTATAGACTTGCGGTTGCATTGTTTTTACACGAGAGATCATCACAAGATCCAGGTCCTTAATTGACTCAGACGATACTTCCACATACCCACTCCATCGTGCTCTTCCCAGCACCCGCCACGCTTTCCAGCCGCCCAAGTCGAAATCTGTTTTTGGTTTTCTTTTATTTTGTAATACTTTTCTAATCAAGATACCACCCAGACTCCAACCTCGATTGCCCAAATCCAATTTCCAGTTTTAAATGATGTCGGGGCAAATCATTGCCCACATACCAATGTACCTAAGCAAGGCTAACCATGACACTTAGGTATAGACTTAGTAGCTAGCATGTATACCATTAGTCTAGGGTAACAAATGATAGCGTCCAAGTTCAAGGATTGAATGTTTATATGCAATTATTATTAAGATAGTAGCTATGCGCTAAATCAACATATTTGTATAAATCATAGCAATGCAATTTTATACTTTAAAACAATATAATTACATTACAAAAGAAGGTGCAATATGATCAAAGTGTTGACCTGCCTTGCTCAATGTTCTGATAACATCGGTCCTGTTCTTGCTCAATATTATGATAATCTTGATCTTGACCTCGTCCTCGTTAGGACTGCTGTTCCTATCATGGCTTCAGATTCTAACTACGCAGAATACGATTGAACCCAATAACATCTAAAAGACAACCAAATAAAATCCAACAAATCTAAAGACAAGTAACAAAGGAAACATTTCAATGAAAGTCAATCAACTCAAGAGTGTTCGAAGCAGGAACTACTTCAAACGAAACTAACTATACCTAAGGGTATCTTGAAAGACGAAAGTACTTCAGATGAAACTAATCATACTTAGTGGAGTTGATGAAGGAAATACTTTAGATGAAGTATATCTAAAGGAAGTTGATGAAGGAAATACTTCAGACCAAAGTGGATAAATCCAAACTCTATTTGTTTTGTCGAACGGTGGGGTTTTGGGTTGCAAGTTAGACTTAGGTTCAGGTATCTGTTTGACCAGGAGTGAGGGTGAGAGGGATCAGGCTCTCGGGAAGTCTGCTGGTGCAAGGAGCTAGGACTCCACCGGGAAGGAGAGAATAGGAATATTCCGCATTGGTTACCTAGAGCGGAGAGATCACCCAGTTAGGTCAAACTCTCTGACCTGCTTTCGAATCACGGATCACACTTCCACGAGGAGCGGATGGCGATGGGTGATAATTGGAGCCTATATGATGCTGTTTGGTTGTTAAGTTACTATCGCCCACTTGGGAACATCTCATTGCTACACACACGCGACGCATAGCTGATCTAATGGTTTCTTTAGTTATTAGCTCCTATTTATCGAGGGAGTTCTATGATAGTCAGGTAAGACCTATGCATAGATTCAGGGTTCGCATAGGGTAGACATAAGTCTCACCGACACATGAGGTTCAGTTCACTAAATGATTTCTTTTATTACTTTACATTTATCAAGGAAGTTCCATGAGCCTTAGCTGGAACTTCTGAGCATTGGCTAGATATCATCCTTACACCCTTAGTGATGTCTACGGTTGTGGGTTTCATCTTTGAGGTGATCTATACTTAGTCTTACTACTTACGTGGCTTGGCATATACTAAAGTAAACCTATCATACTAGGTTGATCCTTTACTACAACACTTACCCCCAGCTACTCTTAGTTAACTTAAACGTCTACTTCTAGTTAAGTAGATAACTACAATACAAGACCTATGGGCTCTTACCTACTGGTCCTTGCTTAGTAATCAATCCTATCATCTTGATTAGTATTACTAGTATGAAGCTAGGTCACGGCTATCACTAATCCTTCATTAGGTTTTATCACTACTACACTTTACTTGGCATTTTACAGTGTCGAGGACACACTCGGTTGCTTAATCAACTACTAGCATGGTCCATATGAGTAACATCCCAAATATGGGTGTGTGTTTCAAATGTAAGAAAATGAGTAGAAATTAAAACTTTTCTTGCATCTTGTAGTTTTTGAATTGTTCTGTAATTCTTGTAAAGGAATTGTGGAATTCAAAAACTCAAATCTCCAATTGACTAAGTCAATCCCCTCCTTTTCAACTTTGTTGAGAATCTTATGTTCAATCTCTGAAAATATTTTTTCTTGGTTCTAGGGCTGCTGTGTGACTCCTCTGAAAAATTTCATAATTTTTAGAAATTATTTGATAATTTTTGGAGGCAAGTGAGACCAGTTTGACCTTTGGTCAAACCCTAGAACAAACCTTGAGAAATTTCTTGAGAAGAATGCAGTGCATGAAAATCTCTGGAAAATTTATGTAAGGTTAATCCTAGAGTGAGGAACCTCCAGTCAAAATTTTAGAATTTTTGGAGTTAGTTTGCTACCTCTAAAAATTCTTCCAAACCCAGCTTCAAATTCAAACCCTAAATCTGTTGCACTATTCCTTGGGCTCAGGTCGGACTCGAACCCAACCCCGGTTTTGGTTGGACCCGATCAACTAACTGCACCGGGCTCGGTCGCTTTGGCGCGGGCGTTTTCAACCGTTGGATCTCCATCGGGTGGTCCTCGTTCACGTGGAGCTGTGCAGACCCCGCTCGCCCGCGTGCGATTTCAACCGTTGGATCTCGATCCAATCGTCGTAGTCGCGCCCGTGCCTATTGGTTGGGCTCGACCCATTCGCCTGTTCGAGCCCGAGGCGCGTGCTGCTGCCGTGGTCATTGCCGGTGGCCCTCGTGATCGCTGTTCGTCTCCTTCTCGATCGATTGCACAGTGCATGCTTGGCCGCCATGGCAGGGCGTGGGAGGAGCTCTGCAGCGCCTTGTCTCCTCCACTGTGTCCTTCAACGACTCTTTGCATTAAATGCGGGTCAGCTCTCGCCCTCAAAGTCGTGTTCCTACCTGCTCCCGTCGCTCAGCTCGCCTGTGAGCCCGCTGTGAATCGAGCTCACCGTGGAGCTTTGCCCCGCTCCCTTCCTTGCTCTCCGGCTATATAAATCCCCTGAGCTCCTCCTCTGCCTCTCTTTAGCACCCCTGTAACCTCACCCAGCTCCCTCTCGGCTTGTGTGAGCTCAAACACTCGAGAGCCCCAAATCGCCATTGACGGCCAGAGCAAGCTCTCTTCGCCGCCAGTGCTTCAAGGGTTCATTTACAAATCCAATCACGTCACTTTGCGCCCTTTGTCATCCTGAGCATTTCCCCTAACTCAATTTTGGCTTGCCTTAACAAGAATGGCTTGAATCGAGTTTTGCCCTCTTTCGGCCGAAGTTCTTCGTTTTCGTCCTCATCTCCGGTAAGCTGCTCCTTGCTTCAATTGCTTGCTCTAGGACCATCCTTGAGCCATGTTGGAGCTATTCTGATGACGCGGTCTTGCTCATTTTGCTCAGGCCGTCATCTCTGCGTCATCTTCCTCAGCGCTGGCACTGCTCTTCGCCGCCGGAGCTCCTCCGACTTTCTCTGTTCCTTCCCTGCCCTCAGGTAGCTTCTTGGTAGTCCCTAGAGGCTCGGGCACCGCTTACTTGAACTGCTGCGGAGCTCCTTTGCTGTTGTCGTCATGGCCGTGCTTTGCACCGCCGCTCCTCTCCGGCTCGCTGCCATTCTGGGTCGGCTCAGCCGTAGTGAGTGGTCCCGGTGGGTGCGCAAGGTTATTGCAGACCTGAGCCTGCCTTTAGTTGCCACCGTCGTGGCCTGAGTCACCGGCAGTGAGGCCATCTTTGCGCTCGGCTCGTTGTCGGATGCGCCGGCACTGTAGCGGCGCCATTAGGACATAGATTTCGTCATTAACTGCGTAATGATTGGCTTAAGCGATTAATGGTTGTCCTAAGTGGGTAATACGTCGCTGACTGGTGGGCCAGCGCCCTTAAACCACGAGCTGTGCACGTGCGCAGCGTGGTGTCGTTGTGAGCTGTCCATCTCCAGATCTGCGACTGCGATTCGCGTGATCTTTCATGCGCGCGCGTTCAAACGCGGCCGACCCCCATTCAATCTAGGCCGTTGGATTCAATCTCAACGGTCCACGTTCGTTGGTTTCGCACGGGCGTACGCGCGTTCGCCCAGTTGGCTTGGGCCATCCGATTCAATATCAACGGCCCACGTTTTTCCGCGTTGATTTGGTTTAAGGAATTTCCCGAGAGCATTTATTTGTGAACTAAAAAATGTATTAAACTTCAAAATTTCATAACTAATTTGTTTTAGCTCCGTTTGAGTTGATTCAAATTTTGTTAGCTTTGGTTTGAACTAAGCTTTAATCTAAAAATGGTTGGAAGCTTGGTTCGGCTCCAGAAAATGGTTAGGTAAATTTGTTTAGTTGTAGGCTTTATTAATTGCTCTAAAAATGTATTTAACTTGAAAATTGCATAAGTTTTTCTCTGTAGATCCTTTTTGAGTGAAACCAAGTTTGTTGGCTTCCTCTGTTAGTGTGCTTAATTGTAGAATAGGATTTAGGCATGCTACTATTTTTAAAGCTCTTGTGGTTGCATTTGTTTTATGCTCTTTTGCATGTCTTTGAAAAATCTTAGAAAATGCATCCTAGCTCCAAATGAGGTGAATCAAATTGTGTTGTTCATCTCATGAGGTGCTTTGCTTACCATAAAAATTTCAGGTGCAACACCTCTTTGGAAAATTGTGCTAAAGAATTTAATTCGGATGAACAGTAACCGATTTGAATTTTTCTGTATTTTTCTAGCCGGCTGAAATTGTTTTGGCCATAACTTTAGCATCGAGCATCCAAATCAATTGGTTCTTGTTGCTAAATTTCTTAAAAATCATGCTCTTGCTTCTGTGTAAATTTCATGGATTTTGGTTGAAGTTGGCTGTTGAGTCCTTTTCAGTGTTCTTCGTTCTTATCGGTTCTTTTTCGCTCTTTCGTTAGGTGCCGACGAGTTCGTTGATAACAAGAGTGTTCCTCTGCAGCAAACTGAGCATCTCCAACAAGGCAAATAGTTTGATCATAATAATCCCATTACTTTTAACGTCTAATACTTTGTTTACAAATTGTGTGTATGCATGCTTTTGTGTCAAAGTTAATTTTTCCGATTAGAGGTAGCTAATCCTATTGCATGGTTGCCCTTAAATTATTCATCCCCTACCACTAAACTTAAGTTATTAATCTCGCCGGTGAATTAGAGCCCGGTGGTTGAATTATGCTCTTTTATTGACTTTACGGTGTCATGCTTAGAAATGCTTAGCTACTGATAGAATTGGGCGGTTATCGACTTAGTCGATAACTTTGATCACACAAAATTATTATTATAATTATGCTCAGCACTTTGTGCTTTGTTACTTTGTAAAGTCAAAAACTGAAACTGAAAATGAAATGTTTGAGACTTGGGCACAATGGTTGATGGTGTGATCTTATGGTGTGACTGGAATGGTGCCCGGGTCAACAAAGACCGAGTTACTTGTGTCACTAAGCCAAGCGATTATTGCGTGCTAACCACACGAGGGGGATATGGGACCTCTCTTGACTTAGTACTTTGGCGTGTGTTAGCTTCGAGTCGCAGGAGGTTGTGTGTGTGGGTGGTGTTGAAAAAGAAACTTGTGGTTATGTGTTGGGTGAGCGGGAGTAGAATCTTGGTTAGGTTCTCCACACCGAAGGGCATTGTAGTTGTGCGGGAGCTTTACCCTATAGAGGTAGTTGACTTTCGGCTTTACAATGACTCTGTCTCAACGTATGGTTTTTTATCCATACGGGCGACTCGTAGTTAATGCACAATATTGGAAATGTCTCGTAGGACTTAGCCTTGCCAGCATACCTTCGGAAGTGTGCTTGATCTAGTGGCAACAAAGGTGGTCTGACGTGTGGGTACATTGGTACACCCCTGCAGGGTTCAAACTATTCGAATAGCCTCGTCCTAAGTTATGAACATGCTCAGTAAGGTCGTGCAAGAACTAGACTATAACCTTTAATTAAAACTTGATGCGGGTGGTATGAATGGGGAATTCATGCTATTGTTGTGGTGGCTATTGGGTTAGTCACTTCCAGGATGTCTTTTATTGTTGTTCTTGTACCTCGCTGTTTTTGTCAAATAAAAACAGATTGTAAAACTGTTTTAAATCTATTACATTATTGCAAATGAAAACTTGCTTTATGCTGAAAATGAGTCTAGAGCCTTATCCACTTAAATAAACTTGCATGTAGCTATGTATAGGCTGTTACCCTACACGTAAGTCTTGCGAATACATTTTTGTACTCATTTGCTTTGCTTAACTAATTGTTGCAGAGGAGGAAGTCGATCCCTCAAGGATCCACTTTTGTGAGTCGTGGTGGGTTTGACGACTAGGTTGGCGGCCGGTTGGTTGCCTTGTGGGTTAAAGGCATACTAATTGGCTCTTGTTTATCGCCATCTTATGGCTTTTGCTTCTGCTGTTTATGTAGTATTTAACTGTCATTTGGCCGGTCGGCCCTTTTGTAATAACTCTATTATGTATGTCTTTTGATTTGCTTAGTTGTGCTTCGGTTCTATGTGTTGAATGGAATTGATGCATAATTTTATAAAGGGGTATGTGTACTGCAAGTTCTTGGAAAGTACATGTATCTCGAGGCACATGATATTTTGTTTACGATGCTAGGACCAAGTGGATGGTTAAGCATTACAAGCCGAATTTTTCGGGTCCTTACAATATGTCAATTGACATACATGTATACACATATACTTTTATTCCCTTTCTTATTCTATGTAGGTATATGAGAGATTATATGTCTCACTACATGGTCACTATACTAAGATTAGCCCTAGACATGATGTTGCTGGATCATGGTATACAATCCTATCTTCATTTGGGTACTCCTAGACATAAGGCTATACGTTAATGGTACTTGATTATTATCCAATAGCTACACTGCTTTTAAATAGCACCTTAAAATAGCTACCTCTTTGCCAAGGGTCTTAGGACCCTCTTGTTAACTATGCATTTTTAAACATAAGATTATAGCTGGTATAAACCCTAATTAACACTGTCTATTGATCATTAACCATGGTGTATTATTATTATTTGACCATAGCCTAGGGCCTACTGATCATTCGGTCACTTGTGTATGTATACGCCTAAAGATGTCTATACCATCTTAGGCTCTAACTACCTGAGTTGATTGCTATCGTTAGTTTACTTACTACGCGATATCTCGTTTAGGGTTTGACCTATCGCTTGTTGAAACAATGACAAGGTTAATGATCTTAACCTAAGTCGCAAATGGAAGATTCGGCCAAATGTGTGGTATTAACTAAACACTAACAGTCAGAGTCCATTAATCTTTCGAGATGGTGTTTTGGTTGTTAACATCTTCTCATGCTTACTTGTTAATTAACTTACTATTGGATTTTATCAACCCTATATTTGTTGATTGCAATAATCACTAACTAATCACCAACCTAACTCTGATTAACCTAACTAACTATGCATCTATTAACTGCGATACTCACTAATATGTGGGTCCTACTGTCAGTGCTCATTTATCTTACACTACTGCTAGCTAGCTACTTACAGGTGGGCTCCTATGGTCAGTTACAGAGAGAGCTATAGAGGGGGGCCACTGTCATACATACACACAGAGAGGAAGGGACAAGAAGGACTGAGTGCAATAGAGGCAAAGCAAAGGAGGGCAGCGGCGGCGGCACGGCCTGCTTGCCGGCGGCGGAGGGACGGCGGTGAGGTAGCATTGACCACAAAAATGGGTTGCTAGAGGTAGGAGGATGCTAGGAGAGGCGTTGTCACGGCCGAGCGAACACCAAAGTAGGTGCACGGTAGAGGCTGGTAGCCAGCGTAGGGCACAGAACATGGCGGCAGTGCCCTAGTGGGAGAAGGGGAGGAAAAGGGAGAGCATGAGCATCAGGGGGCTACGGCGGACTCACTGGAGTCGGCGGTGGTGGCGGGGAGGAGTCGTGGTGGCTTGGCGACGGAAGCCTGTGTAATATCCCAAATTCAAATTAAAAAGATTTGCGTTCGGGAGAGGGATTTTAATCGAAAATTCAACTTTGGGGGAAATCTTCGGGTCATGGGCCTCCAGCCCAGGCTTTGGGCATCCTGTTGGCCGGCCCTGTATGGGCCAAAAGTGGGGGGAAGGGCGCCCAAGTTGGGCCAACCCAAGCCGCCCCCACCTCCTCCTCTAACCCTAACCCCCGAGCCGCCCCTCCCCCTTTCCCTCCCCCAAGCCGCCACTTGTTCTTCCTCCCTGCCCCAGGCCGCCACCTCCTCCCCTGCTGGACACCATCTCTAGCCATAGGCGCTGGCCACCTTGCCCTTGGAGCTGCCCCTTCCCGCTGCCGGTGTTCGCGAAGGAAGGAGAAGGGGAGATTGCGAGTTGCTGGCTGAATCAAGGGAGGAACAAGGGAGAAGAAAGGGGACTTCTTCGTGGGGGATTTGATCCGCGTCTTACTAAGGGTCTTCAAGGGTAACAAGATGCTTTCCCTGCTGTTTGATGATGTTTAGATGTGAAATTAGATTAGTTGGATTAGATCGAAACTATGCTGTTAGAATTCCAGATTTGTCCAGTAGATTGTGTGGCCAATTTCGGGATCTTAGAGGCCGAATGTGAGTTGTTCATCTCCTAGAGATATTTAGATATTATTCTTAGCTTTCCGTATCCACCAAGAACACCTAATTCCAACATATGGATCAAAAGTTATGGTATGTTCTTCGCCGCTGTTCTGAATTCCTAACGAGAATGAACTATCAAGTTTCCTTTTAAATTATGATTATGATATTGGAAGATTCAGGGTTTTCACCCAACTAGGTTATTGTAGAAAATTTTATAACCTTTCCATAATGATAAAGAACACCCTAATTGGAGTTGTAGATCAAAATTTGTGATCTGTTCTTTACTGTTGTCCGTTTCGTCTAGACAGAATCTGTCTTGTACTTTCATCTACCTGTTAGTATTTTATTTTGGCCAAATTGGGAGATCTCGTCAACTAGAATTTTTTAGATATGTTCGTTAAGTTTCCATAGGATCTGGGCTCACCTCGTTCTGAGTCCCAGATCAATAGTTATGAATTATTCCATGCTGCTGTCCAGATTCGTTTCTGTGATTATGTTGTCTGTTTTCAGAATAGGTCTAATAGTTAATTCTTGGGTTATCGGGAAGATGTTGTAGAATGTTACTGGTAGTGTCCTGTACCATGTTGTTCTTATTTCAAGTACTTACTTGTGTAGGCGGAGAGGCTTTGGGTTTAGAGGCACCGTCGTTGCCTACTAACGTGTCGCAACGCGGAAGGCAAGTACTTTGATATTCTTAAGATTAGTGAATGCTGAATGCTTGATGTTCGTATTGTGTTTTCTATGATACATGAGAGGATTCAATGTTTATGTTCCTTTCATATATGTTATTTTCATGATTAAAGATGATGTCTTTCAATATTCATATTTCATTCCATACATCCATTATTCATGTTCATCCACTGGAGTGAATTATAAAGACCCATCAATTCCAGTATGGGCACGTAAGACCCACCATTCCAATGTGGGCAGATTTGTACACCCGTATGAAACGTTCTTCATACGGGATTTGGATCCCCGTATTTTGTTAAATGCGGGCTTAAGTGAACACCGACGGATGTGTCACTAGCTATACCGGTATAAGCATGAGTGCAGTCCTTTCATTACATTCAATCTATTCATTCATATATTCTTTTGGTATTATGTTCATATTCTTTTAAGATGTTGTCTTGTTTCATAATTGTTGTATGTCCAATTATTCTCTGTACTTGCTGAGTCTCGGACTCATTCTTGCTTTATTTGTTTATTTTAGGTGATCGTTGATGATGGCTCTAATGGGAGGGAGTAGACACGCACTATTTATTCATTTCACCATATTCCAGTTTCAATATTAGGACTTGGTTCTGTCTTTCATTCCTTAAATGATGAATTGTAACAAATAAAGTTAGATGTGGTTGATATCTTTCTCTTTGTTATGGTTGATTAAGTACTGCCTGTGATCCTTGATCACCCCTTTGATATAATTATTTGGATTCAGACTATATCCCTGCCTTTGTTCTATTAAAGTTTGATCACTTGATGTCATTAGATGAAATATTGTTTAAATTCTTTCGCATTATGGTTGTATGTTAGATTATTTAGGTGATATCTTGGCTTCCGAATAGCCAGGGTGTTACAGCCTGAGGCGGCATGGCGTGGTTGCCGTGGTGGCGGTTCTGGGGAGGAGGAGAGCACGAGTGAGGGGGGTAGCTTGGGAGAGGTGAGGAGGTGCTCCCGTTCGGAGGAATTGGTCCGGGACTTACCGAGGTGACAATAGTGGCGGTGGCTCTGGCCGGTCGTGGGGAAGACGGAGGTGGTGCGGCGCTCTGGGGTGGAAGCTCCAAATTGGCTGAGGGGTTGTGAAGGGGATGCCCAGGAACACATTTGGACGCGCTTGGTTGGAAGAGAGGGGGCATCGGGCCGACCGGAACGGTGAAATGCGTGCGGCGGCCGGCACGGGCATGGTGCGCTAGCGCTCAACTCGAGCTTGGGAGGGGGGAGGGCAGAAATGGAGAGGATGAAAGTGGGTGGAGGTGGTGGAATGGCGAGGATGCCCAGACTGCAGCTTTTGAATGGGCAACGACGATGACCGCCACGAGGATGGCCGAAACGGCTTTGTGGCGCGGCAGAAGAACAGGGAGCTCGCCCACTCTACTGCCGAATGGGGGAGGGAGGAATGAAGGTTGCCGGGGAAGGGAAGCCAAGCGTTGCTTATATACGGCTCGGGCGGGGCTGCTATTCCTAGCGACCGACCACGGTGGCAGTGATGTGAAGGGGCAAGTAGGAGGCGATGGTAGCAAACGAGCGACACTGTGGTGATGGCATGGCGATGAGATGATGGTGACGTAGCTCCAGTGCCGCGACGTGATGGGGGCAGGCAGGAGTAGGTGGGGCGCGCTGGTGGTAGGACATGGCGAGCGGCATGGCACTAGTGCGGGGAGGGGGGCTGTCGAACGAAAGAGCAGAGAGGAAGGAGAAAGGAGGAGGAGGCTGGCGTGTGGGTCGGGAGGGAAAAGAAATAGAGAAAGGAAGAAAGGAAAGGAAAGGAAAAAAGAAAAAGGGGGAAGTCGGGCTGGCCGGATGGTTCGGCTCATGCCGCACTTTTGGGTTTCAATTTATTTATTTTTCCTTTCCTTTTCTTTTCAAACTCGATTTGAATTCAATTTTCTGTTTTTGTAGTTGAGGTTTTAATTAACAATTCAAAAATTTGAACATCGACCAAACGAGACAAAAAAGTTTTAAAAAAATCCGTCATTTTTAAGCATCTGAGCTGAAAGCGGACAAGTTGGTTTACATTTTTGCCGGGGCCCTGTTTGACCCATGGTTTTGGTGGGCCGGTCCATCCAACCCCCTGTACAAGGATTATGGGCCGATTCCCCACTGAAACTCGTCTGTTCGTCCGCGTTAAAGATGGAGAGCTTCCTCCGTCCATATCAAACAAGAAAAATACAAGTACGTTGTAAACGTGTTTAGACTTGTACTAATAGCCTAATATGTACTACATGCCAAACATATGGCTGGAAATGGACTCTCTGTATTTCACAGTGCTTTGCATTAGAAGTCGATTTTCACTACTGTCCAATAAAAAAAACACTACACTACTGTCCGATAAAAAAAACACTACACGATAGCTACAGTAATTTTACTGCAGTAAAATTCGCTATAGTATATTCCGATGTGGCTACAGTATTTGCTAGTGTAGCTGTCGAGTGCGGTTCAACAATGATCCTGTGCGTTACCGCGTCAGGGCTAGCTCGGTGGTTTCTTGATCACAGTGGAACCTGTAGATGGGTCGATGGGTGTTTCCCAATATCGAGGGAGCTAGCTGCTATCGTTTATCTCTAGCTGCGTTGGTCAAAATCTCTCTGGCCGGAAGGAAACAGATACTTGCCGTGGCCACGCGCCAAGTGAGTACCCTACTGCCCTTACTCTTTGCCGTTAGCAAGCAAACATGATGTGATAAAAAGCGTTCTGATGGAGAAAGACCATAGACCGGCCCTCCTTCCTCTCTCACGACATGCTCAATGCCGCCACGGCCCGCGGGGACCACGCTTAAGGTCGGTCAAATGATGGCCACCTGATGTGGGATCGATATATGTTATAAAACGCGCGACAAAATATAGCAGGCACAGGAGGCGTAAATTTTACGTGAAAAATCCTTACGGAAAAATCACGGACACACGAAGGAGGAATTCAATATATGAGGAGAAGTTACAGGTACAGGGCTATTCGGTGCATCTGAACCGTGCGACTACATGAATACATATCTAAGCTAGAGAGCAAGAGTTCTACGAGAATACAAAATTGAGTTGGAATTGGTTGCGTGGGCCGACGCTGCGTCTTGCGTGACTCGGCGCACCGCCCGACATTGCGTTTAGCGCGGGTCGGCGCAGTGTCCGACACAGACACGTCGAAGAATTTAGATCACACTTTAACAATATACATACCAACAGATACAACACTACCATGGGTGGAGAGCGGAGATACAGCCGCCAATAGACAAGACCGACATGCTTCTCTTCCACGCCTTCACGAGAGTTTTTGGTCTAAATGACACTGTTGGGGGTTTGATGAACAAAAATTGCGCTCTCGCGGCCGTAATGCCAAAAATAGCACAACAGACACGTCGGCCGTCGACATATGTCCACGTCCATGCGCGCGGAGGACATCTACGCTGTTCCTGGGTGGCCCAGAGAATTCTCGTGCTGCCACATCGCCTTGTCCGCAGCATCGTTGCCCGGACATCGCCTTGTCCACATCACCATGGTCGGAAACCACTTGTGCGTAGCTCCCCAGCCCGGATGCGCCTCGCCCATCCACTTGTCGCGTGGACAGCCGCCACCCAGTGCCCCCCAGGGCACAGTTTCACCTTCCCCTCTGTTTTCGGTTGCTTTCGATGCCAGATTCCCTCTCCCATCCCATCCATCATTTCCTGGCTCCCTCCACATACATGCAAACGATGCAGAGAAACGCCACACATTGGGGGGGGGGGGGGTTGTTTCGATTCCCGTGGTCGGCGTAAATTACGTTCGTGTGACTATAAAAACCGTCCACCCAGGATGTCCAGGCCAAGGTGCTGTGGACAAGGCGATGTGGAATTCTTCGGGCCACCTAGGAACGACGTAGATGTGTCGATAGCCAGCGCGTCCGTTATGCCATTTTTAACATTACAACCACGAGAACGTCGTTTTTGTTAACCAAACCCCCAACAATGCCATTTAGGCCCAAAAACTCAAAAACTCCCTCCACTCCCTCAACGACGGTCACAGACTCACAGTGGGCAATGTCACAATGGCAAAATCGCAAAGCTTCGCCACTTGCGGTGGCTGCACGGCCAAGAACCAAAAGACATTGCCCCTGGCCTCTTCTCCCCGTCAAAAAGGAAAAAAAATCGCACGGTGTGCAAGGAGCTGACGAGCATAGAATGGACCACTTCGCTAAGAGAACTTACAACGGAGCAGCAGCTACAGGAATACATCACGTTATGGCAAATGATCTCCCAGGTTGCGCTGGACTCGACTACAGAAGACAAAATCACTTGGAGATGGACAAATGATATGGTAAATACTCGGCAAAATCGGCGTATGACATCCAATTCCGGGGCTCCAACTTCACCTTCGACGCAGCAAACATCCGGAAGATTTAGAATAAGTGCAAATTTTGTTTTTCTGCATGGCTACTCATTCAATCAAAGATTCTCACCACGGACAAGCTTGCTATACAAGGATGACACTAGGGGTGGCAGACCTAAGCAAGGCAGAGTGGAGACCACTCAATTTTGGTCCGCAATAGTATTGGACTAATTTCCACTCTTACCGGTTCAAAACCAGTACATCAGTACATGATGTTATTTAAATTTTCAACTACGTAACTAAACTCGCTTGTATACACGGTGCCTCTACCTAGTTTTTGTCCTGGATCTGGCACCACAGAGAGGATTGCCCCCCTGTACGACCAGGAGCCTGGTACGGCACGACACCTTTGCTTCAATTGTGTTTTTGCAAAAGAGGTGCGGGAGAGTAGCAAACTGGACCTCGCAGCTGGGTTTCAGAATTACGGCCGAGGTAGTCGCTGTCAAGGATCGGTGGTCAGCTCTCCTCCCCGGCATGCCAACAAAAAGAGCTAAAGGAACTCAATGGGATCCTCATCTACACCTGCTGGAACCTGTGGAAGGAGCGAAACCGACGCTCCCGGCGCAGCAGGTATCGATCTCAATCAAACAAGACGTCCGACAAAAACGTCGCGCCAGTAAACCCCCCGAGCAGTTTCCTTTCCTTGTTAGTTTCAGACGCTGGTGCCCGCTCCCCCCTCGAATTTTTTTATGGCACCAGTGCTACGTGGTGCCGATTATGGATGTACTTGAAGCCTACAACTAAACTCTTATATGCTATATAACACTTGCTACATGTCGTGAATTCAGCCCGATGCTATAAAATTTGTTCCTCCGCCCCCGCCCCCGCCCCCGCCCCCACCCCCAATGTAATATTCTTGTAACCCTGGTGGCTATCTATTGAGATTTGAGAATGGCACAGCTCTGCTACATTTTCATATATATAATATATATACACCAATGGTGGGGCCTAACTACAAGAGAGACACGAGACATGCTATGATAACCCAGGGTGGGTAGGAGTGGGTCAAGTCCGTATCACCGCGGAACAACAGCAGCAGCGTCCGGATCTAACCAATATGCTTGGCAATTCATCCGGTGATTTCACGGTTGCCAGAAAAAAAAAACCCAAGAGGCATCAAACATCATCGATGAGAGAGAGAGAGAGAGAGAGAGAGAGAGAGAGAGAGAGGTGGCCCCCACTCCACGCTGCGAGGAAGGAAGGAAAGAAGGGATGGTCCATGCACGCAGAAGAAGTATGCATGCAGAAGAAGGTAGGGTGGGGTGTCCCTTGGGAGGGCATGCATTCATGCATGTGGGACAAAAGGGAGGAATGACAGCATAGAGAGAGAGAGAGAGAGAGAGCATGCATGCAAGGAAGAAGAAGAATGAGATGATTAAGGCAGAGGAGGCAGGGGGGGGGTGGTTCCTGATGATCAGCAGCGATCTAGAGAGGGGCTATGGAGAGATGCAGTCCATCATCTCTTTCCTCTAAACTGCCTAGGCAAACATGTAAGGATTCATGTTTTGAAATTTGTCAAACGGGTGCTGGCAGCACACATATGCTGCTGTAGTGCAACTAGCGATTAAAGCACGATTGCGATTGACAGGAGATCGACTTCTGCGCTGCACGGGTACAACAGTATAAGGGCACGTAGAATGGTACAAACAACTATTTTTTGTAGTGTTCCTCTATGTTATCTATTGACAACACTAATGACAGATTCTACAATAAGTTGTTATTTTACACGTCTCTATAGACATCTCCTCTATGTACAATGTGTCTTATTTTTTGTGTTACATTCGACTATTGCATGAGAGACGGTCTAATTCTCTATGCTCTTCCTCTCTCTTTCGCATTATCTCGTGTCTTACGTGTCAAGACTTATATATAATTGATATCATACCAATGTACATGCTCTAACACGGATACTAACACGGCTACCAAGCGGCACTAGGCCGCCCTTGGTTGCGGAGGCATTAATACGCAAATCCTATTGGTTGAGGGGTTGCAATTTGCAAAGATGAAAAGCCAAAAGACAGAGGGACCCCTTTGCCAAAAGCATGCATGCAAACCCAGATCCTGTTTTGACTGCCCCTACAGGGACACGCTCAATGGAGCAAGAACAGAAACCATCATACCCCTAACCCCAATTAGACTCACTGATTAAGCAAGGTGCTGCATGCTCAACAGCCCAATTAAGCATTCCACTGGGCCCTAATTACCCTCTAGAGCACTAGCGTTGTGCAAAAGCTACATACTTATTCAACATCAGCATGCATGGTCTCTTTCTATTAAGGCTAATGCTACATTTTTTTTGAGGCAATTTCCTACATGCCACTAAATAACTTCGTTTGTTTTTTATATGCTACTGATGTCTCACTGACATATCGATCCGGTCCACATGTCAGTCTCACAATAAATGACATATAAAGAATCATATAGTTTGTCATCAGTTAGGGAATTAGTCTCTTTTTTTGTGTGTGTAGCATGCAAGAGGAGGAGGTTTAGTTAATGATTCGCGACTGGGATCCGTTGCCGTTGCTATTTCTATGTTTTTTTTTTATAAAAACCCCAAATGAAAAGAAAGAAAAATGACCCTATTTCTTTCAGGCCGCTTGATCCGAATGTTGATCTCGATCCTTGATCCAACGGCATGCACTCATGTGCAGTTGCTAAGGAACCACTTCATAAGTTCCGCAATATAAGCCACCACGTACACAGACAAAGGAAATACAAGGCGAAGAGAAAATTTAATAGAGATCGCCCGAATTTGCCCCTATCAAATTAATGCTCCACCTCGACATTGTCTATCAACATCAAAATCGTGAGTAGACACGGAGAAAAAAAAAGCATAATAACTGCACCTAGATTACAAGTAATGGACTACCCCATGTATTGCTAACAAAACAGAACGGGACTACTCCACGTTGCGAAGGGGGAATTATTAGCTTAAATGATACTGTTTCATAACGAAAGAGCAAAAAAAAATCTATCTATGCGAATAAATTGGCAAAAATGGCGCTCCCACCACAAGGATCCGGCGATCCGGATCCGGCGATCCGTGTGGTGGGGCGCGCGAAGAGATACGTAATGCCTGCCGACGCGTCATGCGTGATCTATATTTCGTCAATTCGTTCATAAAGAGACTATTTTTACTACTCCGTCACGAAACAACGTCGTTTAATCAAAAACTCACGAAGGGGGGGAGTACAGTGGAGCTGCTACCCAATCTGTGAACATGCGTGGCCACAGGATGGCCTTTACATGTAATCTAGACCCTGGGAGACTAGCCTTGGCCTGCCATTAGGCTGACACATTTTATGCACTGTATCATGCTTAATTAGTTTAATGCCCTACTTGATCCCCCAATTAGAGTACCACCACTAGACTAAGCAAGAAAATTGAAAGCATTTTGCAGGTCCCTTGACCCTGGTCAAAG
Source organism: Phyllostachys edulis (assembly GCA_036346405.1). Classification (NCBI taxonomy): domain Eukaryota; kingdom Viridiplantae; phylum Streptophyta; class Magnoliopsida; order Poales; family Poaceae; genus Phyllostachys; species Phyllostachys edulis. The sequence continues at coordinate 21,009,626 of CM070563.1, read as the reverse complement.
TGTCCCCCACAAGACAGGAAGGAAGGTTTTGGCTTTGTCTTGGGGAAGGGAGCAGCACAACCATTAGTTCTACTAGCTAGCCAGGGATGTACTTTATGGTTAAATTAACGAACTAACAACTTGGGTACTTTTGGGGGGTCTAATCCTAGATTGCGAGCTTTAGAGAAATTAATTAGATATCTTTATCGTCCACTCGTGTAGTCCCTTATATGGCCACACGGTAGACAGGGTAGGTCCGTGAGTTCAGTATAAACAATTTTACAAGAACAAGAACTGCTAGACAGAGGATTCATTTTGATTTAACAGGTCGAACAGATTACAAGAACTATGGTAGAATCAAATTCCATCCAAGCTGCAAAAATTACCAGGGAGGGTGAAGAACCAGGGCTATTAACTGCTGCTATCCTTGCCCGTCAGTTTCACCTGTGAGTAATTGCAGGTAATAACTGAACAATTCGACCCAGTACAAAGTCTGCAAGAAACCATGGAAGCTCCTCCATAATTTTGGCCAAGAACGAAGACTTCGAATTCGGCCAAACAGAATTAACAGCACGGCCATTTCGGTTTTTAGCGAGTCTTGATTGCGGCATTAACTCTGACCCGTCGTGTAATTTGCGGCTAGTCTACTTGAGCAAGCTGGTGAAGGTTACTGAACGATCTGCAAGGGCTCTGTATTCGTGCAAAAAAAACAAAGGCATACGCAGTTACGAACGCACACGTACTTGGGAGTGATTTCAGCTCCAGAGGCTGAGGCATTCGAACTTTGAAGGACAGCTCTCTCTCTCTCTCTCTCTCTCTCTCTCTCTCTCCAGATTTACTCTCTCTCTCCTCGAATACAGACACTGAGACGGCTACCTCCCTTTAGGACTTTTACCTCCTAGAAGTAGCAGACAGCAGTAGCATCACTCGCATTTTCCTCAGCTTCTTCTCCCCCTCCTCCACCCCTTTGCTTCAGAGGCCAGCCACAAACAATTCCAATTCCAATAGTATCCATCCTGATCCTGTCTTCTTCGTTCCAATAACAAATTCTTCCCGCAAACAACTCTTCACTTGCGGTCTTACTTGCTCTCCTACCTCTCTCTCTCCCCTTTCCATCAAATCACAATCTTTGTGGCTTTGTGCACAGAAAGACAAACATTGCCCCGCTTGTCTCTAGCTCTCCTGGCTCCTGCCTTAGCCTCACCTGGCCGTCTTGCAGCACAGCAGAGCACCATTTCTTCTTGGCCTGGCCTGGCCTGCATGAGTGTGCTGTTCCCCCTGAGGAACAATGAGAGATGGCAGCAACACCACCAAGAAGAGCAAGGTGAGCACTCACTCACTCACCTACCAATGCAAGAGATTTGGTTCCAATTAATCTTCTTGTTGTTGTTGCTGCAGCTGTCATGGTCCAAGAGCCTTGTCAGGAAGTGGTTCAACATCAGGGGCAAGTCCCATGACTTCCATGCTGATGATGCAATTGGGAGGAGAGGTGAGTACTGAGCAGCTAGGTCTCTGTGCCTCTGTGTGTGTGTTCCTGTGGGGCCCTCACTGCCACCCATTGCTCCACAGTGACCTCCATCTCTCCTACCTCTTGTTTGCCTCTGTGGAGATCACTCTTTTGTTTTCTTCCACTGTTGCTCCTCGCACCTTGTCTTGTACTTTTGCTGCTGGTAGTCAAAGCCCTCACTTTTTCAGGTCTCTGGTTTGTGTGCAATGTTCTGTTGATCCAAATTTGCTGAGACACGTTTGTTCTCTCAACATCTGCTCTGATTGCAGCAGGCGGAGGAGGGGATGATGAGTGGATGAACAGCAGCTTTCCCAGGAGGGAGTCCTGCACAGTCAAGAAGAGCAGGACAGGTAAAATAGTGATCTGAAAAAAAATAACATTTATATTTCTGATTGAATTGGGTAGAGCCAATTTAATTTGCCCAATGCCGCGAAATTTCGATCCAGAGCGGTCGCGGCGCAGCAAGATCGACCTCGACGCCGCCGAGGCCACCGTCACGTTGGACAACAGGTAATTAAGCTCGTTGCGTCGCTGCATTTCCGTTGCAATATTGGGCAGTGCAAGAACTCGATCCCATCCATAATGTCGTCTTGTTTGATCTTGAGGTAGGATCTTTGTTGCTACATGGAATGTAGGTGGCCGCACACCGCCGGGCTCCCTGAGCCTCGACGACTGGCTCCACACCTCGCCGCCGGCCGACATCTACGTCCTCGGGTACGCGCGTATCATGTTCTTGTCAGGCTCGCCTTCTTGCACCATTCATTGGACGCCATTGCTAGCTAGTTTGATCGAATGATCGGCATTGCCGCCGTTATGTGATGCAGGTTCCAAGAAATCGTCCCGCTGAACGCCGGCAACGTCCTCGGCGCCGAGGACAACGGCCCGGCGAAGAAGTGGGTGTCGCTGGTTAGGCGGACGCTGAACAGCCTGCCGGGCAGCGGCGGCGGCGGCGGGAACCTGCAGACGCCGTCGCCGGCGCCGAACCCGGTGGCGGAGATGGACGACGACTTCGAGGGGTCGTCGAGGCGGGACAACCCGTCCTTCTTCCACCGGCGGTCGTTCCAGTCCGGGCTCAGCCGGAGCCTGAGGATGGACGGCGACATCCTCGGCGCCCCACAGCCGAGGCTGGAGCGGCGGTACAGCGTCAACGACCGCGTCATGTACGGAAGCAGGCCGAGCGACTACGAGGCCAACTGCCGGTGGGGCGGCTTGTCGGACGACGAGAACAACGACGGCTACTCGCCGAGCACGGTGTTCTCGCCGATGTCGCATGGATACGGCAATGCACCGTGCATGGAAGAGAGCAATGGATCAGTTGGTGGTCACACTAGGTAGCTATCATTTCAGGCTTAGTTATGATCTTGAAACTAAAGCAAAAGTCTTTTTGTTTTCATGGGATTTAATTAGTGTATGTTTGTTAAATTTGGGTGATTAGGTACTGCCTGGTTGCAAGCAAGCAAATGGTTGGATTGTTTCTGATGATTTGGGCTCGGAGAGAGATAAAGAGTGACATAAGAAATCTGAAGGTGTCTTGCGTTGGGAGAGGATTGATGGGGTATCTTGGAAACAAGGTGAGTTATGTTTGTTCTGATTTCTAATGCTATACCTTAATTACATGATTGAATTTGAAAAAAAAAGAGTTAATTTTGTTTCAGTAGCTTTGGAGTCCAATAAAAAGGGTTTGTTTTCCAGGGTTCGATTTCGATTAGCATGCTATTGCACCAAACAAGCTTCTGCTTCGTCTGCAGTCACCTGACATCAGGGCAGAAGGATGGCGACGAGCACCGTAGGAACTCCGATGTGATGGAAATCCTGAGAAAAACAAGGTTCCCAATGGTTTATGGACAGTACGAGAGATCACCAGAAACTATCTTAGAGCATGAGTAAGCAAGCACCTTAGCATAAACACGTCATTATTGGGGCAACCTGCAATCACAAATGTTGTGTGCTGTTATCCCTTATCTGCGCTTTTTTCTCGTAGTCGAATCATTTGGCTTGGGGACCTAAATTATCGGATAGCGCTTTCTTACCGGTCAGTGAAGGCCCTTGTGGAGATGCGCAACTGGAAAGCATTGCTGGAGAAAGATCAGGTGAGAGCTTAGCAACAACTTTTGAACACACAATGTATAGTATAGTGTATGAATATATTCCTGATTTCGAGAACCTGAAAAGTAGTAAAATTATTTCCAATAGTAGATTTCTTGTCATAGGCAATCAATGCTTTATATCTTGTCGTTCTTTTGCTTTGGTGATGTTACAAGACTTCAATAGTTTGGGAAAACAAAAGGTCAAGTACAATTCTGACGAGAAGGTGTAAAACTTTGATTCTTTCAGCTGAGGAGTGAGCAAAGAGGCGGCCGTGTATTTCCCGGCTGGAATGAGGGGAGAATATACTTCCCGCCAACGTATAAATACTCGGATAATTCTGACAAATATGCGGGAGATGACATGAACCAGAAGGAAAAGAAGAGAACTCCAGCATGGTAATTACGGTACATTGCCAAAATTTTGCCATATTTTGTGCAGTTCAGCAAATTCAGAAATCTTGTTATACAGGTGCGACCGTATTTTATGGTACGGAAGGGGCCTCAGCCAACTATCATATGTTCGAGGAGAGTCTCGCTTCTCGGACCATAGACCTGTATACAGCATGTTCAGTGCAGAAGTTGAATCAATCAATCACAGCCGAATTCAGAAGATGAGTTCTTCAAGCTCGCAATTGGACATCGAAGAATTGCTGCCCTACTCATATGGGTACACCGATATCAACCCGTATGGATATACTGACCTCAATTTCTATTGAAATGGATCAAAAACTTTAGCTTCGGCACGGTTCTTCAGTCTAGAAGCAAGTCATGGGACACAACAAAGAATGTAACACTCCAGTCCTGAACTGAAATGCCTACAGTTATTGCAATGCCAATTCTTTGCTAACAACACAGGACAGTGTTGAACTGTTGATAGACATGGACTAAACTGAACCAAGTTTTTGCTTCCGATGAATTGGTGAGCTGCATTCGTATCTCATGGTTGTTGAAGTTTATTATGTCAACACTTACCTGAGTTCAGAAAAATCTCAGACTTTCACATTGGACCATCTTCAGAAGTTCTCATAATGTTCAGATAGCTCTCAAGATTTTACTCATTCAACACAAGGTATACACCAAGTTCATGTACAACATCTGCGTTTGTGGTGAATGAGAAGCCTGATGAACCAATGGATGCTCTCTTTTGCAGGTCACCATCTAGTGTTAACAAAGTTAGAGATTACAGGTAGTAGGAAGAGAGATGTTTCACTGACTCCATAAAGAAAAAGGAAAACAAAAATTACATGATAAACATTAAGAGCATTGCTCATAGATGAGCAGATAGTACTGGCCGTTCAATCTGAAGCCCAGGTGACTTTGGCCAAAGCAGAGATATGCATGCCAGACAACAGCAGCAAGCGTGCGCAAGATTTTTTTTTCCCCTCTGTACATTGTAGGACAATTTCTTTCATTCTCTTTGGTTGCTTTGAGACGGTAAACGAAAATGACAAGAGTCGGTTCGTATAATTATTGTTTTTCTTGGCTTTTGAAAGCTGTATAAAGGGTATGAATGCCTGCAATATCCATACTCATTTCCCTGGATGGAGAAAGAAGCAAGTGAAGCCATGATCATCATGTGTTGCAGTAGGAGCATTGCCTGATCAGTGAGCTGACAAAAAGGCTACTAGTCACATTCCAGCCTTTACTCTGCAGGAAAATGCGTTCTACCCATGCTTCCTTTCCCTCCTTTTGCTGTTCTTTGCAGGAGGCAGTAACTGTGAATAAACGCCACAAAAGGCTTTGTGTTACTGGAATTCGCAGAGACGTTTTAAATTCTTGTTTCCTGTGTATGAGCTTCTCACACTCTTTCTCAGTCCATTATGGAACCACTTGCTTTTGCATGCATTCTGGCATATCAGATTAAGTGTAACTTGAGAGGCTGAGAATGTACTAATAGCAGTTGTGAAGTCAGCTATCATGAGATCCTGACGCAACGAGATCCAGACATCCAGCAATTTCATCATGAACGTTTATATCAATGCAAATTGCAAAACTTCATCAAACTCATACATGCTGACATCGAACTGCTTAGTTGTTGCTGCTGATCAATGAGCATAGATGGATAACACATGCACCATGAGTGAGAGTCTAAAAATTAGATTTCACAGCAAACGACAAAATACCTGAAAATTGCAGCAAAGAATCAGTAGCTCCATGTGCATATTTGGGCCCTCTCTTTTCTTTCACACTTTGGAATATTTGTTCCACACATTGTTTAGCGGAAAAAAAGGCGAAATACCTGAATCATTTTCTAAAGGAGGCAGAGAAATCAAAGAAAGGCAATAGAATTCCAAGTTACGGGAAGGCCAAAACTATCATATACCGCTTTAACCATGCGCATTGGTAGGAGTTTTTGGCCGTATTAGCGTGATTTCGTTTTGTATTTACAAAATAGCCGCAACGGGTTTTTCCCCATAAAATTGACACCCGATCAAGACACGTCACGGCGGTGGCCGCCCCACCGCCACGCCGCCATCGCAAGATAGCCGCCATGCGGTGGCCTCGACATCCGCCGCGTGTTAGGGTTAGGTTAGGGGTTCACTTTCGACCGATAATCCGCGGATTTCATAGCATTTTAAAAATATAGCAATTTAGTTCCAAAATTTTTGAAATTTTACTTGAATGCTCGTAACACGATGTACTTTCTTGTGTAATTTTCCTATAATTTTCCTCATTATGATTTTACCTCGTAATTCCATTTAAGTGTACTCATTTTATCCCACCACGTGTTACCCTTTCCCCCTCCTACACGCGTGGCCCCCCTCCCGCCAGTCCTGCTCTCCCCCTCCCACACGGCCCCCCTTCGGTGGCCATATTTTGAACCGTACATCCTCCTTCCTCCGCACATCTGTCGACTCCTCGCGGCTGTCCCCCCTTGCCCGCAATGCTGCGTGTAGACAACGCATCCGAAATTCCCGGCGCCAGCGTAGCGGTTCCTCCTTCACTCGGCTATAAATACCGAGATCTCGCAGTCGCTCTTCGCTCATCCCAATTGTGTTTCGCTTCTTGTTCTGGCGCTCGTCGCCGAGAATTCAGAGAACTTAACATAATTTTTTTTTGGAGATCAAGTATTTGCTTGCTGCTCGTCGCTTGTCGCTCAGTTTTTTTTGATAGCTTACCCCGAAGGGTAGATAATTTGTTGGATGCTTTTGTCATTATTATCGTAATTAGTTAGTATACTGGTAATTAATTAGTTTAGAGGTAATTAGTTAGTTCGTTGGTAATTAATTAATTAGTCAAAATTAGTTTAGTGGTTACCAGTCCCACATATTAAATTAGTGCGAATAAACTACTCGTAATTTATGTAATGGTAATTAATCAGTTGCAATTAGTTATTTTAGTGTTAATTAGTTAGTTTTGTCTTTGTTAATTAGTTTAGTGGTAAATAATTAGTCGTATCTAATTATACATATGTAATCCATCACTTGCATGCAATTTGTCATATATAATTATACAAATGTATCGTGGATGGGGTTGTTGTGGCTTTAGGTAATGTCGAACATGCAAGACTTATATATTTTTTATGGTGATGGTCTCGTACAGGCCGGACCCGATGGGTTGGACCTATCGAGATGCTAGTACAAGGTGGTCTGGGCGGAGGGGCTCGACGCGATGAATATTCATGAGCTTCGGAGTTGCATACGGAGGGAGTTCGTCACGGAGGCAACGAGGAAGAAAGTTGTGATCGAGGGGATCACCTACACGAATGATGTGTGGCAGCTCGTCAAGGTGGCTGGAAGCGTAGCATGGAGCCAGTGCATGCACATTGCCTCCTAGCTTGAGGCGGCCATTTACGGGAGGGCAATGGTGTACGTGAATTTCGTACCCAGGGCGCCGGGCCACTTTGATGATGCCGGGGCCTCTATAAGCGGGCAAGCGTAACTCGAGCCTAAAGACGGCAACACGGAATGTGCTGCCTCGGAGGATTGTCCCGCACATAATTTTGTGCAAAATGAGGGGGCATAATCGTGGTGGTCGGCCTACATTGACTGCCACGAGTATCTACCGGACCAGGCTCTCGGGTTGGAGTCCGACGAGGACGTCGACCCAAGCTCAGATGGTAGCGACGATGACGTACACCAGGTCGGTGGTCCAACTGGGGGAATTGTGTCATCGGAGGTGCCTTACGTGGCATCGACACTTGATGATGTCGCAGTGCGTTCGCTCGTACTGCCGCAAGAAGAAGGCTCCCACTGGGGGTTTGATGCCGAGACTCTCTTAGTAGGGCAGCACTTCCCTAGCAAGGAGGTCGTACAACAAGCTATAGCACGGTATGCCTTGTCCATCAGCCGTGTATACCGAGTGTATCGGTCCAACCCCAGACATTACGCAGTGAGGTGCGTAGTGGAAGGCTGCCCTAGCAAGGTCAACGCTCACCGAGCAAAGATCTTTGGCTCGGTATTCGTGGTCAAGGCGGTGACCGACCACACTTGCGAGCTTAGCGAGCCCCTGCGGCAGCATCGGAACGTGACTTCCGTATATGTGGCGAATCTCATCAAGCACTTAGTTGCGGCAGACGTGTGCACCTCCCCCAAGCTGCTGATGTCGGGAGTCGCTAATCATGTTGGCTATCCAGTCAGCTACAGCAAGGTCCGATGTGCCAAGCAAAAGGTCATCGAGTCCATGTACGGAACATACGAAGAGGCGTACAACCTTGTACTGAGATTGCTTCACCAGATCGCCGAATTAAACCCCAACACGTACATAAACAAGCTTGAGCAAGAAGATGCTGAGAAAGGGCACAATCGCTTCATACTGGACCAGGTGTTCTGGACTTTTGCTCAGGCTATCAAGGGCTTCCAGTTTTGTCGTCCTGTGATGACGATGGATGACACTTTCCTCCCGGGGAGGTACAAGGGCACCATCCTCACCGTGGTGGCGGCCGACGCGAATGACCAGCTTTTCCCTATGGTATTTGCCATTGTGGAGAGCGAGAACACATCCAGTTGGCTGTGGTTCTTGTCAAACATGAAGACGGCAGTGGTGGGAGACCGGTCCAACGTATGTCTTATTACAGACCGCAATGTTGGGTTGTTGGCGGACATCAACACCATGCAGCATGGGACGACCCCCTATTACCAGTGGAACGACGTGCAATTCAGGTGGTGCATGAGTCATCTTGCGTCTAACTTGTTCAATTGGTTCCGCAGTCAGGACATTATGAAGACGTTCAAGGCATTGTGTCTGCAGAACCAGAGATGGAAGTTTGATTCCATCTGGAGAGACATCGAACACCGGACTACGAGGCATACAAGGGAGTCCACTCTAGAGGTACTGGAGGGAGAGCAACCCCATAGTGCCATAAGTTTCTCGGAGTGGGTTAATGGCCACGCTTTTGAATTGGAGAAATGGTCCCTTCTGTTTGACACAGATGGTGCGAGGTATGGGATTATGACGGCCAACATGTCCAAAGTGTACAATAGTGTCCTCAAAGGTGTGCAGTGCCTCCCTATCACCGCGATCGTCGAGGAGACATGGACTCGCATTGTTGATTATTTCGTTAATAGAGCCACCGCAGCTAAGCAACAGATGAAGGAAGGCAAGTAGTCGTCTGAGAACATGCAGAGACACATGGACCAGAATATGGAGAAGCCCCGGATGCACGACATCCGAGTGATCGATGGCCTCAGGAGGAAGTACGAGATCAGGATTCGGCAGAAACACGTCAACAGTCATGCAGTGGGAAAGGAAACAGGCATACACCCTGGGTGATGTGGCGACATGCACCTGCAACAAGCCGAGGCTCCTGCACAAGCCATGCTCGCACGCGTACAAGGTGTGTGCGCAAATGAGGCAGATGTGTACGTCGTACATCTCCGAGCACTACGACATGCAGCACCTTTTCGGTACACGGAGTGCGGAGTTTCACTTGTACAGCCTGGAAATGAAGTATAAGGATCTTTGGCTGGACATGGTGCAATGGGGCCCGAATAAGGACTTGAAGACAATAACGAAGGGGCGACGGCAGATGTGGCGCTTCTGGAATGACATGGATGCCAGCCAATGTACCAGTATTAGCCGCACAAGCAAGTGCAGGATATGCAAGACCCCTGGGCACTCAGCAAAGGATTGTCCCAACAGACCGAGCTCGTCTGGTCGTTATTCGGTGTCGTAATGTAATGTTTTCTCAGCCTTGTTTTCTTATGTACAGTGAAACTTGTACGAGTTATGCATAATTCGCATCCTTGCTACGTTCTTTCTTCATGCAAAGGTAATCGACATCCTTCCTACGCTTTTTGTTCATTATGGGAAGACAACGAAGGTGCTACTGGCTTGAAGAGACTGCAAATACCAATAAACTTATTTGAAGATGAATGTGCTTTCTGCCATTCATTTAGAATCAGTCAGGTAATACAATCGAATCATTTGTATCTATCAAGTCAAATGCGATATGTTGAAGTTTTCTTAGTTCTTACTGTTATAAACTTAGAGTCATAAATCAGTCGTGCTTTAAAATTCCCTATTTCTCATCACTACTGTAATATTCTAACATGCCTATTTTTTATGCTATAGGATAATGGTCATATTTTGTACCCTGAATATGCATCGAATGTGCTACTATGTGATGAGGTGAGCTCAGCAAGAAAAGAGATTGCCACGGAGACTAGTTGCACACACCTATTTTTTTATGCTATAGGACGCTCTTTGTTAATTTATCAGTTTTCTGTGGATGATATTCTTTAATATTGTATTGTACCATAGGCTAGATAACATTGTGCATGAACCAACTGAGGGAAATGCGTGGCGTGTAGATCATATAACGATGTACCGTAGCCTTCGAAATGCACACGAGTCGGAGGTTACGGTACATCATTATATGATCCGTATGCCACGTATTTCCCTCAATTGGTTCATGCACAACCTTATCTAGCCAGTCGTACAATACAATATTAAAGAACATCATCCACATTAAACCGATAAATAAACAAAGAGTATCCTATTTGATCGGGTTACTTGTGATAATACCCCTCCTCCTACATCCTGATTGTAATAAACCGGCGCATGTTTCATGTAATGCTTGTAACGCTTGAAATGTCAACAATTATCTGTATGAAAACGTACATTGCAACTTCATTCCAAACCCTAATATGTCTTGCACGTCTCTAGAAAGCAATATATTGTATATCGATGTCTCCAACAGAGTTTAACGCAGCTTTTTTTCCCAATACATTCCAAGTCATATGAAATCATAAAACCCTAATTTCTGAAACCTAAATTCCTAATCTTCGCGACCTAAATCCTTCAGTTTTGAGACATATACAATTGTCAAAATAGTATGCAATCAAGTCCACTGCGTGAGGAGCCTAAAAAATTTCATAATTTTTGGACCTCATTTTCTACATTTACAAATTCATGCAAACAGTATACTTATATGAAATTGCGAGAAAAATTATGAAAGAATAAAATTATGGAAAAATTACAGAAGAAAGTAGACCGTGTTACGAGCATTCATGTAAAATTTCATAATTTTTTGAACTAATTTGCTATATTTTTAAAATGCTACGAAATCTGCGAAACCCTAACCCTAATCGAGTAATCGGCATCGAGGGGGCACGTGGCGGATCGGCACCGAGGAGCACATGGCGGGTGGCGGGGCCACCGCACGGCGGCCGTACGACAACAGCGACGTGGCGGGTGCAGGGCGTCTCCGCATGGCAGCCATGCGGACACGGCGTTATTTTTGCCAAAAATTTTGGAACACCACCATTTTTGTAAATAGGGTACAAAAAATAATAATACTGCCAAAAATTCCATTGGTAGCCTTAGGGCATTAAGAAATACCACATCATTGTGGTGCTAAGTTTGCCTTTTCCCTTCAGTGTTTAGCACACAATCTTTCATCAAGGTGGGACCCACCCCCTCTCTCCCACCCTACTCTCTCTCTCCTTTCACTCTCTGACAAGTGGGGCCATTAATTTTTTAATTCACTTGGAATCAGTAACAAGCCTAGTACCGGTGCTAGCAAAATATGCTTGGTGCCTCTTCAGTCCAGTGTGTGGAGATTTTGGTCTAAATGGCACTGTCAGTGGCATGATTAACAAAAACGGTGCTCTCACCACCATAATGCAAAAAATGGCATAACGGACACGTCAGCTGTCGACACGCGTGTAAATCCGGCCCCCAGGAGGCCAGATGCGATCTCCACCGCTCCTCGATAGCCCGAACGAGCGCTGTGCCACCATGTCGGCGGTGCTATGCCCCTGGTGCCCGGACGAGCCTCGTCCGCGCCGCTGGCGCCCGAACAAGCCGTGTCCGTGGTCTGGTGCCACAGTACCACCTCTGCCGGTCCCCCGTAGCTCGGACGAGCGCCACGTGGCTCATCCGCTCCCTTTGGCCCATATCCCGCCACTGCCGTGCCACCATGGCATGGTTTTGCAACAGATCATGATCTGGTGGATTTACAACAGTTGGCACACACCTGGATATTGAATTAGAGCGTGCATTCCACCATTCTTCTCGAACATTGCAATCTTTTGGACAGTACCAAAAGCAGAAAACACCTGAAATTAACCCATAATAAGGTGATTGTACAAGAATTTTCCTTATTTTGGATTAAAAAAACAATCTGAAGAAAAACAAGACAGTAAAATATTCTTACAGTGTGTAGAACATCCACGATCACAGCATACTGCATGTTCTCAATCGAAGCTAAAAGCACATTGCTCTCGGGCTCCTTTATCTTGCCACCAAGGCCTAATGTGGGCTGCAAATTTTCCTCTGTGTAAGCAGCAGCAGCAGCAGAAGAGAGAAACAATATGAGATATAGTAGTATAAAGCATACCTGTGCAATTCCCTCAATTGCTGTTGGATTCACAGGAAGATAAGGATTTGTGTAATCCTACTCAACCAAGCAAATACTGTTACAAATTTGTGTAATCCCTCTTCAACCAAATGCAAAACAGAGCTTAAATGATTAAATTTAAAGCTGTCAAGTGTCAACTTTATTGTACCTGCTACGATGTGATTGAAATTTAATATTCAAACTCTTGTGCGTAGAAAAAGTTATGCGCAAGCGACAAGTGCTGATATGTTTAGGAAGTAAATATCTGAAAGAGTATCATATCAGTGACTTTGTATGGAAGGTTTGCTAACGCACAATAGTAAAAATGTACTACTTGGATTGCAAAACCGTGCCATGGTGACACGGGATCCGGGATAAGGAGAGTGGACGAGCCATGTGGCGCTCGCCCGGGCTATGGGGACCGGCAGAGGTGATACCATGGCGCCAGGTCACTGACACGGCTTGTCCAGACGCCAATGGGGCGGATGTGGCTCGTCCGGGCACTAGGGATGTGGCACCACTGATGTGGCAGTACAATGCTCATTCGGGCTTCCAGGAGCAGCGGAGAATTTAAACGCATATCGACGGTCGGCGTGTCCGTTATGCCATTTTTAGCATTACGACGGCGAGAACGCCGTTTTTGTTAATCATATCGTCAGCCGTGCCATTTAGAAAGAAAAAAAAAACCTACAGTGTGTGGGATCGGTACCAAGTAGGCTTGTACCGGTACCAAGCATCCAACACCACACTAAAGGTGCTTTACAAACTATACTTCTTTTCACGAAAACAGTGTTTGGTAACTCAAGCTAAAGATGGCCCTTGCTGCCTGAAAAGAAGTGTATTGGTTGTAGTGATGGATGTATGGCACTGTATAATTGTAGGTATACACCGCTCTTGTCACTGACAGATGGATCCATTCACCTCAGGACTCAAGAAATTTTCTTTGGCATGTATGACAATCATCTTTTAATCCCTTTTGTGGAGAAAGAAACTGGAAAATTTATTGAATCTACCAAACTTTAGAATTTGTGTTACATGCCCACAAATGCTTTGCAAGATACCATCATACCAAGGATTTGACTAAATGCTTAATATATATTAATTGTACTTTAGTTTTTCCCCCTGCTGCTCAAGTGGATCACCTTAGTGTCTACCGGGTACGCACAAGACAACATCTCGAGGTCGGTGGAGCGCCCATCAGCATGGGGGCAAAAATGGTTGAGTTATGACACTGCATCATCCTTTGGGCATGGAAGTGATTGGAGAAAAGCAAAGAGAGGACATGACCCTTGATATGAGAGAGCAGGGATGGATCCATGTAACCCTAGCTAGCTAGTCTCCTAGAACCCTAAAGCCATCTAGGGCAATAACAAATAGCAGAAAGCAGCAGTACATTCTGCATGGGGGCCAAGCCAAACAATCTCATGGACAGTGTGCCAAATGATGGCAGGTTGGTGATCATACATGGATTGAAGAAAAAATGCAGCCAAGAACTCAAAATCCATCATCCATATTTTTCTTCTTCCCTAGCTACTACTCTGATTCTGCTGCATGCAGTTCTGAGTTGATGGTGTCTTCTGTTAATGATTGGGGAGTGCCACAAATTGTCATGACTCATGAGCAGGGGGCTGCTGCTCTTTCCACAGCATTATGCCCTAGCTTCTTGCAGCTCTGTGATCACCTCTCTCAGGTCAGAAAATTCACTCATATATTTGCAATAGCGACCAATAATTATATTGCATGTCATTTCAATGTCTTTTGATTATTATTTTCATGGAGAAATCAGTGGCATGGGAAAAAGAAAGGAGATCTTAGATCTTGGATGCTTAGGGAGCAATGGAGTGACACTAGAAATTAGCCTGCCATCCTAAGTATGTGGTACGTGCAAAAACACCATCAATTGGCTCACAAGTACGCATGCACGAGGAGAGGAAAAGAGCAAAGCGCTTATCATTCAATTTGGTCCGAATCTCGAGGCGCGAAAAGTAGTGATATCAGCACCCCACCTTCAACCTTATTACAGGGCAAAGAAACCCATAGCCTAGCCCATAGCCACTGTCACCGTAAGGAGGCATACTACTTCACTACTAATTCACATGCAACATATCTGGATTTTTTTTGGCTTATTTAGCGCGATTTTGAAGGGCAATAGAAAAAATAGTTTCCTGTGAATGAATGGGTAAAAATAACACCTGTACCACGCTCAACATGCACGGCAGGGAGCCTCCCGTCGAATGGGAGATCACCACGTGGTCTACCGCGCTTGAGGACGCAGTAGGCCCCTACCGTGTATTTTGAGTTTGATACATGTGCTATTTTTTGCTAATACGTTCGTAAGGACTATTTTTGCTATTTTGATTCAAAATCACGTTAAATGAGCCAAAAACTCTATCTACATATAACCCTAGTAAGGAGAAATCAATCAAATGTATAATAGCGAATGGACTTACATCTAATGTAAAAAAAACAGTTGTCCACAATAACAGGACACAAAGTTCAAACGGATTTGTATCCTCTGCCCCTGGATCAAATGTAGTGAGCATGTCTTTTAAACATCAAATTGAGCTGCAGTGCTCTACCACGAGAAATTACGAATCCACAAGTGTCGAATTTCGATCAAACGGTAAATGCTGTTTGAACCGCGCGAAAGTGGGTACCGCGAAAAACAAGCTTCAGTTGGTACGTGTAGCCAGAGAACATTTCGCAGCACCCAGAAGGGGCAAACGGCACATCAGCCTTTCGGATTGAAAGGACAACGGAATCGGAATTGGAGATGAGCCTGAGAAAGGGAGGGACGCGCATCATCTGACATTGTAAGCGTTGTTACATTAGTTTGTAGCCGTTGTGTCAAAAAGTAAAGAATAAAATCACGAATGACGCTGTTGATGCAGCGAAAACACTGTATCAAAGGTAGTGTAGTTGTTACTGTAGCCCTTGTAGCAGTTGATCTAGTCCGTTCTTTTTAAATCGGACGGTTCGGATCGTCGCAATGTTACAGCGCTATTACTCTCTACCATTTCCTTTGCAATACCAGAGGATTTGAATCAGAGCGAGGTTAAGTGAGACCCCTTTTTTGCTTGTTTTGGGAACGAGAGCTTTGCTTTGGGGGAGAGAGAAGCAGCCGGAGAAGAAACTGCCACTGTTCTCTCCTCTCATGCATGGAGGCACGCATTCTGCTCTTCCTGGGACAGATAAGAACACAACATACATATTAGTAGCACTAATACGCGGTTTTGCACTCGATATTTCCCTTTATAAGTATACACACAAATACATCGATGATATATTGATATTTGATTGATGTGCATGTCTGCCTTGGTTCTTGAAGCTGCACCAACAATCTTTTTCGTGCTTTTACCGACAGTGTGTTCAGGTCAACTGTCAGTCTTATCACACTGTAGACATGTCCATGTACAACTGAACAATAACCAGGCAATAAATCAGAACACATTTGATACTAGAACAGATTTCAGTGTTGCAAGGCTTGGAGAGACAGTGTATATAATCACAGGATTAGTTTTGGCAATGTTTACAGCGTGGAACTTTGGTAGAGCTTTGTATGAACTCTAAGCTGGATCATGCATTTGATAGGTGCTCTACACCATACATCGTGTTCAAACAATAGTAGTTCTCCTTCTTTACTGGTATCTCAGCCAGGGGCAGACCCAGCAATAGGACAAGCTTGAGCAGCCGCCCGAGGTACGCCGTTGGTAGGACCCCAACCCACCCACCCCAGTATCCGCCATAAGCGAGCTCTGCTTGGCGTTGATGAGTGGAAGAACTAGCAAGATGAGCAGCGATCTGGGGAGCTATGTCAAGGGATTGAGAGAGAGAGAGAGAGAAAAGAGAGAGAGAGAGAGAGAGTATTGTGCCGCATGATGAGGAGCTAAGTATGGCCCAGCCTAGTATCTACTAGTCACATGGTCAGAGCTCCCTCCTGCACTCTAGAGGAGGGAAGCTCGAGCAGTCTAGTCGAGACGTCAAGCTAACCCTAGCGGTTGCCGGCTAGAGTGGAAGGTAGGCCTAATACAGTGCGCGACCACTGAGACTTAAGGAAATTAGTTGAAAATAGAATAGATTGAGATTTGTGATTAGCTGAATGTTTGATTTGCTAGATTTGAATAGCTATTTTAGAATTGTATCGCGTGGGTGCAAATACCTGTGTAAGCGGAAACCTTGCGGCTAACCTAAAATTTATTTCTGGGCTTGCCACTGATCTCAACAATCAGCATTAAAATAAAACAAACACAAAACATACTTGTGGTGAACCTTATGTATCTCCCTAAACTCTTGAAAATCATTATAGTTCTATGTAAAAAGTTAACTCCATGGTGGTGTAGTGAAGATTACTTGAGTAGCAGCATTATAACACATCAAGCTTCGAGTGGCAGATTGTGTAGATAATAAGAGCAGCCAGATCAACCAAAGGTGTAACTTTTATCACCACGGCTGAATAAAATCATGGTGTGCACTGCTTATAAAGATCTCCCATAGCCCTAGGCCCTAACTAGGGCATCCATATCTGAATGGTCTAAGTAGTTGGATTTTTGTAAAAAATAATTTTTAAAAAAAGATATTTACAAAGATAAATAGCCACCCAAAAAATTACAAAAATGATTCTCTGTCGCCAGTTCACCTGAAACCATAAACTGATTGCCCTATTTTTTTTTTATTTTCATAGATTTTGAACGGTACGAAATCTGTTAGACTTGCAATAACATTTTTTGATCGTCGTATGTTGTTCTAGTGCGATGAATTTCTGAAGAATTTTGCGAGGACGATTGAGGTATCAATGATTTGTAAGTAGGAAGGTAAGTGATATTACGATGTGCCTGGGAATTCATACACATGCACTGCATATTATGTAAGGAAACAAATGTGAATTTGCCACTACTATCAAAGCTACGATAAATCACACAGATATTACATAACATTAAGCAAAACGTCATAACACTTAATCAAAATGATAATTCAGAACATTGGTAATAACATATTCAACGTCCCCCCGTGTGGACTGCCTCGAGTCGGACGACCGGATGTGGTCCCCGCGGCGACATCCGGAGTGCCTATGTCTCCTTCGTCTTGAGGATTTATCATGGGGCATCTCTTGATGGTGTGCCTAGGTTCCCTACAAATGGAGCACTTCTTCGTACGATGTCTGATTTCTGTTTCGTCCATGTCGTTCCTGATGCGCCGTACCTGTCGCCAACTAACCTTTTCCTTAAGCCTATCAATGTCCGCGGCCTAGATTAGTTGCTCTCAGGTCGGATGGCCAGTGAAATGGCCAACCACAACGTAGCCATACATCTCCCCAGTCCAGGTTTGCATCACTGCCTCCTTGGTGAAATATTCAGAGAGATACTGACCGAGATGCTACGCCATCGTCGAACATGCGGCTATGATATGGGAGTAGGGCCTATGCAGAAGAAGTGGCTTGTTGTAAGTGCATATGCAACTACCGCGGCGTAGCGTGCACTCGTGGGTGACCGTACATAAAGAATATTTCCACGATTAACTACATATCTAAAACTAGACTACCCACCAAAAAGTATTATGTAAAACGTACTGCACTACGTAACCATACATCTAAAACTATGTAATCCATTCGGTTTAAAAAAATTACTCGAGAGGTGGGCAACCGGACGGACAGCGCTTCGCTAGCTTCTCTCCTCCCCTCTCCTCCTCTCTCTTCTCTCCTTCTCTTTTTTTTGAATAAAAGTGAGTTACGTACCGAATTTTAGGGTTTCAAGAGAGTTTTATAGGGATCAGCTACCTATCGCTAGCTCAACTGGCGACAGCTCCTGTCGCTAGTTGAACTGGCGATAGGTAGCTGAATCGGCGACAGGGTCTCTGTCGCTAGTTCAACTGGCGATAGCTACCTGTCGCCAGTTGAACTGACGATAGGGAGTCATTTTTGTAATTTTTTGGGATGGTATTTATTTTTGTAAATATTTTTTTTAAAATATTATTTTTTAAAAAAATTCCTAAGTAGTTGAAGTGACTTCGTTTCCGAGAGAATTCCTTCTGTAACTTGACTTTTCCTTACCACTGCAAATGTGTTAAGTACATCTTCCTTCAAATGAGCCAAAATCTCCTTTTTAAAAGAAGAAAAATTAGCTCACACTTATTGATAGGACATTTGTGATAAGGTACTAAGGCATAAGCGTATGTTGTCTAAAAAACGATAGTGTTGTACAAAGCAAAATCAGCTGGAACAAGGGGTGATTTGTTGATAAAGTATTTCTGTGTCTCCCTGCACAGATCCCCTTGACGGTTTCTGATGCACTATATTTTTTTCGAGACGACACACACTTGCATTAGTTCCCTATTAATACATGTCCTATCAATAAGTGTGAGCTATCATAGAAGGGCTCAAGGGGTGCCCCGCTCCACACTGTCACTCAGGGGCCTAGGGAAAGCCATAAGGATGTATGGGCTAGGTTATGTGATGTATTGTAACATCCTAATTTTTTGAGCTTTAAAAATTCTCTGAATAGTTGGTAGAGAAAAAATTTACCATTTGGATTTATTTGAATTTAATTTAAAAGCTTAATATTGGACTTTGAGTAGCAAAACAATTTAATATGACTAAAGTCAACTTGAACAATGGTCAAAACTATTTTATTTGGATTCTATGCTATGTGCTTGGATATATTTTCTAGAATTTTTCCAAGTTCATTTGCTAATTTCTATTGCTTATTTGAATTCTCAGTATTTTCTAAAGTAGAAAAGGTATTTTAATTCTCAAAACAGTCCTTGGGCCTAAACCCATTCCTTCTCCCGTCCCAACTTAGCATCAGGCGGCCAGAGCCGTCGTCGCCTGGCTCGCTTTGACAGTGGCCCCCATGATCGATCCCCCCCCCTCTCTCTCTCTCTCTCTCCACGCGCTCTGCTCATCCTCCACCGCTCGATCAAGTTTGGACGGTCCGATGGCGTTGTGCCGTTCGGCCGGTCCGAACGTCACCTTGTTTTTTAGCCATCCGATCAGGGTTGGACGCCCAGATCTTCGCCCCCGCGCGCGCACCTCGCTCTCACCCTCTGCCGCGTGGGCCCATTTTCCCGTCTCGCTGACTGGTGAACCGCTACAGTGTCATCGTCTCCGAGTCGTTCTCTTCCTCGCGCGAGCGCCCGCGTCCGCCATTGCCGCTTCGAAGCTTCGTCCGATAAACACGCCAACGGCCCCGATTCTTCACGCGGATGAGCCCTTCTAGAAGCCCTATCCTCCCCGGACTCGTTCAAACGAATTTGAATTTCAAATTCCGTCTCTCTCTCCTATTCCTCCGCGAGCACTTCTCGAGCGGTTTTGAGCTCCGCCGCTGGCACGTCACCTCGAGGCCGCCCTGCGCCTATAAGTAGGCCCCCGAGGATCGCCGCAGCCCCCTTTCCAAAACCCCTCACCCAATTTCCCCTCCCGAGCCCTTGCGCCGCCGTAATTCCCCATCTAAGGTTTTCGGCCGTGTGTTGTCGCCGTCAAATTGTGCCGTAAATGCCGCCAAGGCTGTCGTGGAGCACCCGCCGTGTTCGCCGTCACCAGATCTACCTCCGAGAGCCACCCACTTTTTGGAGTCTCACGAGCACCCGTCCGACAAAACACGAAGGTCTCCGCCGCCCGAGCTCGCCGCCGCCACCACCGCCCACCTCAACCACGGGACTACACCAGAGGTGCGCAATAGCACCACCACGCTACTGTGGTACCATCCACCTCGCGGAGCGCCGTGGATTCGCCGTGCCTTTGGTTCCCGAGCCTCGCCGTCGCCGATCTGACGTGGCGAGCCACATCAGCAGCCACCTCAGCCCGTGTGCGTGCGTGTTGTCCTAGGTGGCGCGTCGGCGACCAGCGATGCCACGCGCGCCACCCACCCACACCAGATCTAATCGGCTCGGTGGACTTGGTCCACCGTGAGTTATGTCAGCGACATGTGGGTCCCACACGTCGAGTTTTTCTTTTATTTATCTTTTCCGAAATTCCTTCACGGCGCCAAAGATTGCGCAATAATCCAGTTTTTCTTTTAAAGAATAATTCGGAAATTCAGTAAATCCAATTTCTAGGGTTTTCTTTAGATTCAAACTTCCAAACCCCATAACTTTTGCATCCTAACTCCAAATCACTCCATTCAAATTTCTAAATTCCTATAAATTCAAGATCTATTTAATGGAGATTTTTATTTATTTTTTTGGAGTTGTTTTGCCTCTGTTATTTATTTAGTTTGTTTGTTTGCTTCGTTTGCGAGTAGACTTCGACGCTTCGGGAAGATTTGAAGAAGAAGGAACACATCAAGACCAAGATCAATTCCTAGACCTGTTCCATGGCAAGTCATGCTTTGACCATGTTTGAATCCCAGTTTTCTAAATATTATTTTAATTCAAAGTATTGCATTTTATTTCAAGTAATTATTTAAATGCTTTTGGGTTTAGCTATTAAATCCAATCTGTTATGCCTTCCTTGTATAATTGTTATGCCTTGATCCTTTGTCACCCTAGTTGATATTTAGTTGGTAATATTATAGCACCAACGTGGGTTGGTTAGTGCGATTAGATTGCTTAGCCATGCCATGAATCACCTATTCATGTAAGGTGCAATTATTAACTTGACTAAGTGACTATGTAACTTTGTAATAATCTGTGTGTACTATGTGTCTTTGTGGCATGTGTTGCACTTAAATCAACTGGGTGGGAAAAAGGTTTAGACTGAGGCAAGTGGAGGGAACTGTGTGACATGGTGGCTATGTGATATGGGCTTGTGAATCTGTGTGTCATATTAATCCGTGTGCCTTAGTTAGAACAATGGAAGTCTTGCCTCGGTCATTTAAGGACTGAACTTTGTGCGCCATTGAATTGAGCCCTCCTGTGCGACCACATGCTGTTATGGGGACGGGCCTAGCATAGTAAGATACTGAATTCTTGGCATTGGTTGCTCAAAGTAGGTTAGGCTATGTGAATAGGGTGGAGGTGTGTGCTACCATGTAGTCGCATCATGGGACTGTTCGCCGCTTCTCGTCCAACGGTGTGTGTTGTACCATACATGTGTATGGTTTGGTATAACATAAGCACATCGAGCATCTATGTTAAGATGAAGTTTCAAATGCTTTGTTACGATTAGTGCTTGCAACACTGGTTGTATCTTGTGGGTAAAGTGTACAAACTCTGCAGAGTGTAAACAATCTATTCGAATAGCCACGTTTGCGGTCATGGACAATACTCGGGGATTTCACATGAGGGGTAGATCTTTAAAAACTGTGTGGGAAGGGAGCTGTGTGATCTAAATCATATGGCTATGTGAATAATCTGTTTAGGCTGTGTGTGTCTTTGTGAAATCAAACTGTTAAAATTATTATTGTCTATTTGTTTTACCTGCTTTCAATCTATTATTTGTATTCAACTGCAAAAGTTGCATTTCTGCAAAAGAACCACAAAATGCCATTCCCTTGTAATAAGCCTGCATGTATAATTGCATTTCTGTGGTGTGACTTGCGAGTACGGTGTGTACTCACGCTTGCTTTAAAATAAATCAAGCAGAAGAGAAGGAGTCTTCATCAGCATTCGAGGAGGAGTTTATCGAAGGCGCTTGATCGTGAGGTCTTGATCCCAGTCGGTTTCCTGTGGTGAATCGATGGGATGCCGCTGCCGTTTCTGTTTCTGCTGCTTTGTTTTTCTGTTAGCCCTGCGTGGCTTAATAATTGTAAACTCGACCATAAGGTCAAACCATTATTTATTAATCAAACTATTCGTTTATGTTACTATTCGCTTGTGTGGATCGATATTCATCTTTGTTGACACTGTGTGCACTAGCATGATCCTGGGCTAGTGCATTAAACACAGAGGGTCCAGAATTGTAATTTTGGGTCCCGACATGTATCCACAAAAAATAGGAATACATTATTTGCCACTATAAAGATTGAATTTCATGATTTGCTACTGCATGTGTCTATAACATTTGGGTCCCGGGATCACATGTCATAGACACATAAGTGGAAAATCATGAATTACCAATCTTTGACAGTGGTAAATGATCGAATCTCCCAAAATAGGAATACATAACTCTCTCTCAATGTAAGGCAAGGGCAACAAGGGTCCTTATTGCCACCTATATATATGACCCTAAGGGCATGTAAGGTGGGAGGGCTCATTCTCTGATTCACTCACTACTTCATCAGTACAACCAATACATTTGGCTCCTCTTTGAGGCCACACGATACGCCACAGGCAATCGTCTAGGGGCGTGGCCTGGTTGTCCAAGTCCTCACCAGCGTAATATTCCTCCCCTGATTAACAATTTTAAGCAAGGTGAGTACGAAACGTACTCCGCAAGTTACACCCAAATAACATATTATAATGCATGAGGGTATGACGAAGGATGGCTTATATGGTTGAGTTTGCATAAAGCGATATTTTTAATTTAAATATCTTTACAAAGTTTCAAGACACTTATACTATATCTAGAAATTGGTTTTCAAATTTTAATCATCATTTTGAGTGTAGGATAAACCTCCTACAAGATTGGTGAAGGAATAACCCCCTTAACATCGGCTGTCTGCCCAATTTCCCATTTGGATATACTATGGTTTTAAAACTATTTTTAAAAAAAAAATCAAAATCCAAAGTCTAACTTTGAGTGGCTTAGCTTAGCATGTCCATGACCGTGGACATGGCTATTCGAATAGTTTCTACTCTACAGTATTTGTACAACTTTACCCACAAGAGATAGTCTGCTTAATATGTCAGCCAAGACACACTTCTGTAGGCGTGCGACTAATTGACTATCACAAAGCCTTTACCCTACACTATCCCAACGTAGTTATGTCTGCTAAGGTTTCACTACCGCAAGGTTTCACGCCAAGCAGTAACCCCCTCTTGTGTCATGTGGGTACTAAAAGTAGGTCTTCACGACACGTACACCTCAAAATGACACAACCACGGTTAAATATTGTAGTTTAGTTAGCTATGTCTATCTTATTCTAGACTTGTGGTAGTACAGTGGAGCTTAGCAAAAAATGGCTCTCAGATCTGTCCTTAGTTGATTGGGCGACTTGCAAAAAGAACCCTTAGGCCTCGAACATTCACTGAATCGATCCCGTGCATAAACTTGCACCTACCAACTATCCATTTTCGCTCAGTCTAAATTATTTTTATTTATTTATTTTGTTTCACAAATCAATTTCAATTTTCTATGACAAAACAATGCCATAGACTCATTTCTAAACTAAGTCGAATATTTGGCTAAATTCCCAAATTAAACATTTTCGGTCTAAGCATGTATTAGCATAATATTTTCCAAAGGGTTCCTAGTTCATACTATTGTACCAACTAAGTTTTTCATCTAAGGTGACAAGGTATAACTAATTCAATGACAAAATTTGGCCATACAAAGGAATTAGGAATAACTATAATAATTTAAAACAAGGATTTAAATTAAATTGAAAACAAATAAGCAATGCAATAATAATTTAAAATATAATTTAAATTACTGGGATTCAAATATGATCAACAGATGTAACTTGCCTTGTTGAAATGGTTGTTGATCGGACTCGTCGAAGAATTCTAGCTCTCTAAAGTCGTCGAAGTCTATACGTGAAAATAAGCTAAATTCAAATAAAATTCAAATGATCTCCAAATTAAATAATTTTGATTTATTTAGCTACACTACAATTTTATATGAATTTAGGAATTTGAATCACTGGAATTGGAGCTCGTATGAAGGAGAACGAGTCATCAGAAGTTTGAATTCTAAAGAAATTACCCTAAATTCAATTATCAAAATTAATGGATTATTTTCCAAAGGAAAA
Source organism: Phyllostachys edulis (assembly GCA_036346405.1). Classification (NCBI taxonomy): domain Eukaryota; kingdom Viridiplantae; phylum Streptophyta; class Magnoliopsida; order Poales; family Poaceae; genus Phyllostachys; species Phyllostachys edulis. The sequence continues at coordinate 20,985,488 of CM070563.1, read as the reverse complement.
TATAAATATTGCGCAAGCATTTTGTGAGCGGCTGATTTTCATTTTCGGTTGAATTATTTTTCTACGGGAAGACCTAATGAGTCTCTAACGTGTGGGCCCATGGTCCCTAGACTAGGTCCATGAAGGTAAACTGGTCTACTGTGGATCAGGCTCATGAAGCAGTGCATGCTTATGCGTGTGCTGGTGCAAGGGCCACGTTGGCACTGACGTGGGTGCTGACTGGGAAGATGGAGTTGACGTGGCGCACACGTGGCTGCCAGGTGGCGCCACGTGGCATGCCACGTCACACCGGCGAGGGGCGGCACTCGGGACCAAGTGGTCACCGGTGTTCTAAAGCACGACAACGGGTGTGGATGAACACAACAAAGAGAGGGGGACGCGGGGAACCTGGTGCGCTTGTTTGCGGCGGAAGGGCGTGATGGGGCTGCCGTACGACGAGGAAGAAGGCGGTGGAGGCGTTCGGGTCCATGTCACCGAGGGTGTTTCGGCGGTCCTTCGGCGAAGTGAGTGTACGCATTGAGAAGAACGCAAGGAGGCGAAGCTTGGGGTGTAGACGGTGTTGATGGAGCTTCAACGGCAGCGGTGCAATTGGCGGTGGCGCACCTCGGGGACGGTAGCGAAGAACTCCATATCCGGCGAAGTGAGAGAGAGGGAGATGCTAGGGCTTCGGGGTTGGCACGAGTGGGAAATTGCGAAGGTGATGCTCCCTTTTATAAGGTGAGGGTATGGCCGAGGCAATGAGAACGTGGGTGGGTGTTTTATGCTGGCGCGACGACGAATCAAATGTGAGTAAAAGGGGGAATAAATGGGCGATTGAGTGCGCATGTGAGTGGAGGAAGATCGTGGGTGTAATTACAGACGATCGCAAGTGAAAACATCCGCTTTTATGAGCTCAAATGGCTAGAGATGGCGGCGGCGCAGGCGCGAGTGCGAGGAAGACGAAGCTGACAGGGTGGGCCCACTTGTCACCGATGGGGAGAGGGGAAAGGCAAACGCGAGCGGCTAGGCTACGTGGGCCGGCACGGGCGTGGGGAAAGAAGGAAAAGGTCGTGGGCTGGAAAGAGTTTGGACCCAAAACCAAAATCCGAATTTTCAATTGATTTTCGATTTACAGAAATTGAGATAATTCAAATAGGTTTTTAGAAAATAGTAAATAGAGTTCTAAAATTCTGGAAAAATTCATAGAAATTTCCTGAATTCTTTTGAAGTTAAATAAAATATTTCCAACTCAAAATTGGTAATTATATTTGCAAATAATTTATTTTTCTTTAAAATAAATAGGGGGGACTTGTAAAAAACCAGAAAATTCAAGGAAATTATTTATTTTTTCTTTTTTGATAGAAATGAAATTTTGGGATGTTATAAAACCCTAGTCGCTCTGAAGGCCATGCCTCGACAACTAGGGAGTCTCTTGCCTTGAAAGCCTCGTCTCAAGGGAGAGACATTGTACATCGCGCTCCATCGCGCAACACACTAGTCGCTCCGAAGGCCGCGCCTCGACGACTAGGGAATTACCTGCCTCGAAGGCCTCGCCTTGGCCGACAGACCTTGTAAATCACACTCCAGCGTGCCAAACCCTTGTCGCTCTGAAGAATACGGGGGACGGCGCTCGGCTTCGCCTCCCTCCTCACTAGTTTTGGGTTCCCAAGTGAGCCCAACAAAAAAAAGTATGGGGAACGGTGCTCGGCTTCGCCTCCCCCTCGCTAGCTTCGGGCTCCCAAGAGAGCCTAATCAAAAAAGTATGGGGGACATTGCTTGTTGGGACCCTTTGTGTATTCTACACTAGTCCAGAATCACGCTAGTGAATACAGTGGCAATATAGATGAAATATCAACCAAACCACGAAAACTAATAAAATAACAACTTAATAAATAGTAACAGAATCAAACCTCAAGGTATAGGTTTAAAAAACTTGTAACACAAGCTAAAGAGACAAATAAAACTCTTGCAGCAAAAATAAAAAGACTCGAGGTGGCCCACCATCATGACCACATGCAATCGAGTGGGGAGCGCAACCTAGCTCGCAAAGTCCTCAAAGAACTCCTCCACAAAGAACTTTTAGCTCCTAGATTCTTCCTTAGCTATTGATCAACAATGGCATAAAGTCGTGAGTACATAAAGTACTCAGCAAGTCTTAGGGAAAAATCATGCAATTAATATTCATGCAAGGCTTGAACAAGAAATAGTTGTACGAATATTTTACAAAAAACAATATTGATAGTGAATACGATAAATAGATTATAAAGCACATTGGAAAGATATATTAAATAATGTAACAAATTCTTTGAAACAACCGATGAACTACCTGTTCACTTCCCAACCTATCCCCCAGTGAACTACCTGTTCACTTTTCAACCACTCCATGATCCATTATTTTATGAAGACTATGTACCTTGTGTGAAATCCCTAGGCATTATCCATAACCTGTGACATGACTGTTCGAACAATTTTTTAAACACTCTGCACAGGTTGTATAGCTTCACCCACAAGAGATAATCAGTTTATAATATCTGTCTGTTCACTTCCATAGGTGTGCAACTAAATGATTATCACAAGATATTTACAAAGCTTTGTCCTAACCTAGTTTTGTCCGCTAAGATTTCACCACCGAATGGGCCTCGCACCCATTTGAGGGCCCCCTCTTATGCCATTGTGAATGCCCATCCCATAGTTCACGTTTCCAAAAAACAGAACAAAAATTAAGAAATTGCTAATTAATTAGCCAGGTCCATCCCATACTGGACATATGGTTGCATGATAAGGCCCATGATGCACATGATTAAGTGCTTAGTAATTACTCAGGCAAGTCCACCTCATCCAAGACGTGCTACCCGCACCCTCTTTACTGCACGATCATTCGCCCGAGTAGGAAAACATTTTTGTTCAACCAGGCCCAATGGCATCCCCTGCCATGGCATAACAAATTTTACACAGTGGCCGCGCACAAAAATTTTTACACAGTGACCTCGCACTACAATTCCATATTTTATTAAGTCAAGTTATCATGATTAATCTTGTGAAAAAGAACCCATCGTACAACTAAGCATGACTAAGCATACTACGTCACCCATGTTGGTATTACAATTATGTCCAACTAATAACAACCCAGCCTATGGTGTCAGAGGATACACGACATTCACAATATTCAAGGCGACATAATGTCAATTAGGTAATTAGCTACTCCTGAAAACAATTGATATAAAATTAGCTTGCATTGATATAAAACAATATATTTTTGTAAAAATGGGTACAATATGATCAAAAGTCTATGACTTGCCTTCATCGAAGGATGGAGATTAACACGTTCGGTTGGTCCAAACTGGTGTTGACAGCGTCGGAGTCTACACACGCGAAACAAAAACAAAATAAATAATAGAGAGATATTGAATTTATAAAATTATTACTAATAGAGAGATATTGAATTTAGATAAATTTAGGAACAAGAATCGACAGAATCAGATGCCGTATGAAGGAGAACGAGCATCCGAAAGATTTGAAGGAAAGAAAATCTTGAAAAATGGGAAGGAGGGAATATTCTAGGGAATATTATGTTCTGAAATTGTAGGACCGGAAAGGCGACTGGGGGGGTTGAATAGGAGCATGCCTAATTTTCACAAAGAATAGATTCAACACAATATCACTCCAATAGCTACGGAAGCTATGAAGATCAACATTCAAGTACTGCAGAGGACTTGTATTGAACCCAAATCAAAACCCCAAGCAAAACACCCAAAATAACCCAAAAACTCAAATCACAAAGAGTTGGGCGGTCAGACCTCTCAAATTGGCGGGTCGATTTTTTGCCTAGCGGTCAGACCCCTCAAATGGGCAGTCTGACCACTACATGGGCGGTCTGACCTCTGATATTGGTGGTCTGACCGACAACCTGACGATGAACAGCCCAAACAGCACAGACAACCCGAAAACCGAAACTCAAATCGGTCTAACTTTTGACCTGTAAGGCCAAACTCCACGAAATTTGAGACACACCTTATTAAAGATATTAGAAACCTATTCCAATCAAAGATTGCAGAGATCCATGCCAAAGTTCCTATCTTTTTCAGTTTGAACGAAGGGTGCTTCAAAACCGAGCCAAATACGAAAACGGTGATTGAGATGATTTTGAGGGAGGAATCAATCCAAGATGGCTAAGGATGGTCTCCCATACATCTTAGCACTCTCAATCACAAGAAGAATCAAGCCAAAAGCTCTCAAGAGCAAAACCCCCAAAAATCACCATTTCTTCACCAAAACCGGGCAAAACTAAAACTTAGATCCAAAAGCTTGCTCGTGGATGATTGATGATCAAGATGAACCTAGATGGGTTCCCACATATCCCAGTAAGCAAGATCAATAGGAAAAACCAAGTAAAACTCCCGGATCAAGAAAAGCTCAAAATCATCAAATAGAGAGGATGAACACAAGAACGAAATAGAGACTCATCTTGTAAAATCTAGTTGGATTGATTTGTATAGATGGATGATTATTGTTTACAGCCACTCCTACAAGGAGGACAAAGCTTTCTCCAAGAGCACTCACTCTCAATCCCTCTCTAGAACCCTAGCTCTCCTCCTTTCATCCCAAACCCTAAAACACAAAATAGGGTTATCTAAATGGCCAAGGATTACCAAGTGCAACCAGCACTTAGCCCTTATATAGTGGAGGCTAGATCCTAGAGAATATTCCATTAGGGCACCCATTAGAACCCACACACAAATGGGTTAACACACGCACACATCTCAAAACACCGTCTTCATCATCGATTGACTTAAACCGCTTCACCATGCGCCGACCCGCGCCGCGGTTTAGCCAAAAGGTCACCAAGGCGGTATTTGGTGAAATTACCAAAATACCCCTTCTCGATCCTTCTCAAAAGATCGAGTCCATCTCGCTGGCACTCGCCGCTTCGCCACGTAGGTTGATCAACGGCTCCATGTCGTCAAGTCTCTCCCGTCCGGATCCCACCGGCACCACTGAGCACTTGCAATGACTCCCGCGCCGCTTGATCCAACCAGTCGCATCGAACTGCCCGTTCGGTCATTCTTGTCCATTTTGCGCCCTGCTTGAGTCCTCTGATCTCACCCGACATCCTTGATCGTTCTGGACCTCAGCTCTCCAAGCTTAGTCCCGATCCTCCTCGCCGTTGACCGTCATTGACCTGCAAGCCACCTGCACAACAATAGACCAAGAAACCATTTCTGGGAACAAGTTCTTCACAACTTGACCCACGTTAGTCAAAACATGCATCATGCAACACATATGCAATGACACCCATGAACTTGACCTAACAACCACAAAACGCCACCACGCGGGCCGGCGAAACAAGCCAACACCGGTCAGACCGCCACCCTTGGCCGGTCGGACCGCCCACTGGCCGGTCTGACCACCAACCAAAGGCCGGTCTGACCGCCACATGGGACTTAGCCAAAATTCCACTCCTGAAAATCCGAACCTCTCTAGAATTTTCAATTGAATAGAACTTTTGCCTAGAGCTCCAAAAATTATGGGACCAAGTGCAGAAGAACCCTCTCACTTGCCTACACACTCTATTTTTGTCCTAGCTCCAAAAACCAAAGACATTAAAGAGGCCGGTCTGACCGCTCAGGCAAAGCCGGTCAGACCGCTCCACTGGCCGGTCTAGCCGCCACCCTGGCCGGTCTGACCGCCAGCCACCAAACCAGAAAATCCACACAAGGCATGGTCGGTCTGACCGCCAGAGGCCTGACAGAACTGGAGCAACGCCGAAAACGGGTGATTCCGCAAACCCTCAACGCCATTGCCAATTGTCTCATCATCCTGAGATCATGGGCATATCCCCATGATATCCACAGAAATTATCATGCAAACCACAAAGTATGACATCTTAGGCCCATTTGCTAGAGAAAGAAAAACATAAAGGACTCTGTGTATGACCAAAGGGACCCACGCGTCATAGAGGAAGAGAGAGAATACAACACAGGGGAAAAGGAGGGGACGACACAGGCAGCACGAGATTGCGGTGATGTTGGTGAGTGGCGATGCAGGAGTGGGTGGCGACCGAAAAAAATGGAACCCCGGTGGGGTTCCTACCCTGGTGGTGGCGGCGGACCGGCGAAGGGCACGGGCCGGCGTGAGCAGAAGTGCACTGGCCGGCGATGACGCCGGCGGTCTTGGGCGACTGAGGGAAATGGCACACGCATGAGCTGGGCAGTGGCATGGGGAAGTGGCAGGGCCGCTCGGGGAGGTCAGAGGGTGGCCGAGGCAACAGGTTGACGGCGCCGGTGGCGGGGAAGAAGGTGGCAGCGGCGGCGACGCTCCCTGAACATGGTACAACTGAATGGAGGTGAGGGATAGGTAGAGGATCTCCAGGAACACGTGATGACGCTGTCCATTTGCTGAGAAGCTCATCGGAGAAAGAGATCGAGCGACAGAGGAGATTTCGGACTAGAAGAAGAAAACGACAAAATTCATCGACGAACTACAACCAAAAGAGAATTTGATTGAGGGGAAATGATCACTGAGTGGGGGAACACAATATGACGTGGTTAGGACATCGAGATTCTCACTGGAATGACGGGAACATGAAGCAGCCAGCGCTCGGGAAGATGACGTTTGTGGTGGCTACAGAGCTCCAGAGACAGAGTGAGTTCGTGGGGAGTGGGAAGGGGTGAAGGTCATGATGATGCTTCCATATAAAGGCTCGGGCCGTGAGCGTGATCAACTGCATCGTAAATGGCTTGGTTTTGGAAATGTTCCAATGGTACAATTGAATGGCGCAGCGACTGCGAATTCATGGCGTGATGATGGTGGAGATGTAATGACGTGGACGACGCGGGGATTGCAGCATTCATGGCGCAACTTGGGCTTGGCCGGCTCGACATGGAGCGGCGTAGGCAAGCACGAGTTGGTGTGGGCACAACCGGGTGTGGCCAGGAGGGGGCAAGGTCAAGGGGTGGTCAGCCACGACGCTGTTGGACCAAGGGGCGACAAGGAATGGCACTGGCGAACAGAGAGCAGCAATCGACAAGAAATAGAGCAAGGCAAAAGTAAAAAAAGAAGAAAAAGGGAAAAGGAAAAAGAGTTTCAGCCCAACAAAAATTGAAATGTAATTGTGAGATTTGAATTTTGGAGAGAACTCAAATTTAAATTTTAAATTTGAATTTTAGCTAAGATTTGAAATTGAGAGGTGAATTCAAAGTAAGATTTTGAATTCAAATTTGGTCGAGAGAATATTTGATTTTTTTTCAAATTTGATTTGAGATTTGAATTGATATAATCAAGAATTCCAAATAAAATCCAAATCTTTGAAATAATTAATTTAAATTAAATTTTACAACAAAGAAAAGAAATTTTGGGAAAATAGAATAGAAATAAGTTAAATAGAACTCAAAAGAAATAACAAAAGATCTTGGAAAATAAATCCAAGAGAAAATTCAGAAAATCAAACAAAACAAAAATTTGAGTTTAATTGAAGTTTGATTTACTCACATTAAATTGTTTTTTATATCTTTTGAAATTTCAAATTAAGCTTTTGAGAAAACAAAAAAAATCAAATGGTTATTTTTATTTTGAAAATATCAGAATGACACAAAAATTGGGATGTTACAACACTCAGCTTCCCCTCCCCGTCGGTGGCTTTGGGCTCTCAAGTGAGCCCAATCAAAAAAAGTGTGGGGCACGACGCTCGGCTTCGCTCCCTCTCGCTAGCTTTGGGCTCCCAAGCGAGCCTAATCAAAAAGTATGGGGACGGCGCTCGGCTTCGCCTCCTCCTTGCTAGCTTTGGGCTCCCAAGTGAGCAAAATTTAAAAAAGTTTGGGGGACGGCGCTCGGCTTCGCCTCCCCCTCGCTAGCTTTGGGCTCCCAAGCGAGCCCAACAAAAAAGTATTGGAGACGGGGCCCGACTTCGCTTCCCCCTCACTAGCTTTGGTCTCCCAAGTGAGCCCAACCAAAAAAAAGTATGGAGAACGGCGCTTGGCTTCGCCTCTCCCTCGCTAGCTTTGGGCTTTCAAGTGAGCCCAATAAAAAAAGTATGGGGACGACGCTCGAATTCGCCTCCCCCTCTCTAGCTCTGGGCTCCCAAGCGAGCCCAATAAAAAAAGTATGGGGGACAACGCTCGGCTTCGCTCCCCCTCGCTAGCTTTGGGCTCCCATGCGAACCCAATCAAAAAAGTATGGAGGACAGCGCTCAGCTTCGCCCACCTCGCTAGCTTTGGGCTCCCAAACGAGCCCAACAAAAAGTATGGGGGACGACGCTTGGCTTCACCTCCTCCTCACTATCTTTGGGCTCCCAAGCGAGCCCAATAAAAAAAGGATGGGGCACGGCGCTCGGCTTCGCCTCTCCCTCGCTAGCTTTGGGCTCCTAAGCTAGCCCTATCAAAAAAGTACGGGTGACGACGCTCAGCTTCGCCTGCCCCTCGCTAGCTTCGGGATCCCAACCAAGCCCAATCAAAAAAGAATGTGGGAAAATGCTCAGCTTCACCCCCCCCTCACTAGCTTTGGGCTCCCAAGCGAGCCCAATCGAAAAAAGTATGGGCTCCCAAGCGAGCCCAATCAAAAAATTATGGGGGCATCGCTTGGCTTTGCCCCCCTCTCTCGCTAACTTTGGGCTCCTAAGCAAGCCAAACCAAAAAAAAGTATGAGGGACGGTGCTCAACATTCGCCTCCTCACCACCTACCTCAAGGCCGTAGCCTCCGTGGGGCAGCCACGATGCACCACCAGCCTTGAAGGCCATGCTTCGATGTGGCGGCCCTGCATCGACTTCTTCCATAACAGGCTCCGTCTCTCCTCACCGCCAACCTCAAGGACGTAGCCTCTGTGGGGCGGCCACAATGTGTCACCCGCCTCGAAGGCCATGCCTCAGCGTGGCGGCCCTGCGTTGACTTCGCCTACAACGGGCTCCGTCTCTCCTCGCCGCCTGCCTCGAGTCCGTAGCCTCGACGGGGCGGTCACGATGCGTCGCCCTCCTCAAAGGCCATACTTCAGCGTGGCGGCCTCGCGTTGACTTCACCTGCACGGGCTCCATCTATCCCCACTACCCGCCTTGAGGCCATACCCTCGGCGGGTCGGCCATAACGCGCCGCCTGCCTCGAAGGCCATGCCCTGGCGTGGCATCCCCGTGTCAACTTCACCCGCACAGACTCCGTCTCTCCTCATCGTCCGCTTTGAGGTCATAGCCTCACCCAGGTGGCCACAACGAGCCGCCCACCTCGAAGGCCATACTTTGGCGTGGTGGCCCCCACGTCGACTTCACTCGCACGGGCTCAATCTCTCCTTGTTGCTCGCCTCGAAGCCATAGCCTCGGCGGGGTAGCCACGAAGCACCGCCCACCCCGAAGGCCATACTTCGGTGTGGCGATCTCACGTCAACTTCACCCACACGGGCTCTGTCTCTCCATGCCGCCCGCCTTGAGGCCATAGCCTCGGCGGGGTAGCCATGACACGCCGCTTGCCTCGAAGGCTGTACTTCGGCGTGGGGGCCCTACGTTGACTTTGCCCGAACAGACTCCGTCTCTCCTCACCGCCGACCTTGAGGCCATAGCCTCAACGGGGCAACCACGACCCACCGCCCGCCTCGAAGGCCATACTTCGGCGTGGTGGCCCCACATCGACTTCACCCGCATGGGCTCCGTCTCTCCTCACCGCCCGCCTCGAGGCCATAGCCTCGGTGGGGTGGCCATGACACGCCGCTTGCCTCGAAGGCCATGCCTCGTTGTGGCAGCCCCGCGTCGATTTTAACTAGGGTATCCTGACTCCCGAGGGGCTGGGGCGAAAGGATTGCGTCCGCTCGCCCCTCGGGACCACGAAATCTGTCCTCGCGACCTCAGCCCTTGCAGATGAGGGAGTTGTCGTAGGAGGGCTCCAAGGGGTGCTACCCCCTAGGGTCGTCGGCAATACTTGGAGGCTCTAGGGAAATCCATACAGGTGTATGGACAAGGTCCATGTGATGTATCTACAAAAATGTACCTAAATACCCCTATCTCTCAATGTAAAGCACGGGCAAGAAGGGAAATGTCCCTTCTTGCCCCTATTTATATGACCCTAGGGGCATGTAAGGAGGGGGGGGCTCATTCTCTCATTCACACTACTACAAAAAGGCCAATACTGGACGTCTCATCACAGACGGTTGACCAAAACCGTCTGTATTAAATACAATCACAGATGGTTTTGGTTTAGCGACCGTTTGTGTTATTGGCTGCGCTAAAAACCATCTGTGAAGAAGTAATATCATAGACAGTTCGTGTTAAAATCGTCGTGAAGTATCACGAGATGGTTACGAAAAGAACCATCGTGATACTACTAAATATCACTGAGCGGTTCTTGTTTAGAACCGCTCAGGATACTTCATGACGGTTTTCAACACGAACCGTCTGTGACTTCCCATCCTTATCATAGACGGTTTGTGTTGAAAACGTCAGGAAATATCCTGCACGGTTACGAACAAGAACCGCTCGTGATACTACTAAATATCACTGAGCGGTTCTTGTTCGTAACCGCTCAGGAAACTTCCTGACGGTTTTCAACATGAACCGCTCAGGACTCTCTCCTCATCACGCAGGCGGTTCATATTAAAAGCGATGCGTGATAAGTATTTTTGATTTTACTATGGCTTGAAATCACTAACACTCTAATTTTATCATGGCTTGAAATCACTAACTCTCTGATTTTACCATGGCTTGGAATCACTAACACTCTTATTTTACCATGACTTGAAATCACTAACTCTCTGATTTTACCACGGCTTCAAATCACTAACACTCTGATTTTACCATGGCTTCAAATCACTAGCTCTCTGATTTTACCATGACGACGACGATGAGGAGGGATGCGGTCATGCGGAGGAGCTCCTTGTCTGCTGCAGGAGATAGACTACCAGAAGGTACATGTACATCCCCATAACATACACAATTTGTTGTAATGAAAATTATCTTAATTTTGTGTTACCTAAGGTCGGAGCACCGCTGGAGGTTTTCAGTCGTCTCTCCTTGCCGACGAGCTTGAGTCGAACTTGACGACATGCAAGAACATCTTGTGATATGCTGGTGAGGTATAGAGAGGAGCTCACAAGACCAATCCAAGAAGTCGATGAGTTCTTCAGGAGCTTGGTGGCATAGATGGTTTCTAGCTAGTTTAACTTTGTAACTTTATTCTTTTTTCCCATTCGGAGGGGACATTGTGAAACCTTTTGGTTTCCCTTTCCTGTAATGTGTTTGCCATCATAATTTTAATTGGATTTTAGTTGTCTTGCTAGAGGTTGCATATGGAAACTACTGTCTAGCAATTGATTGGTTTGCTTTTTTTTTGCAATAGAAAAAATTATCACGCACGGCTCGAATAAGAACCGCTCGTGTGATAATTTATCCTGAGCGGTTCTTGTTCGTAACCGCTGCGGAATAGATTATCGCTGAGCGGTTCTTGTTCGTAACCGCTCGTGATAGATTTTTCACGAGATGGTTCAAAACCGTCGTGATGATCATGTCATTATCGACCCATAAACTCGCATGACTCACTTAAAGCGCTGCGTGATAATATTTTTGAACCGTCTGTGAAGGACTTTTCTGTAGTAGTGTCACTCACTACTTCATCAATACAACCAATACATTTGGCTCCTTTCTTGTTCGGTCCTTTCATGACTAAGACCTTGTTTGGTTGGGCTAAAATCCCTGCTCATCCACATGGATGGGTCGAGATTTTAGTTCAAATTCTCGACCCATCCACATGCATCTCGACCGGGAATGGACTTCCCAAACAAGCCCTAAAGGGTACCCTGTACTCGCTGTCTAGTCTTGATGCTACGACATGAGCTATTTTTTTCTTGTCAACAAGAGATATTGGCTCAACCAAAGGAAGATGCCATTAATAGATTTGCACAATGATACAGAGAAGTCAAGTTACAAAAGGAACTCTCTTGGGAACAAAATTACTTCAACTACAAAATCATTCAGAGATGGATGCCCTAGTTATGGCCTAGGGCTAGGGGAGATCTCAATGAGCACAATGCACACCATGATCGTTGTAAATAATGCACAGAAAAACAGGAACGAGTGACACAAATTTTACGTGAAAAACCATTTTGGGAAAAACCACGGGCGCACGGAACCAATATCACTATATGAGATGTTTACAATGAAGCTCTTGCTCTTTCCTGTGGACTACATGGATATATTTATAGTGGTACAGGAAATTAAATTCATATCACTCTAAAACTCAATTTGTATCACACTCAAACTCAACAATCTCCACCTTGAGACGAATTCTTTATGTAGCCAAAACAAAACGTGATCCCCTCGAAATAGATTAGCATGAGCACCTTATGCGCCGAACGTCCATAGGACTACTGAATGATACCAACTAAGTCTGAGCAAAGCTTGGACTTAGCAATAGGAATTGACTTTGTCATCATATCAGTTAGATTATCATAAGTACTTATCTTGCTGACTTTAATATTACCTTGAGTAATGACACCTCGAATGTATTGATATCTGATGTCAATGTGCTTTGTTCTATCATGAAACATTTGATCCTTCGTAAGGCAAATAGAGCTTTGATTGTTGCAGGATATTTTTGTGCAAGACGTACTTCCACAAAGATCAATAAATAAACCTCTTAGCCAAACGACTTCTTTGCAAGCTTTATAAATAGTTGTATACTCCACTTCTATAGTGGACAAGGAAACAGTTGCTTACAGGCTTGCTTTCCATCTAACGGCACATCCTCCAACACTAAACACATAACTAGTAAGATATCTTCTCTTATCCAAATCTCCAGCAAAATCTGAGGCCACATAACCAACGATTCTATCTTTAGTCTTCTCAAACTGTAAACAAGCATCGTATGTGCTCCCGCAAGTATCTAAAAATCCATTATACTACTTTCGAATGCTCTTTGCCAGGATTAGCCATGTATCTACTAACAACACTCAATGATTGAGATAAATCGGGGCGATAATATACCATGACATACATAAGTAAACCAACTACAATGGCATATGGGACTTTAGACATGTACTCAACTTAATCATCTGACTGTGGATATGACACTGAAGAAAGTTTGAATTGTGCAGCTAACGAAGTATTCACCAGTTTAGCATTATGCATGTTGAAACGACGAAGAACTTTATCAATGCATCCTTTTTGACTTAGCTATAATTTTCCAAGCCATCTATCCCTGGTAATTTCCATACCAAGAATCTTCTTTACTGCACTGAGATCTTTCATCTCAAATTCACTACTCAATTATGCCTTCAACTTTGAAATTTCTGCCTTGTCTTTTGTAGCAATCAACATATCATCGACATATAGGAGAAAATAAATAGTTGGGCCATTAACAATCTTCAAATAAAAACAACTATTATAACTTGATCTTTTGAAATATTAAGAGATCATAAAGGAATCAAATCTCTTGTACATATGTCTAGGTGATTGCTTTAGACCATAAAGATATTTTTTCAACTTGTAAGCATAATTCTCTTTTCCCGGAAAGAAAAAACCTTCCGGATGCTCTATATAAATGTCTTCCTCCAATTCCCCATGTAAGAACGCAGCTTTCACGTCCAATTATTCATGCTCATAATCATACATAGCCACTATGCTGAGTACAATACGAATAAAACTATGTTTTACAACTAGGGAAAAGACATATGTGAAATCAATACATGGAATTTGATTGTATCCTTTAGCAATGAGCATTGCCTTGTACCAACCTCTTCGGTTGGTGAAATGTCTTCTTTCTTCTTGAAGATCCATTTGCAGTGAATAGCCTTCTTATCAATTGGCAACTTAACCAACTCCTAAGTGCCATTCTTCTCAAGAGATTGTATCTCATTATGGATGACAATCATCCATCTCTCTGAATCACTAGAAGAGATAGCCCCTGAAGAAGTGGAACGTTTTGCATTACCTTCAATTTCTTCTACCACATTCAAAGCATAAACAACAACATCAGCTTCTGAATCAATATCTTGGGAGTTTGAATATTCCTTTTAGGTCTGTTGGTTGCAATGGAATGTTGTAGTGGTTGAAAGACAACAGGAACATATTGTTTGTTTTCCTTTTCGGTTTCTGGTGTAGATCCTGAATCAATAACATGCTCCACATGCACGCTTGATTTCCTGAGAGTTACACCCAGGAGAAATAACTTTCTCGAGTGTTCGGATTTTCACTCGGGAAACATCCAATACTCGGGAGAATAGTTAGCACAACGGGTTCAGTCACCGTAACGGAATACTTTACCGAGTGTATCTCGACCAAAGACACTAGGGAATAGTACGTTTTTCCCGAGTGTATATCAATTAAGGACACTCGGGAAATTAACGGAATATTTTTCTGAGTGTATGTCAACCAAGGACACTCAGGAATAGTTAGTTATTCCTGAGTGTATATCAACCAAGGACACTCGAGAAATACCTTGAACAACACATGCGCCTATTTTGTACGTACAACGCGTTTTATTTTGAACCACGTTGACAGGAAACTCAGCAATCAAACAAACCATATATTCCACAACAAGAAAAATACCACCAATTAGCCACAAATCATTACATATATAGATTTGACAAGATTGACATAATGTTTGAGTTCACAATACAACATTAACATATATACCCCACATTCAGCACAACATTCACATTTCAGACTAAATACACTCTGTTATGGGGAGCCTATTTACATCCATGGAGTAGACCCCACCCAAAAGACATTTTATTTCAATCTTTGAAGCCAACAACTCGTTGGCATCAATAGAATTGCAGAGGCGACCGGTGCGGGAGAAGACGACGAGGCCGACATCGGCGTCGCAGAGGATGGTGATCATAGTTAGCAAGGCAACGTAAGTTTAAATATTGAATTAGCATAAATCTATAAGAAACCCACCAAGTTCTTCAATTCACTCGTAATAATCTCCTGGCTGTATATGTGAAGACATTTCAAAAACTCCTGGTAAGCATCATGTTCCAGCTTTTCCTTCACTTTCTCGCAGAAATGGATCTCCTGAAACAAAGCACAAGTCGAGTAAAACCCAGAAATTATCGTTTACTACATCAAATTTGAAATGTGTTCAAATGCATGATTATCTCATTTAGGATTGACCCAAAAGTAAACAAAGACCCGGTTTAGCACACTTACAAGCACGCCCAAGTATTAAATTGACAATTTCATCTGAGCCTCAAAAGGATTCTTCCAGCCAAGGCATAGCTATATGCTCTTGGAATGTATGAATATACTAAACAGAAGCACCGAACAGAACTGAAGCATTCAGAGTTTAGAAGACTATTTATGTTTGAATTTACCCTGAGGTTAGGTCAAAACACTATAATCTTATGTTTGATGAAAGGATAAATATAGCAAAGTGAATCCGAAATTATCACTGATAGAATAAACTAGGAACAATTTTGCTGGAGGTGGCTAGCACAGGAACTAGGTTCAGAAGTGAAACGAATAAGTTGAGCTGCTTAGGAAAACATCAAGAGCGAATAAACTACTCGTAATTTATGCTAGGTATATGAACAGTACATGAGCACTTCTATTCTAGATGCAAGGTATATGAACAGTACATGAGCACTTCTGTTCATATACCTTGCATCTTTAAAGTAAATATATTTTCAAGTAGTTAAATGTCGAAAAGGAGTTGATAATGCAAACAGTAAGAGTGGTTTAGCTCGAAACCTCAAACTTTATTAGAATTAGCCACAACTTAACACATAAAAGATGTCTCTTTTAAATCAGCCAATTACCATTGGTGCCTTGGTGGTTATCGAAAATGACAATAAATGCTGGAATCTAGAAGCACCATAAAGTTTACTTGGATAGCATCATGCAAGATTGAACTAGGAACTCATGAGCATTTGATGTACAGATAATCAGAAGTTACAACATTTCGATAAATTGAAATGATTTAGAACCTGTGTCGCTGTCAAAACTGAAATTCTTGTACTACATCGAGGAATAGCTAAAGAGCTTCTCTAAGCTGAAAGGTCTTCAAAATAGCTCACTTATTGTATTCATTCAGTGCAACCAATATGTTCTTCAAACGACGAGCCAGCCCACGTGTCTCTTCCTCACTTATGTCTGGCGCGTGTCTCCTCTCCAACTTGTTTGCTAGCTCTACCACAAGATCTATGAACGGCTGCAGCTTTTGACTTGGTGAAGACCAAACTCCTGAAAGTGATGCAAGATTGAAAACAGTAATTTCATTAGAACTTAGCAATTAACCATGTAACTTTGGGGTACCTTAGCACGCTGCTCCTACAGTTTACCATGCAAAATATTGGAACTTGCACAAGCTGCCCTACTTAAGCACTTCATAAATCAAAATTTTCCTGGTCCACAATGACCATTGCTTCAGTGTATATAGGAAAAACAAAATGTCCTCAGTTATAGTTTTCAATTTGGTTAGCATATATTCTCTGTTTCCTCAGAAGCAAGTTAACAATATCTAGACAGCAGAAGGTACATAATTAGACAACAACGCAATTAAGTTAAAAGTTACAATATCTTAAGCTCAGAAGCAGCTATGAATTTCCAAAGTACACGCCTACAAAATGATGAATTGGCAATTACCTGAGTGGACAGATAAGTGAACTCACAGTCTTCTATGAATTCACACAAGTGAAATAAACCACTTTCTTTTGCGTCAGGAATATCTCTAATGAGTATGACAATCGAATCAACTATAGCTTTCTTGTTTGAACCCACCCTCTTCCCGTAGGATTAGGCCTGGTAACGGGCCGAAAGAGTTGGGCCATTGGATGGGCTGGCATCGGGCCGCTTTGAGATGGGCTGTGGTTAAAAAGGGTTGGGCTGGGCTGGGTTTTGCTCAAAATGGGTTGAGTTGGGAACTCAGGATCATATACGGGCTGATAAAATGCGAGGTTGAGAGCAGCTTCGCCACCTCCGGCGAGAACTCCGCGCGGAGCCGCACCGGCTGCCAAGATTCCGAGGCAGACGCCGCCATAGCCAAAGCGCACGGGGGTCTCTTCTTCTTATCTTGTAGCCAAGGTCCATGGAGAAGATCGGGTTTGCGGGGATTGGAATCCGTCACGGATCGACAACAGAAACGTGATCCTGGCCGGGCCGGCCATGCAACCAACTCAGATCTTCCAAATACAGTAACTAGTAGTACGGCACGGGATGGATCATGGATAGCCGAGCCGGATTCGGAAGCCTCCTCCTCCTCCGGCTTCTCCATGGATGCTATGCTCTCTTGGTATTTTGTTGGGCCGTGCGTTGTTGGCCTGGGCCGTCTGTCTCTCACTCTAATTTCCTCCGTCTCCATTAGTATTTACTCCACCACACGCAGCCTGCCGCAGGGAAGGGAAGGGAAAATCACTCCTCCCCCACGAATCTGTCAAGTCAGTCAGCCGTCGTCGTCGCCCTCGCCCCAAGTCCAAACCCGTGGCTGTCTCCGATGTTCGCGAAGCGCTTCTTCCAGAAGGCCGTCTCTGCAGATCATCAGGTCCCTCTCCCTCTCTCGCCTTCACTCCTATCCTGTTTGATCGAATTGGGCGTCGTGTTTGGGTGGGTGAAATTAGTTCAGATTTGGGGGGAAGGGGTGGATGCTTATAGCCGGGTGATAGGGGGTTGGCCCAGGGGTTTAAATGGGTTGGCCGAGGGTTCATTACGGGGCAAGATAGTATTAGACTGTTTTTAATGGCAGTACCTTTGCAGTTTCTTTAGTGCATGAAGAGTGTTAGGACACTATCTTCTTAATACATGATTTTTTATGGTGTAGTATCTTAGGCTGTTTTATTTAATTACATACATGATATTTACTAGTATTTGAGCATTGTGGCCTATTTATGGTATGTACCAAAGCAGCACATATTTGTTGACACACACAAACGTAAATACACGGGATCAATCACAATAAATTTTATGCGTTGGATTTCGAGACCGAACTGGTATCCAGATTAGATACTAGTGTACCCTCTCTCTTCATTAACTATGGTGCCACATTATCATTTTGTCTACATAGCAAGCTTAAGATACTAGTCAGGGTGGAGCACTGGGAGCAGTCTTAGTGTGTTTTGCTTAATGGATAGGGCTGGATGGGGTTTTATTACCCTTTAGCTGGCTGGACGAGGGTTGGGGCTGACGCCAAATATATGGGGCTAGGGTGGGATTTGGGTTGGGTCTTAGCCCATTACCAGGCCTATGTAGGATATTACTCAAAAAGTTCATCCTGCCAACATATACAGCTACTCACGGATCGGTCAAGCAACGTTGGGGTGCTTGAGCTATGACCCCATGATCGCCTCGTCCCTCGTGCGCTTCATACTCCCATATACCAACTGTGCTCCTCCTTATCCTTCTCTCCGTGCGCGAGCAAGACCAACGCCGATTCCTCCCAAGGCGCAAAAGCGGATCGAAGTGAGCACGGACACACGCACGGCCTAGGACTCGCGCGGGCGTAACCGAGGCGAAATGGTGAAAGGCGAGCAGGGCCGAGGAACCGTGTAGGGGTGTGTGAGCCAGAGGCCTGGGCGAAGTAAAGACCGGCGGCCAAGGCTGAAAATAGCCAGTATGAGCGAGAGGACAGCGCCAGGAGGCTGGGCGGGCAGGCGAGGGCTGAGTGGCGGCAGAAGGGTGGCACCATGGCAGGCATCGGCCCATATCGCTCCTCGAACTCCTTGAGCGTGAGCTCCTTGTCCTCCAGATCGCCCACCGCCATTTCTGCCTCGGGAACGCCGAATAGGGTGCGAGCCTCTTGGATCGAGAGTCTGTGAGGAGGGAGGGGAGGAGGCCGAGGAGGAGGGAGGAGGAGGAGGCGCAGCAGCGTGGAAGGAGGAGCGAAGGTCTTGAGGGCAAGGCGGAGAGCCGGCCATGGGGAAGCAGGAGGCAGAAGGAGGATTGGAGATCGAGTAGGTGGGGATGTAGGGTTAGAAGCCGAAAAAAAAGGCATGACAGAAAAAAAAGGGCAAGGTGTTCTTTCTCTCCTGAGTGTTTTCGTTTTTATGCACTCGGAATCATATTTCATCCTGTTCAAACCATGTTGCGATCCTGTTTTTATATGCCTCCCATCTTGATTTCCCGAGTGTTATTGGGAACACTCGGGAAATTTATTTCTACCGAGTGTTGACTTTCCGTCTCGAGTGTCATATGAAACACTTGGGTAGGTTCCCTTTCCGCTCCAGCCTTAGCTGGGCGAGGTAACTGGGAATTTTAGACACCTCTTTTTTTTAAAAGAAAAGTGTGGGTGCCTTGCTTGTGAGGCCTTCAGTATGCCAGATGTAATAAGGGAACACTCCTGTGCCCACTGAGAGGGGATGCCTCTCAGGACCTGTAAATGTTCTTGGCTTGTATGACTGTTTTGTTCATAGATATGTATTCCCGAGGGATATGAGTGCCTTAGGCACAGTTGGCCTTTGCTTGCGTTAGAGCAAGGCGAGAGGTGACCCGGAGGTCGTTCGGCGTGTAGCCTGGAGGCTGAAGGGGGACTAATCCTTAGCACATCCATAGACTCGGGCACTAGGCCCAAGCCGTCACTTGCGCCCTGGGTCCAGCAGGACACAAGCCGCCATAGCAGAGGCGGCGGACGCCCAAGCTGCTTAGGTCTTTGTTAGGGGAGACCACGGGGGTCGTGCGCCCTACATATCACGGGGTGACACCCTTTGTAAGGGAAGGGTTAATTATAACTTGAGTGTGTCAAGCGAGACTTATGAGATTAGTAGGTAGGGACAACTCCTCGACATCAGCATGTTAGGAGCAAGTCCTTACAGTTGGTCGTAAGCATGCTAGTTAAACAGTCTCCTGAAATGGTGTAACCTCCTGACAACATTGTGTTGGAGGGTGGCCTTCTAACAACAACGTGTTAGAAGGCAAGCCTTTCAAATTGCCGATGAGCATGTATTTGGGAACACACTCTCAAAACAGGCCCGCCCCTTAGCAGTAGCGTGTTAAGGGACTACCCCGAAATCGTGGCCCGCCCCTTAACAGCAGCGTGTTAAGGGACTACCCCGACATCGTTCCATAATTGCATACATGGAGGGATCGTGCCGGAATCTCATGTCTTCATTTCATTGAGCAAGATGGTGTTTACACATTGATAGGTGCCACGCCTCTTTGCCTGAACCATCGCAACGATGGGAGATGGCAAGAGCCCCTGCTGTCAAAACTGCTGTGGCGAAGGACTGACTCCGCTCCTCTGCAGCCTGGGAGAACAGACGGACTCGCTCCTCAAGGAGGGGAACCCACACATCTGGCCTCGTCACCCCTGAAGGAACTGGGGCAACCTTAGCTCCCAAGCTCTCCAGGGACCTCTGTGCAGCTAGGGTGATCTCCTGAAGCTCGAAAAAGTAGTTCAGCCGCTGCCAGGACTTGGTTACGTCCTCCTCCAAGCTCACATTCACATGTCGAATAACCCTAGCCTTCTCCTCTGAAACCTTCAGCTTCTCCTCAGTAGCTTTCAGCTTCTCTTCAGCAATCCGTAGTTTTTCCTCTACAGCCATCAGCTTCTCCTCTATGGACGCCAGCCTGACATCATCTAACAGGGGGGCACTCCGCCGAGCATCAGCTACTGCCTCCTGAAACATCTCCTCTATGATTCGGGGGGCTTCATCCCTAATGATGTTAGAAATGGAAGTGGCCTGCAAGGAGCATGCAAAATGCCAGCATTAGAGGATGAATGAAAAGCAGGTATTGGGCAGAAGAAGGTAGTAACCACAAAGGTACCTGGAAGTAGAGGTTTACAGCAGTGCCCAGTCGATCCTTGAGAAGCTGGGAGAACTCCCCAACGTCTCGTGTATCGCGGAAGCGAGCCATGTACTTGTTGACACGCCCCTCGGTGAGACGGCGAATCTGCGCTGCTGCATCATCATCATCAATGAGCGGGACAGCGTAGGAAGGCAACTCACTGGAGGAACGGCTTGCGACCTCATCACGACCCTCGTGCACCTGAACTTCGAGGCTAGGAGGGGGCTTCTCCCCTCTTGGGCCCCGAACCTTGGGCACCACGTTCCTGATCACCATCGTGCTTTTACCTCAAAGAACATCGACAAAATGAAGACATTAATGAGCAACAAATGAAGAAATGTAAACAAAAATAAAAATGTGCCTAACCTTCATCGACGTCGAAGAGAGAATCAAAGGCGTCGCAATGCTGGATGACGGGTGCCTCCGAACCACCACGAGAGGTCGGGCCCAACTCTCCCTCCTCCATTTGCTCCTCCACCCTGCGAACAAGGAGCCTGGCAGAGCTAGAGCCGGTGGGAGATGCAGAGCTGGAGCCTGAAGAAGAGGATGTGGCCTGAGAAGTCCCGCGACTCTGAGAAGGCTCCCTAGCAACCCTGCGCTCGGGCTCGACGGCGTGAGCACGAGAATGATCACCGCTAGGGGGCTCCCTCTTCCTCTTCTGCAAAGATGACCTCTGAAGTGCCTTGAGATCCTGAGGCTTCTCCCTACGCGAAGCATAGCCAGGGGCAGCAGGAGGCGGAGGATGCCTCGAGGGAGGACGTGCGGTACCAGGAGCACGAGAACCAAAGTCACCTGTAAGGGGACGCTTCGCTCCCACGGTAGGAGGCCTCGCTCCCGCAGCAGAAAGCTTCGTAGTCAGCTGACCCTTCCGAGGAGGGTCCCTGGCAATGCCCTTTAGATCCAACACCTTGGCCTTTTTCCTCTTCGACGGATCAGGGGCCGGCTTGCCCCTGGGAGGCATCACCAACTTAAGGCTGCTGGCAATGCTGTTACACCCTCAGCCACCAGAAATGCCGGCCTCCTGAAGTGCCTCGTACTCAGTGATGGTCATCTCCCCAAGGATCCAGTCGGCCTCCTCAACTGCCCTCTTGGGAGAACGCACTAGCAATGCACAAAGTTCAAAAGTTAATTTAAGCTCACAAATCAAGGACAAACCACAAGTAAAGAAGAAAACTGGCCAAGCCGGCCCCTGATCCTCCCAAGGGGTTGAATGGATTTTCCTGGTACGAAACCAGTGAGAGGTCGATCGGATGGCATCAGGATGCCATGATGATATCGTCCCCGTGACTCCCATAGTTCCTTGAGCGCACGCAGGTAGAGTATATCTGCAGAGCTTCCTCCGTCGACAAGGATGCGGGAGACCTCGCAATTGGATATTGTGGCGGTTAGTAAGAGGGCATCATCATGAGGGAACCTTAAGTCTTTTGCATCCTCAGCTGTGAAGCTAAGAGGAATGCTTGCCCACTTGGGAGGGACGCTTTGGGGAGCCACCCCTACGACATTGACCTCCCGGGCGTACTCCTTTCGCTGGCGCTTTGACGCATGCCCAGAGGCCGAGCCCCCTATTATGATGTTTACTTGTCTTTGCGGTGCTTGGAAAGGGAGTTCATGCTCAGCATCTTGCAGGTGCTGCCCGGGGGGTAGATCACCATGGGCCTGTGCTGGGGGCGGTGGAATTGCCTGAAGAGACATCGCCTCTGCAGCCGTGGGACGTGGTGGCGACCCGTGGCGCGGCTCGGGGCCGCGTTTGAGAAGCTTTGCCACTTCAGCGGCATACTGGCGGCACTCATTTGTATCATGCCCGCGCATCTTGTGGTAGGCACACCAGCGTCCGTCTCCTTGATTTGGGTTGCCTTTTTTTTCATTGCGGCCTTCGCCAGGGCGCCCCTTCTAGTGGGCTTTAGGCCCCGATTCCTTCTTGGGTCCTTTAGTGGAGTTGCCCCCACGCTCGTGCGGAGGTGCGTCGATC
The DNA here is from genome assembly GCA_036346405.1 of Phyllostachys edulis. NCBI lineage: Eukaryota > Viridiplantae > Streptophyta > Magnoliopsida > Poales > Poaceae > Phyllostachys > Phyllostachys edulis. The sequence continues at coordinate 20,962,856 of CM070563.1, read as the reverse complement.
ATGACGAGGACTTTGGAGTCGCGTCATGCCGGATTGATCCTCGGTCCTTGTTCTCTTCCGGAGGAGCCTTTAGACCTCCTCCTCGGGAGATGCTTTAAATCTGTGGCGAAGCCCTTCTTGGCAGTCATCTTCCTCTCCCCGGGCGTATTTTTCCACGATCTCGAAGAGCTCATGGGTCGTCCTCGGGGGATCTCTCCCAAGCGCACGATTGAGTTCTCCCGGGAGCAGCCCTTCCTTGCAAGCATTGATGACCGTTGAGTCTAGGGCATCTGCCACTTTGCTTCTCACTTTAGAAAAGCGCTTAAGAAATAAAAATGAAAAAACTTAGTTTGTGACGCGGGCGGGTTATATTATAATATGAGGAGTGTGAGAGGTGTATCTCACAAGTAGATAGTGGGAGAACCTCGTCTAGGTCAATTAAGGACCGAACGCCGGTGCCACCAATCTAAGCCTAAGCGAACATGACTAGTAAGCATGCTCGAAGGGGCTCCCTTCACCACGGTGTTGGGAACGAAGCTTGCCGACACGACGGTGAATGCCTCACCCGGGATCAAAGTGAGGGTTGTCATTGTCGGGCAAGTGTAAGGCTAGGACTAGATGATGTAAATGCTTTGTTATGTGCTCTAGACTGCTTACTAAAAGATCGTGAATGGTGGTATCGATGGATGCCAGATAAACTAGAGAATTCGTATACTGTGGGTAAAGGTGTACACCTCTACAAAGTGTAAATCTATTTAAATAGCTGTACTCGCACTCATGAGCATGCTTAGTGCAGTCCATCAGGTATAGTCTCTACTTTTGCAAAAACAGTCTTATCGGGAAATGTTGGGATGGATATTTTTGGTGATATTTGAATTGAGTGCCATGGTGTGGCTGAAAATAAGATGTTGATCACAGTTAAAGAGCGTTGTGATTTGTTATTTATCAAATTACTTACTTATTGTTTTTTATCTATTTAACTGCTCTTCAAACTTCCGTTGTAAAATACTATGTATTGATATTACAAATAAAATTTGCTTAATGCTAAAAACAACTTGTCGCATAGAGCCTCCTCCCTTGTTAGCCATTCATATATATAAATTTTGTCATACACTACAAATCTTGCTAAGTACGCAATGTACTTAATCTTGCTTAAATTGTTGTTTAGAGAATGAGGACGACCATAGGCCGGATGATGCCTTCTTCGGCCCCAGTACCGGGGGTACGGGGATGGGTCTTTTTAGGGTTTAATCCTTGTCAGTTGCCTGAGGGTTTGGATGGGCATGCCGCTGAACTTTTGCTTTTAATTTACTAAATTTCCGCTGCTACTTCTGATATTTGAACTTTTATTTGGCTAGTCGGCCCATGTATTATAAACTATGTAATCGTCTAAGTTTATGTAGCATATTTATTTTAAGTTGTATGTAATTGTGTATGGATGTGTATGCCAATGTTGTGGATGTGTGTACTAGCTACTGATCATGAGACTAGTACAATACACACACGAGTATTTCGGGTATTCAACGTCCGGGGTTTGGGGTCCGACACTTATCATTACTGCCAGAGAAGTCAAAAACCTCTTGACCAGAGCATAAATTGTGGTGCAAATTGAATGATGAGAAATTCGACTAATTTCCTCAAATTTTTAGTTGAGTATTATTTAGCAATTCTGTTTAAATTATGGAGTAACAATTTTTTATACAAATAGAGCAACATCTGATCCTACAATTCCATCTATATACTTCTTTGCACAAAAATTCATAAAACTGTATTAGTTAAAATATTTATCATCACTACTCTATAGAGATAAACAAACATCCTATATTTAATTTAGTCGGATAATTATGTTTCTAATCTTGTTTAACTATATGTTAGGGTCTAGCACATAAGTTTGTGGAAACATGTATAAGCACACATTTGGATATAGCAATATCGAAATTCTTGTACCACCGCATTAAGAGCCCGAGAAAGGAATACACATATTATATATCTTTTTTATGCCTTCTTTCCAAAACTGTAGATATGAGATTTTGGCAATTGATTAAGATAAACAATATTTCTTAAATTGTTTTGTACATGGTGTTCGCTAATTTCTCTTTTTAGCTCTATTGTGTTTAATTAGTTCCCTTACACAATTTCTAGGAACTACTATATTCTCATTTTTATCTTTTTTTTTTGTTATGGACAATGATAGCATGTACCATACCATGTTAATGATATTCCCTACAATGTGTATGCACCCATCTAGTTTCTCAAGGATCAAAAGGGAGAGAGATAATTTCACGAGAAGATTCTAGATTATCCAATTTAAAACTTCAGAAATCCTTATAAATATCTTAAGTGCTTTAGATATTTTCTTTGAACGGACTAGATTATGTCTATTGTCACAAATTAATGGTTATAATAAGGGTAATGCTACGCGTCATGCGTCCGAAGCAAGCGCTCCACGTCGGACGCTTCCTCCCTATTGCACTACAGGTAGGGACCTACTGAACCTACTCAATTGATTCCCACGTGTTTCAACCTCCACCACATAATAACCTTATCGATCATTAGCTCCCACCCACCTACATCACAAATCCATCCCCCTTTTCTCTCTCCCTGCAGCTCCCTCTCCCACCATGCATGCTACCTTATCTCTCTCCCTTGCAGCGCCCTCTATGCTAGCTCCCCTCTCTACCTCCCCCCCCCCAATTATCTTGCTGCACGTGGTCACGACTAGAGCTCGTGGCACTTGGAAAGCCACCATCACTTTGTGGCCGCGAGGAAAGGAAGCTGTGACGGAGCATTGGACGACGCCCAGAGGAGGAGGAGGAGTGGGGGTGACGCACGGAGAGCCTACGACGACATCCGGGAGCTGAGGGCCAGCGTACCGCCACCGCCAGGGCCCAGAGGAGGAGGAGTAGATAATTTTTTTGTTGCATTAGGTGTTTTAAAATGTTGGGACTATGTTTTTTTAATGTTGCAGTACAAATTCTTGAGATGTTGCATGTCGCGTGTCGCGTCCTTCTCATTCGAGGGAGCCTAAGGCTGAGCTTGCCGTCAAGTCTTAGAGCCAGTGAATTGGGTTTTTGTTGCAGCCATATGTTCTTTTTGTTGTAAGAGGTGATTTGAGATGTTGGGACTACAGTTTTTGAAAATAAACTCTTGTAATGCTTTTTTTAAAAGAATTTCTCAATGTTGCATCTAGTGCTAGCTGTTAATTGTTGCACATGTGAAACCAGAATGTTTCATAAGTGAGGCTCAAATGTTGCAGCACCCGATTGTCCAATTTTTTTGTTGCAAACTGGTGAATTGTTTGAGACGTCTGATGTGTTGCAAACTGGTGATTTTTTTATTGATGTTGCTTGAGCTGTCTGATGTGTCGCATATGTGTTTTCAAAATATTGCAAGCCCCCCCAATATTGTTGCATGTCTTTTCAAAATAGTGCAAAGGGTATATCATCATTGATTGATGTTTTTCCAAACTTCTATGCTAATTTTTCAAGTATATCTATGTATGCTAACAAGATCTTTTAATTTTTAAGTGGATTTTTACAAGATTATGGACCCCCTCTCCATTTTTCGAGATCCAAGTATTTTATTGCATATGTTGATTTTTTGTTGTTGCATGTATGTGTCGGACCTGTTGCGGGGAGAAGTTGTGAGCGTACGACGGGAAGCTTCTCATTGTATGTTTGAGCGCTAGTTACTCCTTTATAACAATCTATATGTACGATCAAAATACATTATTTCTCATATGCGTTTATGCTAAGATAGAGCATAAGAAAAGAGAAGAGTGTGAGAGGTAGATATTTGTTTTAAAAGAGAGTGACTTGTAATAAAGTTGTGCTGAAATAAAGTGTATCCTTAGAAATTTTGATCGCACATATTCTAAAATGTTACTTAAAAAGAACAGAAAAAGTATTAACCTATATTCAAAAGACAATCTTATTCGCAGGGGTTGGGTGGGGGACAAAGAATGTATGTTTTGTGGGGCTGAAGAAAGTATTGATCATTTGTTCTTATTGTGTCCTTTGTCGAGATATATTTGGAGTATCATTAGTTGTACTTTCAGCCTACACAGTCCTCCAGCAGATACTGCCCATTTATTCTCTAGCTGAGTAGGGAAGTTTGCTAGGAAACTAGTGTTGGTGTTGTAACAACCATCTTGTGGAGTATTTGGAAAGTGCGTAATATGGCGTGTTTCCAAAGAAAATGGCCTGCGGAACCTATTTCAGTGATTCATATCATCTGTTATTGGATTGAATTTTGGTCCCATTTACAGAAGGAGGAAGAGCGGGAGTTGCTTCTTAAGGGCGCTAGAGCAATTGGGAATATTGCTACTAAAGTTTTTAGAGCTAGAAGCAGATGGACGCCATGAACTAGCAGATTAGGTAATGGAAGCTGTTAAAGCTTTGTTTTTGTTTAGGGACTTTCTGAGCTCCTATCTAAAATCTGTTAGTTTTCCTAGACTCAATGTTGCTTGTTATTTCAGACCTGTGTGTAAATTCGGTTATCTGTTGAACTCTCGTAATTATGATTCCTTCAATGGAAATGGGGTGCAAACCTTTAATAATAATAATAATAAAACGGTTGGTAACATAGCACATGTTGCTGATAAAGAGAGTTTGCAAGTGTACCATTGCTGCCATTGAAATCTTCAATCTTGGTTTATCAATCCAACCCACAAGCTAATGTTTGTATCGGAATTTGTGTTGCCACTAGGAAGGGAGGGGACACTTACCTCTGGCAAGAAAAGGAGGAGATTTCCTCGCACGGAGCGCCGCCTACTCTTCACGAAGCGCGGTGCGCCGCCGACGAGGCGCGCGCCAGGAGGTGCTGGCCGACTGGACTAGTCGCATCCACGGGCACGAGCGCCACCACCAGCCGATGCTAGAGAAGGGCGGAGCATCGTCGCCACCTCCACAGAGCAATTTTGTTCCTTTTCTTTCTTGAGAGGAGATTGGGAAGAGCAGCTGAGACGGGGAAGAGCTGTATGGTGGTGGTACTAAACTCTTGCTATTAATCCAGAGTTAAGGCTCTTTAGGTCTTATTTCCACCACACAGAAAAATCAGATATGCTACTGTGGATATCATGGGGATATGCTCACGATCTTTATGTGATGGTACAATTGGCAATAGCTCTTTGGGTTTGTCGAAACGATCGTTTTCGGTTTTGTTGAAATCCTGTTTTCAGCAAGTGTCAGGATAATCGGTAGTACCGGCGTGTAATCTGCGCGGTACTACCGCATGATCTTGTAGTACCGGCTTGTGTTTGACGGTAGTACCATTGGTCGGTATTACCGCAAGCAAAGCGGTATGGTTTTTCCAGAACAAGTGTTTTTGGAAGTTTTGGATTTCCTTGAGGAGCTGATGCGATCAAGATTATGGAGTCTTGATTATCATGATCTTGGTAGTACCGCCATAACATGAATGATAGTACCGATTTGGTTTCGAGTTTCGTTTAGCTTGGAGATTTGTTTTGGGTTATGTCATTTCCATGTTTGTTAATGCATATATGTTGCACATTGCATGTTTTGAGCTAACGTGGGTCAAGTTGTGAAGAACTTGTTCCGGAGCGATTTCTTGGTCTATTCTTGTCAGGCAGTGGCTTGCGTGTCAATGACGGTCAAGCGGCGACGAGGATCGGGACTAAGCTAGGAGAGCCGAGGTCCGTAACGATCATGGATGCGGGTGAGGTCAGTGACTCAAGCATGGCATGTATGGACGAGGTGGATCGAACCGCGATTCGATGTGTTGGTTGGATCAAGCGGCGCGGGGGTCGGTGCAAGTGCCTTGGAGGTTCCGATGGGGTTCAGACGAGAGAGACTTGCCGACATGATGAGAGCCGTTGATCAACCTACACGTGTCTGAGCAGACGATTGCTTCGACAGGATTGGACTCGGTCCATGGAGAAGGATCAAGAAGGGGCATTTTGGTAATTTCACCAAATACCACCTTGGTGACCTAATACCAACCCACGGCGCAAGACGGTGCGTCAAGAAGTGGTTTAGGTCAAGAAAAGTGAAGACGGCGCTTTAAAATGCGTGCGTGTGTGTCCTGCTTGTTATTGGGCCTAACGGGAGCCCATTAGGGTTAAGTCTTCTAGAAGCTCTAGGCCTCATATAAATAGAGAGGGTTTGTTCACAGCAGACCTAAGGCACTTCATTTGAAAACCCTAGTTTGGTTTTTAGGGTTTAGGGAAGAAAAGAGAGGCATAGGCTCTAGAGAGATGGATTGATGTGTATGCTCTTGGATGGAGCTCTTGTCCTCTGAGGAGTGGTCAGAACCAAAGAACATCATGAATCAATCTATGGATGTTCCTCCAAAGATGAGCTCCCTCTTGTGTTCTTCCTTCTCTTTTGATGATTTTGGGTGCTTCCTTGATCCATTGGTTTTGGTTGTTCTTGTGCACTCTTACTCCTTGCTGTGACATGTGGGAACGTATCTAAGGTCACCTAGATCATCATTCTCCCACGAGCAAGAGTTGGATCAAGTTTTTCGTTTTGCTCGCTTCTTTGCCCTTCTTAGGTAAAACTGAAAAAGATCGAAACTTTGACGAGATCTGGACGATCGCCACTGGAATAGGTTCCTAATACCCATAGGAAGGTGTGTTCCAAATTTGGTGGAGTTTGGCCTTACGGTTTAAAAGTTACGTCGATTTTCGATTTTGTTTTCAGTCGTTTTGTTCATCGTCAGACAATCGGTAGTACCGCACTTTTGCTCGAGGTAGTACGCTGATGATGCGGTAGTATCAAGACATTTGCTCATGTAGTACCGCTGATGCTTAGTAATCAAGACTTACAACAATGTAGTACCTTTGTCCCCGATTTTCGAGATTTCTTCAGGAGTTTGTCGCTATGCTTTGAGGGTTTAGGAGTGGATTCATTCAAGTCTTCCACTGTGCTTAAGCATTCATCTTCATAGCTCTCATAGCTATTGGAGTGATTTGCGATTTGAGAATTGAATCCATTATCTTTGCAAAAATAAATTGGTGCTCCTATTCACCCCCCCTCTAGTCGCCTTTCCGGTCCTACAGCTACATTCCTATGCATTTGGAATTGATATAACTAACTAGTTATGCTTTATGTTTGATGCATGCCTGCTTGAATCTTACATACAGATAAGGAGTGCTATCAATTGCTATTAAGCAATTCATTGTCCAAATAAATTGTACCATGCCATTTCCATGATTCAACATTTCCACTGAAATTTCTGTGCTATCTGATTGAGGCTGCTGTCGGCTCAGTTCTCTGCATGTAGAGTTCTTCCTTCACCGAAATTTAAGGACATTTCAACTCTGATTTTCTCTGTAGGGGTTTTACAGCTAGCATTTCAGAGAAACCAAATTCAGTACAGGGGCAGTAGTAAACCTTGCCATGCTTAATCAGTAGCACTGTTACCCACTGACCCACTGCCATTAGTGCTGGCCACCACTCCTCTCCTCATGACATCATTGACATGGAAGTGATGGAACACAACAGTTGCATGAGCCACACCAATGTCTCACTCTTACATACTTCATCAAAAGGAAGTGAAGGAGACAACTGAAGACTCCTTAGGTCCTAACTGCTCGCCAAATAAGCTACTTCTCTACAAGAAACAGCAAAATGAGCTGAATAGACCACATTTCACAGTGAAAGGAACAAGAGGCATGGAGGCAGGATCAGGTCTTCTTCTCCAACATCTGATGCACATTGAAGTTTTACAAAAATTTGTGTAGCCGGCAAGTCGATCCGCGTCAGAATTCTTCCATGCCCCCGTCGAATAGCATCTCGTGGTAGCGGCATTCGCGGCTGCAGAAGGCCCTCTCCCCCCTGGAAGATCAGGCCATCAGAATCGGTCACTCAATCAAATGACATCAAAGAATGAAAAAAAGAAGATATTTCCAAGAACTAGTGATAGTTCTAGTTTGTTGCGATGTACTACTCCATTAGCATTTAGCATATTTAATTCTACCAAAGTACAGACCTGATAAGCTTTTTTCCCCACGGAATCTTCACCGTGGCCAAATAGCTTAGAACACCAGGAAAGTTTTAGGTGAAAATGAATGAACTAATCAAGTTAATTACTCATCAACTGAAAAGATTCAGCACAATATGCACTGAACACAATGAATTCTGAAACTTCAGAGAAGCAGAGGAAAGGAAATGGAGAGTGGAGGCTGGCACTGACCTGTACATGAAGATATCCTTGCCTTGGCCAAGGTCCTTGCTGCAGCCATGGCAGTACCTCAAGAAATCGTCCCTGCCGCTCGCCGCCCACTCCGCCGAGAACCCGCCGCGGCTCTCGACGACGCGGCTGTCGAATATGTGCGTCGTCCTCGGGTTCGGCCCGCGGGCGATGACGCAGGTGTAGTCCTCCGACAACTCCATCTCCCTCGGCGACATGCACCGGCGAGGGGAAGCGCGCTGCACCCCCGGGTGATCGGCGAGCGCGGGGGCGACTGCGGCGCCGCTCTTGACGCCGAACTCCTTGGACGGCAAGCACGGCGCGCAACTCGTCTGGACCCGGAGCTTCTGCCCGGTCAGGACCGTCGGCGCGGCGTCGCCGGGGGCGTCCCCGTTCAATTCGCCCACAAGGCCTAGCCCGACGGGCTTGGTCTCCCAAGGGTGGTGGTGGTGGTGGCTCTTGCTCTTGCTCCAGCTATCGCCTGAGCCGCTGCCGGTACGGGAGAACGGGACGGCCGTGGCGCTGCTAGCGCTACCACATGTGGCCGGAGACGTGGGGCTGGCGGCCTGCAGGATGGAGGTGGGGCTCATGACGGCCTCCGCCCGCTCCGGCGAGACCTCGCCGGAGGAAGCCAAGAACAGATTGGGCGGAGAGGCGAAGCGGGGTGGAATGGCGGCGTGGCCATGATCGAACACAATCTTGTGCTGCTTGGTGTCTCCACTACTGGGCTTAGCCCTCCTCCTCAACATACTAGTTTCACACTTTCACTCACCTCAGCAATCAACCAGCACACTCAATCGGTAACCACCACTGCAAAAACGCCATGAAAACGCATCATTGCACAGGAACCAAGGGACGATGCATGCGTGCATGCTGTAAAACAAGAGGTTGATTGGTTCAGAGAATTGATTTGTTATACCTGCAGTTAGCTAAGCATGCAGAGCCTGCAAGACACAGAGCAAATTAGTGTGCAGCCATGCATGCATGGAAGCAAGTAAGCTAGGTCGTTGTGCAGGAGCTGGAGCACATAGCATTCGATCTCCTCCTACCAAGCAAGCCAAGCTCTAGTAGTGCTCTCTGTTAAATACATGCATGCAGCTTCCCCTTTCCAGAGAGAAAAGGAGAGGATGAGCTAGCCATTTTGATTGTAGCCGGGAGCTCGAGCAGATGCAATCTGTTAGAGATATATGTATAGTGTGTTATTCAGAGGTCCAATAGGCAATATATATAGGGTGTACAAGGGGTGCATGTCATATACGGATAAGGAATACAAAAGGATTCCTATCTCTATCTCTAACATATCTCTAACACCCCCCTCAAATGCAAAGCGTATACAATAGCATTGCATTTGAAGATGGTTGACACTAAAATATGAAAAATCCAAAATCCGAAATCCGAGTCTTGATAATATCGTCGTAGCATGCAGCTCTTGGAAAATATGTCGAGTATCAAAAGATCTCCTCCTATCCGGGGTCGTGCAACAGCCCATAAAGTATAAGGTGTAGGGACTGAGAAGGTCGACGAAGAAGATGATAAAGCCGATATGAATAGAGAAATCTGTCAAATCAAGTTGAATAGGAATTAATAGAAGCATGACGGCGCAGATCGAAACCCAAGACGGCGGTGACGCAGTGCACAAGAAGCGCAACAGATGCACAGTGCAAAAGAAGCGTGACGCAAAGCACAGAAGCACAACGGAGACGCAGTGCGGAAGAAGCGTGGCGCAATGCACAGAAGTACAACGAAGACGCAGTGCACAGCAAGCGCGACGGCCTTAAAAGCTTGGAGCGACGGATTTGTAGCGGCTCGAAGAAAAGAATAGCGGCTGAGTAGAGCCTGCAGAACCTGTCGAAGGAGAACCTGAAGCGGCAAGCAAGGTCAAGTCGGCTATCTCCTACTCGAGAGAAAGCTCTTTGAAGGAGTCGATGCGACGTCGATGTAGAAACCGCAGAACTGCCGAGGAGAACTCAAGCGGCAAGCGGCGCCAAAGTCCGCTATCTCTCGCCTTTCGGAGAGAAACTGCTGAAGGAGTCGATGCAGACGTCGATGTAGACGCACCAGTGCCAGTGCTAGTAGAAGAACGGCGTGAAAGATGCCGCTGCTTCTTATAGCATTGGGACTCAACGTGGCCGACCTTGTCGCAGTAGGAGCAGTGAGGATGGCCACCGCCAGATGGAGGGCGGCCATCACCACCGTGGCGATCCGAGGAGGAAGCATGTCAAGCGTGGAAGCGTCGATGTAGCAGTGGACGAGCGGCGAGCACGGAGGGGAGTGTCATCTGACCAGCACCACTTAGAAGCCTTATTCCCGAGAATGGGATCACAGTTGATGGAACAGAAGCTATTGATAGGCGGCGTTGGACGGCGCGGCGACCAAGGCAACGAAGTCTAACAGGTGGCGCTGGACGGCGCGGCGGTTAGAGCTACGTTGTTTTTTTCTTTCTTTCTTTCTTTTCTTTTTTTTTTCTCTTTTTTTCTTTTTTTTTCGAGCCAATTAAAATTAGCTAACAGTAGCCGCTTACCATAATAATGCAACACGCGATGCCAAGACGCTGAACTAGGGTTCCCCGGCGGCGGGCGGAGCGGCAAAGCAGCGGTGGTGGAGGCGGCGGCGGGCCGTGCATACAACAGTAACCCGGCGGCGACGCGATCGTCCCTAAGCGGCGGTGGTGCGGGCGGCGGCCGAGTTCAGCGGAGTCTGTGCCGACTCTGGCTTGGATGAAGATGACGGCGGCGTGGGAGAGCAACCCCTGAGCGACGACGGCGGCCCGAGCGGAGACCCCGAGCGCCGACGATGGTGCGAGCGGAGACAAGGCCGGATCCGGCGCAAGGAGCCCGGATCAGTCGACGGCGGAGGAGACGACCCGGATGGCGTCGAGGAGGTGGCCGGATCTACCGGCGGCGGAGGAGGAGACGGCCGGTGGCAAGATGGCCTGTGGCGTCGAGAGCGGAGGAGAGCGGCGGGTGGCGGGTGGCGTCGAGGCGAGAGAGACGGTCCGTCCAAGACTGCTAGGGCTTGCTCTCGGTCGATGAGGGCAAGCGCCGGTAGCAAGCAGCGGAGAAGACGTCAACGACGACAAGCGACGGGACACGGGGAGGGCGGCAGCAACGATAGGACCCTAACCCTAACCTCGCTCTGATACCATGTTATGAATAACGCTTGTATTCATCATAAGGCCAATGAGCCAATATATATACACAAAGTATAGGAGGTGAATATGTAAATAATCCCTCATAACAATGAGGAATAACACACTATACATATATCTCTAACACAATCATTGACATGCGGGCCCCTGGCACGTCCCAGGGGTGGCCCACCTGTCAGCGGGGAAGCAGGGAGGTTAAATCGATTATTCAGGCAGAGGGATGCGTGGAGGTGCAGTGAGTGATGCAGTGTGAAGAGCGACTGTTAAGCATAGCAAGTTGCAGCATGCAGGCTAGCTGCAGGCATGCACCCAAGGATAATCATCAGCTGCAGCTGCGCTGAAGCAATGCAAGGACCATTTATTTGGTCGTATTTCCAGTTCTTGGTAGGGAAGAGCGCAATGCCTATTTTACATCCGTGTATAAATTTGTCTGTACTCCTGTCGAAAATAGCACGGTTAAGTTTGTATGTACAGTATCCATGGCTAGTACGTCAGCTTGTCTCCAAGGATTATCTCATAGCTCAGCGGTTAAGATTGCTCGCTGCTATCATGACAAGCAGGGGCGAACCCAGCAATACGGGCGAGGCTAGGCGGCCGCCCGAGATACGTCGCTGGTAGGACCCCCAACCCACTCACCCTAGCATTCGCCATGAGCGAGCTTTGCTCAGTATCGATGAGGGGAAGAACAAGCAAGGTGAGCAGCATCCTAGGGAGTTATGTCAAGGGATTGAGAGAGAAAGTATTGAGCCGTATGATGAGGAACTAAGTATGGTCCAGCCTAGTATGTACTAGTCACATGGTCAGAGTTCTCTCCTGCATTCTGGAGGAGGGAACCTCGAGCAGTCCAGTCGAGGCGTCGAGCTAGCCCTAGCGGCTGCCGGCTAGGGTAGAAGGCAGGTCTAAAGCAGTGCGCGGCCTCTGGTGCTTGAGGAAACTAGTTGAAAATAGAATGGATTAAGATTTGTGATTGGCCGAATGTTTGATTTACTAGATTTGAATAGCTATTTTAGAATTACATCGCACGGTACAAATACCGGTGTAAGTGGAGATCTTGCGGTTATCTCACCCAACCTAAAACTTTTTTTTGTAGGTCCACCACTAATGACAAGTGAGACGTCACAGGTTAGTTATAAAGGGACAATGGTGTCCTAGAGTTTACAATATATATATATATTACCCGTGAGCCGGTAGAGGATAAGATCTGTCACAATATAACGTGTACTATTATTGTGTGTTGTTTGCATTTGCGTTGGATATGAGGTCATGAATAGCGCCGATCTAGCTGACAAATTGAACCTCATAACTAATTCACATGGATAATGGGAATGCTTCCTTTCCTTTTGTTCTTATAAAGGTGACACACATCATTGGCATTTACAGTATGCATAGAGAGAGACATGTGCTATCATTTATACAAGAAGAAAAAACTTGAACCCCTCGTATCTTCACTTAAACTTTTGCATATTCTAAAAGATACAATCGATAAGCAAAATTGAAAGATACAAGTAAGAAACAAGGTAAGAGTCTATTTGGAACACATGAATTTCGTAGAAATTTCGTAGGAATCGGTGCAACTTCCTCCGTTCTAATCTGGGGCCTAAAAGACACGGACTTGCGGTGAAAACAGTTCTTACTTGCTTTCACCAGCTAGACTGCAGGTAAAGCAAGTCGATGCAGTGATATCTGTAGGAGCAAGCTCATCTTTACTGACGGTTCCTGAAGGTCACTCTGAACAAGCAACAACACAACGCAACGTGTGAACCGAACCAATCTCATCTCTGCACGCACGCACGCCTCACACTAACCGAGGAGAGCCACCACTTTCGCTTGCAGGCAGGTACACGTGTGAGGCTGTGGGGTTGGGCCCCACGGTGACCGCCTGCACGCAGCCTGGTTGGCCAGCGCCATGCATGCAAGCATGCTCGTGAGAGAGAATGAATGGTAAAGCTACGCATTGCATGCATGGTCTCTTTCTCCTCTTTCTCTTGTAGGCTAGGCTGCAATCCTGCGTCTACGAAAGGGACAAATGCTGCGTAAAATAGAGACAAAGCATATGGTTATAGCAGGCATTAATGCTTGGGCTTTCAGTGCTGGTACTGCAGATATTGACCAATGCATCACTACAACTGCTATATGGTGTGTATCAGAAATTATTCAGTACTGGCTAGCTGAGCTGATAGATTTAAAACCTAACATTCTTACCATAGTAGTATATTAGTTGTTCGTTAATCGTAATGTCCTTTTCTTTCGAGAGGAATTGATGTGAATCAGAATCGACGGTAATCAGCCAGTTACCAGTGAAACCGTGAACAAAATGACAAACACTTGGATTGTGTGGAAAAGATATTTGGCTCTACATAACGAAAAAAATCTTGCAAAATTATCTTTAAGGAAGTGTTCCTAAGAATTTATCTCTAAGAGATTTTTTTCTACACTTTATATTTGCCCTCTATACTCATTTAGGCCATGTTCAGAACGGAGATTTTTCATGTTTCCTATGAAAATCATGTGAAATTCACGCGTTCCATACACGGCCTTAGATTTCTGAAGAGAAAAAATTCTCAATTACAAAAATCTACTATGAAAATAGCGTTGCTCAATGCTCATGCCCTTCTCGGCTTGTGGATGGGCGTAGGTATACGGCACTACGACACCTGCCTTCTCAATGAACAATCGACACGTCAGGAACGCACCCATCAAAGGGAAAAGGACATTCCAGTAGCATCAAATCAAAGTTACAACTACATATTCAATTCAGACTGTATCCTATTTCGTCTGTATCTTGGTGGTTCTTTAAATCAGAGATCAGACCTGATTTTAAAACTGAACAGTTTGTTTGGACTCGATCGGTTCTGATTGGGCGAGTAAATGCCAATTCCAATTCCAATCCCCATTCGCCCAGCTCAATTATTGTCTTTAATTCTGCAGTGGGATTGCTGATAGGATAGGATGGACCAGTCATCAGCTTTTCTACAAAAGCCTGAAATATGCTATGTGCTCAATCACTCACGCTGTTCTTTGTGTGTAGTATGCACAACCTAAAACCAAATGTGTCTGTGTTGCCATGTTAGACTAAGCAATGGGCAGGTGAAACCCAGCAGCATTATCCACAAAATGTTCATGTTTTAGTAAGTACAAAACTTTTGTCGCCGATAAGATGTAGGAAATTCTTTTGATTCTCGACTGAAAGAATGCTGCACAGATCCTAAAGCAAACAGGAGAGCGAGTTGGCAGTGTCATCTGCGCTAACTCGTAACCAAGTACTAACTTAAGTGTTTTATGATACATCATATATAATGTTCTCTTAGTGGAGTGCAGAAATAATTCCTCAGGTTCAGGGTATTGCAGCACATTGTAAGTAAGACTATTGATAGCATTTTCTGTTTTTGATCTTCAGTGTGTGCATGGGTCTAGGTAGTCAGGCTTCATTGAGAAAAGAAATATGGAAGATGGTCCAGATCAGAGAAAGGGAGTGATTGCAATGCTGGGCCATGGCCGACCAGTGCTAGTCCAAACAGTGGCAGTTGATGGATGAATAGCTCAATGCTGGGTCCTTGTGTTCTTGAGGGTATATACTCCCTGAAAAAATTGGATGGCCATTTTGACCATGACCTAGAGATCAAAGTAATGGAGATATGTAGGGGGTCCTCATTCTACTAGCCACCATCTGAAGAATGGATAAGCACCATGCATGGCCTTATTAACTGCCATGCTACATCAGTGGGGTACCCTACCAAGGCTAACACTTTGGCTTTGTCTGGTCATTTTTCATGCATCTCAAGTATTTTTGGCACATTTCTTCTGGTGGATGAATTTGCAATTGATCAATTGTGAATCAAGAATTTGTTGTTGGCAATGGAGCAGCTGTGATAGCTGGCAAGCATTTTGTAGCGATGTTGTGCTCAAGGGTTTCATTCCTATCCTACCCTAACTTGTTTGGGACAAAAGGTTTGGTTGTTGTTGTTGTTGTTGTGGTGCTCAAGGGTTTGAAGCTATGCTTTTAGAAAAAAATAATAATTAAAAGTGAAGTATGTATTCTGGAATTCAACATAAATGAAATTAGGATTTCTGCGCTGACTAGAAACAAAAAAAGGTGCCTTTGTTTTCTTAAAACATAGACCTGCTGTGCTAAAAGTGCCACTCACAAGAACCTTCAGAAATAGTGACTGAAATGTTTATTAGCAGAGCATTATATATTTAGGATTTCTCAACTAATACAAGCCGAATAATTGCTATCGCGAAGCCGATTTATCCAATAAAGAATTCAGTCATACGCAAAAACGGCATCCCATTTGCCGTCTTTGATCATCCCTCATTAATACAGTAGCCTAACGACCAATGCATAGTCAAGAGATCAGAACAGAAGGGAAGGGATGAGCATCAGCTGGTACCTACTTTCCCCTGTTTCTAGCATTCATTTTTGGCCCCAATCACATGCCCAAACAGTCAGCGGACGAGCCGCGACAGGCCCTTAACTCCCTTTTCATCTCACGAGCAATGATGCCTAGAGAGATACATCGCTACTCCATGAACGTCCCTGAAGCACTCCATGTCGGATCCGAATTTCACAAATTCAAATTCTCTATTAAAATACAGTGTTATCTCCTAGATCAGTAGATAACATTCATAGGCATATTACTGAATCATTTCATACATAACGTAAAACCATACCATTCATTAATTTAACACATCAGAATTTACATAGACCGTATCAAGTTTTACAATAAGGGCCGAACAAACTAAACTGATTACATCACAAAAGTAGCAGAAGCGACAACGAAAGCAAAATGATGAGAGCACATCTCTCCACAAACAAGCAACTGGAAAACCCGTGTGTGTCCTATATTACCTGAAAACTCAGATAATATAGGATGTACGCAAGCACCGACGGAGTCAGCTGGACTGAGGCGAGATCTAGACTAAAAGAACTAAACTACTCCTCATCATTTCCTGGGCCTCCAACTTCTGGATCCTCGTAGTATTCGTTATCTTCGGGATTTCCTGCTTCTGATGGTTTGGGGGAAAAGAGCGAGAATGAACATAACTTCCGTGCTCGCGAGCTAACACACAAGATGCGATAATATATATGCAAGGCTTTAACAAGGATAGCTCGGGTTCTTTTATTTGCTAAAGCAATGTTTTCAATTATCATAATTACAAATTCCTATCACTTAGCATTTTAACCAAATTGTATTTTATTAAAGAGAGTAATTGTGCAATATTTAATAATAGCAGAGGTTCCCTCCGTCGAAACCACTACCTTATGCTTCTTTTGATTAGAGCTACCTCTATTAATTAACACCACTGAGTCTGAAAACGCAGGAAAATTCAATCTCAGGGCTAGGTGAGCCCACCATATTTTTCATACCACCCACAAAGGTTTTGGAAATAGAACTAACTCTAGTTAAGTTCTCATGTCCGTCTTTGACTGTAGGCGCGGCTGTTTAAACAGTTTAGACTCTATAGGGGTTGTACACTGTACCCACAAGAGATAGTCAACTCGTAGCCCCACACGATTCCTTAGCCATGTGATCAAGAGACCGTCACAGTAACCTTTCAAATTACCTTACCCCTTCTATCATCTCACCCATATGGAGTTATGGCCATACGTTGTGTGGGATGTTCACCTCGGCGATCTGGAGTAGTTGGACTATACCATAGCGATTGGCAACTTCACCTTGTTTCGGTGTCCCATTCAAGCCAGACGTAGCCAGCACTTTCATGTTTCCTTTATCCATCCAGCAAGATGACATTTAGGGTTTAATAAATTTACTAAGCCAAGCTGCACTTTGCAGACTTGTGGTTGTACTTATTTTACACGGGAGATCATGACAAGATTAAGTCCTTAGGGTCATTTTGGCGGTTCATTCCTCATACCACATATTCCTTGGGCTGCATTAGCATCCATCATCATACCATCCATCCTACCATCCGTCCACACGGTAACAACAAGTTATTAGGGTTTTTGAGGAGCAAAATACATCAACTCAACCATCTCAGTCATTTACCCATAATGACTACCCAAAACCACTTTCATGTTTAAAAGATGATGATTATGACATTTAATGTCCCGGTACTTAAGCAAGACTAGCATATCGCTTAAGTACAACCTATAACTAGTAATTACCATATAGTTACTAGGGTGACATGGAATAATAGATTCAATTGTCAAAGGATGGTATTATAATTAATTAATCATCAAATGAGTATTTAACTACCTTAAGCTTTAATATACATTTGATTAAAGAATTAAGGCATACAATTTTGGTAATTTAAATGAATATAATTTACATAAAACGTAGGCTCAAAATTATCAAAGTATCGACTTGCCTTGGTTATAGGTAAGAGAGTCTTGTGCTTGATCAAGTTGGAGATCCTCCGCGTCTTCGAATCCTATTCGGACGAATGTACCGAAAAAAGGCACAAACAAGCAGAGAGAGCAAATAAATATACAAGAAATAATAAATGAACTCCAAATTAAACAAGACTAGTGCCATTAGTTAGGTCTTGAATTTACAAATTTTTAGAAATAAATTTCATAATTTTTTTATTTAGAATGAGGGAGAACGGAGTTTCCGAAGTTTGAATTGGAATTAAATCCAAAAAAAAAAAGAAGGGAGAGAGAAACCATGACGTGTAGGTACCACTACACAGTGACTCGGCTTAAAAGGGCATAGACCAAGTCCACAAGCACATGCCCACTTGTCAAGGAGAGAGGGAGATGGATTAGAGCATATGACGGGTGGGGCCCCTTGGCCATTGAGAGAGGGAGGGAGGGGGATTAAGAGGGAACATGGGAGTCAGGGGAGGTGCTCAGGCGGCATTGGGGCGGTGGCAACACCGACAAGGTGGGTAGCTGGGCGGCCGGTGAGCGGGCGGAACGGGGCCCCATGAGGGTGGTGGCCCCACTGGAGGCGACGGGGACTCTAAAGGCGGTACCGACGCATGGGCTCGCGGAGGCGTGCATGGTTCCGATGGTGGGGTAGCCCAGAGTTGAGGGCGGTGCGCGCATGGGCGGCGCCTGGAGGTGGGGAAGCCAGAGGTGGAGCCGGGGTGGCTCGGGGGCGGCCGTGGTGGTGGGGCGGCGGCAACCGGCGGTGGAGAAAGGAAGGCCACGGCGGCGGGGAAGAAGATGGGAGGTGGGGGATGGCTTCCTTGCGTCGCGACCTCATGAGGCACCTCGTGACGGGGCCGGGGCATGCTCATCGGAGCGGACGAACGGCGCAGGCGGGCACCAAAATGGGAGTGGCGGCTTCGGCTTGCTCAGTGGAGAGGAAGAGAAAGGGTGGGAGGGCAAGAAGGGAGGAGGGGGCTCTTATAGGCGGCAAGGAGGGTCGGGATGGAGATGTTGGTCGATGACGCTTGGTCCCAAGGCGGCGATAGAGTCGGGAGTGACAGGCGCGGCATGGACGCCGAGCGGCACGGACAAAGCGGAACGGCCTCATACAAGACGAAGGGTGACATGGCCCGGGTGAGGGAGCTGGTGCGGCGCAGACACACGGGAGCGGCTCAAGCGGTGTGGGAGTTGCAGGGAGATGACGACAGTGGGCGCAGGCGCGCGCATGCGCTGCGCAGCGCGTGCAGAGTGGCGTGGGCCTGGAGACTTCGGTGACCAAGGCTGGTGGCAGAGGGTGGCTCGGGGCAGGTGGGTGCAAAGGCACAGGTAGAAGCACGAGGCGGCATGGGTGTTGCAGGTGCTGACCAGGCGGTGGCGTCACGATGCTCGTGGTGCAGGCGACGCAGGTGTGACCCGGCCGGGTGGGGAAGAAGGGGGGGGTAGGGGGAGCTGGGCCAGGAGGCCGGGAGGAAATGGGCCGAGGAAGGTGCTGGGCCAAAAGGGCGGAGGGAGAAATGGGCCGGGGCCCAAGGAAGGAGTTGGGGCTGAGCCCAAGACAAAAGAAGAGGGCAAAAGAGAAGGGGGTCCAAAATCTAAAAAGAGGAATTCGAATTCGAATTTTGAATTCAAGAAATGCAAGGAGGTTTGAAACACAAACTCGAGCTTAGCTAGAAGCTAAAAGATTTGAAATAATACAATAATTTGACATACGGTTTGAAATCCAAGAACCGAATGATAATTACTATTCACCGTTTTCGAAAACGGGATGTTACACTCCAGGCTTTCACCTTTTAGTGCTTAAGCTTCTAACCGTCCCATTGGAGGTCACTGTCCTTGTGGTCTTCATCTTTGCGTTCTTGTCTACTCGATAATGGACAGATGGATCAATCGATGATGCAGCCATATGCCCCTCTCTCTTTGGCTTCAGTAATCACATCATAGCTTTGCTTTTGCGAGTTCGTTCAGAGAAAGCTTTTCTTTTACAAAACTACTTGATAAGTTATCGCAGCCACCAAAACGGCCCTAGGCGTATGTACAAATGGCTTGAAATCATTACGAACTGTCACTGACAAGCGAGGCTCACAAACTCAGGAGCGCCCACCTGTCCGTGGTAGCTAGATCACAAAGGTTAATTTCACTGATTAAAAAGAAGGGGGGAGGGGGGGGGACTAGAACACTTCTTTCCCTGAAGCACTACATCTTTGAAATGATTAAACTGTTTGATGTGTTAGATGTATATGTATTTTCCCCGTTAAGGGGTTACTTGCATATATGTCACACCTGTACTTGTATATATATTAGCACATTGGCCTCATAATGAATACAAGCGGTATTCATAATATGGTATCAGAGCAAGGTTAGGGTTAAGGTTTTACCTGCTTCAGCCATTGCCACTGGACGTCGCCACCACCGCTGCTGCCACCCTACCCGTGTCCTCTATTTACCCATGCTGCGCTTGTCGCCTTGTCTTCTGCCTCGCCGCCCGTTGGCATCACCACAATCGTCATCGATCCGTCGCCTTGTCTTCATCCTCATCGCAGCCGGGTGCTGCTCGTCGCCTGTCGCCCGAGCCCAATGCCTTCCGCATTGCCGCCCGTTGGTGCCGCCACAACTGCGCCTCCCGATCTTCATCGCAGCCGGGCGCCGCTCGTTGCTGGTCGCCCGAGCTCGACGCCGCCTCGCCGCCCGTCGACGTCACCCCAATCGGCGTCAATCCGGAGTCCTTCGCTCGGGGCCGCCTCCAGGGAGCCGTTGTCGTTGCTCGAGCGGAGGCTCACAGCGGTGACTAGGCTCGACCGCCGCCTCATCGCGTCGGGGAGCTTGATGATTTTTCTCGCCACACACATGGATATACTTTATGTCATCTCATAGTGAGGTTTTATCCATCTACAAGACTTTTGCCACCATGATCCGTACTCATTTTGATTCTCCTATTCACGTCTTTCGTGCTGACTCTATTGGGGAATACTTGTCAGGAGTCCTTTGTGGTTTTCTTGCTGAGCAGGGCACACTCTCTTAGTTTTCTTGCCCTCACACTCATGCTCAGAACGGTGTGGCTGAACGGAAGTATTGTCACCTTTTTGAGACAGCCCGTGCTCTTATATTTGCTTCTGCTATCCCACCACACTTCTGGGCTGAGGCTGTTTCTACTACCACTTTTCTGATTAATATTTAGCCTTCTTCTGCTCTTCAGGGTGGGATTCCAGTTGAGTGTCTCTGTGGTAAGACTCCTAACTATTCTAGTCTTCGTCTCTTTAGGTGTGTGTGCTATGTTCTTCTTGCACCCTCGTGAGCGCACTAAGCTGACCGCTCAGTCCGTGGAGTGTGTTTTTCTGGGCTATAGTGCTAAGCATAAGGGATATCGTTGTTGGGATCCTATTGGGCAACGGATGCGGGTTTCTCGGGACGTCACTTTTGATGAGTCTTATCCTTTCTACCCTCGTCCTTCTCCTTCCACCACTCCAGCATCTCTTGTCGGGCCGCTTTCTTTCCTAATTTTTCCTGCCACCCCCATAGTCACCACACCTCTATCACAGCCTTTGGCCTCTTCGGTTCCTCCTTCACCGTCTTCTTCGCCACCGCCACCCTCTCCAGAGGCTCCTCTCGGCCTTCATCCTTCTTATCTTCTCTATTACACTCGTCGTCCGCGAGTTGAGGATTCTTCTTATGCGCCATTTTCTTCTGATGGTTCATCTTATTTGGCCTCTCTTCGATATGCTCTTCGTAATCGCCAGTCTATTCAGCCTCCTGCGTGCTTTTGTTTAGCAGCTCTTGCTGAACCGGCTTCTTATCATGATGTTGTTGTGCATCAGGAGTGGCAGCATGCATGGCAGAGGAGATTGCTGCCCTTGAGCATACTGGCACGTGGGATCTGGTCCCTCTTTCCATGCATGTTACTCCTATCACGTGCAAGTGGTTCTACAAGATTAAGACACACTCTGATGATTCTCTTGAGCGCTACAAGGCTCGTCTTGTAGCACGTGGTTTTTAGCAGGAGCATGATCGTGATTATGATGAGACATTTGCTCTTGTGGCTCACATGACCACCGTTCACACTCTTCTTGCTGTGACATCTATTCGGGCATGATCCATCTCTCAGCTTGATGTCAAGAATGCATTTCTCAATGGTGAGCTGCGTGAAGATGTTTATATGCAGCCCCTACCAGGGTATTCTATTCCTGAGGGTATAGTTTGTCGCCTTTGCTGATCTTTTTACAGCCTCAAGCAAGCTCCTCGTGCCTGGTTTGATTGTTTCTCTTCTGTTGTCACTGCAGCTGGTTTTTCTACTAGTGCTCATGATCCTATTCTCTTTATTTACACTTCGCCTCGTGGTCGGGCGCTTCTCCTATTATATGGTGATGATATGATTATTACTGGAGATGATTTTCAGTACATCATCTTTGTGAAGGAGTGTTTTAACGAGTAGTTTCTCATGTCTAATCTGGGTCCTCTTCGCTACTTTCTTGGGGTTAAGGTCATTTCTACACCTGAGGGCTTTTATCTATCCCAAGAAAAGTATATTCAGGATCTTCTTGATCGTGTTTCTCTTATTGATCAGCACACCACTGAGACTCCTATGGAGCTTAATGTTCATCTTCGGCCCACTGATGGTGAGCCTCTTGCTGATTCTACTCGCTATTGTCATCTTGTTGGGAGTATTGTTTATCTGGGTGTCACTCATCCTGATATTTTGTACCCTATGCATATCTTGAGTCAGTTTGTTTCTGCTCCCACTCCACTCCACTATAGTCATTTTCTTCGTGTTCTACGATATCTTCATGGAACTATCACTCGTCGTCTGTTTTTCCCTCGCTCCAGCTCTTTATAGCTCCAGGCATATTCTAATGCCACCTGAGCTAATGATCACTCTGATCGCCGGTCTCTCTCTACTTATTGTGTTTTTCTTAGTGGTTCTCTCATTACTTGGAAGACTAAGAAGCGCATAACAGATTTCTCGAAAGTGCCGAGGTGAGTTATGAGCTATGGCTTTGTTGGATCGTGGAGGTTACTTGGCTACGGTGGTTACTTGAGGATTTTGGTGTTTCTGTTTCAGCACCCACTCCTCTTTCGTCTGACAGTACATGGGCTATTAGCATTGCTACAAATCCGGTGAAGCATGAGCTTACAAAGCATATTGGTGTTGATGCTTCCTACATGCAGACACAGGTACATGATCAGATTGTTGCTATTCAGTATGTGCCTTCGTAACTTGGTGGCGACTTCTTCACAAAGGTGCAGCGAGTTCAAAGATGCTTCTATCTCTCCAAACTTAATGTTGTTGATCTACCATGAGTTTGAGGGGAGGAGGGGGGGGGCGAGGGGGGTGTTAGATGTATATGTATTTTCTTCGTTGTGTAAGGGGTTACTTGCATATCCCTTTACTTGTATATATATTGGTTCATTGGCCTCATAATGAATACAAACGCTATTCATAACATAAACCACAGCACAATAAGGCAATCATGTCCTTAATTAGCTAGCTCTCCTCCCTCTTTCAGTGCCTCAACCTATCACCTTGATGGAAAATTACATCTGACAGTTGTTCAATTAAAGTTAATGGCGGGTCAGGTGTCGCTCAGCGAGGTCATGTTTGGTTTTTGTTATGATCTGAAAAGCCATAGACTTCTGAGAGCCATTAGCTATAATCACGGTGACAATAGGCAAGTTGAGGGAGTGGTGGTGGTAGTAGTTAACTTAGGCACATCTCCATGACATGAAATGTAGGGCCCATCGGCTGGTTAACTAAGACTGCACAACAATCAAAGTGCCACTAATTATTGGTGCTTGGGTGTGGATAGTAGCTAGTAGTATGTGGATAAAGATGAAGTGCATTTGGATTAGCAGGAACTCAGGAGAAGCCTTGCATTGGAAGGCACACCCCGAGAAAGGAGCCAGGTTTTGAGCCCACTGATCAACCTTTGGAGGCAACTTGACAAAGCCCTAATCCATCTGTTTGCAAGATTTTTACCATTGCTCTCAAAGAGGATGAAACCTTTAAGATGGCATCTGATTCTTGCCAGCCCAATGTGGTTGCAACTGATAAATCATATGAAGAAACAAATATTGTCTCACAGGTCATATACATGGGTCTGCACACACAGCTTTAGCCGTAGAGCACAAAGTATGGTGGTTGAGGTTATAGTAGATCTGAAGCTCCATCCTCGTTCCTAAAAATTAATATACGCTTGTATTCACTTGTGTACTATAATACGAGAGCCAAACCTGTCATAACGATTATACTAGAAATAAAAAGGCGATATTTCTTAATTCCTATCTCCAATCTCAACCTAGCTTGTCAAAACAATAAATAACAAAGGGCAAAATTGACTCTTGGACACTGCATGCACTTGGTTGGCATTTGTTGAAAAATACCGTAAAATCCATAATTTGTTGATGGATACTGCAAAAATGTGGTTACTTGTTGGAGCACACTGGACATATTAAAATATTATTATCTTGAAATTTAGGATATATAAAGAGCACAAAAAGTCACATTTGCCCTCGGATGTCAACTAAGTCCACAAGTCATTGTCCACCCCTCTAGCTTCTCTTATCCTTCCATGTCTTCCTGCACCTCTCTCAAAGGAAAAATGGGACTTTTAAAACACCTTATCTCTCCTAATTTTTAAAACAATAATAATTTAATTGGTTTAGTGTGCTCTAGTAAATGACTATAATTTTGTAGTACCCATCAGCAAATTATCAATTTTATGGTGTGTTTCAATAAATGCCAACCAAATACGGTGTCTAGAGCCAATTTTATCATAACTAAATGGGGCTAATCCAACCCAGCCAAATATGCAGAAAAATTGCAATTTTACCGGTGAGAACAATATGCTGAAAAATTGTCCTTTTAACCCAGCTCAAATCTGACCTCCCAGTACGTACTTAGAGCAATGAACCTACCAGGAATTCAGGATGCATATACAGGAGTGCACAACTGCACATGTACAATTCATGTCGAGCAAGGGCAGCAATCTGACATACCGTACAGGCAGGGTTTTGGAATTTCTTGGTTTCAGCCTATCCTTGAATCGGAACGGTCACCCGTGAGTATGATGAAGTTCAACATCTGATTGGCTAGGTTTTTTTAGCACAGACAATTGGTTAGTATGTGTAGCTATCATAGAGCTCACAACACATAGGTTATAAGTTCAAATCCTAGAAAGTCGTAATGAGAAATCTATATAAACAGCACAACCCCAACTGACGGTTCGAAGTGGATCCTCTGTATTAGCATGAGCTAATGTAGGTCCTCTTTACCGTCCGATCCAAAACGAACGATCTAGATTAAACGTTGCGGCGTTAAGAAAATAGTAAAACCGCTACAGTAGACACATGTTGTTTCTACAGCAGTTGCTATCGTGCTGTCGCCAAGTGCAGCCTGGAAAGCACTATTCAACCATGATTCTCTGCCGTACAGGAGAGGATTCGGATGTCAGTCAGAGGTAGTTGCTTGTCAGGAATCAAGATGACAGCAGCGAGAAATTGACTATTTTTCTTTCTTGGCCTCGTAATAGGCTCCAAGAAAATAGGTAGGATGGTGCCGATGGAACAGCTTAGTCTTAGCTCCATCTCTTTCTTATGATGATGACAGCGATGGATTAGTTACCTTGTTCTAGTCAGGGCTTGTTAATCTGTGCACTGATGATCACACGACACGAGCAACCACATAATATAGGCCAATTAAGAGCTAGGAACATCAATGATCTATCTGGTCTTGTCACTTTGACATTTTTTCAAGTGATCAGACATTATATGCTATGCTAGACAGTGGAAATAGTATATATAATATTTATTTTGTTGTTAGCACTAGTAGATGAATATACTCCTCTAATTTTTTTCCCGTAAATCATATGAATATATATGGTATCATACACTCATCTAGTATATATGTAGAGAGAAGAGTAAAGCAAGGCCATCTGCATCTAGCTGCCTGCTTTATTCTGGATCTATGTTCAATTAATCAAATCAAATCAAATCAAAGCCATACTCATTGTGACACTAGCCTACAATTTTTTTTGTTGCAACATTGCCAAAACATACGAGCCATGTCTTATTTATGTGCACCTGATATGTTCCCTTATTTATGTGTATATCTGTTGCTTTGACCAAAGGCCCAGGATGTCCACACATGGCAAACCGGACAAGGCCAAGAAATTGGACATTTGGGCCCAGTTCAGAAATTTGCTTGGGCCAATAATAATCTATAACTTGTTCTTTGACATTGGGTTTGTTGTTCCCCTTCCAAGAAAGCAAATTCTGGAGTTTACCATGTAGTGTGAAGTTCCAACTTTGATGCTTTACCAACTCCAGTGTGTTACTACTAGTTTTACTTAATACTAGGAGTTAAATTCTAGCACATATTGATGAGCAGTTACTATATGTCAGGAGAGTAGGAAGCTATGGGATTAAAAATTAAAATACTTGACATGGAGGACAAGTGCATGTGGTGTTCATATGGAGGTGGCCAGCAAGAACACTCCAGTGGGGAATAAATGAAGTGGTTGCTCATGGTCTAAAGACAAATCCAAAATTAGAAGGGAATAAACCAGGCGTTGTTAATCATCAAGCAGGGGTTTTAAGGGGCAATGGAGCCTTGAATTTGGCAGCTCTTTCCCTCATTTTTTTACTTGCCTATTTGTTCCATTGCGCTTCAGTCTCTTGAACACTGTTGGATCGAAAAGACGACTAAAGGGGGGCGGGGGGTTGAATAGGTGTACGATCACTTTTTCACCTTTATCGAATTCAATACCAATTTCACTCCAGTAGCTATAGAAGCTATGAAGATTAATACACAAGCACAACAGAATACTTGTATTGAATCCAATCTAAACCCGAAAGCAAAAGACCAAAAACCAAAACAGGAAACCTTGTGTGCGGTCTGACCGGCGACAATCATGGCCCGACCGCTCCGCCTGGCCTCGATCGTGGAGTCAAGAGGCGGTCGACCAAATAGCTATGGCGTGGTCATCCAAGAAGATGATGAACAGTGACGAGATAGCCCGAAAACCAAAACACAAATCGGTCTAACTTTTGATCTATAAGGCCAAACTCCATGAAATTGAAACACACCTTCTCAAGGATGTCAGGAACCTATACCAAGTAACGATCGCGAGGATCTTTGCCAAAGTTCCGACCTTTCTTGGTTTGAATGAAGGTTGTTCAAAAAGAGAGTCAAAATAAAAATATGATCTAAAGACTTGCTCGTGGGTGATTGATGATCAAGATGATCCTAGATGTATTCCCACATGTCACAGCAAGCTAGATCAAAGCAAGAAACAAAGAGAAAACTCGCGAATCAAAGAAAGACTCAAAATCAAGAAATGGAGAGTAAGAACACAAAGGAGTTCATCTTGTGAAAACTTTCCTTGGATTGATTTGATATGATGTTGATTTACAGCCACTCCATCAAGGAGGACAAAGACTCAACATATGAGCACGAAATCAAATCCAACTCTCTAGAACCCTAACCTCCCACTAATCTTTCCAAACCCTAAGAACACAAAACTAGTGTTTCACAAATGAAGGGTTGAGAGGTGCTGGCCAGCACCCTCTCCTATTTATAGTGGAGGCTAGCTTCTAGAAGAAAAATCCTAATGGGCACCCGTTAAGCCCACACATAAATGGGTTTCACTTATGCACGTATTTTAAAGCACTGTCTTCATCTCCTCTTGACCTAATCCGCTTCTCCTTGCGCCTTCTTGCGCCGCAAGTTGGCAAAAGGTCACCAATGCGGTATTTAGGTGAAATTACCAAAATACCCCTTCTCGATCTTTTTCCAAAGACCGAGTCCAATCTTCATGAAACACTTCCATGCTTCGCCACGTGTAGGTTGATCAACGGCTCTCATCATGTCAGCAAGTCTCTCCCATTCAGCTCCCACTGAAACCACCATAGCACTTGCACTGATCCCCGTGCTGCTTGATCCAACTCGTCGCACCGAACTGCCCGTTCAGTCATCCGTGTCCATTTTGCGCCATGCTTAAATCCATTGACCTCACCCAGCATCCTCAATCGTTCTGGACCTCAGCTCTCCAAGCCTAGTCCCGATGACCCTCGCCGTTGACCATCGTTGACCTCCATGCAACCTGCACAACAATAGACCAAGAAATCGTTTCCGGGAACAAGTTCTTTGCAACTTGACCCACGTTAGTCAAAACATAAATCATGCAACACATATGCACTGAAACCCATGAATATGATCTAACCAAACAATCATCGCCACCAGTTGGCCGATGAATAGGACACACCCAGTCAGACCGCCACTCAATGGCCGATCGATCGCTTCCGCCGGCTCGACCGGCTCGTCACGGATCGACTGCAAACTGTCGACAAAGAATTTGAACTTTGACGAAAATGCGTGTTTCGACAAACCTCCAACGCCATTGTCAATTGTATCATCATCCTAAGATCGTGAGCATATCCCCATGATATCCACAAACACCCAACTCTTCACATTAGTGAATTTTATTTGGATCTGATGTACAACTTACTACCAGTATTGAACAGCATCATAAATTTTCAATGTTAGATGTAAATGCACCAAGTGAATCTCTGAATGTGTCAATATGAACAATGTAATTACAGCTTTACTCAGCTTCATCTCTGGTTGTAAGTTGTAAGGTTTAACTTTGACTAGAATGGAACTTGCGCCAATTGGCGCGGCAGGAAAGATGGGAGTAAGTGAGGCATGAAATACATGAAGGGCAGAAATAATACAAAGCAAAATACCATAAATGAGAAATGTAGTATGTACATTTATCTGAGAACCGTGGTTCAATGTACATGTATATCTTCATAGTAGAAGTTTGGTCTGAGCTCAATATTTGATGTGGCTAATTTCCGTGGACCTCGTAAGAGAACATCTGTATGTAAACCTTTCTAGGCACGAAAATGAGCTTCAACGAATAGTCACATAGACTTTAAGCACAGCATGTAAGGCATTTTCTGTGTAAATGTGCACATAAAACAGACATATAATTCACTTGGGTTGCATTTTATTCCCTCTAGTGTTGCTACCTACATCTCCACGACGACATAATTTTCTAAAAAAAAAATTGTATTCCCACATCATGGTTCTCACGATGCACCATCGCACCTTTATATATGTAACTACCATGAGCATGTCAGCTAACACAAGCACACAGAAGAGCTCTATGTATATAACAATGACTAAAACTTTATAGAAAGCTGGATAGGAAGTTGTGGAAACTACCCAGGTCTTTCACAATCTAAGACACCTGGTGGTAGCATATTAGGTATATTAGCATCCAGGTCTATGAAAAAAGGAAGTAAAAAATAGCAGCAAATACATAGGAGACTTTGTACTGAACAATGGTTCTTCCTATTTATGCAATTCCAAGGTTTGAGCACAACCTTTGAACAGAAAATTAGTTCGAAGATGCATGTATCAACTGACTCTCTCAATGGGATCCAATAGGGAAAAATGTGTTGAGAAGGAAATGAACTGGCTTTCTCAATGGGCACTATTAGCTAAAATCCTATTATCCATGTTATGTGTACAAACGTTAACATCCTTGCGCACATCTGCTAGTAAAGTAAAATCCATGTGTAATTTCACTTTACATAATCTCTACTATGGAAATGAAATATGGCAATGTTTCTTCTTTTTAAAAAAGCAATGATCCATGGGTCTAGATGTTCTGCAGAAGGGATTCAAAAAACCTATAGGCGCTAACTCACAAACAAAAAGGTGTATGTGTGAATTAGAAACCATGGCATTCTAAAAAGTTATGTACGTAACTCACAAAAAAACATAGTAGCTGATATTTACAAAACCTACCGTTGCTAACTACAACATTACCTGTCGGCAACGGTCAACTATACAACTAAAATTAAACATAAAAGCACCTGTTTTATTTTAAAAACTGACCGTGGCCAAAGATAGAATAACAAACGCTGCAATAATGGGCTCAATTGAAGTATTGAGAATATAAAGGAAAATTGTAGTAGTCTATCTTGATAGAAACACGTAGTTGAATATGATGGTGCTTGCAGAGAGCTTCCTCATGCGCAATGTAATTGAAGGGTCGATGAAAGGCCCTACATGGCAAAGACTCAAGTAGCTCTGTGATACATAGTGCTATTGACAAGAATTGCGTAATTGGTGGGTACACCACAATCATAATATCGTTATTCATGCAAATTCAAGAGGTGCGATATGTCGCAAGATCGCATTTTCTTAGCTCTAAACAAAAAGATCAATAATTGAGTGTCTAACTTGGAGAAGCTGCTTTTGTAAATTTGAATTCAGCTCAAGCAAGTTGTCAAGTAAAGGAAACTCTAGAAAAGTATTTGAGACTGTTAGTTAGAATACAAAATAGTACCTTCTCAACTAGATAGACTATCCTGTTGCATCCAACACATTTTTCTATTGTGCTAGCAAATGTGCACTAGACTTTAATAGCATTCTGGCAAGAATGCATGCATGATAAGTATCACCAAATGTGATAGCTGAAAAATAACAAAAGATGAATAATGCTGACTACATGATATGAATCAAAATACAGGTAGTAGGGGCACCAAAACTTTGTCAAAGTTATGCTTATGATTTTTTTTTTGCAGAATATAATTTTTTATTAGACTACGTCCCCGATTTGTTTAGATCGATGTGCTACATTTCAAGCTTTGAGTGAGTAGTGTGTGTAAGGTATTCCGAATAGGCTCCATCCCTAACCAGATCTATGCATTTCACCTTTACGTTTTGAGGGGTTGTATATGCACTTATGTGTATAAGTATTTCTGTGAAACTTTTGGATTACCCAAAAATGCAAAGTAGCAGTCACTCGAAATGAGTCTATTTTGTACAGCATGAATTCTAACATGATGCATATCTTATTCTATTTTTTTCTGGCTTGACAACCTTGGGAGTCCCTGAACCATTGCAGGTGAGGATATATATAGTCAGGCTCAAGAGACATTGTTTTGCTAATGAATCAACGAAATGGGCTGGTACCTTGAAAGCTCTTGTCCAAGCTTCTAGTCCTTTTGAACAGCTAATCAAAGTGAGGCCTGCAGTCGAGCACTCTTTCAAAGGAGTTGTAATCAGAAGTCTGCAAAGATAAACATCAAAGATACATACTTGTAAGTTTTGTCACTTTGCATCAATTAACTTCTTCCAGCAATGTAGCAATCTTTTTTATTCTCTCAAAAATATCATTATTTACTATAAAAAATATCATTATTTACTCTAAAAAATGTTAAGATTCTTAGAGAAGCTCAAGAACAACTTTTTGGTGAGCTTAGAATGGTAGACATTAGAGTTCAAGAACCTCCAGTTTCAAAATGCCAGTCTCACATCAATTACTAAAAACTAGACCAAATTCCCAATCGGCTAGTATTCAAGTTGCTCGTCTGTAGCCAAATATTCCGCATGACCAAACCAATCAAACAAAATTCTAGTCACCTGAACCGTGAGAAGGGGGTGGAGAGAGGCGGCGAACAACCGGTGATTTCGACCCCAGTGCTAGGAGAGGCGAGGGGCGGCTGCGCTCGGATGGGAGAGGGACGAAAGTCGGGCGAGCATGAGCAAGAGAGAGTTTAGGGGAGCGCCGCTGGGCGGTGCACGGTAGCGGGGAGGAGGCCTAGTGGGCTAGCGATGTGCACACGACAGTTGAGCGGCCAGATCGACGCGCCGACGGCGATCGGCCAACGGAGAGTCCAAAAGCAAGGCGCGGGAAGAAAGGGGAGGCTGTGGGGGGTAGCCAAATGTAGAGGAATCGAAGCAAGACTGAGTGGGGAAAGGCCGGATTTCTGGACGGCGAGCGGCGGCGGCGGTCGGAGTCGATAGAGATGGTGAGAGACAACAAGAGGGAGACAGCGAAAAACACGAGAAGTGAACCGAGAGGTAAGGGCGGGCGCAACGGGCGCTGAAGAGGGAGGACCGGCAGTAGAGGCATGGACGGGAGGCGAATGGGGGAAAGGAAGGGGAAGAAGGGAAAGAAGCCGAAGAGACGACAAGGGAGGAAGTGGAAGAAGCCGGAGGCAGCGGCTACCGCTGGGGAGAGAGACCAAGCAGGAGGCACCAGAGGGAGAGGGAGGGGATAGGAAGTAGTGGGGGCAAGAAGTGAAGCGCGGAGCAGCGGAGTGGCGGCGCAGGACCGAGCGAGAGTTAGAGGAGAGATTAAAGGAGAGAGAGGAGCGGTTGTAGGGCTTGCGCATCGACGCTCGCGCGACGACGTGGACCGATGGGCACCAAGTGCTGCGGCTCGGGTCGTGCGAGCACGGAGGTGAGCGGGAGGCGATCGGACGTGTTGTTTTTTTCGGCGACATGGCCCGCGCTTCCGGAGGCGAATTCCTTCAGCCTTTAAATAGGGTAATTATGCAGATAGTTTTTCCTGTTCATCATAACAGAAACTGGCAGACTAAATCTAGCAAAAGAAGAGAGAAAAAGGGAATTTAATCAGTTGAATTCTTTTTGTTGCATTGTACTTCTCCATCTAGGGTCCAAC
The DNA here is from genome assembly GCA_036346405.1 of Phyllostachys edulis. Taxonomy (NCBI): domain Eukaryota; kingdom Viridiplantae; phylum Streptophyta; class Magnoliopsida; order Poales; family Poaceae; genus Phyllostachys; species Phyllostachys edulis. Next base: position 20,930,764 of record CM070563.1, on the reverse strand, counting down.
ATTAATTCGGGGATGCATTTGCTAATAGGCCAAGCTTAGAGCAGCGGAGTGGCAGCGCAGGACCGAGTAAGAGGTAGAGGAGAGATCGAAGGAGAGAGAGAGGAGCGGTTGTAGGGCTTGCGCGTCGATGCTCGCGCGACGACGTGGACCGATGGCCACCAAGCACTGCGGCTTGGATCGTGCGGGCACAGAGGTGAGCAAGAGGCGATCAGACGTGTTGTTTTTTTTCGGTGACGTGGCCCGCGCTTCCGGAGGTGAATTCCTTCAGCCTTTAAATAGGGTAATTATGCAGACAGTTGTTCCTGTTCATCATAACAGAAACTAGCAGACTAAATCTAGCAAAAGAAGAGAGAAAAAGGGAATTTAATCAGTTGAATTCTTTTTGTTGCATTGTACTTCTCCATCTAGGGTCCAACATTAATTCGGGGATGCATTTGCTAATGGGCCAGTAACAAGCTGGCCCTCTAACCTGTTAGCAATATTAGACTACAGAGGATGTTGCTGTTATAGCATAATCAAGGGGTTATGCCCACCTAAAAGCGTCGGAAGTCGTGCCGCGGGGTTAGCTCATATTCAACTAATCTTGTTTGGTCACTCATCCAGATGGCCTGAAGAACAATCCAATCAGGCGGCTAGTTAATAAATTAGGCTATCTGAGAATATGTTCAGTGTTGCTCACAATTCATGGGTCAAAACTGACAGAAGAACAGATTTGATCAACTAATCCATTGAGCTTAGTAGTAGTAGTGACATGTAAATATGTAATGACTAATGAGCATGGCTGAAATAGTCTAGCTAGTGTTGTGTAACATCTCAAAATTTGAATGTATTTCAAAATTTTGAAAATATGATAATTTTAAAACTTTTTAATGAATTTTGATGATATTCAAATTTCCTAGATTTTATTTGAAACTTTGTCAAATTTTGAATTTCAAGAAACAATTAACAAAATACAAACCTAATTTAAATGAAATTTGAAAACAAATTTGAATTGAGACCTAAATTTACAAAGAAAAGGAAAATGAAAGAAAATAAAAAACCAAATATCGGTTTGGGCCAAAACCTGACCCGGCCCAGCCCATCTCCTCTTTTCCTTTCCCTTTTTCTTTTCCTTCTTTTCCTCTATGGTCAGCACAATCCTGCCGTCCTTCTCGGCCCAGCGCCGCTCGACTCGTCTAGCCTTCTTCCTCCTCCCACCCTCTGCATAGTCCTTTGCCACGCGCTGACTGTGCAAGCGCCACTCCCCTGCTCCCACGTCGCTGCCGCTGTAGCCATGCCATTACGGGCATCATCGCCGTCCTCGCTCGACAGCAGCCGCGCGTCGAGGCCACTCACTCTTACGTCAACTCGCGTTGCCTCACCCATACTCTTCACTGTAGCCTCATCGCCCTGCATAGCAACCGCTTGCGCCGCTTGTCCATCTCACCACCGAGCCCCACACGAGAAATTGCACCTCACTTCGTTCTAGTTAAGCCACACCTGAGCACCACATCGAGCTCGCCTCCACCTCCACTTCATTTTCCTCCACCACACTCGCCTCCACCTCCGCTTCATTTTCCTCCATCCCACATCAACAAGGAAGAGAGAGCTCGAGGAGCTCAAGCTCCCTTGTTGCGGCCGTTGCGCCTACCCCAACTCGCGCGACCACTCTGGTGAGCTCCATGAAGAATCTAGACCCGCTATTATGAGTTAATGCAGTATTTTGGTAATTAATAACAATCTTTTTGTGGGACTAATATTTTCCATGAGTTGGTCAAATAGGTTAAGTCCCATGATGATGAAGATTTTGGATGGCATCATGTGTTGATGGTCATCAAGTTAAGGTTCGGGACGAAGGATGTCATCATGTGTTGATGAGCACCAAGTCATGATCCCAACATGAGAGAGTTCATCATGTGTTGATGAACAAGACAAAAACTCATGACTTGGAGGTGTGATGCTCGTCATCAAGTCTTGGCCCAAAGATGGACGCGCAAGGCAAAGGTATAACTAGCATATGTTCAAGAATGTGTTCTTAGTCTTTTACTGGTCTCAGTGTTTGGTAAGAAGATTGGATTATTAGTATAGGTTGTTGTATTATTAAGAAGGATCTTGTCTAGTAGCTTTAGTCTCATCATGTGTTAATAGCTCAATCCCACTTGCTCTAGCTCTTCTAGGCATGGTGCTGTTGTTAGCGAATGTTTTTTGCAAATAGTTGAAGCTCATGTATTTACTCTCACTAGCATGATGCTATAATTTGCAAATGTGTATTGCAAATGGTGGAAGTGCAGGCACCTACTCCTTGTGGCATGATACTAAAGTTTGCAAATTGTTAAAGTTCATGCATCCTTCCTTAGCATGGTCTAAGAATGTTTGTTGCTCTTTTCTTAGACTTAGGCCATGTGTTGGCTCTTTGGAGTTATGCTTCTTGATTTGATAAAATATGTTTGAATAAATCAAATAGATGAGTTGTGCAGTCCTCTGAATAAGCTTTCTATAGAACCCAATAACACTCAATTCCGATATCGGAGTCAAAAGTTATGACCGTTTTTTCGAGTGTCGTCTATGCTGAAATTCAGGCCTGTACTGACCGAGGTCTAGTCTGACCACCCTTATAAGGGCGGTCAACCTTTTTCAGAGGGCATGTTTTTTAGTTTTCTTCCCCCCCCCCCAAGAAGTCTGGTCTAACTAGTTCGGACTGACCAAGGTCCGATTAGATCGGACCATGTGAGGGAGGTCTGACCGGGAATTGTTTATAATGACTAGTTTTATAGACGTTGCACTGTAGCCCGGTCTGACCAGCCGTTGGTTGGTGGTCAGACCAGGTTTCACTGTTTTTCAGTCCTTTTAGCTTTCAACAGCTAGCTTTTGGTGTGTGGGTTATAAATACCCACCATGGCCGGTTGAGATGTAACTCTTGGCATCTCATTTCACTCTCTTGAGCTAGTATAAGCTTCTCCTCTCAATTGTGCATGTGTTGCACCTTGTGAGTAAAGGGATATGTTCTAGTTGCATGTGTTGCAATCAGAATTGGATTGATCATCCACTTGTGTATGTGTTGCACTTGGTGAGAGTCAAGAAAGAAGCTTGGTTTATTACTCTTGGTGTTTGCCGACACCTAGACGAAATGGAGGCATCGTGGTCCAGTGATCTTCTCAAGAAGATTGTGATAAGGCTCGGCGTGTTGTGAGTGGCTTGGTGCTCACCATCTTCGGAGTGGAGGAAAAGAAACCGCTAGTGATCAAGGTGTTGGCTTAATTCGTGGAGTCGGTCCAATTTGATTGAACTTACCTCAACGTGGATTAGGGGAGACCGACAAGTCTCCGAACACCACGGGAAAAAGTCATTGTGTCATCTTATGTTTGGTTTGCTCCTTGTGCTCATTTACATTCCTAGAATTGAATTGCTTGCTTGTCACCCTAGGATTGCAAACCTTATTTTAGACTTAGGTTGTTGGTGCATATAGTGAGACTAGTTGATTTAGGCCTTAATTATGCAAAGCCATTTTGATTTATACTTCCGCATATAAAAATTGGTTTTAGCCTTAGAAATTTTTAGAAAACAAATATTCACTCCCCTCTAGTCGGTCTCCTTGACCTTACACTCCGGCCATGGATGGCATGTCTTGCAAGCATGTCTTGGCATCATCTATCCATTCCTCAAATCCATTCCACCTCTCGTGCACATAGGTACTAGGAACACGACGATCTATCGCTCCACTCACGGCCGTCGTTTCCACCTCGTCATTCCTATCGACCTAGTGAGCTCCTCTACTTTTGTCTCACGCCAAAATGTGTTCCATAATCTCCTCTTCGATTCCCCTCGCCAAATTTTGGGTTTCATGCATCAGAGCACGCTGCCTCCCTTGTTTTCCTCCTACTATGCCTCCTTCTCTTTCTCTCTCTCTGTTTCTCTATGTTTCTCTCTCTCTCTCTCTCTGTGAATGACAATGGGGCCATTTAATTAGATGTTAATTAAGTGTAATAGTGTTAGATGTTAGTTATAAATTTATCATTAGGTCATTAATATTTATTTTAAAAGTTCAAATTTAATTAGAGGTTTTGTTATAATATTATTGTGTATCTATGTTAAAACATAATAGGTGCATATAAATGTCTCCATGGCATGCCAACCCTAGGTGATTATTATTTCCTTTAGAATGCAATTTAAAATGAGAACCGTATCACTTATAGTTGGCTCCACATTAATCTGAGTATAATCTAGATTATCAAACTAAGTAATCTTCCAATGCTTAAGGTGTTGTATGCAAGATAGTTGGGCCCACATAATTAGAGTTTAATTAAGTTACTAATTGTTACATGTTAATTAAAGTTAGTTGACTGCACATTAATATTCGTGCTAAAATGCAAACTTGATATAATGTATGCTTGACAAATTAATGAGCCCCACAAATAATTAATTTAGTTGAAGGTTAACTAGGATTTTTTGATGTGTCATTGACACATGGGACCTGCACATTAATTAATAATAATAATAATTAGTTAAATGCTACATTTGTAATCAAGTTAGACGTATTTGTTTTGATAATAATTCAATTACCTCTAGAGCCCACTTAATTAGATGATTAACCAAAATCTATTAGTGTTATATGTTAACCATAGATAATTAGTGTGTCACTAAGTGATAGTCTTAAGATCCGTTAGTATCTATGTTAATTAGTTTTAAATACCAATTAAAATTTAATAGTGATAGTCTGTTAATTAAAGCTAGTTAGTGAATCATTAGTTTTGAACTAAAAGTGCAAGTTGAATTAGAAGTTAGTTAGAATAAAGTTTTGTGTGTGATATATATATATATATATATATATATATATATATATATATATATATATATATATATATATATATATATATATATATATATATATATATATATATATATATATATATATATGTGTGTATATATATATATATATATGTATATATATATATATATATATGTATGTATGTATGTATATATGTATGTCTATGTATGTGTGTGTCAAATGACATGTGGGCCCATACTAATAATTGATTAAGTAAGATAATTAATTTAGTTAGTGTCCCATTCAATGGTAGAGTCTAAGTCATTAGTAAATATTGTAGTTGAAAATTAACCTAATATAATAGGTACACTTTAGTGTATGCATGGCAATTGGGTCCTGCTCAATAAAGGGTAATTAAATTAATGAGGGTTAGGTTCTAAATAATTAGTGTATCATTAGTATTTATTTTAAGAGTTCAAACTCTATTAGGAAGTCTATTAAAATATAATTTTATACATATGTATTCATGGCCACGTAAGTAATTATGTTAGTTGAAAATTAACTCGATGATATGTCACTGACACGTAGGAACAACTTAGTAATTTGTGAATACAATATGTAGTTAATACCCATTAGTATGATCCATGAAACCATTAGTAATTTAGAAATAAAAATTAAATAGGAAGTTGGATTACCACCTACAAGTGGGCCCTCTTATCATTAGTTTTGTTTAAATTAATTGCTTAGCTAACAAGTCACTAATTTGTCGGCGCAAGACCATTAGGATTGTTTAGTATAAAAGCGAATGACATGCAGAACCCACATAGTGATTTCTAAATAATAATAATAATTTGTTAAAGGTTCCTTCGTATATCATGTGGACCCTCATAACTATCTGTAGTTCTCACCTATCACTCACGGAACTTCCTCGATAAGTAAAAAATAATAATGTAAATCATTAAATAAACTATATCTCATGTGTAAGTCGTGATGAGGTATTCTCAATGAAACAATTGTAATTCAAAACAAAATCAAAGTCAAGTTAATTCCATCTATCACCCGCTGTTATTCGCCTCCAATAAAAGAACAATTAGTAAAATAAATAAAAATCAACAGATCCTACCTGTTAATGTAATCTCTCCCATCTAAATGACCTAAGAGGAGTATTCCCAAGATTATTTTCTTTTTTTCCGTAATTGCTCCACCGGCGAATCTTTCAAGAATTCGCTCTCTCTCGTCCTAACTTTGAATCAAATGGTTCCATATCCTAAATTCATCTTAAATCCAAATCCACACCCTGGTACCAAATATTTGAATTTTCGAATTTATTTGAGTTGGTTTGACTTCTATTGGATCTATTTGAATGCCTTTGAATTTATTTCGTTCCATTTAGTTGTGTTCTGACATTCTTGAATTCAATCATATTTTTTGTGTAATTAGAATTCGATGTCTTGAAGGAGAACGGTCCAAGCAAGAGCAAGAAGAAGACCTAGATTATCAAAACATTGAACAAAGAAAGTCATCACTTTGATCATATTGCACCTACGTTCAATGCAATTATGTTATTTTAAATTATAAAATTGCATGCTATACTTTGATTACAATTATGTTGTCATTAGCTCGTAGTTAATGCCTTAATGTTAAGTGAGCTAATAAAATTACATTCCTTGATCTTGGACACTATCCTTTGTCGCCCTAGGAATAATGGTCAACTTAACTAGTCATTAAGTATGTATCTAAGTGGCATGCTTAGTCTTGCTTAGATAGATTGACATGTGGGCATTAGTTTTCTCCGACATCATTCAAACATCAAAACTTGATTTAGGTAGCCATTGGATGGAGATGGCTGGTATGTTGAACTTAGAAAAAAAAAATTCAAAACAAAAACTCAAAAAACTATTTTAGACTCGGGCGGATGGTAAGTCAGGCGAGTGCGGATGGAGCACAAGAGCTTCTAATGTGGTAGTTCCACCCGAGTTAATTGAGGATTAAATCTTGTGATGACCTCCCTTGCGCTAAAAGTGCAACCACAAGTCTACAATGGTGTCGACCTAGCTAACTAATTTGCTTTGCCTCAGCGTTGGTTACACAATCCGGTGGAATACAAGAACTGTGTTGGAGAGTGACCTTTTTCCATACGGCACGAGAGGGGGCCTCCGGCTCGGGTGGATAGAGCCTTCCGGCAGTTGAAACCTTAGCGGGCGTAACTACTTTGGGGTGGTGCATTGTAAAGGCCTTATGATGATTTTTTTAGTCTCACACCTACAGTAGCATGTTAAAATTACAAGATGATCGTCTCTTTTGGGTAAAGTTGTACAACCTCTGGTATGCACCAACTTCGTGATAAATTGATACACCAGGTTCCTGATAATAACGACGTAGGATTTGAGGGTAACTTGGTGGAATTGTGTCCAATGACAAGGAAGCCATTCGAAGCCTGATATCCGAGACAATCGCTAGTCCACAAACCTGAATACTAGCCCACACAAACTAAACACAAAGGCCCAGTAGCACAAATTAGGTACGATTCGCGAGGAATCACAAGAACGAGGCAGCAAGAACACTCTCCATGTACATGGTTTTTATGTCTAGAATAAATTTCATAATATGATTCTTCGGTTCCAAAATGACCCTTACATATGGTATATATAAGCCTAATAGCAAAGGAGATCAAGGAAAAATAATTCTAAAATAGTTAAGGACATAATCCAACGTGATAGGGTATGCAATCAGCCAACACAGCAACAAGAATTCAGCTCTCTTCTCTGTTGACGCATGCACCTAAGTGTACAACAATTCCTCTCTTCTTGTATTTTTTTTGAGAGTACACGCCGGACGCATACACACACCACAAGCACCCCCCCCACACGTGTCCTTAACACACGTATCTAGAGTGGAGATCACATAGACCTCATGAAGCGCAGGCACACGCTGTGACCATTGAAAGTATCTGCGAGTGCGTGTACTATTCAACCGAAATTCAAATTTATTGTTGAGGCCCTGGGATCGAACCCTAGACCGGTCGCTCGCCCACCTGCGAGCAAACCAAGTGAGCTACGCTCGCTCCTCTCTTCTTGTATCTCCCTGATTAATGGTTCCTCTCCAACACACCTAAGCAACAAAAGAGAAGGACACATTGGAAGTATTGCAAAATCATTAATTTCAAAAATAATGCTCAAGTTAGCGTTCACCTTATTTTCAATTTTTTTTAGCACGACCGCATGTAACTGGTCCTTTGTATGCAAGCTCAATTGGTTCCACCGTTTTAGATGAATTAACACCATCATTGTCAATCGGTTCAAGAAAAGGTGTAGTGTTAATAGGCGTGATGTCCACATCATCCTCCCCCTCTTGAAAAGAATGGAGAGAGGTCAGCGACATTAAAAGTTGCACTAACACCATATTTGCCTGAGAGTTTAATCTTGTAAGCATTATCATGGATCCTTTCCGGCACTCGGAATGGTCCATCCCCGCGTGGCTGCAATTTACACTTTCGCTGTGCTGGAAAGCGCTCTTTATGCAAATGCACCCACACTAAGTTGCCTGGTTCAAACACCATCTTCTTTCGTCCTTTATTAGCACATTTCATGTCCTGCCGAGTCATCTCTTCTATGTTCACCTTTGCTTTCTCATGTGTCTTCTTCACGAATTCAGCATGCTTGCTAGCATCAATATTAGCTCGTTCCTGCAATGGCAAAGGCAACAAATCTATGGGAGCAGTAGGTTAGAACCCATATACCACTTCAAATTGACAAAGTTTGGTTGTCGAATGTCCTGTCCTGTTATATGCAAATTCCACATGCGGTAGACAGTCCTCCCGCATCTTTAAATTCTTTTTTAGAACTGCTCTCAACATCATGGACAGTGCGCGGTTCACTACCTCAGTTTGTCCATCTTTTTGGGGGTGACAAGTAGTAGAGAACAGTTGCTTTGTTCCAAGCTTTCCCCATAATGTCTTCCAAAAGTAGCTAAAAAATTTAGTGTCATGATCTAAAACAATAGTCTTTGGTACGTCATGTAATCGCACAATTTCCCTGAAAAATAAATCAGCCACATGTGAAGCATCGTTGCTCTTATGACAGGGAATAATATGAGCCATTTTACTAAACCTATCCACAACCATAAAAATGGAATCCCTCCCCCTCTTAGTTTGTGGTAATCCTAACACAAAATCCATAGATATATCCTCCCACGGAACACTAGGAATAGGTAACGGCATATATAAACCATGGGGATTAAGACGAGACTTAGCTTTGTGGCAGGTTGCACATCTCAGCACATGACGCTCGATGCCGCGTCGTGTCTTTGGCCAAAAGAAGCGATCAGCCAAAACACTTTCGGTCTTTTTAGAGCCAAAGTGACCCATTAAACCGCCTGCATGAGCTTCCTATAATAGCAATAAACATGTAACGTCCCAAAAATCCTTAAGATGAATTAGCTAAGTAGATCATGTTTATGTGTGTAAAATTATGGATCAATGTAAAAATTTATTGTTGTAATAAAGTTTGTCTTGAAAATTCAAATGTTTAGCTTGAATTCAATCTCTTATATGAATCCGAGAAAAATGTGTTATTAAAAGTTGTTGAAAATAATTTATTTAAATACCAAATTATTTATCATGAATTAATCTAATTTTCACAAATTTTTAGAAGTCATTTTGATCTCATTAAAATCCAAACCATTTCACTAATGCAGATTTGAAAATAATTTAATTTTGACAAATTTTAGTATGAACAGTGCTTGAAATTAATTTTCCTAAGTCCTATTTGATTCTCACAAGACTCACAAAAAATTTTAGAATTTTTTAGAATTTTTTATATATTTTAAATCACTTGGTCAAACGTTTTGTATTTCGGTCAAAACTAAAACAAAACCCTAATCCAAACTCAAACTCTGACCGGACCTGTTTCCGACCGGACCCGACTTAAACCTGGTTCGACCCAACCATGCCATTTTTTCTCTAGCCATTGACCGGTAGGGCCCAGTTGTGAGCACCGCTTTCTTCCTCGGTGCCGCTCAACCGAGCCGCGCTGGTACTACGCTCGCTCGCCACCGAGCCCTTGATCGCCACCTCATGCTTCCTAACCGCTTACGAAGAGTCTTCTAGACATCGCAAAGCTCTCAAGCCAATCCATTCTCTTCCGTGTTCTCTCTTTTGCCCTTCCCGAGGTTTTCTTCAATTCGGCCGAGGAAGAAGACAAGTGGAGCGCCGCCGTGTGGAAGCCTCCCGTGAGCCCCAAGGTCCATCGCCGGACTCCATTCACTGTGCCGTACCCATTTTTGCCAGTCTGACCCCATTTTGCCAGTCTGGCCCCTTTTCGTCCATTGAGTCGATGGGTACGACTTCATCGTTCCCGCCTCCGGCCGCCACGGTCTCGAAGCTCGCAGACGCTTCGGTGAGCTACCCTTTGAATCTCTTTGTCCATTGTGATCGCATTATTCAGTAGAGTCTACTAGCAAGTTTAATTTGATTTTTGGGCATCACCGCAGAAGAATTACCTCATCTTCTCCGAGCGCGGTGGACCGCCGCCATTACCATTCCGGTCAACTCCGGCTTCCCTCGTCAACATCATCTGGTGCGCCACGTTCTAGGCGACACGGCGATCCCGATGCACGCCTTCCCGAAGCGTCTCAACCACTGAAGCGCCTCCTCCTCGAGCGTCGCCCTTCGGCTCCGCCTCTGGTTGCCGTGAGATTGATGTGGGCTACTTTTGGGATCCGCGTCGCTTCCATCATGTTTGTAGGGACACGCCGCACCTGGTAGAGCCGACCCTGAGCCCAGAGACCTCCTGTCGCGCTGAATCGCCATACACGGTCACAGCGTCGCGCTCGGGAGCTCCGTTGAGCTGCCGGCAGAATTAGGTAGTTAAGTGATGATGTATTGTTGTGTAGTACGTTTTCTCTTAAAGGAAACATATTCCTTATATGCTTAAACTGATTTTACGTGTTGGTAAATAGATGACGTATTCGTTTGAATACGCTTTCAGCTTAGCCTAGGCTGAGACCAGGTCAACATTGACTAGGTCAAACCCAAACACCGGGCCCTACTTGTCATCCTCTGTGGCTAGCTGGGGGTGAGTGAAAAATGTATTTAATTCATTAGAAATCCCGAAATGGTTTAAAGTTGCACTGAAAATTCAAATAAATTGAAAAATTCATAACTAATTCAATATAATTCCAAATTGAATGAAAACAATTTTGTTGGTTTCCATTTTTAATGTACTTTTAAATGGAATAGGTTTTAAGTATGCTTCTGCTCCAGAAAAATTTGGAAGATAAGTTAATGTCTTTAATGAATTGTTTTTGCATTAGAAATTGATTTAAATTTAAAATTCATAAGTAATTCACCATAACTCCAAATTGAGTAAAATTAATTTTGTAAGTTTTATTTCTTTTTGTAATTTAACTTGGAATAATTTTGAGACATGTTTCTATTATAGAAAATTTTGATACTTGTATTAATTGTACATTAATGAATTTAACTTTGTAAAATGCTTAGAAAATTCATATGAACTCCATTTGAACTAAAAATTTCACCTAAAATCTTAATCTACCTACTGTGCGAATTGCAGGCAATTTTTAATGATTTGATATTTTCGTCTTTATTTGGAGTTTGTTGCAATATCGTCTTTCATTAGGTTTTCGACGATTTCGACATATTGCGAATTCCATCTGAGGGTAAATAAGAGTGGTACCAACAAAGGCAAGCAGTCACCTCCTTTGATGCATGTTGAATTCCTATTAATTTCAAAAAGTATCTATGTTGATTTTCAAGTCTTCTATGCATTGCTTTAATTTTAAATACTAGTATGTCAAATAGGTAGCTTTAGATATGTCCTACTTGCTGCACTGGCCTCCCTTGAATGTTGATTGCCCTTTTACCTTGAATGATTAAGGTTATATGTTATATGGGTTTGTTTAATGATTTTTAGAACGATGCTTAGCCATGCTAGTAGATGTAGTCGAGATTGGTTGATGGAACTAGTCCATCGGCCGAGATGAATTGAATCTTGTTAAAACTTGAGGATTATAATCAGATCTTTGAATCTGGTTTTTTTTTTTGGATATTATGGATATGTTGGACATTGGGTTCTTTACATTTTAACTTGGATGGGTGTAGGATTTTGATAAGACATTGTTATGAAATTATGTAGCCCCATTTGGGTGATTAAGGACCAGTCTGTGTGGTGTTGAACCAAGTCACATGTGCAACCACATGCTGGGTTAATGGCGAAGGCTTGGCCTATTAATTTGAAGTGAGTTTGCTATCAAACCACAAATAGATTGACAACTGTTGCTTTTATTATTGTTACTGTTGTATTGTCAATCTAATGGGGGCATGACAAGTTTTATCTTACTTTCCCTTAAGGGTCGCTTGTGTTTGCGAGAAGCTTCGCAAGGACTTACTTACACAACGAGGTGTAACTGTGGTTCAGACGACCAAAAGTCTGCCATGGTGTGTATCCTCGGGTAGTTTAATAATTAGCACATGACATTGTAACGGCCTCATTATGATATCTCAGTCACACTCCTACAGAAGAGTGCATTAGCTGATATTGAGAGATATTCATGTCATGTGGGTAAAGCTGTACAAACTCCGCAGAGTCATAAATCTATTCGAATAGCCGTGTATAATTAGATGTTGGGAATAGGAAAAGGGTATGTTTGGGAATGAAAAGTTGTCACGAACGGGAAGTTCGTGTATAGATGTTAGTTTACCCAGGTGGGGTAGCTACTTTGGGTATGATTTCTTGATGGTAAAATCTTAGAAATATTGATCATGAATTGGAGAATCTACTACTATATCATATTTCAAAAATGTTTGTCAAATGGAAATTTTAATCTATACTAGTTACCTTGTCAAATAACCTGGCTTTATGCTAAAAATGAACCATTTTAGCCATCCATTGACACCAAGTGCATTTACTTAAATTTGCTATTCGTAAGTCTTGCGAGTACATTTTTGTACTCAGTTGGCTTGTCTATGTTGCAGGAAAGAACATCATAGTAATGCAACAAGTTGAGGCGATAACGTTGGTACATCGGCTTTAATCCGAGTTAGTTGCCCTTGGGGTTGTGGCGCACCATTGGGAACGTTATTTAATTTATTTGACCTTCTGTTCCTATTTATTTAATATTTTTCGCTGCTAATTTTCATTCATTATACTCAAATCGTGTATGTTGTGATATAATGTTGTTTGGATATGTGCATGTTAGCCGCTGATCCTAGGAGCTAACGTGAGACACATATCCGGGTACTCGAAATCCTTTACGTTTCTTGTTAAGGGTTGCGTCTTTGGCGCAATCACTTAACTTAAAACAGATTTGATTTCGGGGTCCCCACAAAACGCATAGAACAATCTGGTATACAAAGTTTGTTGGCTCAAAATAAAAATCCATCTTGCAAGTGATACTTTTCCCAACCTTTTCCATCTCCACATTTATAATACAGTTAAGAGAAGTAAGAATCATTAGCATAAAAATCTTTTATGCTCTCTAAACCCAATATCTTAGCATCAAGTTGGGATAATAGCATATGCTTCCTAGACAATGCATCAGCAACCACGTTATCTTTACCTTTCTTGTACTTAGCAATATAAGGAAAGGTTTCAATAAACTCACTCCATTTAGCATGTCTATGATTTAGTTTAAACTGAGTTTTTGTGCTAGGTTTATAGAGCCTAGTGTTTTTTAATGGGTGGATGGAGCTCATGGTGGATGAAACCAATCTCTACTCGTAGGTGGATGGAACCTTCGGGAAGCATTCTCTGCTAGCAGGTGCATGGAGCCTTCGCTAGCATTATGTAATATCCCAAAAGTGCCCGAATATGAAGATACGAGATTTCTAAAACTTTTTGTGTGTTAGCTGTTGCTGTTCTGTTTGCCTGCATTTTTTAGAACTATTTGAATTGCATTTTCTCTTTTACCGGCATAGGTGGTAATTAACTAGAAATAAAAACCCTAAGAACATAAACCCTGAAGACGTGAACCCTAGAAACGAAAACTCCAATATCAGAAATTATAAAAAGCATATTAGACCTAAAGTGTTACCATTTTAAATATTACAGGAAATGTAAATCCTAATGATCGAAAGCGTAAAATTTAAAATTTGAAATCTAAATGTTCAATTGCTAATGAGAATTTTCTTAGCAAAAGAGTTGGGTGCAAGTAAATCATCTAAGCAAAGTTAAAATCAAAATTCTCAAGTTTGAGCACATTGTAAAAGAAAAAGAAGAAATCAAGTCATGGGATTTTTCTCCCATTTTCTCTTTCCTTTTTCCCACCTTTCTTTCTCCGCCTACTGTTCCTCTGACCGATCCATTTTGGGCCACAGTGGTTGCGACTCAACCATTGCCTTTGATCAAACTTGGCTCACCAGCATAGCATCTCTCTCTTTCCTAGCATTGCACTCTCTCCTACTGTCTCTCCCTGGTGACACGCCCCTCACTACCGCATCTCCTCGGTGACACGTTTCCCCATTGCTGGCAGCATGCCTGCAAAAGGTGCGGCCATCTTGGTGCCACGATCACCGTTGCCCAACCCCTGTCGCATCTACCGCCTTGAGTCATGTCGCACGCCCATGCCGCAGCACGCTCATTCGTCGCCAAAATCATCGCCAAGCTACCCTATCTTTCTTCGTCACCTATAAATGGTTACCCTAGTGAAGGGATACATGTAGGCTACACTAGCTGGCAATTCAAAAATTCTACCATGTAAACTAGGATGCCATGCAAGCAAGAGATCAAAGATCGTTAGCACCAGACGCGCAGTGTAGTGGAAGTAGAGTTGGAGCAGCCTGATCCAATGTAGAGCACGTCGATGTAGTAGTCGTAGTCGTAGTCGATTGTCCAACGTTCTTGATGTCGATCGTCTCTTCCAGCAACCAATCACTTTTCTTGAGAAGTCGTGGATCGTCCTTAAGCGCAACAGCTACCGCAGTAGTGCCTCTACGGTATCCACATGTCCAGGGATGGTGTGGATGTCATGAGGACATTGTGGATGTCATGTGGACATGCTCATGATCTTAGGTGATGAGACAATTGGCAATTGCTTTGAAAGTTTGTTGAAATCTGGAGTTTTCAAAGAAGTGTCAGAAAATCGGTAGTACCGGCGTTGAAGCTGCGGTACTACCGGTGTGCGGTATGACCACTTGTGAGTTGCGGTATTACCGCGAGTCCTTAGTCTCGATTGGTTTTCTTGTGGCGTCCGTCGAGATCGGACGACCAGATTGAAAGGGCTTTGTTACGAGGCTTTTGAGTGTTTAAGTGGAGCGGTAGTACCGCTAGGAAAGTGGCGTAGTAATCATGATGGGTTGTACCGCAAGGTAAATGGCGGTTGTGATTTTCCAGAGAAGGTGTCTTTGGAGTATGGATTTTCTCCTAGAGCGGTAGTACCGTGCTTTGGTTGCCGGTAGTACCGTAAGGCGGAATGACCGCATGTGTGCGGTATGGATTTTCCAGAGGAGGTGTTTTGGAGATTTTGGGATTTCTCCAGGTTGCGGTACGACCGCAGTTGCTTGAGCGGTATGACCGGGTTGCGGTAATACCGGTGGATATGTGGCGGTAGTACCGTTTGTGGATTGAGTTGTTCTGATTGTCAATTTTCTTGGAGATTTGATTTTGGGTTAGGTCAAGTTCTTGTTCATCAATGCATATATGTTGCATATTGCATGTTTTGAGCTAACGTGGGTCAAGTTGTGAAGAACTTGTTCCCGGAGACGATTTCTTGGTCTATTGCTGTGCAGGTGGCTTGGAGGTCAACGACGGTCAACGGCGAGGAGGATCGGGACTAAGCTTGGAGAGCTGAGGTCCAGAACGATCATGGATGCCGGGTGAGGTCAGGTGACTCAAGCATGGCACGAATGGACGAGGTGGATCGAACCGTGGTTCGATCTGTTGGTTGGATCAAGCGGCGTGAGTCGTTGCAAGTGCTCGATGGTGCGGTGGGATCCGGACGGAGAGACTTGACGACATGGAGCCGTTGATCAACCTACACGTGGCGAAGCATGGGATTGCTTCACGATCTGTGGACTCGGTCTTTTGGAGAAGGATCGAGAAGGGGTATTTTGGTAATTTCACCAAATACCGTCTTGGTGACCTTTTGGCTAAACCACGGCGCGGGTCGGCGCATGGTGAAGCGGTTTAGGTCAATCGACGATGAAGACGGCGCTTTGAGATGCGTGCGTGTGTTAACCCATTTGTGTGTGGGGTTTAATGGGTGCCCTAATGGAATATACCCTAGATGCTTAGTCTCCACTATAAATATGGGTGTTGTGGGTGTTTGAGGTCTTTGGAAGCCAAGGAGATAGCCAGCCCAAAACCCTTGTGGTTGCCCTATTTTGGTTTAGGGTTTTGAGGAGAAAGAGGAGAGCTAGGTTCTAGGGTTTGGATTGAGAGTGTGTGCTCACGTGGTGAGCTTTGTCCTCCATGTGGAGTGGCTGTAAGCAACAATCATTCATCTCAAATCAATCCATTGAAATCCCTTGAGATGAGTCTCTTTGTGTTCATCCTCTCTATTTGATGTTTTTGGGGCTTTTCTTGATCCGGGAGTTTTTACTTGGTTTTTCTTCTTGATCTTGCTTGCTGGGATATGTGGGAACCCATCTAAGGTCATCTAGATCATCATTCACCCACGAGCAAGCTTTTGGATCTAAGTTTTGATTTTGCCCGGTTTTGGTGAAAGAAAGGGTGATTTGGGGTGTTTCTTTGATCCGCGAGTTTTTGCTTGGTTTCTTGCCGTGATCTAACTTGCTGTGCCATGTGGGAACCCATCTAGGATCATCTTGATCATCAATCACCCACGAGCAAGTCTCTAGATCATATTTTGCATTTGGCTCGGTTTTTGAACCTCCTTCGCTCAAACTGAGAAAGATCGAAACTTTGACATAGATCTGGACGATCGCCACTTGGAATAGGTTCCTAATACCCTTAGGACGGTGTGTTCCAAATTTGGTGGAGTTTGGCCTTACGGTTTAAAAGTTACGTCGATTTTCGATTTTGTTTTCAGGCTGTTTCTGTTCATCGTCAGGATAATCGGTAGTACCGCACTTTTACCTGAGGTAGTACCGCGATGCGGTAGTACCGCACATTTGCCTGCGGTAGTACCGCGATGCGGTAGTACCGCACTTACAACAGTGGTAGTACCTTTATCCCTGATTTTTCAGGATTTCTTCAGAGAGTTTGCTGCTGTGTTTTGAGGGTTTAGGAGTGGATTCATTTCAAGTCTTCCACTGTGTTTAAGCATTCATCTTCATAGCTCTCATAGCTATTGGAGTGATTTGCGATTTGCGAGTTGAATCCATTATCTTTGCAAAAAGATTTGGTGCTCCTATTCACCCCCCCTCTAGTCGCCTATTCCGGTCCTACAATTGGTATCAGAGCCAAGTTTGCTCTTTTATGATCTTAACTGATCTTTGAGCATGACGACTAGTGTGCCGACTTGTGAGCGCTTCTTTGCATCTTGTCGTAGTTCTTTTACCGATGGTGTCCATTGTAACAAGATGTTTGAACGTGTGATAAGGATAATGGCGTTTGATGAGGATTTCACCTGCGATATTTGTAGCAATCCCTTTTGTTTTGATTGTCCTAGTTTCAGGGATGAGCTACTTTTAGAGTCCAAGGAAAAGGAGCCCGTTGGCATGTGCGGAGTAGCGATTGAGGATGAACATGATGAAGAGCTTTCCGATGAGGACTCTTCCGAGGACGATCCCCTACTCAAGCTAAGCAAGGTGAGCAAGGAAAAACTTATAAAAGTCTTATATTCATATCATCTTAAACTGCTTGCTCTGGGGAAGAAAGTAAAATTGTTAGAAAAAGAGAAGGGTGATTTGTCTCATGAGCTCTCCGAATTTAAAACCTCCATGAATGCTTATGATTCATCGCTTGTAGACATGGAGAACCTGAATAATTCTCTTACATGCCTAAAATCAAAATGAATTATTGAGATCAAATGCTTCTATGCCATGTGATTCTTGTATTGCCTTACATCTTGAGCTTGATAATGCTAAGTTAGAAATAGGCAATCTTAGATCTATGGTTAGAAATGATTGTGATTCTTGTGTAGGCATGCTTGCTGAAATTGAGAAGCTTAAATTGACTAATTCCATGCATCTTGAGCAATTAGAAAATGCTAGGGCTGAGATTATTGAAATTGAAGCTAGGCCTTGTAGCATGTGTTTTGAATATGAAAAATTGCTTAAGGATGGTTTAGTCTCTTGCAAGAATTGTGCTAGCTTAGAAACTGAAATTGATGCTTTGAGCGCTCGCTTAATTCGAAAGCATCATTAATTTCTTGCACATCTTGCATTTCATTGAAGAGCGAGGTTGAGTTTTTGCGATGATATGAGCGCCAAGTCATGTGACTCTTGTATTTGCCTTCACTCCGAGGTTGATGTTTTTAAGATTTCTCTTGCATCTTTGCATTCGGAGTTGGAGTCTTTTTGTGCTAAATGTGAGTCACTTGATGTTGGTTTTTGTGGCATCGCTTTGGATAGCTCTTCTTTGGTGAGTTCGACTCTTCGGACTCTTCTTGTGTTGTCCAAAGGATTTCAAAGGACAAGGGTGTTTCTTCTTCAAATGGTACTACATTTTCAAAAAGGAAGTACCATTGCACCTTTTGTAAGAAAAATGGACACACTTTCGAGTTTTGCTTTCGCCGCTTGAAACTTGAGCATCGTCGTACCTCTAGGAACACACATAGTCTTTCTCATAGCATGTGTGGTACTAGTGCTAGTACGAGGACGAGTCATGATGTTGATTCTTCCAGAATTTCTTCTTTGAGCCATAATGGTGCTTCGTCCTGTCGGACCGTGTCTACTAGTAGACCTTTACACCATTGCTCATTTTGTGGGAAGAATGGACATCATGTGGATTCTGTTTTCAAGTGCAAAACATTTGCGTCGAGCTCATGCTTCTAAGTCTCTTATTGGGCATAGTCTTTCTCATGACATGCACACTAAAGAACCAAGCACGAAGACTCGATTTATTGATGGCTTCTTTGACACCTTTTCTAGTGGTGTTGGACAAAGACCGTGGACATAGTTTGCATAGTTTTGGTTTTGGTCCACGAGCTGCTTGAGGCGAGATTTCCGCCGTTGTCCAAGAGGTGGACCTCGTTTTGTTCATCGAGGTACACACCCACGGCGAGATTGTGTGAGTTCTTTTGATGCTTCTGTTGGTTCTCATATTGGTGCTTTCAAGCAAGGCCATCGCCGCTTTCCTAGAGATGGACCTCGTTTTCCTCATCGAGCTGTCCACCCGCGGCGTGCCTCCAAGGATGAGATTGGATCTTCTTGCATGGATCATCATTTGCATCATACTAACTCACATAATGGTTCGACTGCCTCTAGTGGTGGTGTGTCCAAGGTTTGGGTTCCCAAGCATTTGCTCTCTAACCCTTCGGGACCCAAGACTCGGACACTTTGCCTTTCTCATGTGTAGGTACCAAGAACGCGGGTTGGAGAACATGGACTCAAAGATTCTGATCTTTTGCTTCATCACATGATCGGGTCACTTGATGGTTCTCCACCTCAACGATGGCCTCCAAGAGGCATGTGCTTTCATAATTGGTGCTTTCACATGTATAGTGAGCTATCTTATACCTTCATGCCTTTATCTTCATGATTATTCATACTTGGCATGTTGTGTTTGTCTTTGTGCTCACCTATACCATATTGGCATGTGTTATTCTTGTGATATCTTTCATCATGCTTTTACCTTGCTTGTACTTCCATGTATCATATTGTTGTTCTTAATTACCATGGGTGTATGAGCTTGGTCTTGTCATCATGAGCTTGTGCTATCTTGTACTCTTATTATCTTGCTCATGTTGATTCTTGCTCATGTATCCATGTTTTAGACTGTTGTTTATTATTTCCATGGGCGTATAAGCTTGGTTTGTCAATATGAGCTTGAGCCGTCTTGTACCCTTATTATCTTGCTCATGTTGATTCTTGCTTGTATATCCATGTATCTCATTGTTGTTCTTAATTTTCATGGGTATATGAGTTTGGTCTTGTCTTCATGAGCCTGTGCTATCTGTACATGATTTATCTTGCTCTGTTGACTTTTGCCTTGTGTATCCACTTGTTCACTTGATATCCATGTTAGCATTCATTATTCATGATTTGTTATAACATGCTTTATGCTTACATGGTTATTGTGCTTTCTTGTTAATTGTGGATGCATGAGTCTTGCCATAGCTTTCACTAGCATGCTTTATTTATGACTGTACATATGATGTGTGATTTGCTATGTGCTTGTTTGCTTGCTCCTATGCCTTATTGTTGATTAAGCATAGTTTGAGCTTTGTCATGTCTTGGGTAGCATGTGTTGCAATTGATTTGTCTATATTCATGCTCATTCCTGAACTGTTGATTATATGCTTAAATGAGTTTTGGATCATTTGCTGCTATCCTTGCTAGTCATGTGTCTTGGTACTGATTTCCCTAGATATTGTTTCACTAACCCAGTACCAAGGCATAGATGTCGTTTGTCTCTTTGGTGTAGTCTTTTCAGTTGAGAAGAAGAACATGTGGTTCAACAAGTGTTATCACCTCAAGCTGTTGGTTCTTCTTCATTTGTGCCTTCAATGATGACTATCACTTCTCGAAGACGAAGGAATTTGAGATGAGGATGATGGGTGAGCGCAACTACCTTCTGGAGCTTCAAGGAATGGATCTTCATCCATCATGACTACATCTCACTGCCAAGCAGTGCGACTCAGGTTCGAGCTTCCATACCTTTCATTTACGTATGGTATCCCTAGTCTACCTTGCATAGCATCTGTTTTGTGTCAGGTGTTGGGCTTATTGTGTTCAGGGTAGATAGGAGGCTCTGTTCTAGCACGTGTCTTTTCTAGGCACTCTTCTTATCCCATGGTTTTCTAGGATGCACTCTTCTCACTGCCTAGGTCGAGCTTGTCTCCCAATCACTTGTCTTAGCAGGTTTTGAGCTGCCTGTAGGGCTTTTTAGTGTTGGTGTTTCGCTCCCTAGCTTTTCGAGTTGCTTTCCCTAGAGTTCGTGTGGTGTTTGAAGTCTTTGTGCTATCTTGTGGAGTTTTTGGCTCTTTTGGCGTGTTTCTTCCTCAAAGCCTTTTAGACCCAACAAGGTTTGCCACCTTGAGAAGCAAGTTAGGGATAATTTATCCCTATGGGTTGGTTTGAGGGGAGTTGGTTCTTTCTGAACCTTCTTTGTTCATCTGAATCTTTTTTGTTCATTTGAGCTTTACTTGTTCATCTGAACTTTCCTTGTTCATTTGAGCTTTTGTGGATCTTTTACGATACCTTCTTCAAGTGGTATCTTCTTCGGATCCTTTTGATCTTCTTTGGATCTTTTGATCCTTGTGATCTTTTAGGCTTTTAAGTCTTTTGTGCATCTCATTGTATCATATTGCATACATATGGAAAATCCAAAAGATGCATTGTAATATAAGCTTTACTGCTCATCTTTTAAATTGTTGAAGCTTTGCTTATTACCCTCTTGAGCTTTAGTATTTCAATTCTTGCTCAAGATCGTGTTTAGCTCTTTGACTTGCTAGAATTATCATGCTTTTACATGTGCAGCAATGTCTTTGCTATATGAGCTAGAACTTTTGAAATAATCTGAACTGAAAATAGCAATTTGTGGATCTTTTAGCTAGTTGCACAATTAGTGATCCTTTTGTGACATTGGCCCTGTCAAAATTGCTTTGTTAGCTCTAGAATCTAGAATCGAACATCTTTGAGCCTTTTGTTCCTTTAAAGAATCTAAAATAGCCCTTGTGCAAAATGAAAAATGATCTCTTTTGTGCGAAAAAACTGATCTCACCAATTCTTTCTCATGAGACTGCTTGCCATTGTACTAGGCATGAACTCAGGGGGAGTTTTGGATGACCTAGACCACTCTTTTAAGCTTTTGTTGCTTGAGATGGTCGTAGTGAGGCTTGAGATCTAGCACATGGCTAAAAATGCAACTTGTTAAATTGGTTGAAGCTTAGGAAGAGATTGTGGATGGCTCCTAGTCCAGGATCTTCTTTACTAAGATAGACCTTTTATCAACTTGAATATTCATTGCAAATGAAAAATGGTTGAAAATTTGGGCTTTTGACAAAAGTTGAGCTAAATGATTCAATTCAAGACTGTTTGTCTTTAAGATGGTCTTTGCTAGCTTCTGGATCTCACATTGACATTCTGATATGGCCATTATCACTTTAGGATAACTGCTGTTGAAATTGCTAATTTTGAAGCATTGCTTAATTTTACCCAACAACATGTGATATTTTGAGCTCATTAGCCTAGCTTTGCTATATATGTCTTAACATGATCTTGCTAGTTTTGTCAGGCTTGTTGTATCTTAAGTAATGGTAGAAATGCTAGCCTATTCAATTGAGTAATCTCCAAAGCTTCTTTTACTTAAAAATTGAAAATCAAAACAAAAATGAAGCCACCCCATTGCACTTCATGCATGCTCTTTCTTTTACTTCTTCCTTTCTGTTGCACTTATTATCTCTGGATGAGAGGAAGGCTTGACTCCTTGATGAATCCATTGTCAAAGGGGGAGAAGTTTTGGCAAAAATGTGAAAAAGAGCTTTTCAGGTTAAGGGGGGGTAGAAGTTCAGGATGTTAAGGGGGAGAAGTTTTGTAAGAATGAGAAGTTAGGAGCTTTATGGAGAAATTGGGAGAAACTGAAAATTTTGAAAATTTCTCTTGTAAAATGGTGATCATAGTGAGGGGGAGCATTTAAATTGCATTCTTTTGATCTTATTGTCTTTTATGAATCTGAATTGCAATTCTTGTAGACTCACAATGATCAATGGTCAAATAGAACAATTGTTCTTTCATATGGACCATAAGTGAGATTTTGTCACTTCTCCGAATTTGAAGCTTTTCTTGCTTCTTCCTCGCCGTGTCTCACTTGTTGAAACTATTTTGAAGCCAACTTGGTCTTTCTCATTGCTTTCTCTTGTATTTGAGCCAAGTTGAGCCTTTGCGCCGAAATTGTCAAGTATTTTCCTTTTCAAATCATCAAACTTACATTTTGGGAAATTGCCAATGTGTTCATCAAGGGGAGATTGTGGATGTCATGAGGACATTGTGGATGTCATGTGGACATGCTCATGATCTTAGGTGATGAGACAATTGGCAATTGCTTTGAAAGTTTGTTGAAATCTGGAGTTTTCAGCAAGTGTCAGGAAAATCGGTAGTACCGGCGTTGAAGCTGCGGTACTACCGGTGTGCGGTATGACCACTTGTGAGTTGCGGTATTACCGCGAGTCCTTAGTCTCGATTGGTTTTCTTGTGGCGTCCGTCGAGATCGGACGCTTGATTGAAAGGGCTTTGTTTCGAGGCTTTTGAGCGTTTAAGTGGAGCGGTAGTACCGCTAGGAAAGTGGCGGTAGTACCTGCTGAGCGGTTATACCGCAAGGTAAATGGCGGTTGTGATTTTCCGAGAAGGTGTCTTTGGAGTATGGATTTTCTCCTAGAGCGGTAAGTAGTGCTTTGGTTGCTTGTGAGTACCAGAGGGGCGGAATGACCGCATGTGTGCGGTATGGATTTTCCAGAGGAGGTGTTTTGGAGATTTTGGGATTTCTCCAGTTGCGTACGACCGCTAGATTGCTTGAGCGGTATGACCGGGTTGCGTAATATCTGGGTGGATATGTATGATAGTACCGTTTGTGGATTGAGTTGTTCGATTGTCAATTTTCTTGGAGATTTGATTTTGGGTTAGGTCAAGTTCTTGTTCATCAATGCATATATGTTGCATATTGCATGTTTTGAGCTAACGTGGGTCAAGTTGTGAAGAACTTGTTCCCGGAGACGATTTCTTGGTCTATTGCTGTGCAGGTGGCTTGGAGGTCAACGACGGTCAACGGCGAGGAGGATCGGGACTAAGCTTGGAGAGCTGAGGTCCAGAACGATCATGGATGCCGGGTGAGGTCAGGTGACTCAAGCATGGCACAGAATGGACGAGGTGGATCGAACCGGCGGTTCGATGCAGCTGGTTGGATCAAGCGGTGCGGGAGTCGTTGCAAGTGCTCAGTGGTGCCGGTGGGATCCGGACGGGAGAGACTTGACGACATGGAGCCGTTGATCAACCTACACGTGGCGAAGCATGGGATTGCTTCACGATCTGTGGACTCGGTCTTTTGGAGAAGGATCGAGAAGGGGTATTTTGGTAATTTCACCAAATACCGTCTTGGTGACCTTTTGGCTAAACCACGGCGAATTGGTCGGCGCATGGTGAAGCGGTTTAGGTCAATCGACGATGAAGACGGCGCTTTGAGATGCGTGCGTGTGTTAACCCATTTGTGTGTGGGGTTTAATGGGTGCCCTAATGGAATATACCCTAGATGCTTAGTCTCCACTATAAATATGGGTGTTGTGGGCTGTTTGAGGCTGCTGGAAGCCAAGGAGATAGCCAGCCCAAAACCCTTGTGGTTGCCCTATTTTGGTTTAGGGTTTTGAGGAGAAAGAGGAGAGCTAGGTTCTAGGGTTTGGATTGAGAGTGTGTGCTCACGTGGTGAGCTTTGTCCTCCATGTGGAGTGGCTGTAAGCAACAATCATTCATCTCAAATCAATCCATTGAAATCCCTTGAGATGAGTCTCTTTGTGTTCATCCTCTCTATTTGATGTTTTTGGGGTTTTTCTTGATCCGGGAGTTTTTACTTGGTTTTTCTTCTTGATCTTGCTTGCTGGGATATGTGGGAACCCATCTAAGGTCATCTAGATCATCATTCACCCACGAGCAAGCTTTTGGATCTAAGTTTTGATTTTGCCCGGTTTTGGTGAAAGAAAGGGTGATTTGGGGTGTTTCTTTGATCCGCGAGTTTTTGCTTGGTTTCTTGCCGTGATCTAACTTGCTGTGCCATGTGGGAACCCATCTAGGATCATCTTGATCATCAATCACCCACGAGCAAGTCTCTAGATCATATTTTGCATTTGGCTCGGTTTTTGAACCTCCTTCGCTCAAACTGAGAAAGATCGAAACTTTGACATAGATCTGGACGATCGCCACTTGGAATAGGTTCCTAATACCCTTAGGAAGGTGTGTTCCAAATTTGGTGGAGTTTGGCCTTACGGTTTAAAAGTTACGTCGATTTTCGATTTTGTTTTCAGCTGTTTCTATTCATCGTCAGGATAATCGGTAGTACCGCACTTTTACGAGGTAGTACTGCGATGCGGTAGTATCAAGACATTTACTATGATAGTACGCGCGATGCGGTAGTACCGCACTTACAATGATGGTAGTACCTTTATCCCCGATTTTTCGTGATTTCTTGAGAGTTTTTCTTTGTGTTTTGAGGGTTTAGGAGTGGATTCATTTCAAGTCTTCCACTGTGTTTAAGCATTCATCTTCATAGCTCTCATAGCTATTGGAGTGATTTGCGATTTGCGAGTTGAATCCATTATCTTGCAAAAAGATTTGGTGCTCCTATTCACCCCCCCTCTAGTCGCCTATTCCGGTCCTACAGATGGAACACCGTACACCTGTGTGCTAGCACCAACTCGCATGATAGGGCTCCCTTGAGAAGATGGCAGTTAGGGTTTCGGTGGAGCAACTCATGTTATGTCATGCATATCGTATATCTCCCAATAGCCTCAACCATCTCCTTATATAGTGCCAATGACGGATCCTATCTGAACACATTTGTTTCAACCCATTAAGTGTGTGACCCGTTAGGTTCACGCATAATCAGTTGTGACTCAGAAACTTCTTTCTGATCATGAGTCGTTAGCGGTTCCTAGCAGGATATAACGATTGCCGAATACACATAAATAATATCAGACGAACCTTAATGCAATATGATCTACGACTAGGTCCATATCACTAACGACCAGCTCATATCTCTATACAACTGGTTCATAATTAGTCTCGACTAGTTCGTAACTCCTCACGACCAGATTTCGACCATTTAGCGTTTATGTTCGACCAGTCTACGACCAGCTTGTATCTCCATACGACTAGTTTGTATCTATTCGAACGGAAAAACCTGCTCATGTATTCTCCCTTTGCCTCACAATATCTAGTTGAACTCCGTGTCAGATAATATGTCATCCATGGACTATTCAATACTTTCTCAATCAAGTGTCAGATAACTTTATGCGGTCGAATCTTCGACCACTAGTGGTATGGCCATGCACTTTCTTTATCTGACCACATCGAGGGGCCCAGAGATATCTCTCCTGTTATGTTAGGAGGGGCAAATCCCATATCTGACCAGTCACATTACTCCGCATGCTTGATAGCATACCTGAAAGTTACCTTTATAACTACCCAGTTATAGAGTAGCGTTTGGCAGCCCCTAAGTGTACTATTACACATGTAGAAAATCATGCTAATCCCAGGTCTATGGATTATCCATCATCATTGCTTGAGACCAACCGACGAGACATAAAATCATAACAATCTCAACAGTGTCTCAAGGTGGGTCAATCCAACACCATGTTCTCTAACATGTGTTCATATTATTGATTTGATATCCCTATATCCATGACTGGTGAAACATGGTCATCAATCAATACATGTGCTGGTCAATAAGTCACTAGTGTTCCGACTAGTGACATCCGACCAGGGATACATTTAGAATGACATCAAATAAGTTAAAGAGCTTCAATAACAAGTAACATACTTGTTGATCTTTATAACCAATGATTCATTCAAGCAACAGAATAACATTTATTCAATAACTCATAAACATAGACACAATACAATCATCTCTATTATTGTCTCTAGGGCATATCACCAACACCCAGAGCACCCAGTGCCTCCCTACTGTCTCCTCCCTTTCCCCTTTTCTACTGAGCTCAAGGAGCCCCAAAGCGCACACGCCATTCTCGGCCTTGCCATTGCCGCCATTCCATTCAAGAACGGAAAGCTTCGTCCATGACCAACCCTATCATATCATGTTCTAGGTCACAAGGAGCAATAGCCCCTCTTAATTTTGCTTCTTGACCACAGGAGCTCGCCACTGTCCTCATCTTCCCCGACCACGGCCGATTCCGCCGCCGACACTGCCATCCCCCATCCATGAAGCCCCGAACCAATTCCTTGGAGCGGGAGCACCTCCACACCTCCCCTAACCTTCCCCCATAGTCCATTGGAGCTCCCTTTCAACACAGCACTGCCGCCATGAAGCCCTTGCCGCGCCGCCGCTAGCTTCCCGCGCCAGCTCACCTCCGGCCTCCTCAGCTTCCACCAACAGTTGAGACCCCTTCGCCCGCTTATGCCCATGCGCGCTTCCTTTTTCTTCCCTTTCCTCTCTGGAGCCGTCGCCCCACTTCCTCTCCCAGCTCTGGCTGCCGCTTGCCACTACCAGGCCACTCTAGTTCCACTCCAGGCGCACCACCACTGCCCATAGGATCGCCATGCTACCACAAATCCATTTTGCCCACACATGCTCGCCACTGTCTTGTCCTCTGCTGGCGCCGCCCTCTCCACCATCGCTAGAACCACCTCCTCTGTTACCCCTCCACAGCTCTGTCTCTGTGTATTGCTAACTAAAATGAGTCTCTAAGTAATGCTCTTTGGAATGAATGAATGTCAAGTGGGCCTCCCCTGTGTAGCTATGTCTCTTTCTCCGTGGTGCATGACAATGGGCTCCCTCTGTCTACCCTCTCTGTATGTATGTATGTATGTATGAAAGTAAGTCTAGATAAGTAGTTGATTCCGATTTGTAGGATTTACTGCTAACATATGCTTATAGTTTTGTTAAGTTAATTAGTGGTTAATTTTAGGTGCTTAGTTCAGATAATTAAATAACAGTTAGTTGTTCTTCGCAGTGAGATTGGTAGAACAAAGCCTAGCTATAAGTCGCATAGTCAGTATAGTGGTCTCATTGGCATGCGATGTAGTACTGTTAATAGTGGATTGCTTAAAAGGATGATCAGAGGTCATATAGGGTATAGTTGTCTCAATAACATACAAACCCTAGGACATCGCTAACATAATAATAATGGCAATAATTATAACTTAATCAATTAGAGTCGATTAGTGTAACCTTATGTGATGATGTTAATTTCTGAAGAGAGTCCATGATCCCAAAACCTCATCCTTGTTATCACTTAGCTATACACATAATAGAAGTGGTCAGTGAGCAATAAGCTATTAAGCGTCAATTAGTACTTCATTAGTGTATGTCTGACATTGGAGCATTTCAAACTCAATGGTTACTTAGAAGCCAGTTAGCAATCAATTAATAACATCACCCACTAGCAGGTCCCTGTTAACTAAGTTATCAGTAGTTAGATAAGTTAAATGATATTCTGTAACATGGTCCACTAAGTTGCATCTTAATCAAAGTAGTTAGTACCATAGCTTTTAATTTAAAATGTAAGAAGGGCAGTTGAGCAAATGAATAATAATCGAGTATCATTAACCTATAAGCACCATGTCTAGGAGTGCCCAAATGAACATAAGGTGGTATACTATAATCTAACATCATGTCCAGGGTTAACTACGTTAGGATACCTAAGTAACTGTTGAATCCTAGGTGATCATGTAAACGGTGTTTACGCAACCGCTTAACCCCAGGTCATTAGCTATGGTCTAGTAAAAGTTAGTTTGCTCAACAAAGATCACCTTAAAGATAAACCCAAACTCGTAGACGCCCCTGATCAAGTTGTTAGGCTCATGTCTAGCCTGTGCTCGGAAGTTCCAGCTAAGGCTCATGGAATTTCCTTGATAAATATAAATCAATAAGATAAACTATTAAATAAGTTAGGTCCCATGTGTCGGTGAGACGTATGTCTACCCCATGTGAACCCCGCACTTATGCATAGGTCTCACCTAACTCTCATGGAATTTCCTCAGTAAATAGGAAGTAAAGTCTAAAAGAATCGTTAGAGCAGTGGTGGTATGTTCCCTAGTGGATAATAGAAGTTCATCCATCAAGCATCGCCTAGGCTCTAGCTTTCATCCATCGCTATCCACTCCCGGTAGAAGTACAACTCATGGTCCGAAAGTGGATCAGAGGATCCTACCAAACTGGGTAATCTCTCCCATCTAGGTAACCGTTGTGGAATATTCAAATGAATATTCTCTCCGTCCCATTGGGATCCTAACCTCATGCACCAGCCGACTTCTCGAGAGAGTCGATCCCTCTCGCCCTAACTCCAGATCAATCGGTTACCAAAACCCTAAGTCTGACTGTCAACCCAAAGCCACAACACTAGACCAAACAAATAGAGTTTGGATTTATCTACTTTCGTCTTCAGTATTTCTTTCATCAACTTCTTTGGTTATACTTCATCTGAAGTATTTCCTTCATCAACTTCCTTTGATTATATTTTATCTGCAGTATTTCTTTTATCAACTTCTTTGGTTGTACTTCGTCTGAAGTATTTCCTTCACTAACTTCCTTTGATTATATTTTGTCTACAGTATTTGTTTCATCAACTTCTTTGGATATACTTCGTCTGAAGTATTTCCTTCATCAACTCCATTAGGTATGATTAGTTTCGCTGGGAGTACTTCGTCCTTCCAAATTGACGTTAGATATGTCTACTTTCATTCTAAGTGTTTCCTTTTATTTGAATGTATTTGGATTTATTGGAGTTCATTTGAATATTTTCAGACACTCTTGGATTTAATCGTATTCTACGTAGTTAGACTCTAAAGCCATGAAGGAACAACAATCCCAACAAGGACGAAGCCAGGATCAAGATTGTCAGTGCATTGAACAGGATAATTATCAGCACATTGAGCGAGATGATTATCAAAATATTGAGCAAGGCGGTTATTAGAATATTGAGCAAGGCGAGTCAACACTTTGATCATTCTACACCTAAATTTTGAAATGCAATTATATTATTTTAAATTATGAAACTCTATTGCTATGTGTTATACCTGTATGTTACTATTAGTTGATAGTTACTACCTTCATAATAATTGCATATAAACTTCTAATCCTTGAATTTGGACACTATCCTTGTCACCATAGAATTAATGGTTTACATGTTAGTTAATAAGTTTGTATCTAAGTGTCATGCTTAGCCTTGCTTAGATACATTGTCATTCGGGTAGTAAATTGCCCGACAACATTCAACTATTTGGAAATAAAATTGGACAGTCGAGGCTGGAGCCTGGCTGGTATGTTGGCTAGAAAGGTTATGTTTAAAAACAAAGGAAAACTTGAAAAACAGATTTCGACTCAGATGGCTGGAAAGAGTGGTTGGTACCAGGTGCATGAGAGAAAGTTGGTATGTGGATATACCGCTTGAGTCAATTAAGGACTGAATCTTGTAATGACCTCTCATGTAAAAACAATACAACCACAAGTCGATAACACCTACGACTTGGCTAACTAATTTGTCCACCGCCTCGCAATTTCACCACTGGTAGGTGTGTGGAGTGTGCAAAGGGTAAGGGAGTTATCGATTCACACAGCGCAAAAGGGACACCTCCTAGGGGTGCGGCCCAAGGAGGTGATACTTAGCAGCGTGAAATTACGATGAGGTGGGACATTGTAAATACCTTGTGATAATCAACTTAGCCGCACACCTATGGAAGTGTGTCAGGGGCATTATAAGTTGAAATATCTCTTGTCAGTAAAGTGTACGAACTCTGTAGAGTAAGAAAACTATCTGGATAGCCATGCTTATGGTCAAGAGCGGTGCTGA
Source organism: Phyllostachys edulis (assembly GCA_036346405.1). Taxonomy (NCBI): domain Eukaryota; kingdom Viridiplantae; phylum Streptophyta; class Magnoliopsida; order Poales; family Poaceae; genus Phyllostachys; species Phyllostachys edulis. Next base: position 20,900,427 of record CM070563.1, on the reverse strand, counting down.
GAACTTGCTTGAGGTAGCTTTCATTTTTATAAAACCATTTGTGGGTGGAATGAAAAGGGTGGGTTGGGAACCCAGAGGATTGAGATGGCTTGGTCGGGGACCAGTGATAATTACGGGAATGTGACCCGAGGAAGAGTATGAGATGGTATAGGAGATGGGATCTCCACTAGTACTTTACCACAAAAACTCAGTTTATAAAACCTGTGTTGGACAAAATGCTAAGTTTCAGGATTTGCTACTACTTACCCTATTTCAATAAATGGCTTTGTTCAAAATAAGAGAACCATGACCACCCTTTGTTTAGCCTTGCATATATAATAATTGCATTGTGTGTTGACTCGCGAGTACGGTTGTGTACTAATGCTCGCTATTTATATTCTTTTAGTCAGTAAGCATAAAAGAAGACTATAGGGACAATTATGAGTATTGATCAAGACTGAGATCAAGAAGGTCAAGAACTAGGTCACGAGCCCACAGTCGATTGCCGGTGGGTATATCGTGAGGGTTCCACTTGTTATACTTTGATTCTACTTCCGCTGCTGATCTCTGAAAGTATTTAGCCTGTCCAGCCATTCTGCAAGTCAAAAGCCATAAGGTATATTTACACTTTGTTTAATATTATGCAACAGCTTTGCATTTTCGTGATATGTGTTTGAACCAACAATGTAACTGTGTGTGCTATTTACTGATCCAGATAATGACACAAATTAACACAGTAGGTCCCAAGTTGCAAATTTGGGTTCTGACACATCATACACTAGTACTCAATCTCATTACAACTTGATTTAGTTAAAATGCTAGGTCTCAGGTTTTGTCTACTACTTAATCTATTTCAGATGTGGCTTTCTGCAAATAAAAGAACTCTAAGTCTTCCTTTGATCAATCTTGCATCCATTATAATTGCATTTTGTGTGGTGGCTTGTTGAGTACTTTTGTACTCCATGTTGCTCAATTACTATCATCCAGTAAGTGGAAAACAAGAAGGCTCTGCGGGCGATTAATCGCATTAGACAAGACCGGAAGTCAAGAGGCCAAGAACTAGGTCTCCAACCTTGGTCAATTGCCTGTGGGCATATCCTGAGGGTTCCACTTGGGTGTTGTTTCTGTTTCCGCTTCCATTGATGTTCTTTAAAGGTATTTGGTCTGATCGGCCGTGTGTATGTTAGGCGACCGTACTATTTAATATTATGTAATAGCTTTACTTTTGCGAGATATGTGTTTGATATTCAACGATGTTAATGTGTACACTAGCTACTAATCCAGATACCAGTGTTGGTATACATAGTGGGTTCTGGATGGTAATTCCGGATCTCGACATGTTGCCTACTGAAAAAGAATTCAGGCAGCCGAAAGGAGAGAAAAGGGGATGAAAAGAGCATTTTCTGGTGGCCCATGATCATAACTTAGTTTGCTCTAAAAAGATTCTTGTTCAGGCTTTATGGGGCATGGAGAGAGTAATAACTGTAAAGATACAGGCACTATGATGACGATGGCTTAGTGCTAATTTGACTTGGACTTCCAACAGGTTCTTGCAGAGCTTCAGATTTCGAATTTGAACAGGCTAACCTGTCAGGAAAAAAAAACATTCACTTTCAGTCTCAGACTGGCTCCAGGTACATAATTTGCTGAAAAGATTTAACATTTCAGAAACTTCTTCGCATGGCGCGGCGTCAATTAATTCTGCAATTTTTGCAGATAAGCTGAAGTGTTCATCCATGAACCAAGCAGGCTGTGACAAGATAACATTGTTTCAGTAGTAAAAACATTTCACAGCTCAAACAGGACTGAGATGTGTGAGTCGATCAGGGAGTGCAGCTCATGAGCAACCTAGGCCAAGACAAGGTTAGATAAGATTTGTGAGCAGTACCAGAGTCAACTAACGCTCTATGAGCTAATCCCAAGGCATGATTAGCGAAAATCACAGCGCTGCAAGGGCAAGGCTTAGTCTAACCGCTCTTATATATAAATCTCATCAGCGCTTTGCACCGTTGTGCCATCACAACCACAACACAACACACAGCATGCAGAGTTTTCAGGTTGCTGTACCTTAGAGAGAGAGCATACAGAGACATCTACTAGTGCTACCTACATTGTGTAAGCTTCAGTTCAGTTCTTGGGTTCGATTCTCCGGCTGCAATGGCCATGGAGATTGAGTCGGCGAAGTGCGAGTGCTGCGGGCTGAGGGAGGACTGCACCCGGGAATACATCGCCGGCGTGAAGGCCGACTTCGGTGGGCAGTGGCTCTGCGGGCTGTGCTCGGAGGCGGTGAGGGACGAGGTGGCCAAGAAGGGCGGCGGTGGCGCCCTGGAGGAGGCCGTCAGGGACCACATGTCCTTCTGCGGCAAGTTCAGCAGGAAGAACCCGGCGTTCCGCGTCGCCGACGGCATGCGGCAGATGCTGCGGCGCCGGTCCAGCGACATCTCCACGCCCTCCGGCGCGTCCTGATCAAGAACCAGCCAGGAGGAGAAATGCCTCTGAAGAAGACGAAGAAGAAGAAGATCAAAGCCAGCGAGCAATGGCAGCGCGGCAAACTGAACTTTGCTGCTTTTAGTAGTAGTAGTTGTCGCTGGCACTAGCTAAGCTGCAAGCTAGCGCCATTTTTAACCTCGAATCGGCATGCCTCGTTGAGGTGGTGCCAAGTGAAACCTTCTTTGGCCTAGAAGATGGCTTCTTGAACGTTCAAGTTTTGGCTGTAGCGAGACTGAGATCATCAGTACATGATTTGTACAAGGAGATTAGTATAACTTGAACCACTGTTGCAATGTAGCATTCTGCTTCCTTGCTTTCATGAATTGAATTTATTTTTTGTCTCTGCGACTTCTTAAACATCTACCATTGTACCAGCATTCATTCATTGGACATTTGTTGCATTCTCTTCTTCCTGGTCATGGAGCGTCGACTTAACCCTTCTATTTCATACCCAAAGAAAAAATCAAAGTCAAATTAGATTGTCTCACTTAGGATAATCTCTTGTAAAGATTTCCATTATAGTTGTGCTTCATGTTTCTGAATCTTGATACATGTGTGCAGAAGAATTAGGTGAACAAGTAAATGTTGCATTTCAGTCAGATATACAGCTTCCAATCCAAGCCTTAGCCATGACTCATGAGAGGTGTTCTCCATTTTCCCAGTCAATGCATCTCCTGAAGATATTTACACAACTGATTGGTAAGAATAACTGGGTAGTCAAATGCACTGATCCAGAATCTCAGATAAGTACACACACCTAAATTACTTTGCTAGATGGATTTATAGTCAGTCAGGGAACCGTCTCTCTAGTCTCTACTGCAGCAGTCACTTCAGATTTGGATCAACTGTTCTAGATGCTTACCATTGAGTAGCTATTGGCTTAGCATCTTTCCTGTCACAGTTCTACTGAGCATAATTATGTTGGCTCATGTTCCCACTGATCAGCATGCAAAGCCAAATGACAATCATGAAAGGAAGATGCTTGCTCCAAATCAGAAAAAAGAAAAAAAACAAAAGATTGTGCCAACAGAGGGACAGATGCTGAGTAGGACTCAGGTGCTCTGTTTGGAGCCACTGTGAAGGCACAAGTCACTCATGAGAAGGATAATCTATACTTTTGCTCTTATGGAACACTTGCATAATTGTGCAGCTTGCTTGAGTATGATTCTCCATCAGATGCCAAGCAGAAGGATGGGGCCAAAAGGCTGAGTCAGTGCCATATTTTCAACATTTATTTTTCCAATGTTATTGTCTCATCAATACCCCTGTGAATGCTTTGTTGGCTGCAATGATGAAGGATCACCCTAGTACTGGAATGGCATCAGAAATCTAGATCCATGGAACAGTACCCTGGCAGTAGTAATGTAACTGTAAAATTCTTGAAACATAAGTTACCACCAGAAGAGTAAGGGCAGGGTAAGATTGCCTAGCCAAATTGATTACTTATTTCTCTGGTCTAGACACATTCAAAGCTTTCAGCTTCTCTCCAGAGCCTGCTTGATAAAAATCTGTCGGAATGCGTTATCTTTACAAATGTATAAGTTGTTTTGGACATGGACTTAGTCTACAAATGTAACTTTGACCATTGATTTCTGTCACAATATCAATATGTTAGTAAAAAGAAATGGACCCCTGTTGATGGAAGATTTGGCATCTATAACGGTCATTGCAGTGCTGTTGGTCCAACGGTAAGAATTTAAAGCTACCGCTGATTCAACTAATATTCGGTTTTGAATCGGAAAGCAGAATGACTTCAAAGACCTCCTGAGAGATCTTAGATGACCTCTTCAAAGACCACCTTGGATGTCCCGACCTTAAGAACCTCTTGAGAGATCCTGAATGACCTCTTCAAAGACCTCCTAGGAGGTCCTAGCATTAAAATCCGCCCGAGAGGTCTTAGACGATCTCTTCAAAGACCTCCTTAGAGGTCCTACGGGACATCCTGGGTGGTCCTGGACAACCTCTACAAGACCACCTCCTTGCTACAAGATCGAAGATCATCTTGCTCTGATACCTTGGTGATAAAGATCAGAGCAACAAAGACCTCGGAAGACCACCTTGCTACAAGATCGAAGACCACCTTGCTACAAAGATGTCGGAAGACCTCCTTGCTTCTGAAGATCGAAGACCACCTGAGATCCTGGATGACCTCCTCAAAAACCTCCTGAGAGGTCCTAGACGGCCTATTCAAAGGCATCCTGGGAGGTCCCAGAAGACGTTCTGAGTGGTCCTGAAAAACATCACAAAGACGTCCTAAGAGTACCTGGAGGGTGGTCTTTGCAAGATGGCCAAAAGAGTGGTCTTCGTAAAAAAGGAGGTCCTGGCTAAAAAAGGTGGTCCTTGCAAAACATCCAAGAGGTGGTCTTTGCAAAGCAGAAGGTCGTGAGGACAAGGAAAAGCACGGCCAGGACCTCCCTAGGGACACTCGCGCGCCTTCATCAGAGCCGCCTAGGACCTCCTCAAGGACGCTCATGTGGCTTCATCAGGGCCGCACAACACGTCCCCGGGAGTACTCACGTGGCTTCTTTAGGACCGCCCAAGACCTCCCCGGGAGCACTCACGTGGCTTCATCAGAGCCGCACAAGACCTCCCCGGGAGTACTCATATGGCTTCTTTAGGACCGCCCAAGACCTCCCCGGGAGCACTCACGTGGCTTCATCAAAGCCGCCCAAGACCTCCCCAGGAAAAATCGCGCGCTTTCATCAGAGCCGCCCAGGACCTCCTCAAGGGCGCTCACTTGGCTTCATCAAGGCCGCACAAGACCTCCCCAGGAATACTCACTCGCCTTCATCAGAGCCGCTCAGGATCTCCTCAAGGGCGCTCACGTGGCTTCATCAGGGTCGTCCAAGACCTCCTCAAGGGCGTTCACATGGCTTCATTAGAACTGCCCAGGATCTCCTCAGGAGCGCTACGCGGCTTCATCAGGACCGCTCAGGACCTCCTCAGAAGCGCTCGCGCGCCTTCATCAGGGCCGCTCAAGACTTCCTTAGGAGCACTACATGGCTTCATCAGGGTCGCCTAGGACCTCCTCAAGAGCGCTCACGTGGCTTCATCAGAGCCGCCTAGGATCTCCTCAAGAGCGCTACACGGCTTCATCAGAGCCGTTTAGGATCTCCTCAAGAACGCTCGCGCGCCTTCATCAGGGCCGCTCAGGACCTCCTCCGGAGCGCTACGCGGCTTCATCAGGGCCGCTCAGGACCTACTCAAGAGTGCTCGCGCGCCTTCATCAGGGCCGCTCAAGACTTCTTTAAGGGCGCTCACGTGGCTTCATCAGAGCTGCCTAGGATCTCCTCAGGAGCACTACGCGGCTTCATCAGGTCCGTTCAGGATCTCCTTAAGAGCGCTCGCGCACCTTCATCAGGGTCGCTCAGGACCTCCTCCGGAGTGCTACGCGGTTTCATCAAGGCCATTCAAGACCTCCTCAGGAGCGCTCGCACGCCTTCATCAGGGCCGATCAGGACCTCCTTCAGAGTGCTACGCGGTTTCATCAGGGCCGTTCAAGACCTCTTCCGGAGACCCCGCGCGGCTTCATCAGGTATTTCCACGAAAGCCTCAGGACTTTCCACGAAGACTTCCTCAAGGAAACTTATGTGTTTGAATAGAAAAGATTTATCAGTTATAGAAAGTCTAGAGATCAGATGGTATAACCGAATCATATCTGTGAATCTTATTCCGTTAGGAGTTCTGATCTCTTACGGCTAAGACCTGCCGCCCTTTAAATAGAAGAGGGTCATCGCCGATTGAAATCATCACCAATCGATCAATACAATTCGCATCTACTATTTTTTCTACCGTAGTTTCCCTGTAGTTCTGTTTTCTTTTTGATCTTTTCTTCTTTCCTGGCCAGGTTCAAAGATCTTGTCAGGACATCGCCGCCGCCTCAACACCACGACTAGCTCCGCCTAGGTATTGTGCGCTGTGGTTCTCAGCCAGATTGAATCCTAACGTTGCTTGGGTTCAATTTTGTTGTTATTCATCAAATCGTGTGTTGGTGCTTCTTCGTGTCGTATTTTTGCGCCAACACAAATTGGCGACTCCGCTAGGGAATCGATCTATTCCTTGGCCATGATGAACGGATCTGAAGTCGACACCGACAACGTCATTGTACCCGCCATTGAGGAGTTGGATGAGGAAGCACAACGAGAATACGAGAATACGAGAAGCACAAGATAGAGTTCGAAAGGGTGTTTGCTTCGTGTTACCAAAAGACGAGACAAGGCGTTATCCGGAAAGGAGGAGAATTCACACCTGTCTACATCAAGCCTGAGGTAACTCCCACTGTGAGTAACGCGTCTCTTACTGAAGAGCAAGTTGCTTTGATGATTGATCAGCAAGTAGGTGCTTCTGTATCTAATACCTTGGATAGGTTGCTATCTAATCGTCTTAAGGCCATGGGTTTTGAAGTGCAAAGTGAAAAAGATCTAAAACAACCCGTTTTGCCTCATGCTAATGCTTACAATACTAACAATGATAGCAGTGTTCAGCATGACTCCTTGTTTGTTAACACATCGGCAGCAGGTATACCATCTCAAGTTATACCACATGGTGTGCCGGTACAACATATACATAGCCAAACTAATGCGTTAAGTTCGGTTAGTCATAGTGCATCATCGCATGCTATTCCAAATATTGTTATACCCGAATCTGCAGCCCCTGTGCCTTCATCACATATGAATGCTAAAATGGTCAATTCGGGTGCACCTAATATTGGCAATTACACTAGCATGGGAGAAAATTCAGCAAATTTGCAGGCACCTTTGTACCGCCTATAGCATACAGTATACCTCCCGTGCCACCTCAAGGTTCTGGCATTCCATATGGTCCACTACCTGCTAGTAATTTCAATAGTGCTCCGCAACATATAACATATGCACAGCCGAACCATACTACATATGCCTATGAAACACCACAACCCAATGTTTATAGGCCACAGCAACCAGTTGATGTAACACCCACTCGGCCTACGGCCGAGCCATATATGGGGACTGAAAATGTTAGAGAGCAAGTGGTTAATGTTTTGAGAAAGCAATTTGGGGTGGAGCCCAAAGGTAGAGCACGTGCGTATCAAAAACCATATCCCGATTTCTATGATAATGTTTAATATCCCAGAGGATTTAGAGCACCTGAATTTATTAAGTTCACTGGAGATGATGGTAGAACCACTTTAGAACATGTTGGTCAATTCATCTTGCAGTGTGGTGAAGCTGGTGCTAGCGATGCATTAAAACCGAGGTTGTTTCCTTTATCATTATGCCCTGCATTTACCGGTTTACTTTCTAGCACCTAATTCTATTTATATCGTGGTCTCGGTTAGAGCAAAAATTCCATGAATATTTTTATCTTTGGGGACACCGAGTTTAGATTGTCACATTTAACATAAAAATGAAACACAATGAGCTCATTATCGATTACATTCGAAGGTTTAGAGATACGAGGAACCGATATTTTAATTTGACAATTTCTGACGGAGACTTGGCTAATCTAGCATATTCGGGTTTACTGTCTCAATTAAAAGAAAAGCTAGAGAATCATGATTTCCTATATGTTAGTCAAGTATTACAAAAAGCTATGGCACAAGAGAGCCGAGCTAAAGAGTCTAGAAACTTTCACAGGTCAAGTGATAAAGTAAAAAATCGATCGTCCTAGTGTTCATATGCTTGAGTATGAATCTGAAAATTCGGACGATTGATGATATTGATGTGTGTGTTGCCGAATGGGATTGGTTCTCAAAATATAAACCATTCGTTTGCTCGGCTTTAAAGCCGGTTCCACAAAAGAATCGGCAAGAAGAAATTAAGTACACTTTTGATATTGCTAAATGTGATAAAATCTTTGATTATTTGCTACAAGAGAAACAAATTAGGTTGCCTGACAAACATATTATACCAACACCTGAAGAATTAAAGAGGCATGCATATTGTAAATGGCATAATTCTTATTCTCATGCCACTAATGATTGTAATGTTTTTCGTCGACATGTTCAATTGGCCGTTAATGAAGGACGATTGAAATTTGCTGAAAGTCCGAAAATGCAGCTAGACCACAATCCCTTTCCTGTCAATGTGATTGATTTTGAGAACAAGAAAGTACTTGTTCGGCCATCGCAGGCCGAGTCTACAAAAGGCAAGAATGTGATGATAGGAGAGAGAGGCGCAGGAACATCGAATTCCGAGGCTATGCAAAGCGTTAGGCCAAAGATGATCAAACCGAAAAGCCCAGAAGTTGATCATTGGAAGGTTAATGAAGGTAGAAGCAAGACCAGCAAAAGAGTTGAAAGGCCGAAGCCCACTTTTAAGGAGCTTCTGGCTAAATATGAGGATGACAAGGTCGGCAGAATCGATGCTAGTCGGCCCAATAATTTTAAGCGACCAAGATCACCTACAAAGCAGAAGTTTGATGGTTGGGATCGTCGTCGAGAGGACTTCCGTGCAGCAGTGTCGTATCATCCTTTTGGGCTGCCAATGCCCGTCCCATGGGGTCCTCCTCCCGTTGGTTTTCCTCCTTATTCACCATGGGGCTGGTGTGGTCCATGGATGCCGCCTCCAATGCCTTTTAGACCATTTCATCCGTTGTGGGCAGCACCAAGAAGACCTGTATTTGATAGGTTATCATGTCCTAATAATGACCGCTTTGATCAAAGAAATCGGTCTTACAATAGGACAGATAATAAAGTGGTGAAGAAGGTGTATCGTGTCAAGAGTAATGGTAATTTGGGTGAGAGGTCAGATTTGAATTCAAAGGCAGAAAAGCCGAGTATCGAAAAGGAGGGGAAGCAAAAACGATCGGCTATCGTTGTTTCAAGTATTAGCAATGGGAATCACACACAATGAAAGAAGAAGACATGGTTTGGATGCGAGCAAAGTCGTTCTGATAGCCATGAACAAAGACCAGTAGCTACAAGATGCCCGTGGACATTAGTTAAACTCTGATTGCGACCACGATAGCAATTTAACAAACCACGTCGCGTGCTGATGTTGAAGCACCAAAAACAGTGGGAAAAGGTAAAGGAAAAATATATTTGCTGCCCGAGGCAAAGCCACAACCCCGCTGGTGTCCTCTCGGTCTTTCTCATTCCCAAAAGAGAAGGTTGCAACAGCTACGCATGCACGAACTTAGAGAGGCTCGGGCAGAGAAGATGAGAGATGAAATATTTAACTAAATAAAGCCTATGGTGCCTGTCCGAAAAGAGTGGAGGGTAAAGTCAGTTGAAAAACCAGTTCAGGTGCCTGATGATGATGAGGATGATTTGCTGGATTATGAGTGGTCTCCAATTATTAAAGATGATACTCCGCCTCGTGAAGGTATGGATATTAATATGGTGTTTACATTGCCTTCAGAATTTCGGGTTGCTAATGAGGAGGTTGCCCAGTTATGTCTTGGCCCTAAAGAAGCTATTTTTGAGAAGCCCGAGGAATCGAGCTGACATTTGAAACCATTATATGTTAAGGGGCATATCAATGGTAGGCCAATTTCTAGGATGTTAGTTGATGGTGGGGCTGCCGTGAACTTTATGCCAAATTCAGTTTTCAAGAAATTGGGGCAAGAAGACAGCGAGCTTATGAAAACTAATTTGATGCTTAATGGTTTCATGGGTGAGTCCACGGAGGCCAAGGGTGTCATTTCTATGGAACTTACTGTTGGGGGCAAGACTCTACCTACGTCCTTCTTCGTTGTTGATGTGCAAGGTAATTATAATGTTTTATTGGGTCGTGATTGGATACATGCAAATCGCTGCGTTCCTTCTACCCTGCATCAAACTTTAATACAATGGATTGATGATGACATAGAAGTGGTTCAAGCGGACACGTTGGCTTATGTTGCTTTGGCCGATGCTTTAGCTGATTGGCAGCATGGTGATGTTCAATGTTTGACGGGTCTAGATCTTTCTAGTTATGATTATCTTAGTGTTACTAAAGATGGTTTTGTACTTGTGTCTGTACAGCCGGCCTCCGCAGCTCGGCTTAGTAATATGATGTTATAAATGAATAAAGAAAGTAGTTTAGAATGGTTGCAACAGCGTACAGAGCAATATCGGTCAAACAAGAACGATATTTGTGAAGCTATTAATGATTTTGATGAAGTAGAAAAGTTAGGACAAGGTTTCTCATCGGCTGACCCATTAGAGGAGGTTGATATAGGCGATGGAACTATTCCTAGGCCGACATTCGTAAACAAAAATATGTATGCTGAATACAAGAGCAAAGTGATAAAATTGTTTAGAGAGTATGTTGATTGCTTTGCTTGGGAGTATCATGAGATGTCGGGACTCAGCAGGGAATTAGTTGAGCATCGGTTGCCTATTAAGTCTGGTTTTAGGCCTTATAAGCAGCCACCTAGAAGATTTAATCCTGATATATATGATCGGATCAAAGAAATAGGCCGATTGTTGAAGGCTGGTTTTATTAGGCCATGTATATATACGGAATGGATTTCTAACATTGTCCCGGTTGAGAAGAAAAATACTAGTAAGTTGAGGGTATGCATTGACTTTAGCGATTCAAATAAAGTTACTCCTAAAGATGAATATCCTATGCCTATAGCCGACATGTTAATTAACGATGCTTCAGGACATAGAATAATTAGTTTCTTAGATGGTAATGCTGGTTATAATCAGATTTTTATGGCCGAAGAGGATATGTCTAAAATAGCTTTTCGATGTCCTGGTTTTGTTGGTCTGTTTGAGTGGGTTGTTATGACTTTTGGTTTAAAGAATGCCGGTGCTACTTATCAAAGGGCTATGAATTTGATTTTTCATGATCTACTTGGTGTTATCCTAGAGGTATACATTGATGATATAGTTGTTAAATCGGATGTTATGGATCATAACTTAGCCGATTTATGCCTGGCCTTTGAACGAATGCGTCGGTATGGTTTGAAAATGAACCCACTCAAGTGTGCTTTTGGTGTGTCGGCTGGTAAATTCCTAGGATTTATAATACATGAGAGGAATAGAAATAGATCCTAGCAAAATAGAGGCTGTTAAGAAAGTAAAGGCGCCACAGTGTAAAAGGGATATGCAAAAGTTCCTAGGAAAAGTGAATTATTTGAGGAGGTTTATATTTAATTTGTCTAGTAAAGTTAGTGCATTCACTCCTATACTTCGATTAAAGAAAGAGACCGAATTTACTTGGGGGGCAGAACAGCAACAAGCATTTGAGGAAATTAAAAAGTATTTGTCTATACCTCCTGTGTTGAGGGTACCTCAAGCTGGGACGCCGTTTCAGCTATACATTGCTGCAGAAGAAAGTGTCATTGGCGCTGTTTTGACACAAGTAATAAATGGCAAGGAATATGTGATTACTTACTTGAGTCGGTGTCTCCTGGGAGCTGAGACGAGGCATGTATTTATAGAAAAATTATGTTTATCCTTGTATTATGCTTGTACCAAGTTGAGGCATTATTTGCTATCTAGTACTTGTGTTGTTGCATGTCAAACCGATGTTATTAAATATATGTTGCAACAGCCGATTTTAAGCGGTAGAATCAGAAAGTGGGCTTATGCATTAATAGAGTATGATTTGGCTTATGAATCTTTGAAATCTATCAAAGGCCAAGTTGTAGCTAATTTTATTGTTGATCATAGGATTGATAATGAGGTAGAGCTGGTTGATTATTTATCTGTGCTTCCATGGAAATTGTATTTCGATGGCTCGGCTTCTAGAGCAGGACAAGGTGTTGGCATTGTTTTAGTTTCATCTAGAGATGTTGTTTTTGAAACAGCGGTTTGCTTAGAATATTTTTGTACCAATAATCAAGCCGAGTATGAAGCTCTTTTGTTAGGATTACAAATTTTAGAGTCCATGGGTGTAAAGAATATAGAAGCATTTGGTGATTCATTATTAGCTGTGCAGCAAGTTTCTAAAAATTATCAATGTTTTAATGGATCATTGAATATTGGAAAAAGTCCGGTTTACTCCCCTGAACTATCAGAAAAGTCTGGTTTACCCCCCGAACTACAAAACCGGTTATTTAACCCCCTGAATTTATCAAATCCGGTCAAATAACCCCCCGTAGCGGTTTGGAACGATGGTTTTGCTGACGTGGCCGGTTTTTGACACGTGGACATCCACGTCACCCTTTCTCTTCACTCCACCTCACCTCTCCCCTTTCTCTCACTGGTTTATCCCCTCACGGCTGAAACACACACGGCTGAAACACACAAGCACATCTTCTTGCTCGGCCCCGGCTCCTGTCGCCTCGCCGCTTCTCAAGACCTCCTCTCAGCCACCCCACCCCACCCCGCGGCCCGCCAGCAGACCCATCAAGCGCCGCCAAGGTCCGCACCACCACCATGGGCGGCGCGAGGACGTCGTCTCAGCGACGCCAGACACAGAGAGGTTGTGTAGCTCGGCCGAACGCGCATGAGCAAAGGCGAGGCAGCTCCGCCGAGAACCCATGTGGGCTTCTTCCCCACGGGCTCGGGCAGGATGGGCTGGCACTCATCGGCGGCGGAGTTGGAGCGGGACATGGCGCGGTGGAGGACGGCGCGGAAAGGGCGGAGGAAGCCGGGGTCGGAGACGAGGCGGCGCCAGCCCTTGCAGGTGAGGGAGGCGCGGGGGAGGTAGGACGGCTGCTGAGGTAGGCGGAGGAGGATCTCGGAGAGGAGGTCGTCGTCCTCCAACGGCGGCCGAAAAAGCGAGCACGGGGAGGAGGCACAAGGAGCAGGCCGGGCGCAGGGCCGGGCCGGCCGAGCCAGAGAAGAGGGAGGCCGGAGGAGGAAGCGCCAGGGAGAGAGCCAGCCGGAGGGTCGCCGTGGGGAATCTGAATGAGGGAGCTCCGGGGAGATATTTTTACAGAGGAAGCAACAGAGAGAGAAGTGTCTCGAGCTTAGACAACTCCTGTGCATGTGGGCTCGATCCCACGACTTTGTGGTGTGAGCCAAGCCACCATCGATGGGACCCACTTGTTGACCGGGACAAATGAGAGGCCACGTTAGCAAAACCGCCGTTCCAAACCGCTACGGGGGGTTATTTGACCGGATTTGACAAATTCAGGGGGTTAAATAACCGGTTTTGTAGTTCAGGGGGTAAACCAGACTTTTCTGATAGTTCAGGGGAGTAAACCGGACTTTTTCCTTGAATATTTATTTGGAGAAGTGTTTAGGAATAATAGCAACTTTGGACAATTTTACTATTGGCCATGTTTCTAGAGAAGAGAATATTAGGGCAAATGATTTAGCACAACAAGCATCTGGTTATCAAGCTAAAAAGGGTAAATTTTTCATGATAGAGAGACCGATACTAGAAGGTGCTACAATTTGTATGGCCGAACAACATGATGGCAGTTCTGATGCTTTGAAAACATCAAGTCTTGCCGAACCTAATGACTGAAGAAAGCCCCTAATTAGTTATTTAGAAAACCCTAGTCAATCTGTTGATAGAAAGCTTCGGCGACAAGCTTTAAAGTATACATTGCTTGATAGAGAGTTGTATCGCCGAACTATAGATGGGCTACTTTTAAAATGTTTAGGTTCGGATCAATCTAAAGTTGCTATGGGTGAGGTGCATGAAGGTATATGTGGTACACATCAGTTGGCTCATAAGATGAAGTGGTTCTTGAGCTGGTTTCTATTGGCCGACTATGTTAGAGGATTGTTTTAGATATTATAAAGGGTGTGAGTCATTTTGGAAGTTTGGTGATGTGCAATTGGCACCCGCTACTATGTTGCATCCTATTGTTAAACCATGGTCGTTCCGTGGTTGGGGTTTAGATTTCATCGGCCAAATACACCCTGCATCTTCTAAAGGTCATCGTTTTGTTTTAGTAGCCACTGATTATTTTACAAAGTGGATGTGTCATTCCTCTTAAAAACATGATACATAAGGAGGTGATTAGTTTTATTTTGGAGCATATTATTCATAGATTCGGCATACCGCAAACTTTAACTACTGATCAAGGTTCATCTTTTAGGTCTCATCAAGTTCGAGAATTCGCCGAATCATTTAGAATCAAGCTCCTTAACTCCTCACCTTATTATGCTCAGGTAATAAGACCTTGATTAAGCTCATTAAGAAAAAGATAGAGGAGACCCCTAAGAGATGGCATATAGTGTTATCTGAGGTATTATGGGCTCATCGTATATCTAAACATAGTGCTACAAAGGTAACACCGTTCGAGTTAGTGTATGGGCAAGATGTCGTTTTACCTATTGAGGTAAATCTGAGTGCCCTTAGATTGGCCAGGCAAAATGATTTATCGGCCATAGATTATCATAACTTGATGATGGATAGGATAGATGAAGTTGCAGATGAGAGATTAAATGCTTTGAGGGAGATTGAAAAGGATAAGGTAAGGGTAGCCAAGGCCTACAATAAGAAAGTGAAGAAAAAATCGTTTCAAATAGGAGACTTAGTTTGGAAGACGATTTTACCTGTTGGGTCTAAAGATAATAAGTTGGGAAGTGGTCTCCGAGCTGGGAAGGTCCATATAAGGTGGTAGAGATCGTTCCTGGAAATTATTATATGGTGCAATGTTTACAGGGAGATAAGCTGCCTAAAGCTCTTAATGGCAAGTATTTTAAAAAGTACTATCCGAGTGTTTGGCAAGATGCTTAAGAAACGCACATGGCCGATGAGTTGTTTATCATCGTCCTGAGGAACATACTTATGGCCGGTGTTTAATCATCGTCCTAAAGTGCAATTGAAGATATTATTGTTTTGTGGCAAACATATTTGTTTACCAAAAAACAGGGGGGCATGTGTTGATGGCAAGATTTGGCATCTATAACGGTCATTGCAGTGCTGATTGGTCAAACGGTAAGAACTTAAAGCTACCGCTGATTCAACTAATATTCAGTTTTGAATCGAAAAGCAGAATGACTTCAAAGACCTCCTAAGAGATCCTAGACGACCTCTTCAATGACCTCCCTGGAGGTCCCGACCTCAAGAACATCTTGAGAGGTCCTAGATGACCTCTTCAAAGACCTCATGGGAGGTCCTAGCTTCAAAATCCGCCCGAGAGGTCCTAGACGACCTCTTTAAAGACCTCCTTGGAGGTCCTAGGGGACATCCTGGGTGGTCCTGGACAACCTCTACAAGACCATCTCCTTGCTCTGATCTTGGAAGATCACCTTGCTCTGATGCCTTGGTGAATAATGCTCGAACAACAAAGCACCTCGGAAGACCACCTTGCTACAGTACTGGAAGACCACCTTGCTACAGCACTAGAAGACCTCCTTGCTACAGTACCTAGGTGAACAATACTCGGAGCAATAGTACTTCGGAAGACATCCTCGCTACAGTACCTCAGTGAACAGTACTTGGAGCTACAGTTCTTCAGAAGGCCTCCTCGCTACAGTATCTCGGTGAACAGCCCGAGAGGTCCTGGATGACCTCCTCAAAAACCTCCTGAGATGTCCTGGACGGCCACTTCAAAGACATCCTGGGAGGTCCCAGAAGACGTCCTGAGTGGTCCTAAAAAAGATCCACAAAGACCTCCTAAGAGGACCTCGAGGGTGGTCTTCGCAAGATGGCCAAAAGGGTGGTCTTCGCAAAAAAGGAGGTCTTGGCTAAAAAAGGTGGTCCTTGCAAAATATCCAAGAGGTGGTCTTTGCAAAGTAGAAGGTCGTGAGGACAAGGAAAAGCGTGACCAGGACCTCCCTAGGGACACTCGCGCGCCTTCATCAGAGCCGCCCAGGACCTCCTCAAGGGCGCTCAGATGGCTTCATCAGGGCCACACAAGACCTCCCCCAGGAGTACTCACGTGGCTTCTTCAAGACCGCCCAAGACCTCCCCGGGAGCACTCACGTGGCTTTATCAAAGCCGCCCAAGACCTCCCTAGGAAAACTCGCGCGCTTTCATCAGAGCCGCCCAAGACCTCCTCGAGGGCGCTCATGTGGCTTCATTAGGGCCGCACAAGACCTCCCTAGAAATACTCGCGCGCCTTCATCAGAGCCGCCCAGGATCTCCTCAAGGGTGCTCACGTGGCTTCATCAGGGTCGCCTAGGACCTCCTCAAGGGTGCTCACGTGGCTTCGTTAGAACCGCCCAGAATCTCCTCAGGAGCGCTACGCGGCTTCATTAGGACCGCTCAGGACCTCCTCAGGAGCGCTCGCGCGCCTTCATTAGAGCTGCTCAAGACTTTCTTAGGAGCGCTACGTAGCTTCATCAGAGCCGGCCAGGATCTCCTCAGGAGCGCTACGTGGCTTCATCAGGGCCGTTCGGGATCTCCACAAGAGCGCTCACGTGCCTTCATTAGGGCCGCTCAGGACCTCCTCCGGAGCGCTACGCGGCTTCATCAGGGCTGCTCAGGACCTCCTCAGGAGTCCTTGCGCGCCTTCATCAGGGCCACTCAAGACTTCTTTAAGGGCGCTCACGTGGTTTCATCAGAGCCGCCCAAAATCTCATCAAGAGCGCTACACGGCTTCATCAGGGCCGTTCAGGATCTCCTCAAGAGCGCTCGCGCACCTTCATCAGGGCCGCTCAGTACCTCCTCCAGAGTGCTACGCAGTTTCATCAGGGCCGCTCAGGACCTCCTCCGGAGTGTTACACGGTTTCATCAGGGCCGTTCAAGACCTCCTCAAGAGCGCTCGCACGCCTTCATTGGGGCCGCTCAGGACCTCCTCCGGAGTGCTACGCGGTTTCATTAGGGTTGTTCAAGACCTCTTCCGGAGATCCCACGCGGCTTCATCAGGTATTTCCACGAAAGCCTTAGGACTTTCCACGAAGACTTCCTCAAGGAAACTTACGTGTTTGAATAGGAAAGATTTATCAGTTATAGGAAGTCTGGAGATCAGATGGTATAACCGAATCATATCTATGAATCTTGTTCGGTTAGGAGTTCTGATCTCTTGCGGCTAAGACCTACCGCCCTTTAAATAGAAGAGGGTCATGGCCAATTGAAATCATCACCAATCGATTAATACAATTCGTATCTACTATTTTTTCTACCGTAGTTTCCCTGTAGTTCTGTTTTCTTTTCGATCTTTTCTGCTTTCCTGGCCTGGTTCAAAGATCTTGTCAGGACATTGCCGCCACCTCAACACCACGACTAGCTCCGCCTAGGTGTTGTGCGCTGTGGTTCTCGGCCAGATTGAATCCTAACGTTGCTTGGGTTCAATTTTACTGTTATTCATCAAATCGTGTGTTGGTGCTTCTTCGTGTCGTATTTTTGCACCAACAACCCCGCAATTGTACTACGTTCACTGTAGCTCGTTGCCTGACGAATGGACCGAAGACTATGACAGGCTCCCATTTTACGTCAGAACTGAGCTGCTTCCTGTGGAGACCACGTGGTATGGCCGTAATCTTAGTGTTGATTAATCAGCATCGGTGTCGAGATGTTTGGGGAGAAACCCTCGGTTTAGCAAAATGACATTTTTGCTGTCTGGGAGACAGCAGTCTGACTGGCCGTGGCCGGCGGTCTGACCGGTCAGGAGTGGTGGTCAGACCAGTGGTATGATATTTTGATGATTGTGAACCAAACACTTATCTAGGAGTGCTTGGGGTGAGATTGCACTTGGTGCCATTGAAAATGGAGACTGGACGCGAAACTAGATAGAATTTTTTTCGAAAAGTCCAGAGATGGGTGTTATGGGATTTGGGAAGGTTGGCGGTCTAACCGATGGATAGTCTGACTGGTCCTCTATTACCAGGACTGGCGGTCAGACTGGTCAGGAGTTGTCAAACTGGCTGGTGGTTAGCGGTTTGACCGCCGGTGGCCTGGAGGTCAGATTGACCGAGAGCCGGCTGTCTGACCGGCCATGGCAAGATCATGCACAGTGAGTTGTGGTGATTTTGCGGACTTAGCCAAAGTCGTGGGATTTACGGCATATGTGTTGCATGATGCATGTTTTGGCTAACATGGGTCAAGCTACGGACAACTTGTGTCCGAAATCGATTTCTTGATTTACTGTTATGCAGAGACGCTTGAAGTCGACTACGGTCAATGACGAGGATTATCAGGACTAAGCTAGGAGAGCTGAAGTCCAGAATGATCGAGGATGCTGGGTGAAGTGGTTGGACTCAAGTATGGTGGAAGATAAACAAGAACGACCGAATGGAAAGTTTGGTGCAACAGGTTACATCAAGTGGCTTAGGGCCGGTGTAAGTGCCAAGGTGGTCCAGTGGGAGCAGGATGGGAGAGACTTGCCGATATGCAAAAGCCATTGATGAACCTATGTGTGGCGAAGCATGAGATTGCTTCACGATGATTGGACTCGGTCATGGAGAAGGATTGAGAAGGGGTATTTTGGTATTTTCGCCAAAATACCTGGTTGGTGACCTTGAAAAAATCGCGGCACGAGACGGCGCAACGGAGAAGCAGTTTAGGTCAAGAAAAGGAGAAGATCATGAAGAGATGGATTCGGGAGACCCAGATCGTCATCCGCTTTGAGAAACATGCGTGCGTGTAGACTAGTTTGTGTGTGGACTTAACGGGTGCCCGTTAGGGTTTTCTCTTTAGACCCAGTCTCCACCATATAAGAGTTGGTGTAGGATTTGCACAACCAAGCCTTGGAAATCCTAATTTGATATTAGGAAAAGGGGAGAAAATAGATGTAACATCCTAAGTTTTAGAGTTTATTTGAAGCTTTGAAAAAAAAAATTAACCATTTGATTTTCCTTGTTTAAGTGAAAGCTTAATTTGAATTTTTAGAAATCAAAACAATTTAATATGATTAAATTAAACTTCATTTAAATTAATAGTTGTTTTATTTGGGTTCCTTGTGTTCTAGAGTATTTGCTAGAATTTTCTAGGAATTTTTGGAATTTAATTGATATTTCTTTGAGCTCAGTTTGCTTTAATCTCTTTTCTAAAATTCAAAAGCCTTTGGAATTTCGGAAAATCCTTTTGGGCTAAATTTATTTTCTTTCGGCCCATCTCTTTTCTTTCCACGTCGTAGCCTAGCCACATCCACTCTTCTCTTTTCTTTCACTGCCATGTGGGACCGCACTGTCAACTCTGTCCCTTTCCTCCCCGTCTCGGTTTTTTCCTCGTGTCCGAGTTGGTCACACATCACCACCGTACTCCACCCAAATACTCCCATCCTAGCCCTATTTAATAACGCCGCCTGTGTCAGTTTTTCTACCTGGAGATCCTCCCCAAAAGCCCTAAGTCGGTTTCGCTGATATCAATTTCATCTCGCCAAATTTCACCAAAGAAGTTATGCACCGCCGAAGGTCTTCCTCACCGGAGTTTGTCATCGTCGAAACTTCTCCGACTGCATCTTCGCCCCCTTTGAGTTGACCTTCTCACATTCTCAGTAGTGCTCTCATCGCCATCTCTGGAAGCTTGCCACTTCGTCGCCTTCGTCTTCCCCAAAACCGGCCGCGCCGCGACGTCTCGATCTTGCCTCCGGTGAGTCCTCTCGTCATCCCATGTGCGTCATCCCGTGTTCCTAGTTGTCCTCGTCCAATCCCCTCCCTCTTTGTTGTATTAGCCATCGAGGTGCTTCGTCGCTGTCACCTTTCTTCTCCAACTCTGGTCACCATCACACCATTGCTCCGACCATCCTCCGTCCGCTCCAAGGTGCTCTCTACATTCCTTGTGCCGTCGCCATCCTCGTGCTTCCTCCCTTTTCCTCCGAGCGCCTTTGGTTTGCCATCGCCGCCGTGAGCCCGTGAGCTCCATCCGCCATAGTCGCCGCCGCCGATGACCCGTCGCTGCCCTTGTCGAACCACCACCCTTGTATTCCTCTCATCCCTGGGAACCCGTTTTGCCACTCACTGCCACCTGCCTTGCCTTTGGTCATCATCGCCGCCGCATGCCTTGCCGCCGGCCAAAACCTCCTCTGTTTCTCTTTGTCTCTCTCTTTGTCTCACTATCGACATGGCCTCCACCTTAGCCTCTGCCATGTGTCCGTTGAGTCAGCAACCATGTGGATTCATGTGTCGTCCCGAGCCAAACCCTAGCATGTGGATTTGGTCCACCGTGGACCGAGTCGCAGTAAAGCCGGTCCCACTTGTTAGCACTGTTTCTTTAGCCCTGGTGCACCATGCATTGTGAAACTAGTTCTGTGGACTTGGTCCATAGACCATGGCCCACTTGTCATCCTCTAATTCTTTTTCCAGATTTTCTTTTAATTTGGAAATTTAGAAATTTCAGTAGGGCCTACCTGTCAGCATTTAGGGTTTTTCTTTAATTTAAATCCGAAGGAATATTCAATGGAATATTCTTTTCTCTCTCTTTTTCCTTTTCGGCAAATCTTTCGAGAGTCCGTTCGAACTCCGTTCAAACTCCGATTCAGTCCGTTCAAATTCCTAAATTCATCTAAAATCGAGCTCTTTCTTTTAGAGTTAGTTTGACTATTTTTGGATTTTATTTGAATTTTTGTTGAATTTATTTTTGCTTCGTTTATTGTTTTCTCTCTCGTTAGATGATCTATTTCACGGAGCAGGAGCAGAAGCAAACTTTGAAGATCCAAGTGTGGTAACTGAGCAAAGACAAAGCCAAGGAAAGTCGTAGTCCTTTGATCATATTGAACCTATGATTTCAAAAGTATATTGTTTTATATCAATTGCATCCTATCTTTAGGTCAACTGTTTTGGGATAAGTTAATCACCTATTTGTCATTATGCCTCCATTGAACTTTTGAATGCCATGAATCACTTGTCACCATAGCATGGTTAATTTTAGTTGGACATATTTGTATCACCAACGTGGGTATCGTACAGATGCTTAGTTTCGATGGGCTCATGATCACATGTACAATAATGTTATATTTGACTTAATGAGATATGGAACTGTGGCGGGTAGTCACTGTTATTAAAATTTGTGTACCATGACAGATATGTCATTGGTTTTGGTTGAACAAAATGATTTTCGCTCGGACGAGCGATCGTGAAGTAAAGGGGGTGTGGTTAGCACGTTGTGGGATATGGTGGACTCGTCTGAGTAACTTGTTAAGGACTTAATCTTGTGTGCCATTGAACTGGGCCCTTATCGTACAACCATATGTCCAATATGGGATGGACCTGGCTAACTAATTAGCAATGTCTTAATTTTGGTTATGTCTTGGAAGCGTGAGTTGCGGGATAGACGTATACTCACAATGGCGCAAGAGGGGGGCCCTGTCTGGTTAGAAAGACATTCAGTGTTGAAACCTTAGCAGACAGAATTGGGTTAAGAAGGAGCTTTGTAAAGGCCTTGTGATGATCACTTAGTCGCCGCACACCTACTTTAAGTTGATTTATTTCTTATGGGTAAAGCTGTACAACCTCTGCAGAGTTAAAACTGTTTAAACAGCCGTGTCCGAGGTCATGGACGTGCTCGGGGATTTCACACAAGAGGTAGAGTTTCTTTATAAAAATGTGTCGGAGTGTGAATGAGAAGTTCATTTGATGAATATAATGTTCGTTTGGTGAATGGGTAATTCACTTGGTGGTTTGTGTCGGCTGGTGAATGGGTTATTCAGATAGTGGTTTGATTGGGAAGTGAATGGGAAGTTCACTAATTGTTTCAAAGTAATTGTTTATTTATTTATTATTATTCTCAATTACGCATTTCAATCAATTTATTGTATATATCATCAATACTGGTTTCTGCAAAAGAATCATACAGCTAATCCTTTGTTCAAGCCTTGCATGAATATTAATTGCATATTGTTTCCCTATGACTTGTTGAGTACTTTATGTACTCATGACTTCAAATCTTGCTGCTCAGTTAAAGAATATCAAGCTGCTCAAGAATTCTCTGAGAAGGAGTACTATGAAGACTTTGCATATTAGGATGTGTTCTTCACTCGATTGCCTGTGGGCATGTTGATTGGCATTTTCAAGTTTTCCCATTCCGCTGCAAGAGTTTATTTATTTCTTTAGCCCTACGTGGCAAGTTAAGTAAACATTGACCATAAAGTCTAGTTATTATTACTATTTGTTACTTGGGGGAATTCACTATTTGCCCTCCCTTTAGTTGTGTTTTCAGATTTTGCCCTCTTTCCCGACCTAATACATTTTTTGCCCCCTCCTTTGTCTAATTCTTCAGATTTTGCCCTCTTTGCATTATTTTATTCTTTTTTGCTCATTTTCCCGTTACATGGCATGCGAAATGACTCTTTTGCCCTCGGTCGACCTGGCGTTCCGTCGACCCGACCAAATCCCTCTTGTCGCTTATGCTCGCTAGGGTTCATCCTTTTCTCCCCAACCCCTTCTCTTTCTGTCTCATGGCTTTCGCCGCCCTTGGAGCCCTCGACGCCATCGCCGCGCTTCTTGTCCTCCTCCTCTTCCACTTCTGGTGCACGCTCACGCCCTTCTCATTCTTCGTGACCGCGATTTGGCCTCTAGGGTTCATCCATTTCCTTCTTCTCCCCATTGCCCCCAATCCCTTTAGGGTTTAGCACGATAGGCTGGCGGGTTGGCCTTAGCAAGGGCGGCATGTCGCGATCGGCGGTTCCTCCAGCGTTGAAGGATGGTCCTGTACACTTCCGGGTTCATCGATGATAAACTTGTCTCGCATTCTCTTGAGGTGACACGGACTTCCCTTGTGGAGTGCGGATCGCAAGAAGGCCGCCTTGCTCGAACTCACTTGCGGGAAGGGTACAAATCTGAGGAAGATATTTTACAAGTGTCCTATGAACCAAACGAGCGTAAGTAGTCCTTGCTCGATTTGGGTTTCAAGTTGGGAGGGTTGCTTCATTTGATTTTGGGATCCCTTTCTTTGTTTGGTTTGTCGAGGAGCGAAAGACTTGCTCCTTCTTCATGTGGACCAAGAATATGTGGATTTTCTAACCAAGAAGGGGTGATTCAAGAGGACACCACTTCCCAGAAGATGCAATTCAGTTACTTGAAGCCACATCTACTCTAAAGACTGATTTTGAGGCTATGAAAGTAGAGCTCATGAAGTTAAAGGCTTTCAATGGTAACACCGATGCCACCATGTACAAGGTGTTGAAGCAAGGAGAGTTTCTATCACAATTGGTGCTCTCAACTTGTTGGTCGTTGCTTTAGTTGTAATGGTTTGTAATTGTTGTATCGGGAAGTAGTTTGTCACTTGTACCTAGTAGTAGTCTCATTTTGTCTTGAAATGGAAACTCAACTTGATGTGTAATAGGTGCTGATCTTAGTTGAGGCATTTTAGTTGCTTGGTGTCAGCAAGGTGGTAATCATTTTGTTTGCAAAAGTGAACATTATGTGTAATTTCATCATTGAAAATGGCAAGCATTATGTGGATCATAACATATGTGACATGATGAATCTTATCTCTTTTGTATATGTGTGTTAATATCAAATGTCGGATCGATGAGTCGAAGATAGCAAGCTGTGAAGGCATAATGTCATACCGAGCTTGTGCACGAGTAACTTTGGGATGTGCATTTTTGCAGGGCCCTTTTACGGAAGACAATGCATAAGGATGTGCATTTCTGACAGGCAAACATGCTAAGATCTTGAAGAGAACACCTCTGAGCGAAGACCTCATGAGTCTGGTGAACCTATTACTTTTCAATCAAGCTCAACAAAATTTAGTGGGCTGAACTTTTCCTTTGGTGCATCCTTTGTCCTTCAAAGCTCACTATCAACACAAAGGCGTTACAAACAAAGATGAGGACAAGGCACTTTTTCGCACGCATTTTGTACCATATACTTGTCTGCTCGCAGTACTAGAATATGGTCAAGTACAATATAAATTGCTAGTTTACACACACAAAAATAGAGATTTATGATGTGAAAGAAGATAACCTCTGACTGCTTGAGAATTCCTTAAATCGATAGTGTTCACATCTATGACAAGATGCAATCGATCTTCAAAAAAGCCAAGTGTAGTATGTAAATCCGACAAACTCAAACAAGCGGTATCAAATTCATCGGCATCATCAAATTCTTCCGGACATTATGCTCATCACAGAACAAACACACTGCGCAGATCAAGTCTAGAACATAGGAAATATGGTCCAGTTCTCGACCATAGGCATACATTGCAAAAAAAACTGCGAGAACACAACATAGGAAATATGGTCCGATTCTCGACCATAGGCATACATTGCAAAAAACTGCGAGAACACAACATCTTGACAAAATATTCGAAATGGCTACAAGTCCATGCAAACAAGTCTAGAACACAAATTGTTGTTTTTGCTCATTTCTTCTTCTTGATTGGTGTCAACTTCTTCACAGGACTAGTAGTGACCTTCTTCACAGGAGTTGCAAACTTCTTCCTAGGAGTAGTGTCTTGGTGTCACCTCCTCCCATTATCGATGCTAGTGCTGCATACATATTACATCCATTGTGAGATGCCCATACATACTAACAAAATGCAAGTCCATACATATTGACAAAATACAAGTCCATACATATTGAAAAATGCAAGTCCATACCTCCTAGTAGCGGGACCGGGGCTATTGCTCGGTGTTCTTTGGTTGCAATCTGACAGGGGTGTACAAGCAGACACACCCTCCGTTGGTTGCAATCTGACGACGGGGTGTACAAGCAGACGCACCCTCTGCTGGTTGCAATGTGACAGGGGTGTACAAGCAGACGCACCCTTTGCAATTCCTTTCTTTGTAGCCTTTCTCTTCCTATTGTTCTAACAGTTCTCTTCCTATTGTACACAGCGATTACACAAGGCAACAAGGAAACATGTAATGCAAAAGGTATAAAGGCCTCATGATGTTACCTTTTTTGTTTGCATTGAGACTACTGACAGTCACCACGATGGCCAAACTCCCCACACTTTGCATTTGCCTTTGCCTTCTTGCTCTACTTGATTTCCCCATCTCCGGGAATGATGGAAACCTATTCTTCGAGGTCTTCCTGTGATCTCTTCCCAAGTGGTGGAAACAACTTAAATCCAGTCAACTTTTGGCCATTGGTTTTTCTGGGTTATTGGTGAACAACCCCTTCATAAGCGACTCTGAACTTGGCAACCGAGTAGTAATTGTGTACATATCTCTCCATATTTGCATTTCTTACAGCTTGTAATAAATGCCATTGCATGAGGGCATGGTTTGCTGTTAAGCGCCACTCCCACATGTGCACTCATGTGCAAGGATGTAAACATGTCTGTGAACTTCATGATTGTTGTCAACCTCGATTACCTCTGCTGATTCATGTGATGATGTACCCACCTTCAAATGATCTAAATTCCTAGTCTTCATATTGAGTTGGTGTATTATGGTGGGAGAATTTCCCCTGCAACCTCTCTCAATTCTCCTCCTCTTGTAAAACATTTCCATTATCTTTTCTCTTAGCTTGTCGACTAGTTCCTACAACAGCAAGTCCTTGACCCTTTAATCCAAGCTGTTGAAACTCTCGGCCAGATTGTTGTTGATGTAATCACATTTGATGTCCTTTGAGAATCTGCTCCTCATCCATAACAAATTATGGTGCTTCTTCAAGTAGACTCCAACCTCGGGACTTGCTTCAAGTATTCGCTCATGTAATGGTCAAATCATGCTCGCTCTGTATGCCCTAGCATTTGGGTACATGTTACCAAAAATAGGACCATGAAATTTCTTCACAAAGTTACGCATAAGGTGCCTAAAGCACTCTCTCTGCTTTCAGTGCGAGGAATACATTACACGACTGACATTTTCTAGACCTTTACAAGCATCGAGCATATAGCAAGGGTGGGAGGATTACCTATTGCTTTCTTCAACTCTTGCATGAACCAAGTCCGATTATCGGTTGTCTCGATTCTATAAAACCAAAAGCACGGGAACATCCAATTATGTCCATCTAGGCGATCCTCGCAGACTAGTTGTCCATTCCATTTGCCATTCAGAGCTGTTGAGTCAACACTCAAGTATGGTCTGCAGCCTCTCAAAAAACCATCAATACATGGTTTCAAAGCCATGAAAAATCTATGAAAATATGTCTTGTCACCTATTTGTCTATTTGCTATCTCAATAATACTACCAGGTGACCTAAGATCAATCTCTGCCTTGAATCTATACAACTCCTCAAAACTGTCCTCCCAGGAACCAAATGTCCTATCCATTGCCTTCTGCCTACCAGCCCACACTGTCTCATATTGCAAAGTGACTTTGTACTCATCCTGCAACCTCTCTTGGATTTCTTTGGCCCCTAGATGTGGGTGCTTCCTCAAGGTCCCCATAACCCTGTCAGCCACCCAACCTTGAGATGCCATACTGGTCTTCACCCTACTAGTCGATGAACATGTGTGTTCAAATGGCTTCTTGGTCACCTGCAAATACAAACATGACAATTAGCAACATCATATAGCAAACATGACAGTTAGCTACACTTATCAAACATAGTTAGTACCCTGATAGTTTCTCCTTTCACGGTGCTATGAGCATTAATTGTCCATGGGCAAGACACATCCTTGCATCTGCCTGAACCTTGTTTTGTCGATTTAATGGTGTGGATGTCAAATTGCTCATTAATTGCATACTTCGGACCGCTTGATCTGAATGCTTTTATGTCGGGGAAGGCGTCGCCAACACTCATCGTTGGATTATCTGATCAAACACATTCCCTCTCTCCGGTATGTCATCATCCTTTGCAATTCTTTGCCCAAACAAATTCTTCCTCAATTACACATGGAAGAGGACTTGCCATTGGTGTTGTTCTTCTAGAATTAACCCCGCATCATCATCGACTCTCAAGCCAAGTAAGACATACATGTCATCCTCACCCATAGCAACATCTCTATCATCGTCGCAGATGGAGCACCTTGTGTGATTTCAATAGTTGTCCAATCCATTGTATTTTCGATGCCCAAGCGTTGCGGGGCTTATTGGAAGTACTTCCAACTGGTTGTGATCTGACAATGGGAGTAGGAGAATGAGGTGCATTGGAGGCACAAGGACCATCTGACCGATATCAATTCTTCTTTGCAATTCGGTCATTACCACTAAAAACTTCATCAAGGCAGTCACACTAGACCGATTTGCGATATCGACTTTGGGGACAACCTCTACAAATAAGAACAAATATTTAAGGTTCCATCGATCCATTAATGCCTCTTGCAACTCATGTGTGTCTGAAACTTGACATGTTCATTGGTTATCTTGTCAACTCCGTATGAGATGCCTCTGAGAAGGTCCCCAAATAATCCTCTCTCCAAGATCAACATACAACTTGTCAATCGTGTAACCCTTAACATTTATTATCCACTCCAGATCTGTACGTGGCATAGCCGTTGTGCTACCATCGTTCAACACGGCAATGTAAGCTCCAACTCTAACGCTTATCCTAAACGCCAATTCAGGGTCAATCCTACCGGATTTGCAACAGAGAAAAACAAAAATTTCATCACTCATCGATGAGTTCATACCTCTGCGACAATGGCAATGTGAAGGCGGTGCAAAGAAAAGCGAAATATCATCACTCATCGTTGCAAGCTATGTTGTTCACACGCATCAAGCACAACAAAAGGGATCTGGTCGGCGGAAATGGGGACATACCCGGGATCTCCTTGGGATCCATGGCGCCCTACTAGCTTGCTCCGCGCGCCGCCCTTCAAGTTACATCGAGAGCACGAGCACGAGAAGGGATTGGGGAGCCACGTCCACATGCACCTTCTTTGCCTTGCGTCGCCGCCTTCAACTAGCGTGAGACAGAGAAGAGAAGGGGTTGGGGAGAAAAGGATGAACCCTAGCGGCATAGCGACGAGAGGATTTGGTCGGGTGCGACGGAACGCATTTGTCTTGACCGAGGGGCAAAAGAGTCATTTAGCATGCCATGTAGCGGGAAAGCGAGCAAAAAGAATAAAATAATGCAAAGAGGAAAAATCTGAAGAATTAGACAAAGGAGGGGGCAAAAAATGTATTAGGTCGGGAAAGAGGGCAAAATCTGAAAACACAACTAAAGGGAGGGCAAATAGTGAATTCCCCCTTGTTACTTTGAGATCTTTTTAGTTAAATCAATAAATGGATGGTATTTCATTGATGTTTCCTGTGTGAGCTAGCAACTGATATGAGACTAGTTCAGAATACATAGAGAGTCTCAGATGTGTAAATTTGGGTCCCGACAATAGAGGAGGCTAGGATTTGAGAGATATATGTTGAGAGATTGAGTGCTCATGAGTGAGCTTTTGTACTCTATGGTGGAGTGGCTGTAAACCTGCAACCCCTCTAATCAATCTAATCAAGATTGTCTCAAGATGAGTTATTTCTTGTTCTTGCTCTCTCTTTGGTGATTTTTGAGTTCTTGTGTTCTAGGGATTTTATCTCGGTCTTTTACTGTGATCTAGCTTGCTGGGACTTGTGGGATTTGATATAAGGTCATCTTGACCATCTTTGATCCACGAACAAGTTTTTAGATCAAGGTTAGGTTTCCCTTCGTTTTGAGTCTTCTTGCTCTCAATCAAGAAATTCGTGGAACCTTGGCTACAATTGTCTCGATCGTCGATTGTAATAGGTTCCTGACCTTCTATTGAGCTATGTTTGAAATCCCAGAGGATTTGGATCATTATTTCAAAATTTAGATCGATTTGTGGATCCTTCGTCGTACTAATTTTCATGCAGCGGTCAGATCGGCCTCACCAGCGGTCAAACCATCGTCGGCGGTCAGACCGGCTGAGGGTGTTAAGGGTTGATTTTCTCAGTTTCAGCTCAACTCTTTTGCTGTCATCTTGAGGCCTTAATCTTCATAGCTTCTCATAGCTATTGGAGAGAAAAAGGTAGTTGAATACTGAGGTGAAAAAGAGCAGGCTCCTATTCACCCCCTCTAGTCGTCATTTCGGTCCAACACTTCCAGTCTTCTAGAACAATGTTTTTTTTGCGACAGAATTGACAGTCTTCCAGCGCAGAACATCAAGCGTGTGATTCACAAATAGCTTTTGCAGTCGGTACTGATGTCACAACCAGCACATTTTGGCCCAGCGCTGATGTATCAGCGGTTGAAAAAATCTCAAGAGCTACATGCCTAACACCATCAGCGTCGTAGGCCCTATTTGGGATAGCTATAGCCTTTGCTATAAGCAACTTTTTGGTTTTTTGGCTGCTGTAGCTGATAGTTGTAGCTTTTTCTGAGATGTCGTTTGGTAGCGTGACTTTTTACTTCAGCTGTGGATGAATGTTGAAATATCTAAAATACCCTAGAGGGTTCTGCATGCATGTTTGTGTATTGATTTAGCGTAAATATGGTTGTTGTTTTTTTGTAGAAATGTTGATTAAACAACTTAATTGTACTAAGTTACAAACAATTGAACAATATTTTGGAATGTCCAAAATCACAAGTAGAAGATCAAATGTATATTTTCTTTCAGCAGCAATACAATACTACCCACAAAAGGTGCAACGTCCATTATAGGCGAACACTACCAATAAAAGTCTGCATGGCAATACATATTCCTATGCTCTACATGCCTTTCAGAAAAGGGAAATTTTCTAATATGCCACTGCTTAGTTCACCACTCCAAATCTGCCAATCGAAAGTTTTTTCTTCTAAAAATGCAACTCCATAGTGTAAAACTTTACACTAGGGAGTGGCATTTTTAAAAGAAAAAACTTTTCAGTGGCATATATCAATTAAATCCTTCAGAAAAAATTACAGCCATTGAGACAATCAGTAGCTCTAGAACTTAACCTTTACAATAATGAATCCAGCATATCTGTACAACTCAGTTTGCACTTGATCACAAGATCTGAATTTTGCATGTATTCCGGGCCTATTTGGTATGGCTCTGCTCCAAGTTTTTGCATCTCCAACTCCAACCTCACTCTTAGATCCACTTCTATGAGAAGTTGGAGCAGTCTACCGAGGTGTTTGGTTAGAAAGTTAGCTCCAGCTCCAGCAATAAGAAGGATGTTTGTAAAAAAATCGCACTACCCTTGTTTTGTGACGTGTAATCTCTTTTTTTTTTGTATTGCATAACTTATAATAGTTTAGTAAGTTGATTTCAATCATGTTGTGCTTTTATTTTATTTTATTTTTATTTTGCCATGTTGTGCCATCTTTTTCACCCACAATGGAAATTTTTACTCGGAAAAAATTAAATAAAACATACATAAACATATGAAGTTCATAACAAATGTTCTAATTCAATGAGTATCATAATAAGAGTCCATAACAAAGACAAACATATGTCTTGGATAGATCACCGATGTGGACTGACCCACAATGGACTCGAGAGCCGAAGGCAACCTCAATATACTGACCCAAGCTAATATAGCCAGTTTGTTCATGAACTGTGAAGTAGGGCGCACAAGCTAATATAGATCACCAGTGAAGGAAATCCTTGCGCCTATTGATCTTCTTCTGCAACTAAAGAACATCGTACAGTAGAGCTTCAGCAGTTGGAGGGCATCTAGGGACATAGATGGTCTTCACATTTCAATAGGTATCTATTAATCAGAAGTAGTACGTTAAAATAATATTTCCATATGTATAAATAATTTTTCAAAAGGGAAAATTTGAACAACCACAGCAGAAGAAACACATGGTTATGCTATTCCAGGAAAGAATAGACATGCCCATTACCTATTTCTCCTTGGCAATTAAAAGCAAATTCATATAAGAATTAAGAACTATTTAGTTCCAATCACTAAGATAACATGCCACTATGCGAGTGCATTTGTGTTCCTCCATGAAAAGGAGAGAACCAAACTAGACATCAAGGGCTAGGACAGGTACTACAGTAAAGGTATATGCATATCATATTCATATCTAAGGAACCATCAAAGCCTTGATAAATCCCACAAGTGAAACAGCTTGGTTGTAATTCTCACAGAATCCTGTATCTAGGTTTCAATTATTCATAGTTCATGAGGTATTTCTATGTTTTGACCTCTCTAAATTCTACAAAGACATTCCAAATATCAGTGATTATGCCATATTAACACATAAGAAACCTAATCCTTGTAGAGCATAGCCAGATTTTGATACAATGATAGCCAACAAAAGACTCCATGAAAAGAAGCATTGCATTAGCTAATCTCTTTGATCTAATTGGGTGGGGGTTTTGCTTTGACAAGTTATTTGGTACTAATGTCTGAGTTTTGGTAATGGCACAAGCACAGCAGAATGAAAACCTCGGATTGTTTAACAAAAAGTTTATTAGACTCCTCCACATCTTCTTTCTCTTTTGCCCATCTCAAAATTGCAACTTCAAGCATGAATCAAGAACAAAATTTTCCCAACACCACCACACACATTGCAGCTCGGTTCACATGAATCCCAACAACACAAATCAATAGGTGATAGATCTGTCTTACCTCGACGTTGCTAGTGTCGGTGGTGAGGTAGCTGAGGCTAAGGTCGGTGGAGAGGTAGTTGGGGTCGCGTACGCTGGGAGAGAGGACAAGGAGGTCGCGAGCGCCGGGGTGGATCGCTAGGTGGGGAGGGAGGATGCCCTTACACAGCAGCATGGGGGAGGACGAGTTCACCATGCCAGGGAAAGGATGATGAGGTCGCGTGCGCCGGGGAGAGGACGACGATGCCATGGGAGGGGGAAGCTGAGGCCACGTGCGCCGTGGGAGGGGGGAAGTTGAAGCTGTGTGGGCCGCGTAGGGGGTCGTCGCCCTCGTTGCCGCCGCCGCCTCTCCTCTCCTCTGTCTAGGGTTCTCTGGGACAGGATGGGAAAAGGGGGGCTCAGGACATTTGAATTTTTTTTGAAATAATATTAATTTAAAAGATAATTACAAAATAAATTATTGAATTTTTTTTACAAATATAGGTCCTGTCGCCATTCTAATTGGCGACAAGAACCCTGTCGCTAATTGGAACAGTGAGAAGAGGTTCCTGTCACCAATTGAACTGGTGATAGGACCCTGTCGCCAGTTGGACCGGTGATAGGGCCCTATATATATATTTTTAAAATTAATGTCTAGATAATTTTGCCTAAAGATTAAGTGTATTTCACGAAGTTTTTTAGTAATACCTTGTAGTGTCCGCATAGTTCGGAATCCGAAATTGGAGAAGATAACGAAATGTGAAGTAGGGAGTACGAGATCGGCGGCGTAATTTGGAACGTGAGTTCGGCAGTGCAATAACACAAATGGCCCCACTTTGGAGCGAAATAAAAAATATATTTGGGTTTCGGGTTGCCATACGCGTTGTTGTCCCGATTGTATTGTTCGTGGAACCAATTCATTCGGAAAATATTACGTAATATATAATAGTCAAAATATCTAGGAAAAGATATTTAAGTTCAAAAGACTTCATAATTTAATTGCGAAATACATGGTGCGCTCGGTTTGGTTACATACATTAGAACTGACAACATGCACGAATGAGCAAACCGAAATACACATACGATACATGCATGTCTTTTTGGAATAAAAAAAGTTGATTGGAATGAAATCGATTAGTCCTGGTGGCCCATCTCTCCCTTCCCCTTGTCTTTGGACTCTCCACGGTGTTGGCCAGTCTCGAAGTGAGCCATGTTCTGCGGGACGAGCTGGATGATTGAATAATGTTAGGATAGCACAACATAGGGCCAAGTTAATATTGAGGATGCATGCTGAACATAACTTACCTCTTCGAGCCGTATTGCGCTCAGGCGACGAAGAGTGCTAGGATCGCCGCTAGTCTCACTAGCAGGAGTCTTCCCCTTGTGCACCGCACGCTCGACCCGGTTGTACTCAACTTCCGGTGCCTATTCAGTCGGGTCGAGTACGTCGGGTTTCCAGCGTTTGATGGTCTTAGCTTCAATCGCATAGTTCAGCATGTACTTCTACTGAATAAATACCCTATCGTACATGTTTGGGTCGTCGATCCATTGGAACAAGTTGCATCGCATCTCCGACTGCCATTATTCCCGGATGTAGTTAGGGATTTGTGGACTGGAACGTAAGATGTGGAAAATCTACGTGTGTGAAAGATTCGCTTACAAGGTGATGACCACACGTATAGTACGCCCAGGCGGCCGTCGCCTGGTGTGTGGACAAGATGATCTTTGCCAGTTCTTCACACACACATTGAGGGCTTAGGAACTCTGGTGGTACCGATGTGTCCTTCATAGAACAATCCAGGTAGGGTTTAGCCCTCTCGGCAAGCCACTTGCGCTTCCGCAGGATCTTTGCGTAGAAGTTCACCGACGAGTTAGACATCTCCTTCCTCACAGTTGTGTGAATCGAGCTTTGTGAAGTGTTGGGTGTGGTGGTGTAATGTTGTCCTGTAGCTCTCTTCTCCTCCACTTCTCTTCTCCCTCATTTTATAATGGGCTATTTCGGTCTGAAAAGGGGGGTGGCCGAATGTGGTCTTTTCAGTCTGAAAAGGTGGTGTGGCCTTATCGGTCTGATAAGGTAGTGTCGCAGTATGTTGTCATCTCGGTCTGCAAAAGTTGCAGCATGTGGTGTGACAGGGGGCAGTCTCTTTCGACCTGAAAAGGGGGCATGGCGGAGTGTAGTCTTTTCAGTCTGAAAAGGACGTTTGGCATAGTGTGGTCTTATCGGTCTAATAAGGTAGTGTCGTAGTGTGTTGTCAACTCAGTCTGCAAAAGCTACAGCGTGTGACATGACAGGGTGCGGTCTTTTCGACCCGAAAAGGGGGCGCGGCGTAGTGTGGTGACGAGGATTGTTGACTAGTCAATTATCCGAATATATCTTTATTTACTTATTAATAGATAAGCTAGATTTTTACTGTGCATAAGTTAATCTTCTAGGCCCAAGATCATTCAAGCAGTCGGAAGGTGGGCCTATAAAGTCTTTTTTTTACTGTTCCCAAAAACTCTCCCGGAGGCCTAGTTGGACCTCCTCTATAGGTTCCTCCAGGTCCTCCTCCAGGATCTCTCCAGGACCTCTCCCCCGTAGAGGAGGTCCTAGAAAGCGGTTACCCATGTGTGGTTAATAATAGTTACACGTGGAGATATCGGCAATAATGGTCATCAGGAAGGGACGCGACTATTGGCGTGAAGAGACGCGACCATTAGCGCGAAGAGGCACCACTGCTACTAACTGTCAACGCTTGTAATACCATAAATAGTCCGGCCTATGTGCCTTTGTAACATAGATTCACATCCAAGCCCTAATCCACGTGTATTCATAGCCACTTTCCCTGTAAACAGAGCATACTCTTTGCAATACACATTCACCATCTTGAGTCCTTTGGCGAACAGATAGTAATCTCCATTTTCCTTTTTATATTCTTGTTTGTCCGTTCTGTGACAAGAGTCCCAGATGTCGACAGCTGGCGCCGTCCGTGGGGATCGCTGTCATCATCTTCGCCCACTCAATTCTTGTAATGTGTCTCGCGCTTTGTTGATGAATCACAACTTGCTTGCTTGGAGAGAAGAAAGCATCATCGACATCTCGGACTACGATGACGACATGGAGGAAAACTTCGTCCTCGTATCTAGCAATGCCCATGGTTCCTCCGGAGCCATTGCTAAGGCACCGTCGCCCACCGAATCTCTTGCCTCCGCTAGCTCCACGTCGGTCGTGCCTTCGTCCACAAGTCCCGCTGTGGACGAGTACCATCCCAAGCCTGTCTCCTTTGGAGGAGGAGATTCGGAAGGTCCCTGGAGCCCAGCAAAGCGTGATGATCTCGCTGGCGACCTCCACACTGAAGGCCTAGAGAGAACATCTGAGGAGAATCTTCTATTCACCCTACAATACAACTCATCCTCCTCCATAGAGGACAAGGGCATGTTCACCCGTTCCGCCTGCTCCAGCGGTCGTCAAGTCACCGCCATCGGTGACAATCAACCCAATCCCGGCGATAATCCCAAAGCATGAGGGCAACGCCAGGAGCGGGAAGAACGGGAACGCCTTCAATGAGAGGAAGAGACCCGACAAGCTGAGATACGTACCGCCACACAAGTGCACATCTCGTAGATTCGCGAACACTACTATCGGGACGCCCCTAGCTCCTCGGCGAGGGCGCCACCACTGGCGATGCATACGCCACTGCTGCGGGCAACGATGGTAAGAGAACCAAATACCTTACCAACCCCCATGCAGGAGGATTCCCCCGCGAAACGCGTTCACTACTTAGCAAGCGCTATCGCACGACCTCCGGACGGATTAACTCCAGAGCAAGGAGTGCAAGTGATGCGTGCCACTGCACAAGAGCTATAGTATGCGGCAGAGAATATTTCTACCTAATCGCCTACTGTAATTTCCCAAATGGACTCACACCTAGAAGGGTCATCGATCGGACAACGAAGGCAAGAACGAAAACTATGGTGCTCCTGGCCGTCACGTTCAAGGCTGAGCTGAGCATGACACCCATTTTTCAGGATGTAGTAGATGTCCCATATCTCCTGTTAGTCATGATAATTGTTGTAATATATAACAATGTGTCAGACCTTATGCAGGGTGCAAAGCTTTCTCTCCCGGACTGAGAAATGTTACTTGGCCGGAGAAGTTCAAGCCTAGGAGTATAGAGACTTTAGACGAAATGCAAAATCCATTAGAATTTCTCCAAGTCTACACTACCGCCATTCAGGTCGCTAGAGGCGATGATAAGGTAATGGCTAATTATATACTAACAGTTTTGAAGGGTTCCGCCAGGACCTGGCTATTTAACCAGCCTGAGGGATCCATATATAACTGGGAGATGCTTTGTAACGCATTACAAAACAATTTCAAAAGTTGTTATGCAAAACCAGGGAAGGAGGATGATTTGCATCGACTCCATCAAACCCCCGAAGAAAATTTGTGATAGTTTGTAAAACATTTCATAGAAGTTTGTAATACTATACCTAATGTTTCTGATGACTCTATGATTCGAGCTTTTAAACAGGCGGTGAGATATCGAAGGTTCACAGAAGACCTCAACATTAATCCGCCCAGGTCCGTGTTAGAGCTCTTCGACATGGCCGACTGGTACTCTGATGCTCATGAGGCAATGGAGTGGAACCGAATGGTGGATAAGGGAACCACCCCTTCTCAACCAGGCCTCGAGGATGTCAAAGAAAAGAAATCCAAGAGGTCCGAAGGCTCCACGAGCAATAGAGGAAAACCTAAAAAGAAGGAGAAGGGGAGGTCCAAGCAGTCCACCAGGGAGGTCGCAGTAGTTGACCAGCGACCACCCTATGACAAAAACAGAGGTCCTTAGACCAAAAGGAGGCAAGGAGGTCGTTCAAACGACCAAACTGCCCCACGATCTATGAGTATGTCCAGGAGCAATGAGCGCTGGTGCCCATTGCATAAAGTTCTTGGTCATGACCTCCACAACTGTCGTACTTGGCAGAAGCAGATGGAGGACTACTACAATGGGAAAGGTCCAATGACTGTCCCACCAGAAGATTACGGACCACCAGAGGTCCAAGGTAATGACAAGGACACGGAGATGTTGTTTCAAAGGACAGATCATCACGTCAACGTCATTTATGGGGGTTCCACTGCTTATACCTCCTAGCGGCAGTACAAGACGGCATGAAGAGACGTCAACAATGTTGAGGTCCCACCTGGTCGTCCGGAATACCCCAAGTGGTCAGAGATCTCCCTAACATTTACTAAGGAGGACGTCCCTAAAGGTATGTCTACTTCTCGTAAATTACCAGTAGTAGTTTCCCCTACCATAAATAATTGCAAAGTAGGGAGAGTATTAGTAGATAGCGGTAGTTCTTTAGACCTGTTATTTATTAAAACTTTAGATGAGATACAAATTCCTCGTTCTAAGATTAAACCAATGACAAGTCCCTTCTGTGGGATAGTGCCGGGTATGTCAGTTACGCCAATAGGGCAGATAGTCTTACCAATAACTTTCGGTACGGCTACTAATTTTCGAACTGAGTTAATTACTTTCGAAGTAGTTGATTTTGAGTCTGCCTATAATGCTATTTTGGGAAGACCGTCTCTGACAAAGTTCATGGCAGCTACGCACCATGCCTACCAGAACATTAAGATTCCTGGGCCGAAGGGTGTGATTGTGGTGCAAGGTGACCAGGCCATCGCACTTTCGTGTGATCGTAAGTCATTAGAACTTGTCGATCAGTTGCCTCTGAAAGATCTTACTTTAGAGAATAAAATAGGGAAGTACGCGAAGGTCAAGGCCACTACTTAGCCCAATGAGGAGGTAAAAGTCGTACCACTTAGTCCTGATGACCAATCCAAGACAGTCCGGATTGGCGCAGGACTAAGTGAGAAATAGGAAAACGAGCTCCTCACCTTCCTCTGAGCCAACTCAGATGTCTTTGCGTGGAAGCCATCTGATATGCCAGGGTCCCAAGGGAGGTGATTGAGCACTGAGCTAGCCATTGACCGAGAAAAACCGATCAAGCAAAAGGCGAGATGTTTTGCCCTAGATCGTTAAGAAGCTATCAGAGCAGAGCTCGATAAGCTCCTTGAAGCTGGTTTCATTCGAGACGTTGATCATCCCGTGTGGCTTGCAAAACCGGTCCTAGTAAAGAAATCTAACGGTAAGTGGCACATGTGCGTAGATTTTACCAGTTTAAATATTACTTGCTCAAATGATGACTTCACTTTGCCTTTCATTGATCAATTAGATGATTCCACTGCGGGTTGCGAACGGATTAGTTTTCTTGATGTCCGGATACCATCAGATCAGCATGGAAAAAGAATATGAAAAAAAAGACTGCCTTCATCACTCCCTTCGGTGTCTACTGCTATGTCAAGATGCCGTTTGGGTTAAAAAAACGATGGGGCCCGCACGGCGTTTAATCTGAAAAAACCTTCAGTGATCGGTGGGTGTAATTTAGAGGCCTACGTAGATGACCTCATTGTAAAAAGTAGTACTAAGAATGACCATTTGAAGGATCTCACAGAGACCTTCAAAAATGTAAATAAACATGGAATAAAGCTTAATCCTGAAAAGTGTACTTTTGGGGTTAGTTCTGGCAAATTGTTTGGTTTCCTTGTTTGTACTCGTGGGATTGAAGTTAATCCCAAGAAAATTCGAGCCATCGAACAATTACGACCACCTTCCACAGTGAAGGAGGTCCAAGCCTTAACTGGTCGAATGGCGGCTCTTAGTCGTTTCATTTCTCAATCAGGAGAACGTGGTTTACCTTTCTTTAAGGTGATCCACAAGAGTAATAAGGGGTTTCAATGGTCCGAAGAAGTTGACAAAGCCTTTGAAGGCTTAAAGGCATATCTCTCAAATCCTCTAGTATTGGTTTCGCCTTTAGAAGGTGAACCTTTACTAGTTTACTTGGCAGCAACGCAAAATGTGGTCAGCGTAGTGCTTATTGTAGAAAGAGGAGGGTCTCAATGACCCATCTACTATGTAATTGAGGTCTTACACGGACCAAAGGAGAGATACCCTGAGGTCTAAAAGCTAATTTATGCTCTTCTGATGAGTTCCAGAAAACTGAGACATTATTTTCAATCTCATAAAATCACAGTACCTTCGTCTTTTCCTCTTGGAAATATACTTCATAACCAAGAGGTAACAGGTCGCATAGCCAAATGGGCAGTAGAACTTGGGGAGTTTGATCTTCATTTTACTACCCGAACAACCATAAAAAGCCAAGGCCTGGCTGACTTTATGGCTGAATGGACGAATACCGAGGATCAACCTTAGGAAAATTCAGGGCTAGACGATCATTAGACATTGTATTTCAGTGGCTCCCACGAGCTTAAAGGCTCGAGGGCTAGGATTTTGTTGATAACACCACAGGGTGATCAACTCCAATATGTTGTACAGTTTTTGTTCCCTGCCACTAACAACATGGCAGAATATGAAGGACTTCTAGCTGGGCTTCAAGCAGCCAAATCCCTCGGAGTCCAT
Source organism: Phyllostachys edulis (assembly GCA_036346405.1). Lineage (NCBI taxonomy): Eukaryota > Viridiplantae > Streptophyta > Magnoliopsida > Poales > Poaceae > Phyllostachys > Phyllostachys edulis. The sequence goes on along the minus strand of CM070563.1, from coordinate 20,861,483 downwards.
CGGCTTTTAGTGAAGGGAGATTTGCAATTAGTCGTAAACCAGATATCAAAAGAATACAGCTGTTCCGATGAGATAATGGCTCAGTACCTAGGTGAAGTGAGAAAGTTGGAAAAACACTTCAAGGACTTCAAAGTCCAACATATACCGCGCAAGAAAACTTAGCGGACTAGTTATCAAAATTGGGTTCCTCACGAACGCCTGTTCCAACAGGTGTTTTTCTCGAATACCTTACAAAACCTTCAATAGAAATGGATTCGACCACCTCAGAGGTCGGAGTCATCGAGCAAGATGTAGAGTGGATAAAACCATTGAACACTTATCTCGCATTAGGGACATTGCCCCATGATCCTCAACAGAAGGATAGGTTGATTCGAAGAGCACACATGTACAAGTTGGTTGAGAGATCATTGTATAGGAAAGGAGCACATGGTATTCTCATGCGTTGCATATCCCAAGACTCCGGGTTAAAATTACTAAAAGAAATCCATGGGGGCTTGTGTGGTACACATGCATCCTATAGAACTTTAGTTGGTAAAGCTTTTCGGCAAGGCTATTACTGGCCCACCACTTTACAAGATGCCATGCACCTTGTCAAGATCTGTGAGCAATGTCAGTTCCATGCTAGGCAAGTGCACCAACCTTCATATCAATTACGGACCATTCCCGTGTCATGGCCTTTTTCGACTTGGAGCATTGATATAGTTGGACCACTACCGCAAGCACCCAATGGGAATAAATTCTTATTTGTGGCCATCGATACATTCACTAAGTGGATAGAAGCTGAGCCAGTCGTTCGTATAACGGCTGCTGCAGCAAAGAAATTCCTTGTGCGAAACATTGTTATGAGATTTGGAGTACCTAGTCGTCTTATCATAGACAATGGGAGCCAATTTATTAGTGATGTGTTTTAGGATTATTGCGATGAAATTGGCACTAAAATCTGCTTTGCTTCCATGGCACATCCACAGAGCAATAGAGCAGTAGAAAGGGCCAATGGACAGATTATGCAAGGTATTAAAAAAGAGAGTTTTTAATTGCCTTAAGGCATGCTCAAAAAGTTGGATGAAAGAACTTTTTTCTGTTCTTTAGGCATTGCGTACTACGACCAGTAGAGCAACTGGTAAAACACCATTCACACTAGTCTACGGTGCAGAAGCAGTACTACCTAGTGAGATTCAGCTAGGTTCCACACTTATAGACCTCCTAGATCAAATAAATTAGGGAGATTTATGTGAAGATGATGTCAATATGCTAGAAGAACGACGTGATCGTGCACTATTGAAATCGGCTACCTATCTGCAAGGGCTGAGACGCTACTTTAATAGAAGAATTCGTCCAAGAACACTTCATGTGGGAGACTTGGTCCTGAGACGCATCCAGAACCAAGCCAACTTGAACAAGTTGTCCTCCAGATGGGAGGGACCATATACTGTAGTCTCTGTCACTAGGCCAGGATCAGTTAGATTAGCTATGGAAGATGGTCGTGTTTTATCTAACACATGGAACATTGAACATCTTTGAAAATTCTATGTATATGTATCTTTTTTCTATATTATATAAGTTCAGTTGTTATTTTACTGATAATATTATGTTAAATTTTTAGCATAATTTTTTTTCGTATTATTTCGCATACATGATCACCAACTTTTATAAGTGCCTACGGTTGATCAATTTTGCTCATGGATCATAGTGTCTTTACTCATCAAATGACCATCGGTATACATTTAGGAAATAACAACTGTCTGAGACCTCTTCTGTAAGCCAATTCTCTTTGCATAAGAGCTCAACAGTCTGACTTCATCTTCCTGAATACACACTGGTTCGGATCATTCGTTTTGTAATAGATATATTGATCATAGCGCAATTGTTCGCCCGAAACACTTTTCCCATTGCCGGACAAAGTGTTCCAGGCAGGGGCTACACATAATAAAATATACGACTTTCGTTTTGCAAAAATTTAAGTTTGCAAGACAAAGTCAGTTAACTTTCAATAAATAATTACAATTACCATATACAAAATCTTTTCATTATCTCATATAATTTAAAACAAAATATATGTATCATTACAATGTCATTTTTTAATTCTTGAGCCAGGAGCACTTGAGGGAAGGGAAAGAGTGGTTTTCAGCCGAAGATAGAGAAAAAACCAAATTCCCGATGATCCTGTGATCCAAAGAGGAAATTGATTGAGGAGTTTTACTTCTCATACCCTAGCACATGAGATGACACACACAAAAGTAGAAGGAGCTCACCGTGGATGAAGTTGACACGGCGGCGGCGCTCGGAGCACGCTCTGGACAAGACAAAGACACCTCAGTGGCCCGAGAGCTGCACACAACAACAAGAGTTCAAATGAGAAAAATGAACACGGCATGGGACAAGGTTAGAGATGACGAAGAAACGAAAGACTCAACTTTTGCAACAAGAGAGAATGGGCGACCTCATCAATTCGGCCGAAAGAGAGATATGGGCTTTTGAAGGACTTCCATAACAGAACAATCTACGGAGTCAACTCGTGGCGGCTTAGGTTTGGTTGGAGATAGCGGTGGCAAAGCGCCGTGAAGCTTCATGGACGACACCGCACGGACGCACGCCAGCTCTTGCTTGTGCCTAGCGAGCGCGCCTCCACGCTAGCGAACCGACTGGAGAAGAAGGCACTGACGCGTGGGCCCGGGGTGTCAGTGACAAGGTAAGCGGTGCGGGTCAGAGCCTAGTTCAGTTGGTCAGTTGGGTGGGTTGGATCGAGTCAAGTCCAAATGGATCGGCTGAGTCTGAATAGTTGACCAAATAGAACTTAAACTCCTCTACTTTGACCGTGTGACTAAAAATAGCAAATAAATTTAGAAAAAACTAAAAATTTTCAGAGATGTTACTGGGATGATATAGAACCCATATAAATTTTCTAACTACACTGTTCATTATTTAATTTGTTTATTTTAATGCATTTACAGTACATGTTTATGACTTGAACATGGATTTTTCTCAAGATTAAATTAAACTCTAAAAATTTGAGAAAAAATATATTTATTCATGATAATTATTCTAGTATTTGAATAAATTATTTTCCAGAGGTCTTTACAAGCATTAGTTTCAGTTTTGTTTTGAAGTTTCATTTCGAGTTATAAATTTGACTTGGATTTGAAATCTTCAAATGCAACAATTTGTGCACATGCTCCAAAAATAACATGTATGCTCATGAGATGTATACTTAACCAACTTAATAAAAAAAAAGGGCTGTGAAAAATGCGCTCCCCACTCGATTGCCTGTGGGTATGTCGGATGGCCACCACAAGTTATCTTATTTTCGCTTCAAGAGTTCTATTGGTATTTCAAACCCTGTGTGACAAACTATGTAAACTTTGACCATAAGGTCCGCTGCTTCTATTAATAATTTGCTTATTTCTTAGTTGTTCGTTGTATAGATATGATTTTCATCAATGTTGTCACTATGTGAACTATCTACTAATCATGTGACTACTCATAATACACAGAGGGTCTGGATTTGCAAGTTCGGGTCTCGACACTTTGGTTGTGACTTAAGCGTTAATTTGCTGCGAATCTAGCTGGTCTGGGGAGGCTTCCGGCTTTTCTGAAGCGGAAGCCAGCTTAAGGGCTTGTTTGGCACTATTGCAGCTTTTTTGAAAAGCGGCTTCAATTGGATCAGAGGGTTGAGCAATTTCTTTGGCCGAACAGTTGAGTCAAGAGGTTTGGTGTTTGGTTGTCTGGCTTTTAGGTAGACTGGCTGTAGCTTCTAAGATGAGAAATGTCTGAAATACTCCTGTGAGAGCCCCCGGGGTATTTAGCATGTAATACTTAACTGTCCACTTGGTCTTAGAATTACAAACCAAATATCCTAACTCTCGGTGTAACATGTACCTCCCAAGAGCGGTACACATACACCATCATAAAATTTGAAGCATCAATTCCATACACAAGTCATTACCATACCGAGTCTTCACAATCTACAACACAAAAGACATACAAGTTCAATTTACATAGAGAGGCTGACTGGCCAAATATAACAATCCAAAAGTACTAAAAGTTGCAGCGGAAACATAGCCATAAGATGGTACCAAAAGAAAGCCGACTGGTTTGCCCTTACCCACAAGACAACTGACCGGACCGCCAAGCTAGTCGTCCTGCACGAAATCGGTTTCACAATAGTCGATCCCTTGGGGATCTACCTCCTCTGCAGCAAATAGACAATGCTGTTGAGTACAAAAACATACTCGCAAGACTTACGAATAACAAACCTATACATAGCTACATGCAAGCTGAATCAAAGGAGAAGGCCATAGGGTTCATTTTAAGCACAAAGCAATATTTCATTTGCAATAGTGTAATAGATTAAAGGCAATTTAACAAAACTATTTTTATTCATTTAAATAATAGCGAGACAACAATTATAATCATAATTAACTTCCTGGAGGTGACTTTCCAACAGCCACCACAACATAGCACGAATTACCCATTCGTACCACCCGATTTCAAGTTTTATCGAAAAATATTGTAGTCTAATTCTTGCACGACCTAACCAAGAATGTCCATAACCTAGGACGAGGCTATTCGAATAGATTATACCCTGCAAGGGTGTACAACTTTACCCACATGTCAGACCGCTCCTTTTGTCAAGCTATTCAGCACACTTCCGAAGGTATGCCGGCAGAGCTAAGTCCTACGAGACGTTTTCCAATATAATGCATTAACTACGAGTCGCCCGTATTGATGGAAACTCATACGTTGTGTCGGAGTCATTGGCCTTAGAAAAGTACCAATGCTCCTCGGTGTGGAGAACCTTGACAGGAACCCACCTCCGCACACCCAACACACACAGAACGTTTTTATCACAACACACACAACCTCCTGCGACTCAGAGCTAACACACGCCAAAGTACTAAGTCAAGAGGGTTCTCATACGACCTCATGTGGTTGCACGCAAAAGTGCTTGGATCAGTGACACAAGTAATTCGGTCCTTGTTGACTTGGGCACAAACCAGCACACTCGATAACCACACCATTCATACCATTTGCCCAAGTCCAAATCATTTTATTTTCATTTCTAGTTTTCCAAATATGATAGCACAAAGGGCTAGACATAGCATAATAAAAAATAATTTATGTGATCAAGGTCATCGACAAAGTCGACAACCGCCCAATCTACCGGAAGCTAAGCATGACATCGAATAAACATAAATAGACCATGTAACATCCACCGGGCTCTAATTCATCAGCGAAATTATTAACTTAGGCTAGTGATAGGGGATGAACAATTTTAGGAAATTCATGCAATAGGATTAGCTATCTCTAATCGACAAAAATAACTCGGCAAATAAAGCATGCATACATACAGTTGCAAACAAGATAATAGTTTGGAATATAATAGGATCAACATGCATCAAAGGAAGAATTTCTTGCCTTGCTAGAGATAACTTGCTTGCTGCAAAGAATCACTCTCACACTCAACGAATTCGTTGGAACCTATCGAAAGAGCGAAAAGAACCAATAAGAATGAATAACGCCGAATAAACTAAAAAATTCAACATCATACAAAAAAAACATGAAATTCACACATAAGATAGATCATGATTTTTAAATGCATTTAGAAATAAAAATCAATTGATTTGGATGCTACATGCAAAAGTTATAGCCAAAACAAATCTGTCGGAAAGAACAAAATCAGGAAAATAGGGTTTCGGTACTGTTCATCCTAAATCCCATTTTTTGTGAAAATTTCTAGAAAGGTGGTGACTAAGAAAATTTTACTGTAAATAGAGCACCACATGAGATGAACAAAGAAATTTGATTCACCTCATTTGGAGCTAAAATGAATTTCTTATGATTTTTGAAAGTCATGAAAGTAGTGCACAAATCAATTGTAAAACAAGATTTTTAGGGATAGTAACATACTTAAAACCTATTCTACAATAAAGTATAGTAACAGAGGCATCCATCAAGCTTGAGTTCACTCAAATTAGAGTTACATAGAAATACTTATGTATTTCTCAAGTTGAAACAATTTTTAGTGCAAGAATAATGCTTAACCGAATATAATTCTACTAACAACATTTTCTCGAATAGAAGCATGACTCAAACCAATTTTATATTAAAGTACATTTAAAAAGGAAACCAACAAAATTTGAATCATGCAAAATGGAGTTAAAATGAATTACTTATGTAATTTTGAAGTCAAAACAATTTTCAATACACAAATAAGTCATTTCTGAAAATATAAAAGCATTTAATGCTTTTCTTACCGAGGCTTACCTAGCCAAAGACACTGACCATAAGGACCCCACTAAACCTTTTCTATTTCAGTAAAAATCCTAAAGGAAACCTATTCTTACCGGCGGGACCCGCGTGTCATTGACACGGTCTACAAGAATAGCATGTGGACCCTTGGTCCACGGCATAATCCATGGTCCATGGACCAAAGCACAATGCAAAGAGGCTCGGGCTCACATGTAAGTGACACATCAGTGCAGTTATTACCAGATCTACACAGTAAGACGCGCTTAGGACAGCGATTAAAAGCTAATCATGATGCTACAATTCTGGTCGGAACTTCCGACACAAAACCGAAAATGCAGTGGTTCAAAACCGAGCTCACCACCAATGATGTGGCCCTTGCCGACATGAACCAAAACCGTGAACAGATTCCTAATAGTATTGCACGCCTATTGGGGGTGGTTACGGTGGCTGAACCGGCCTAGAACGGCGACGAGCCAGAGTGGAGCGGCGGTGCACTACGGCCAAAACGTGCATGCACAAAAGGGCTCCGCATTGTCCAAAAGAGCGGGTGCCAAAGCTACCTAGGGGCTTAGTGATGCTAACTGAACCAAGAAGAGAGGTCGGGGAAGGCCGGTGGTTGACTGGCGACGAAGAAGGTGACGGCGGCTACACAGCTTCACGAGCAGAGGGCGTGCTGGTGAAGAAGCAAGGAAATGAGTGGTCAAGAGAGCTCAAGTGAGGCATATAGGTGGTGTACAAGCAAAGAATTGAAGAATGCATTACCAGTCAGAGCTGGGGACGATGAATAGGATTTTTGGCTGACGATAGAGAAACTTTGAAATCTGAGAGCTCCTGCGGTGCATTGTCCAAATTAGATGAGGGGAACTCTTACTCATGCTCAAAGGTACGATGTGACGTGCAAGAACGAGGATAATAATCACCGAGCACGAAGTTGGCACGGTGAAGTCCTCGGGTGCGCGCTCCGGAGCTGAGAAATGGCACAAAGATGACCTGGAACCTACAAGCAACCACAGAGGCTCCAATAAGCCAAAACGGAAATGGCACGCAAGAACGAAGCTAGAGGACGCAGTGGTGCGGATTTTACCCGAGTAGAGAGCTAGCAATGGCCTCTTCCTTCTCTGCCACCAAGAGAAAGAATGGGGAGAAATGAGGGTGTCGAGGGGGTTTTAGCTCGGAAGAGTGACGGAAATGAAGGCGGCATTAGTCGGTGATGCCCTAGGATAGGTGGGTTTGGGCGGTGGATTCACGACGTCGACAGAGCAACTCAGGAGCTCTCCACCGCGTGGAGCTCGCCTTTTGCTGCACCAACGGAAGGTTAGGGATGAAGCTGACAAGTAGGCCCGGCGTGGCAGCGACTCAAATCGCACGTGAGACACAACCTGGCTCGGTCGGTACCATGAGTTTGGACGGTCCGATCAAGATCTGACGATCCCGGCGTGCTGCTCGTTCGAACGGTCCGAATGGCACCAATCAAATCAAACGGTTGAAAACAAATTGGATAGTCCAAATAACTTTGCGTCAGTTCAGACTAGCCCGAACATGCGCTTAGTTGGTTGGGTTCAACTGAGTAGCTTGGGTCCGTGTCTAATCGGGTTGGAGGAACAGTGCAACTAGGTTTTGAAAGCAAAAGGTTGAGTTTTTGAGGAATTTTTAGATAGAGTTGAACAACTCCAAAAATTCCGAAATTTTTACAGGAGGTTCATGACTCTATGGTTAACCTTGTATAAAATTTCCAGAGGTTTTCATGTATTGCATTTTTCTCTAAAAATTTCTCAAAGTTCTGCCCTAGGGTTTGACTAAGGATCTAATTGGTTTGACTTGCCCCTTAAAAATAGCAAATAAAATCTAAAAATTATGAAATTTTTCAGAGGAGTCCCTAGGATGATCTAGATCCTAGGAAAAATAATTCCAGAGGATGATCACAAGATTTGTTTTAAAAGTCTTCGAGGATTATGCTTCTAGTCAATTGAAGCATTAAGTTTTTGAAATCAACAAATCATTTTTGAAAGAATTTTCAGAAAATTCAAATAACAACATGATGCATCAAAAGTTTTAAATTATTCTCATTTTATACATTTGAAATACAAACCTATATTTGGGATGTTACAACTCCTGAGGCAAATGATAGCTTGTTTGATGTCGTTTAACGTCAATTAACGCAATTGACAATAATTAACGATAACTAACAACAATTAACGAAAGTAACAACAATTGACACAATTGACAGTAATTAACATAATTGATGACAACACCGTAATTAACCACCATTAACGCAGCCCATGAATTCTGCAGTAAACATCGAAACTTTTAAGTAGTAATGTAGTAGTAGTAGTATCGCACTAGATAGTACTAAACTTCAATGCACGTCTCCATGACTACAAGGGATTTGCCTTTGCATCCATTGAACAATAGAGATGAAAAAAGTTGCAACCAGCAAGCGACCAGGTTCAGTTACTAGTAGTAAAAAGGCAGCGAGTTGGATGCAAGCTCACACTCGAGTAATTTCTGCTTTAAAAACTCGTATGAAGCAGAAGTGAAGTGAGCGAGCAAATTCGGTTACACACAAAAAAAAAGAGAGAGAGAGGAACATTTCAGGCTTGTGTAATGATCTCAATGGATTGCGTGACAATAGTATGGTCACTAGGTTTCTTCAGAAATCAATAACGAAACAGCTGGCAATTATTTTTCATTGTGAACTGAAGATGGCAGTTCGAATGTGTCTATTCTGTGGCAATAAGAAAAGGAATCCCCTGAAAGAAACAAACACTTCAATTAGTTGCAGAACAGCGGTCGGTGATAAACCCAAGGTTACATATTCATATTATCCATCCAGATAAGTCAATTTCGAAACAAGGTAATATACGTACCAGCCCCCTCTGGTCATACCATTGCAGATCCCAGTGGTCAAAGAGGATGAGGCAGCTGCAAGCTATGCGTCCTTGATGAGCTGCTGCCCATCGATCGAGGATGAGGGAGCTGCAAGCTTTCCCTCCTTGATAAGGTGCTTCCCATAGATTGCTCCGGAAGACGGAGTTGTCGACGAGACCTCTGAGTTCACTGCACATCAAGACAGCACGGCCACAACCACGAGCACCTGAAGGCCGTTGACCATGGAGGGCTGCCCCTAGCTTGAGGCCGAGGATGCGCCTGGTGCATGGTGAGTCCCCGCAGCCACGAAGGGGAACGCCAGATGATGCCCGCTGCCCAATGACGAAGCTGAGCCGTAGCATGCCGGGGCATGGCCAGGCGCCATGGATGCAGATGATCTCACAATCCCAGAGCTGGCTGTTGGTTCGAACTCACGCGAACACCACTGGCTACACCTGAGATCGAATAGAACTGGAAGACAACAGAGTTGTGATGCTCAACTTTCCCGCACCGTTTCAGTTTTCTTCTGTGTTATTCAGTATTCCAGACGAGCTACAGTACATCAAACTGAAAACCTGAAAATACCGACAGCACTCACGCACGCACGTACTAGCGACTAATAAACTGAATTCACAGCAACTAACACACCCACTACTCGTCCATATCCCCCACAACTCGGATCATGGACTGAGACGCACAAAACTGCAGAAACTACGAAACTGAAGTTCTGAGTTCTGAAATTCTAAGTGCTTGCTGAAACTCTGAACTCTGACAGAGCCAACACACAAACTGAGTAAAGTTCAGACAGAGAAGACACAAGAGAAAAACGGACTGACAAACACAAGCAAAACACAAACAGACAAGATTAAATTCATCATTCACCTCCTTAATCTTGTCCTCTTGCCTTCACATCGAGCACGCCGAGCTCCTGACGCAATTCGACGAACTTAATATGCCCGAGAGCCTTCGCAGTATATCTGCACGTTGCTCCTCGGATCTAACATGATCCACTTCAATCCTTCCAATCTCCACGCATTCTTGGATGAAATGATACCTTGTATCAATGTGTTTACTCCTATCATGAAACATTGGATTTTTACACAAGGATATGGCTGCTTTGTTGTCAACCCTCAACTCAAATTTCTCTTGATCCTTTCCCAAAAGATCTGCCATGAGCCGAGCGAGCCATATTCCTTGGCATGCGGCTGTTGTTGCCGCAATGTATTCCGCCTCGCAAGACGAAAGAGCAACAATCTTTTGCTTCTGTGACTGCCAGGAAATCGGGTTTGAACCAAGAAAGAAAACACTTCCCGTTGTGCTTTTGCGATCATCAACGTCACCCACCAAATCACTGTCACAGAACCCAACTAGTTTTGGCTCCAAATCTCCTTTTCTCCCATAGCAGAAACCAAAGTACAGAGTACCCTTCACATACCTCAAAATGTGCTTAGCAGCTGCAAAGTGTTGAGTTTTGGGTGCTTCCATGAACCTGCTCACCAAACCAACAGCATAGCTAATGTCCGGTCTTGTGTGCACTAAGTAGCGCAAACTGCCCACAATACTCCGATACATGGTTGCATCCACGGGAGGATCTTCAGACTTCTTACTCAATTTCAGATGATTCTCCATTGGTGTAGAGCATGAGTTACACTCTTCCATGCCTGCTATCTTGAGAATCTTGGCAGCATAGCCTCCCTAACACAATGAAACTCCTTCAATTGACTGCTTGACTTCGATGCCCAAATAAAAACTTAACAGTCCAAGATCACTTATGCTGAACTGTCTCTTCATTTGATTCTTGAAAGCTTCGATGTCCCCTACAGTTGAGCCTGTGATGATGAGATCGTCGACATAGACGCCCACAAGCAGAATCGTCCTATCTTGGAGTCTCTTGTACACTGCGTGCTCATGAGGACTCCTCACAAAACCCAATGACACTAGTGTTTTGTCTAGCTTGTAGTTCCATGCTCGTGGGGCTTGCCGCAAACCATAAAGGGCCTTCTTCAACCTCATCACCTTCTGTGGATTTTTGTCATCAACAAAGCCACGAGGCTGTGAGACATACACCTCCTCACTTAGCTCACCGTTCAAGAAAGCCAACTTAGCATCCATGTGATGTATTTGCCAACTCTCCGAAGCGGCTATCGCTAAGAGCAATCTTATAGTTTCCATTCTAGCCACTGGAGCAAACACCTCCTCAAAGTCAACTCCTTGTATCTGTGAGTAACCCTTTGCGACAAGGCGAGCCTTGTGCCTCACAATTTTGCCTGTAGAATCCTTCTTTAGTTTATAGACCCATTTCAAACCTATTGGCTTGTGACCTGGAGGCAAAACTACCAGCTCCCAGGTCTTGTTCTCTGTTATGGACTTCATCTCTTCATTCATGGCTCTCCTCCAGCTTGTATCTTTCAAAGCTTCTTGGAAACTCGCCGGCTCCTCCATGGCCAGCATGCATAGACCCGAATAGTCCATTTCTACTTCCATAGTGTCACCATAGATATCCTGTAGGGACCTATAGCATACTGGTTCCTTGAAGGATGACGGCGTGGTGACATTCAATGGTGTCGATGGTGCCGCCGCCTGCGGCGCTCCTGACACCTCGGGTGTTGATGAAGATACAGTGGGTGAATGTGGAGTAGCCAAAGTTACTTCAGGTACAGGGTTTTGCGCAGCATCCATTCCAAAGACCGCTAGGACAAAATTTGCAGCACTCTGGACTGACTGAACTGATGTTGCAGTATTGCGCTGGGCCGCATCCTCCTGACTTGAGTCACATACACCTGCACTGTTAGTTCCCCAAACCACTTCAAAAACACCTATTGGCTCATCTTCTTCCCCATCAGAGTGAGGCCAATTCCACATTCTCCCTTCTTCGAATACTACATCTGGACTGACAATCAACCTCTTGGTGTCAGGATTATAGAACCTATAAGCTTTTGAGCCCGGTTCATAACCAATGAAAACACATGGGATACTTCGATCTTGAAGCTTATTCAGATGTGGAGTTGGTACCTTCACATGGGCAACACACCCAAACACACGAAAATGGTGTACTTTTGGATTGCGCTTGTACCATGCTTCATAAGGTGTCATACCTTCCAGACTTTGCGTCAAGGCCCGATTCAAGAGGCACACAGCCGTGTTTACAGCCTCACCCCAGAACCTTCCGGGAACGTTTTTGTTCTTGACCAAACTCCTAGCAGTGCCAACGATAGTCCAGTTTCGACGTTCAGCCACACCATCCTGTTGAGGGCTGTATGGTGCTGTTAAGAACTGCTGCATTCCTTGCTCATCACAGAAGGCCTCGAAGGCCTTCGATACAAACTCTCCACCACGATCGGTATGCAGTGCTTTGACCTTGGAGTCTGTCTGCACCTCCATTCTTGTCTTGAGTCTTTTGAATGCCACAAATGCTTCATCTTTACTCTTGATCAAAACACACCACATAAAACAGGAGTAATCTTCAACAACCAGCAGGAAATATCGATTACCTCTAGGAGTGGGTGGGCTGATTGGACCACACAAATCCGCATGAAGCAGCTCCAAGGTTTTTTCAGCACGGTACATGGAGGTTTGAGGAAAAGGGCTTCGATGATGCTTCCCTGCCAAGCAGGCTTCACAAACCTGTTCCACATGCTCCACATAGGGCAAACCATTCACCAACTCCTTCCGAGAAAGCTTCTTCAACATACAGAAGTTGACATGCCCATACCTGGCATGCCATAGCCACTCCATCTAGTCATACTTAGCCAAGAGGCACACTGGCCAGGTTCGGTTCTGATGCAGAACATACAACCTGTTCCATGATTTCTTAACCCTTGCCAAAAGCTTCCTCTCTTGATCATAGATACTGAGAATACCATCTTCCAGTACATTCTTGCAACCGGCTTCATCAAGTTGTCCAAGACTTATGATGTTGTTACGGAGATAAGGAATGAAATAGACCCCAGTGAGTACCTTGTGCTCTTCATTGGCCGCCTTTATCAACACAGCACCACGCCCGTGTATCTCAACCACGGACCCGTCGCTGAACTTGACTGAGCCCTTTACCGACTTGTCAATGTTCACGAACACATCTTCGCAACTAGTCATATGGTTGCTTGCACCTGTATCCAAGTATCACGATTTTGTGTTCCTTGGTCCAATGCCGAACTCTGGTTTGACGTTGTCTTCGTTGAACAGCACTAATTCAGTTCCACACTCCACGGGTTGAGTGAGCTTGCAGGTCTCAATCATCAGTAAAGCCGGCTCTTCATCTTGGCATTTCTCAACATAGTGAGCCTTTTCCTTCCTGGGCTTGGGACATTCAGCGGCAAAATGACCGAACTCATTACAATTGTAACATTTGACCTTTGATTTGTCAAATTTACAATTGGTTTTCCTTTCGGCTTCATTCCCGCGTCCCCCTCCTCGGGCGTGGCTGCGGCCATGGCCTCCACCACGTCCGCCGCCACTTCGATTGTCACTGCTTGAGCGATCGCCACCTGATTTTTTTTCTCCTTTGTGGCCATCGTTTCCTATTGTGCACGAGACAACAACAGCTGCTCACCTCCCTGCTTGCTATGGCATCGTCCCTTCAGAGACTCCTCAAACGCCCGCAGACGTCCGATAGCCTCAGTCGCCGTCATTGACGATAAATCTCCCCATTGTTCAATGGTTCCAACGATGGGAAGAAATTTGTCAGGGATGGCACTGAACAACTTTCAACCACAACGCCTTCCTTAACATCAGCTCCCATCGACAGCATCTCACCAACCATCGTGGTTAGCTTCTGAGAAAAACCGGTGATGGTTTCATTCTCTTCCATTGACAGTCTGTCGAGCTACCGCTTCAAAGCCTGTACTTGTGCCTTCCTAATGTGTTCCTCCCCGACTCGCATCTCCTTGAGTGCATCTCAGGCTTCTTTTGCAGTTTCTTTCTCTGCGATGGCCATCATCACGGCATTTGGCACTGCCTGAGAAATCGCAGCTAGGGCACCTTGGTCCTTCTCTTCTTCGACCGCAATGTTGCCCTCGATCGCCGCCCACACTCCCAGCGAGCGCAAAAGAATCTTCATCTTCACGACCCATACACCGTAGTTGGAGTCGGTCAGCATGGGGTACTGAATCGGCACATTCACTCCTCTAGCCGGCGCCTTCCCAGATGACAAAGATCCACCGAAGATCGTCACTGGCGCCTTCAGCGGTGAGCCCTCCGGTGTCCTGTCACCAGACATCGCCTCCACGAACGAGGCTATGATACCAAATGTTGGATCGAACTCACGTGAACACCACTGGCTACACCTGAGATCGAATAGAACTTGAAGACAACAGAGTTGTGGTGCTCAACTTTCCCACACCGTTTCAGTTTTCTTCTGTGTTATTCAGTATTCCAGACGAGCTACAGTCAAGGTAGTCAGAGTCGAGATCCCGAGTCGGATCGATTTGCCTCCGGTAGGATCGAATCGTAGTATCGAATCGTAGAATCGGCGATTCTACGGATTTGTAAAAATACACATATTTAACATCTATACTATAAGTTTGTATGATTGTTATATGGTTTACCACTTGCATGTTCCTTAAAAGTAGCTAGACATACTCCGGGAATAAAAATAGCTTATCATTATCAAGCTCAAGATTGCTCATGCCATAATATAGATATTTGTACTAGCATTACCACATCGATACAATATTTTGCATGCTCCTTGTTTATTTATAGTTTCATTCTCGAAATTAATATCAACAAATTTTGCTCTAAAACAAAATATCAATAAAGCCCGGCCTCTAAAAAAATTGCCCTAAGTCTCTACGAGTAGGATCGACAAGTGAGATTTGGATCGACAGTCGTGGGTTCAGAGAACCGTAAGACTCTAAGAGTAGGATCGCGATCCTACCGATCTTGAGTAGGATCGGATCGGCAAGAAGACTTGGATCGACAGTCGTCGTGAGTTCAGAGAGTCGTAAGACTTTAAGACTTGGATCGCGATGCTAACTACCTTGGCTCTGAGACATCAAAGCGAAAACCGAAAATACCGACAAAGACTCACGCACGCATGCGTATTTAGCGACTAACAAACTGAATTCACAAAGAACTAACACATTCCACTACTCGTCCATATCCCCACAACTCGGATCATGGATCGAGACGCACAAAATCTGCGAAACTACTAAACTGAAGTTCTGAAATTCTAAGTGCTTGCTGAAACTCTTAACTCTGACAGAGCCAACACACAAACTGAGTAAAGTTCAGACAGAGAAGACACAAGAGAAAAACTAACTGACAGACACAAGCAAAACACAAACAGACAAGATTATCTTCATCCCTGGCCTCAGAGTACGGATGCAGATCCAAGATGCTTGAGACGCCACAGCGGTGGACGGGCTCACGAGCTCACGTCTCGGCGGCGACGGCTGGGAGGGAGGTAGAGGAGATACCTCTAGGCCTCTGGCCGATGGACGCATCACGATGCGGATCTCGGTGCTTTAAGAGGAACACGGGGGCGGAGGTGGGAATGGGGAATGGTCGGTGCGAGGAGAAGCGGGAGGAAGCAGAGGTGTCGGGGAGGAGGAGGCCTGGCTCGTGGGGCCTTGGGGTCGGGGGAGCGGGTACCACATCGGGGTCGGCGACGGCGGCTTGGGGGGCCAAGGAGGGCATCAGCGTGAGGGTGGCGGTTGGAAGGAGGAGGAGAAGGGGAGGTGGTGGCTCGGGGGAGGTGATGGGGAGGACCGCGTTGGTGGAGGATGACAACAGCGCGTGGGAGGAGGAGGAGAGGCGACACGCCCGAGGGAGGAGGCAGGGGGTCGGCGGGAGGAGGGCGCTGACGTCACATGGGAGGAAGATTTGGAGGCAAGCGGCACATGGAGAGAAGACGGAGGGCTCGGGGCTCGGGGGGCTCAGCGCAGGCGCCGATTAGGGTTAGGGTTTGGGTTGGGAGGGGATTTTATGCGATGGTAAAAACGGGTAAATATATATGAAGTTGAGGCATATATGCGGAATGGGGGCTGCGGGAAGCTGCCCTGCGGCTGATTCCGGCTTCCAGCTTTCTCACATTAAACGCGGCTTCTGACTTCAGAAAAAACCGACGGAAAAAGCCGCACGTTTGGAGCGGCTTCTTTCGAATGAAAAGTCGAAGCCAAAGCTATTCCAAACAGGCCCTAAGGGGGTGTTTGGGGCGGCTTCGGCTTTTCGCCTGAAAAAGCCGAAAACCGTCACAAACGAGGAGCTTTTCCCACCGGCTTTCACGAAAGTCGGAAGCCACGTTATACGTGAAAAAAGCCGAAAGTCGAAAGCTACCGCTGGGCAGCTTCCTGCAGCCCCGTTCCGGATTTACCCCTCAAGTTCACACGTAACTACCCGCTTTTGCAATCACATAAAATCCCCTTCCCAACCAAACCCTAACCCTAATCCCCGCATCCCGCTCCCCGTGCCCCTAAGCCCTACCTCTTCTTCCTCCCGCACACGGCGCTCCCTCTCCCCCTTCCTCTCGACCGACGTCGGCGCCCTTCCTCCTCATCCCGCACTGGCCCCACCTCCTCCTATGTAGGTGTCGCCGCCTCTCTGCCTCTCCTCCCCCCCCATGCGCCACCTCCTCTCCTCCTCCTCCCACACGTCGTCGCTGTCCTCCACCAACGCCGCCCTCCTCTTCTCCTCCCAGAGCCGCACCCTCCCCCCTCCTCCTCCTCCTCTCCCCCCCCCACCAGATCTGCAACCCCGCGCTGCTGACTCCCTCTCTCCTCCTCCTCAGCGCCTCACTTGCGCCACCGCCCGCCCTCCTCTCTTCTCTCCTTGGCCTGACCAAACCGTCATTGCCATCCTCCTCTCATGGGATCTGCTACCTCGCGCCACTATCTCGCTCTCTCCTCCTCCGTCGACGCCTCCGCCCGCACCATCGCCCATCTCTGGCTCCGAGCGCCTCCTCCTTCTCCTCCTCGGGCTCCAACCAGCCCGAACACCTCCTCCATCTTTGCTCGTCCTCTCTTCCTCTGGTCCTCTCATCTTCCCGCCGTCGCTGCCGACAGCAGACCTAGTCGAGGACAACAGCCCTCCGGCTTTTTTTATTTGTTTCATTTTTTTGTTTTTTGTTTTCTGTTGTAAATAAATTATTTATGTAATTATTCTTTATTGCAATAATTATTTATTGCAATTATTTCGTAATAATTATTTGTTATAATCATTATTTATTACAATTATTTCGTAATGATTGTTTGTTGTAATAATTATTTATTGTTGGTTGTCTTTAATTACATTAATTGTGATCAATTTGTCATTAATTACCTTTAGTTGTCGTTAGTTGTCGTTAGTTATCGTTACTTGTCATTCATTACCGTTAGTTGTCGTCAAATGTCGTTAATTAGGCTCTCACTTCCTAGACATGGAAAGACTGCACATCGTTAATCGTCATTAATTATTGTCATTTGTCGTTAATTGCCATCAAATGTAGTTAAACGGCATTAAACAAGTCATTGCTTGTCTCATAGGTGTTTCAGATATTTCTCATCTCAGAAGCTGTAGCCAGCCGATCTAAAAGTTAGACAGTCAAATACCAAATCTCTTCAGCCCAACCGAAAATCGCTTTTCACGAAAATCACGGCTATACCAAACAAACCTTAAAGCTCGCCAAACAGAACCACAGGGCTTCACTGCTTCAGAATGAGATTAGAAAAGTCGGTTTCAAAATCAAAGATTTGTCAGACAAAAACCTGACAGGTAACATGGACATATGGCAACTCTTTTTGTGCCCATGCCGGAATAATCCCTTAATAATCCCTTAAACTGTTTGTCCAGAAATGCGACCCCGTGATTCCAAAAACCCAGTAGTCCAGAAAACCATACATGAGTTTTTTTAATAATACATTTTAAAAAAATAATTATAAAAATAAATAGTCGATTTTTTTTTACAAAACTAGACCTCTAAATTGACAATAGAGAGCTATCGCCATTTAAATTGACTACAGAGACCCTATCGTTGATTGAATTGACGACAGCCACCGGTCACTAATTCAATTAGCGATAGAAACTTCTCCAATAGCATGTGCACCCTCTAGACAAGAGCAATTCAAGAATTTAGTCCTTGTTGCCAATTGAATCTGTCGCCAATTGAATTGACGACAAAACCCTATTCCATGGACAACAGGATCCCTACGGCGACAAAGAGCTATCGTCAATTGAAATAACGACAGGAGGCGTCGTCAATTCAATTGATGACAGAGGTCTAGTTTTGTTAAAAAAAAAATCGACTATTTATTTATGTAATTCTTTTTTTTAAATGTATTATTTTTAAAATAAATTCCCCCATACATGACTAAAGAACCACATGCATCGATACAATGAAATCAACAGGAGCATGCCTAGCACCACATCAAGAGAACCAAACAGGCAAACAGCACAATATTAATACAAAAACAATATGGTCGTTTAATGTAACTGTTCCTTTCATCCCACCCCAGTACCCTCTTCAGATGAATCTCACAGCACGATATTTGCATCATCCATATTTCCCATACAAGTACTAGTGTGCTACAACCATGCCTGCCACCCGTGCACAGCAATCTGGGGTAGCCAGGAATCATGTGATAGCAATTCATAGCATCAACAGCATTACATTGTTGCACAAGCGAACAGAACAAAGAAGCTACAACCAACAAAAGGAATATGGACAAACTTGGTCCGACGATAGCATTTTAGTTCTAATATAACACATAACAGTATTCTGGTTCTTACCCACAACGTAGTAACATTGTCTGATAACACTGAGAGACAACATAATAGCATCTGCTGATAACACCGGAACATCAACAGAAGCAACTTGCCAAGCTTGATATTACAAACTACTAAACTACATACTGCTCCTTGGCTGCTAGATGACAACACGTAACAATATAGCAGGTACTTCAACACAGGGTAAAACGGACTGCAAAACCAGACCTGCATAAGCACAGGAGTCCAAAATTAGTATCAGCTAAGGAACAAGCATTTCACAGAAAACTGAAAAGTTCTAGGAGGCACATGGCTACCTTATTGGCGTTTGCATGTTCCGCAGGTCTCCAGAGTTGACTTTCTTTCTCAAGAGTCAAGATCACTCGAGGCTTGAAGAAAACCAACTCCTAAAGTGGTTCGTGAACTTGGAGTCGGAACGAACGAGGATGCGATTGACTAAAGGATTGGTGCTAGATGCAACTTGTGAAGTGACATGAGATGGACTTAAAATGAATGGAGGCGGAGAGTATGACATGATAGATATGCAAGTATGCAACAAACCAAGAGAGAGGGAAGTTAGTATTGGCATAGAAGGGAGCAAGACGTAAGGGTACTTATTCCATCTTCCACCCAGCTTCTTCCTTCCAAAAAAACAGAAGAGCCAGTGAGGAGAGATTTCGGTGTTCTTTGCAGAGCACCAGGGAAGTCAGGATGGTTATGAGTGAGAATCAGTTGGAAGAGAATACAAGGAATGTATGTATGCAAGGATATGCAAGACCCATGAAATGTAGGTATTCTATAAATATTTAACATCTGATTGGGACTAGGATGTATGCTACAGACAACAAACTACCAGACTACGCTAATCTCCCTGACATGAACTGGCAGAGTTCCACTGTCAGTTCAACACAGGTATCATGGATGCAAATGATGCAATTCTAGGAAGATTCCAAACTACACCTAGGAACAAATACTTGAGAACACAGCAAATATGTAGGTGAATACAAGCTACAAAGGTGTCACCAACTGCCGTCCACCATAGCCTTACCCAAGTATCCACCTTCACAACAAAACCAACATGGCAGTTTCTACCATCCAACCTTCAGAAAATGCTTCACCTACAAAACTCCACCCCCACCATGATCTTGACCATACGGTACCTCCCCCAAGCTATTCTTCCCGTTACTCTATACACTACTATGCATGCAAACAAGCTAAAGTCAGTGGAAGACAACATGTATACACAGGAACTACCCTTCCATCCGCCCATTATTCAATTATCTGTGATATCCAAATGGAGTATCCTCCTCAGATTCTCCGTCGCAATAGCAGTTTCATTATCATTAAAGAAGTCAAACCCTGATCCACCCACCGGTGAGGAGGGAGCCGATTTAGCATGTGGCCTCACCTCCACATCATCAGGCCGTTCAACGGGTGGCAGCTCAAGCGAGATGCTGCGCTTCTGGCGGAGGGAGAACTTGGGGGTTGGCAATGAGCTAGGGGGTGGTGAGTTGGAGAATGCTGGACCCGCCCAAAGCTCCGGCCGGTAGGGTGGAGGCGTTGAGGGGCTTATGGAGATGGGCCGGCTGCGCTTGCCACCGTGGCGTGGCTGCTGCTGCTGCTTCGGTGTCTTGGGCTCCGGTGATGAGTAGGTGCGGGCGGGCGGGAGGAGACCCACACAGGCACCGGAGTGGAAAGACCGGCAGTTCATGCCACGAAAGCCACGGGAGGGAGGCGTCGACGAGAAGTGCGGTCCCGACGACTTGCTTCGGCCACCGGAGTGTTGGTGGTTGCGCTGCTGCGAGATAACCACAAGAGCCTCCATCGCCGGAGATGGTGGTGTTGGTGATCCTGGATGTGAAAGGTGGTCACTTTCCGATATAACTTAGGCAGCTTGGAGCGGCGGGTCACACGATGCCCTAGTGCAAAACAAACAGAACACACGAGGAGATCAAAAGGCGGCATTTTTATTCATATAATCAACAGAAACTAGTACAAATACCACAGAAAGAACAATCCTGATGTAAATACGAGCAAAAACCTAAGAAAGAAACAGGGCAAAGCGACCCCTATCTAACAGTACACATCAGAAACCCCTCAAATCCCCAGACTCAGTCGGTATAGACGAGCAGCAACTGTGGTAAAAGTTGCAGTTTTGATGAATAAATCACAAGAAAACAAGAAAACTAAGGAAAAGGTCGCGACTTTCACCCCAAAACTAGAGGAGAAACAGAGATTCTCCGATCGATACCTTCCAGATCTACAGCCAAAGATCGGATCGAAACCACCACAGAGAACGTCGTCTCCTCCACACTTCTCCCCGCCGTTCTACGGCAGATCCACGCGCGAACACACTGCATCCATATACGCGCAACCCGATCAACATAAACACCCAAAAACATCACCAAAACAAACTACCAACCACAACCCCCAACCCACCGGTTCGTCGGAGGAGGCCAACGGATCCGATCCGGCGAGTCCCGCCACTTCCGGTGCGGAAAAATTCCGAGGAAGATACCCGCGCGATCCGGACTACGCGACGCACCGATCTACGAGACCAGCAGCCGGATGGAGGTGAAACCCGCGCAAAAAAGAGGAATTTTTTTGTGGTTCGGTGAGTGCTCGGGGAAGAAGACGAGGAGGAGGGCTAGTGGGGCGGATGTGGGTGGGAGTAGAGACGAGACGAGGCGGCGGCAACGGACTTGAAACGGGGTTCCGCAGCGGCAGTTGATAAAAATCCGGCCGTCCGGTTGCGTGGGGATCATGGGCGCGTCCGCATCGGCGTGTGCTGTGCGGGGTTTGGTTGTGGCCATTGGGAACGTGGTGGTCGGCGGGAATGGACGGGGATCGCGAGGGGAGGGGGCGTGGAGTGGGAGAGTGGGCACTTGACGAGTGTGCCACTTGGCCTTGTCCATTTGTACACTGCCAAATCAGAGCTGGTCAAACGCCGGTATGGCCTATTCCAGCTCACTTTGAGCAGGCTACTACTAGTGCTGTGTCGTATCATAATATGTCGTTCTACGTGCCGGGCGGCACAAGCCCGATTAGCCCGCTTGGTTTAACAGAACGAAAAAATTCAAAAAAAATTAAAAAAAATATTTAGAATTCAAAAGTAGACATGAAAATTTAAAAAAAATAAGACAATCATATTGAAAATGTAATAAAGAGCTTTATTAATGTCCAACTGGTTGCCTCGTTAAAACTTTTGCCAAGTAAAAACTCAAAATGAGAAAACCTACACAATATCTTATTGTTCTACATGTCGGTGCTACTGTCATTGTCTAAGTATAGATTTTCGAACACCTCCGACAATTCTGGATTTTCCACAGAGTGTTGTGTTAAGTGAATCACTTGTTCTCATCCTTCACTAGAAGAATCTCCACCATCTCCTTGTGAGACTTGTTCTTCTCTCTCCAATATTCTTCCGTAAAGATCGAAAAGCAGACTTCGGAGGAAACCGTAGAGACAAGAACAGTTAACACATCACGTGCAAGTGTGGATAACACGGGATATGTTAACTTATAGGCTTACCACCATTGCAAGATGTCGAAGCCCTCTGAGTTGAAATCCACCGTATCGTTGTCCAGTTAGGTGGATAGTTCTCCGCTCTTTGTGGGTCTTGGCTGAGCAGGCGATGGTGTAGAAGAAGAAGAAAACCTGAACCTAGACCTAGAGGAAGAGGCACCGAAGATCGTGCCCCACATATTTGTCTTCCCACTCAAGGTGGGGCTACTGAAAAATGTAATAGAATTTATATATACTTATAAAATGAAAATTGCAAAAAAAAATGAGATAAGCATATTGAAAATGTAATAGAATTTTATTAATGTTCAAATATTTGGCTCGTTAAAACATTTGTTATTTAGCTCATAAGACATGAAATATTGAAAAACATGTAAAACAATCCTAGAAAAAATATATATTTAAAAATCAAAAATAAATTTATATATACTTATAAAATGAACTATATAAAATTTAAAAACTACAAAATAAAACCATATAAGTATTAAAATGGAAAGAAAATCATATAAATATTAATAAATGAAAATAAAATTATATATGTATACTAAAAATTAATAGTCGCGTGCCTAACGGTCGTCGGCTGTCTTGGGTTAGGCCCAGCACTATTAGACTATTCGTGTTAGTCTTGGGCAAGTCGTCTTGGGATGGTGGCCGGCACGGCCGAACTATCGTGTCGCGGTTTACCGACTGTGAATAGTGTGGGCCGTGCTGTGCCTAGGCCAAGCCAGCAGTGTCGTGCCTCGGGCCAGCCCAGTAGGCATGGCTTGTTTGGCCAGCGCTATGCCAAATAATACGTATGGACAGATAAAAATGTTATTATTATAAATCGAATAGATGTATATTTGGCACTGCAAAGATTATATTATGTAGCCAAATTTTTGTAATATCTTGTGTTTCACTTCGATACAATTTGATGTTGTCTTTAGTACATGGTTATCACGATCCTGGTGTTGTGCCAAGGAAATTGAGACAATCTCTCAGGATTTATCAAGGAAATTTGGGAATAGAGAAGAATAGAGAGGACGAGATAGAGAAAGATGAAGTTTGGGAATATTTCTTCTCTTTGATGCCTCACAGCAAAGTCGTTGGTTCCTTTTACAAGCTAGCACAAAGCGCTGTAGCGCAAATGACAACACCACGATAACTCTTTGCGACCAGCCCAAACACACGCACAAGGTCCATCCGGCCCAGTATCACTCTTCTTGCTCTATCTGCTTTATACTTTGTTCAGTCCATAGCTATAGTTCGTGACATTCCCCTCTGCTTGAGCTGCAGCTTGACCCCAAGCTAATGCAAATGGAAACCGGTGGCGTAAAGCATGCAGGTTTCCCCATGTAGACCATTGTGGCAGAAATTGATACCACTGGATGAATTCCTGAGGAGTGATTTTGTGTCCCCTTCTGCTCAGCCAAACGGTAGCTATCTTCACAGGACATGGAATATGGTCACAGTAAATAAGGTTGAGTGAATTCTCAGGACTTACAGATTCTGGTGATCGGATTGCTTTCTTCAGTTGCGAGATGTGAATCACTGGATGAATAAGACTTCCCACCTGTAGCTCCAGTTTGTACGCCATTTTATCCACCTTCTGAATGATCTTGTAAGGCCCAAAATACCGGAAGCCAAGTTTTTGGGATGTCCGGTGAACGACAGAAAGTTGTACATAGGGTTGTAACTTGAGGTAGACAAAATCGCCCATTATGAATTCTCGAAACAACCTTTTCTTGTCAGCTTGGTCCTTCATCTTCTACTGCGCCCTTTGTAAGTTTTGCTGAATAAGCTTTGTCATGAGCTCACGATCTTGCAGCCACTGTTCTAATTCTAGGACAGGGCTACCATCACCATTGAGAACTCCAAAATGCTGTGGTGGATAACCATATAGCACCTCAAATGGTGTTTTGCCAAGGGCTGAGTGGTATGTAGTGTTATACCAAAACTCAGCTTGAGGGAGCCACTGCGACCATTTCGTTTGGCAAGCTTGCACCATGCATCTAAGGTAGGTTTCCAAACGCTGGTTCAATCGCTCGATTTGACCGTCGGTTTAGGGGTGTTAAGCTAAACTCATATTCAATTTGATGTCGGTTAACTTGAACAATTCTTGCCAAAGTGCACTTGTGGACCTTATCCCTGTCCGAGATGATGACTTGTGGTAGTCCATGCAACTTGTAAATGCTGGTAAGAAAACGTTGTGCTACTGTCCAAGTCGTGAAGGGATGCGCTAGGGGTAGAAAATGACCATATTTAGAGAACTTGTCCACCACTACTACAATGGTGTCAAAACCTCTAGAATTGGGCAAGCCTTCAATGAAGTCCAAACTGATAATAGTCCAAGACTGAGTAGGAATGGGTAATGGGGATAGCAACCCTAGGTTTTTAACATGTTCTGATTTGCTTGTTGACAAATCTCACAAGCGGAAACAATTTGTTGGATGTCCTTTTCCATACCTGGCCAAGTAAATAAAGCTTTGATCTTCTGATAAGTAGTAGTGATGCCACTGTGTCCTCCTACTCCACTGTCGTGGAGAGCAAGCAGTACTGCCTGGTGTGCCTCTATGTCTTTGCCCAACCAAATGTGACCTTTATACTTGATGATACCATCATGCAATACAAACCCTTTAGAATTGGACCCAGTCAAAGCCAGTTCGGTTAGTAATGCCTTTGTTGCATTATCCTTCTGATATCCTTGCACTACAGTCTCTAACCATCACGGTTTACTAGTGGATATCGCAGATACTTTTGCATCATGCTCTTTGTGAGATAAAGCATCTGCGGCTTGGTTGTCCAATTCCTTTTTATACACGATTTTGTATTGCAAACCCAACAATTTTAGGAAGGCCTTGTGCTGCATGCCTTGTGTGATTCGTTGTTCCCCAAGATGCAACAAACTCTTGTGATCCGTAGCAATAGTAAATTCACTATGTTGCAAATACAATTTCCATTTCTCTACTGCCATAAGTATTGACATACACTCCTTCTCATAAGTGGATAATCCTTTTGCTTTTTGCCCTAAGGCCTTGCTCAAATATGCTATAGGATGACCTTGCTGCATGAGGACAGTTCCTATGCCCGTATCACTTGCATCGGTTTCTAATATAAACTCTTTGGTAAAATTTGGCAATGCCAACACCGGGGCTTGGATCAGTGCCTGTTTAATAGCTTCAAAGGCTGCCTGTTCTATTGTTGTCCAATGATAAACCACATTTTTCTTTAAGAGTTCAGTCAAAGCTTTACTGATGATGCCGTAATGTCGTATGAATTTTCGGTAGTAACATGACAATCCAAGAAATCCTCTAAGCTATTTCACATTGCGAGGAGTTAGCCAATGCTTAACCGCTTGGATTGTGGAGGGATCAGTAGCCACTCCGTGGACACTAATAATGTGACCCAAATATTCCAATTGGGATTGAACAAATGAGCACTTGGACTGCTTAAGGAACAGCTGGTTTCCAGTGAGAATGCTGAAGACTTGCTGTAAATGCCGAACATGATCATCCAGGGTCCTACTGTATATAAGAATGTCATCAACAAAAACAAGTACAAACTTTCCGATAACATGTGCAAAGATTGTGTTCATCACAGCCTGGAAGGTAGCCGATGCATTTGTGAGTCTAAAGGGCATGACCTTGAATTCCCAATGGCCATTGTGTGTTTTGAAGGCCATCTTGTATTCATCCTCTGCCACCAATCTGATTTGATGATATTCGGCCCTAAGATCCAATTTGGTAAACCATTGAGCACCACTTAATTCATCCAACAATTCATCAATGAACCATAGCTACATTGAGCTGCCGATAATCCACACAGAATCGTCACATTCCATCTTTCTTCTTAACCAATAACACCGGGGAAGCAAAAGGACTGGAACTTGGCTGAATTACCCCCTGTTGCAACATGTCCTTGATCTGTTTTTCTATCTCATCTTTTTGTTTAGGAGCGTATCTGTAAGGCCTAATCTGGACTGGTTTAACTCTTGGCAGTAATGGAATTGAATGGTCAAAGGACCTGTGAGGAGGCAATTCTTTCGGGTCATGAAATAGATGAGCATTTTGCTGCAGCAATTCTTGCACTTCTGGTAGCAGAATCTCTGGTGTGATTTCAGGACTCACTGACATCAGGTGTATCAATTGAGCTAACCCCCCATTTTTGACCAATCCTTGAAGCTTCTTAGCCGAAATCTGTTGGCATTTGTTAGTAATATCCTTCACACCATGGAGTGTGATGTGCTTACCTTCATGAATAAAACTCAACTTCTTCTGACTCCAGTGAATCCACATAGGACCTTATTCCTCCAACCATTCCATACCCAAAATCATGTCATAATATCCAAGCTTAAGTAATCTAACATCAATGGAAAAAGTGTATCCTTGAGTCCACCAAATGAGTCTCGTAATCTGTTTATCACTACACATACTCCCTCCATCTGCTAGAGCCACCTGCACTGGCCATGCTAATTGTGTGCTGATTTCAATTGGTGCACCAATGTGTCACTGATAAAATTTCCTGAACTGCTTGAGTCAATTAACACCAAGACTTCCTGATTACCAATGCACCCTTGCAGCCGAATTGTCCTTTTGCCTTGAACTCCCATAGCTGCATTCTAAGACATACCCATCAGCACCTCCTCTTCACTATTCTTACTGCCCCCCTCACTTTCTTTAGTGTCATCTCCTTCTAATTGCAGAACTTCCAGGAGTTCCTCAAGAACATGCAGTGGCACTTGCCGTGGACACTTGTGCCCAGCTCCCCATTTCTCTCCACATTTCATACACAAACCCTGAACCCTGCGCAATGTTCGCATATTCTCATATCTCTCATCTACCTTGGTCTTGTTTTCAGTTTTGTGCTCAGCAGGAGAAGCACCCAGAATTCCTTTGCCCCCATAATTCCGTGGCTTGTGATTATACCTTGCATACTCCTTTTGGTCATGACGCCCATTATACCTTTTAGCTGCTACAGTTACTTCTTCTTCTTGTAGAAGGGCAAGTGATAATGCAGCATCCACAGTTCGAGGTTTGTGCAATACAATGGCTGTCCTAATTTCACCCTTCAAGCTGTGGGCAAACTTGTTGACAAAGAAAACATCATCATAACTCTTGTTGTGAGCTAACACTTTGTGTGCCACACTTTGAAACTGATCATAATACTCCTGCACACCCCCACATTGCTTGATGTTTAACAAAGTCTTCATGTAGTTGTGATATAAGTCCCTTCCAAACTTATTTTCCACAACTACACACAACTCAACCCAATTGTCCACTGTGTGTTGTGCCTCAAATGTTTGCAACCACAAGGAAGCGTTGCCATGAAAATGCAATGAGGCATACTAAGCCCAACAATGGATTGGCACATGAAACATAAGAAAATATTTCTCGCATTTATCCTTCCAAACTCTCGGATGCTCGCCATCAAATTTGAGAAATTCTGTCTTAGGCATGCAGAACTCCCTCTGTTGGTGATTGTGATTCTCCGGAACCCCAAACCACCCTTTATCTTCATTATTTCCCAAATTGCAAACAGCTAGAGGACTCTGGCTAGGAAGCTCACCTTTCACCAGACCTTGCGCCCATGTGGTGGATACTCCTTGCACTTCTCCCTGGCGATTCCTCTCCTCGCAGTACCCATCTACTCGAGGAGTCGTCAGGCTGGCAGAATTGGGCGGCATTCCTTCCAATTGAGACACCTGTAATCTGAGCTCATCCATCGTTTGCCGTAACCCCGTCAGATAATGATCCACGGTAGGTCTCCATGCTTCTGCTTGTTTCATCCTATCATCCATCCTCATGACCATCCCTACGATGGCCTTAACATTGTCATCCAAGGTAGAGACCCTTCCTTCCACTGCTTCCATCATCACAGTAAGCGTGGGCTTCTTCTTCGCCACAGCTATAGATAGATCATAGCTCTGATACCAAATTTGTCACGATCCTAGTGTTGTGTCGAGGAAATCGAGACAATCTTTCGGGATTTATCAAGGAAATTTGGGAATAGAGAAGAACAGAGAGGATGAGATAGAGAAAGATGAAGTTTGGGAATATTTCTTCTCGCCTCATGGCAAAGCCATTGGTTCCTTTTACAACACCACGATAACTCTTCGCGACCAGCCCAAACACACGCACAAGACCCATCCGGCCTAGTATCACTCTTCTTGCTATATCTGCTTTATACTTTGTTCAGTCCATAGCTATACTTCGTGACAGCAGTATATGTCAATATTTTCCTCGGTTAATTAGTGTATAAAATACGACATAAATTAGGGCCATGTATTGAATTAAGGAATTTCTAATGTCGTAAGAATTTTGCACGAATTAGTACAGTTCCTTTAAAAGGCTTCGAGTCCATCTGTGCCGTTTCCAGTGTCTTCATCTGAATTGTCCAAGAGCTTCGCGACACCCAACCGAAATGTAAATAATATTTAATCGTAGCTTAGTGCGGCATCATTTCGGTTTATCTAAACAACAGTATATCCATAATTAGTTGTATACTGTTTAACAACATGATTTGATTTGTGCTAACAGCTTGATGTTAACTAAATAAAGCAGAATAGATCAGCTGATCAAGTTGAAAACAACAAAAGTGTACATAAACTACCAAAATGCTCAATCTTCGTAGTTTCAGTATCATGTATTGCAAAGTTGTCAACTTTACTTCCTTCTCCAGCATATCATCCCTTACCAAGAAACTTCTTTTTCATTCTCCAGCGTATCATCCCTTACCGAGAAATTTCTTTTCATATTTCCACCCCCAAAAAAAGGGGGAGTTCAGCTGACAGACATAACACAATGCTCCTAACAGTGATCTTGTCAATGAAACCAAGTACTGAAACAGTACTGTTGTCCTTGAAGTGCATGGTGTATACAAAACGTCTTCATTTTCCCTCTGCATGTAGTGGTGAAAAAAATAAATAAATAATATGCAGCTAAATATGCATAACTCAAGAACATTGATTAAGAGTTTTAGTAACCAAGTGACTGTTGACTAATCTATTGGTCTTGCAATGGAAGAGGATACTACGTGAGGCTTTGTACTCGTTGCAATATAATTGATCTCTCTTTATTCAATACACGGATAGAACAACCTCGTAGTCGCATAATCAAATCTAACTTCGTAGTGGCATAATCAAATCTCAATTTAGAACAACCTCATTGTTACGCTGCTTGAGTCCATCTCTAAATATTTTAATCATGCCTATATGAGTATACAATTGCATCCTACGTGATCAACAGCTACATAGTTCTATCTATGATAAAACCTGTTTGGTTTGTTACCAACGTGAACAAAACCAAATTTTGGTAACCCTAATGAAAATTGGCTATCGTTTGGTTTACTACTAATATTTGGTAATACCAACAAAAATATGGTAACACCAACGCAATCCAATATCATACGCAGACAATACGAGGGTGAGGAAATCGTTCATTAAAATTTTGGTAACACCAAAATTTGATTTGGCCATAATCTAAACAACGTTCATTTTGCCAAATTTTGATTATGCCAAAATATGGACATATCCCATCTACTAAAACAAGAAAGGAAATGACCAGTCAACTAATTTCTATTATATGCCTACCTCCCTGAATTATTAAACCATAACCATAGCTCACTGAGATCTCTAAGTAATGTATACACATTTGAGGTAAACAAAGGAACCAAACCATATCACATTACTACACTAAACTATAGTAGATGATGAGGACATGACCCCTATAGATACAACCATATTTGATATGATTGTTGTTCCAATTACAAGAGCTCGTACACTTCACTTAAATTATTAGGTTAGCTCGTTTTTAGAAGTGTCTTTATATTATATGAACTATATGATGCTACCTAATGATGAAAATGTATATTTGTGCAGCACCACGTCACTTTTCCAAGCCAAGCAAGAGTTCGAGCTGGACACGTTTTGGACTCCAATTCGGCCTCCAGAGATAGGACCGACTTCAAACGTGCATAATTTTCAAATACGGAGTTCGTTTGAGGTCCACGAGTATTTGATAGAAAACTTATCTCATCCTCTTTCCAACAGATCCGGCCTCACCTTCAAATTCATTTGGAGCACTTTGGAATCATCGAAGGCCGCAGGCCTTGTAATTCAGATAGAAACCCTATGCTCATGCTGTTCACACGAGTAATGTTCATACATGAATAGTACCACCGCCCCTCCCTCTTGCTCCTATACATAGTGGTCGCCACCCTCTAGTTTTCTTGGATTTCGTTGAGCTTAGGTTTAACCATTGTGTAAACTTCTGTTCTTCAGTTGTGTCAGACGACCACCTATTAAGACAGCATTCAGGATCCCACCTTTTGTATTCAATCATATTTGCAATTTTAGACTGCTATTTATTTTGTTCTTGCTTGTTCTTCGATTGCATGCAGGAACAGACCTTCGTGGTCAAGTCGATTGTGCTTCTAGTAAGGTCGATAACGAACTCGGAGTTGGTTCAGAGATTGCCGGACATATTGGTCATGTACGATTGGTAGCCAAATTGTGAGAGTCGTTATCAACCGTGCACGAATACCCGGATGACCTGATCACGAAGATCAATTCCTGCATACATTGAAGAAGCACGCAAGAATGAAATAAATAGCAATCTAAAATTGCAAATAGGATTGAAATATTTGATTTAAGTTGGGATTCCAAATAAGGATCTTGACTGGGTGGTCTAGTTGACATACGTAGAATATACAAGTTGCAACGAAGGCAAACTAAACATAAATAAAATCCAAGGAAAACTGGAGGGGTGCGGCCTCCTTAAATAGGGGAGGGGAAGCCACATATAGCTAAGAAAATAGGGGGTGGTACTATTCATGGCACTGTTCATACGTGAATAGTGCTCATGAACAGTGCGGGCCGCTTAGGGTGGCACCTCCCCTTGGGCCCAAGCATTATAAGGCCCAATTTGGCCCAAACAGGTGACACAACACATTCTTTTGATGATTACAGTGCGTTCGTAATGAATTTGAAGGTGAGGCTAGATCCATTGCAAAGGTCTCGAAATAAGCTTTCCAACAAGATCAAGAACACTCGAATCGGACTCTGTTTGCAAAAGTTATGACCTTTTTACTACGGGCATGTTGGGCTGTCCTAGTGCCAGATTGTTTTCGCGATTCCAATGTGTACAGAAGGAATTTGGAGATGGGGCTGGATCCGTTGGAAAGATGATGAGATAAGCTTCCATCAAGTACTCATGGACCTCCAGCGGACTCGGTATGTGAAAGTTATGCACGTTTGAAGTTGGTGCTGTCTCCGAAGGCCGAATTAGATTCCAAAATAGGTCCAGCTCGAACTCTTGCAAATCAACCACTCTCTGTCTTTTATTCCTGAAAATAACAACATATTTATTAGGCAATATCATATGGTTCATGTAATATAAAGGCACTCCTAAAAACGAGCTCATTTGATAATTTAAGTGAAGCGTATGAGCTCTTGTAATTGGAACAGTAAGCATAACAAATATGGTTGTATCCATAGGGGTCATTTCCTCATCAGCGGTCCATAAAACTAGTGCATTCTTCTCCACCATATACTCATTCTTAAGCATTAGGCAAAGATGGTGTCTGAGGAAATGAAGTGCCTGATCATTTTCCTCAGTATTTGGAATGACATCCTTCGAGGTGCCAAGTCTGATAGCAACACAGAGCTTATTGGCTCTCAGTACAATCTCGACATCTGATGCTAAAGTCAAGTAATTCTGGCCATGCTGGGCCAGTTCTTCAAACTCTCGGTTCGTAATGCCAGTCTTCTACATATTCATGCAAAGAGTTCATAAGATTACTATTGGTAAGTTACATAAAATGGTTGCAAAAATTCTCATAATGTTCTCGTATTTTTCTATGCATTTTTCATGATTTATTGCTATTTTCAGTGATTAAAAGTAATATAAACAATCACAGGTAATAAAAAAAGTAAATACAATACATAAATTGCATAGAAATAATAATAATAACAAAGTTAAACATGCTTCAAATGCTAAAACTGCTTCAGAATTTGAATTCCTGGGCCCTTTTTTGCTTGAATATGAATTTTCAGCGAATTCTGCAATTTCTAGGGGCTAAACTGCAATTTTTTAGTTTTGAGAAAATTTTGTGTGTTATTTCAGAAAATCCGAGGGTCTTTTTGTAAAAATCAGGATTTGCTCTTTTTTTTGTTTTTCGGTTGGACAGCCGGATTCTGGGCCGTTCTCCCGACCAGCTTGGCCTTTCTCCGGCCCAAGTTGCCGACCCACTTTGGCTGGTTCAAGAGGAGCCGACGGGGTAGGGTTTCCACCTTTGTTCATGGCGATGGCGGCGAGGTTTAGCGGTGGGCGGCACCGTCGGCGATGGCCTTCGGAGTCTAGCGTCGAGCAGTCTGATGGCCGTCTTGGCCGGGCGCGACGTGGTGGCTAAGGCGGTTATGCATTTCAAGCTTAGGGCGGCGACGCAAGGCGGCACGGCGGGCGGCTCAAAGCGGTGCTGCGTCTTGGGCGGCGCCGAGCAGCGGCGATCTGTGTGGCCTTCGCGGGTGGCACGCTTCGTGCGGTCGGCATGATGGCTAGGTGGCGCTGACCATCGCGGCGCCGCTTAGGCGGCGGTGGCTATGGGTGGTTTCGCGGGCAAAGGCGTGGCGCGCAAGCGGCGCAGAGCGGCCGTCATGCAGCAACCATCTTTGCATGGTCGAAGCGCCGCTTCAGCGGTGTACTGCGGCGTGAGGCCGTTGATGGTAGCGCGCGACGTCGTCTTGTGCTCGCTCCGTCGGCGACGACGCGCGCGCCGCCGATTGCCATGCGCGAATTTTTTATGTACTGTTCATCCAATTATTGTTCATGCAATGAGATATAGGATCTACTATGCAATCAACAATCCCTTTTTTTCACTTAATCATCCAATCAGTATTGTGCTGGCGACTGCAAGTCGGCTCGCGAAGATTACAGGGAATTTGCAATCTACAATCCATAGTGCTATCAACATCTGCTCTTTATGCAATCCACTGATCGGCATTGTACCGGTGACTTCAAGTCGGTTCGCGGTAGATTAAAGCGGATTTGCACCTTAGGATAAAATAGTCTAACAAGCAACAATTGCGGAATTGAAAGCGATCTAGAAAACTATTCGATCTACGGGTGTCGTTCTTGATGATTACCTTTTCAATACGTGCAGGCTGGAGAGCGTAGTTGTGTTGATAACGTGTTGAGTAACCGTCGCTGGTGAGTCCAGTCCGAACGATTACCTTGTAGACAAGCGTAGAATCGTAAGAACAATGCAAGAACACAAGTGCATAATAGTAGATTGAATACAGAGATATGAAGGGACTTCTTGCTTCTCTTTATTGCTCTTCTATAAAACTGTAGTATAATGGTTAGAGATATCCCCTTTATATAGGCTACTGGATGGATAAGGAGACTACCATAAACTAGGTCTGCTTGGTCTAGGTCCGATTTCATAACAGATTGTATGGCATCCACATAGCCTCTCCCACAAAGAACCGCATTGCCTGCAGAGACATGGTAAGAAAAAGTCGCAATATCACAGCCCCATATTAGACTCTGATGTTCCTTAATTGATGGAGCAAGAAGTGATACAGAGCTTAGGATGAATATATAAGCTATCTTCGAAGATTGATGATAATTTATCCAGTATTATCATTTATCAACAAAAAAAAAACCAATAGATGCTTAACAGTAAGTATATCAATTTGTATACCTTCACATTGTCTGCAATACGAGTATTCTTGTCAGTGATTGCTCTTCTGATGTGTGAATTCTTCAGCAAGGAGTTTCTTGTCATCTTCGGTCCGGTGGACCCAAAAAATAAAGAATGAAGGATGAGTTCTCTCATTATTCTGACAGCAACATATTAAACTTCCACTTATTTGACCTCGTAGTAGTCAGCACCTATTAGTAAAGAGCCCTGTATTATTGCACCTTCACATATATTATGGCGAAAGGAAACAATCAATAAACAGGGGGGAAAATAGCACTAAAGCATTGCAGCAAGAACTGAACAAGTACAGAAAAGAGATGGCAGCACTAATTCCGGGTGCAGAACAGGAAATCACATATATTTAACTTAAGGACCGCTATGCAGAGCATTAAAAAATTCCCTATGATTCATCGCACAAGAGCGATTAGTGCTGGTTGTACATACAAAACATCGTCATAATTGAAAAATACTACATATATGTTGTTATTGTTGTGATCTTCTATCTATCCTATCATCATGCTACCAAAGCCATTGCAATAGCATCATGAAGGTCGATTATGTCAACATCATCCGTAGCAGCTGTAACGTCGTGTGCACTGAGCTTGGTGGACATATCCCCATCCACATAATCTTCATTCCTCTCTACACAAGCAAAATCTATATCAAGCAAAGCATTGTCTCGAATAAAATTTTGCAAAGCCATTGTTGCAACGATAATTTTCTTTTGCTTATCTTCATGATAACTTGGAATTTTCAGTAGAATATGCCACTTCATCTTCCAAATACCGAACGCACGCTCAATGACATTTCGAAGGGAATAGTGGTGAAAATTGAACACATTTTTCAGTCCAACTTGTGTACCACCGTTTTAGAATTCAGGTACATGATACCTCTGGTTCTTGTAGGGAACTAGATAACCTTTGCAGTTTGGGTATCCGGAATCCACTAGATAGTACTTTTCTACAATTCAAATAGGAAAAAAACTATTGACCCATGTATGAAGGTTGGTAATGTACGTGCTTATCAGAAAATGCAAACAAGGAAAGTACCTTCCGGAGGGTGTGGAAAGCAGTCCTTGTACGTTACCAAGCTATCAAGGAATATGCGGGTGTCGTGTGCAGACCCTAGCCATCCAGTGCAAACAAAAGTGAACCTCATGTCGAAATCACAAACATCCATGATATTCTGACTAATGTATCTGTGCTGGTTGAAATGCATATGTTGTTTCTCGCATGGCACCGTCATAGGTATATGTGTCCCATCTATTGCACCGATGCAATTTTGAAAATGAGGGGAAAACCTCGCCTCTCTAAGTCAAGGATGAACTGTAGAGAATTAAGGATTTTTGGGCTTTATGTTGTCAATACCAAGATGGTACACATATTCCAAAACCTCCGCAAACTTCCTACTAACGATTTCTTTGGAATGGCCAAACCGGTTCTTGACTTGGCAGTTGGACTTGAACTTGCCACAATGTGGCATGACCCGCAATTAAAAAAAATGCAAGAATCCATTACACTGTTTGAACAATTGAATTCTCATACACATACAACAACATTAAAGATTACATACCTTAATCTGTTCAGCCCACCACTTATCACTTGCCTCAATGGATCCAGTCTTAGGATCGATGCCTAGCCCCAATGCATGAAGCTTCAATGTCTTCCAACTAGAATAGTCCCTTTTCAAGCTGTCCCAATGGTTCTTTAATTACTTACGGCTATACTCTCTATTAGTTCGTTCTTTGAACTTGGTCATAAGGTTGCGATACCCTTTGTTATTCAAACATCGCAAGGGTCTATTTTTTGCTAGCACCTCTTCCACACAGATGTCAATAAGCACTTTATTTGTGAATGCATCCCATATTGTATTGTTTGCTGCTTGTGCTTTATCCATCTATAAGTGCCATGCATATCAGGAAATATGTAACTACAACATGGAACTGCCAGCTATAAAATTGCCTAAATGAACTGACAACCACAAAAAAAATCTATGATGTTACATACAAGAATTACTGCCTATGTCACCCAAGAATTTTGCTAAGATGATATTACTTCCCTACTGAGATTAACTAAACAAAAAACTATCAGTTGCATTTTCTGAGTCAATAACAAACCAAATTAATGACAAATATTCCCTCCAATCTAGATAAATATGCCCATACAAAGCAGTCAAATCAGGACTATTGCATATGACATCATAGATGATACATAAACATTGGCACAAACAAATATGACAAACATAACAGTTTGTGCTAGTTCATATTTCTATCTTACTAGCTTATTCACAATATATGGAATTACCAACCTTAAATGTTTGACTTCATAATTACCAAAAGGCTTCACTAAAATGGTACTGAAATGATACATAAACATTGGAACCGAAATTGGCAAGTTGGTCTCAGTTTTTTTCTTGGTTCAAAGCATTCTTGTATTTGATTTTTAAGTAGAAACTATGATGGCTCTGCTCAATGCTAGACATTGAGGAGCTCGAGTACCATGACAAGAATATTCGACCACTTTGTGTTGTTCAGAATACAGACATCACCTGCTGACATTTGCTATTGTCATAGCTCATGTGTGATCCTTTTTATTCCTAATTCACAGGCAAGCAACTTAGTGAAGTATGTAACTAGCATAGGAAGTTTGCAAGGGCATGCAGATAGTTTGTTAGATGCATCAAATCTAAACAAACACAACCATGGATTCACATGAGCAGGTTGGAGGGAGGTTGTACCTTGGGATCGAGGAAGGAGGCGAGGGCGGGCTGCTTGGTGGAGGTGGCCGGAGGTGTGAGAGGGCGACTGGGCGCGGCGTGGAGGCTAGATTTGGTCAGGCAGAGGTCGGAGGAGGCGCTGTCGGGTTGGAGGGCAAGAAGGGAGCAGTTGGGTGGGAGGGCGGCCAGGGGAGGTGCGGCCGTGCGAGAGGGTGACGACATGGGCGGGGGAGGGCTGTGGTGGCGTGGGAGGGGGAGGCGTAGTCGGGAGGGAGGGCGACGGGACGGGTGGGGAGGGCTATGGTGGCGCGGGGCATAGTCGCCACCAGGGGCGCTATGGTTTGGGCCAAGCGCTCGGGGAGGGGTGTGAGTGGGGGGGGGGAGATTGCGATGGCCTCCGAGAATAAGTACTTGGTACAGGGCGGGTAATAACCCTAGAACTTCGGGGGCATTTTTGGAACGCAAAGAGGGAGAAGCGGTGGGAAGCCCCTTACGGTCGGCTTTCAGCTTCCTTGTCACATCCCCAACTTTATTAATTAGAATTAATGTACATCTCATGAGCATGCATTTGAGTTCTAGAG
Source organism: Phyllostachys edulis (assembly GCA_036346405.1). NCBI lineage: Eukaryota > Viridiplantae > Streptophyta > Magnoliopsida > Poales > Poaceae > Phyllostachys > Phyllostachys edulis. Next base: position 20,824,194 of record CM070563.1, on the reverse strand, counting down.
CATTTGCATAATTATTGCATTTGTACAATTTCATATCAAGTTAAACGTATAACTCAAATTGAAGCTCCAAAAGAAAACAGAAATAAATACTCACGATCATCTTTGGAAAATAATTTATTTAAATGCTATAATATTTATCATGAATAAATATGAATTTTCCCAAAATTTTGGAACTTAATTTAACCCTCAGAAATTTCAAACTTAATTCAAAATCCCTTTCTGTGAAAGACTTAAAAACAAGCAAATAGAACTTGAACAATGAGTTTAGAAAATTTATATGTGTACTAGGTCATCCTAGAAACCTCCCTACAAAATTTCATATTTTTCTAAAATTATTTGCTATTTTTAAATCACGAGTCAAAGTAGAGAAGTTTGTAGTTAACTCAGTCAACTGTTGGACTAGGTGCAACTTGACTCGACCCAGCCAACTAACCAAACCAACCGAACCAGGCTGACCTGATTCAACCCAATCGCCTAACAACCTGGCTCGAGCCACACACCGACCTGGCTCTTACCATGTCGCTGACGACCTTGGCCCACCTGTGGAACTCGCCTTGAACCTTGGGCAGGTGAGCTCAAAGCGCACGCACCACGTGGCCGCGCATTTCTTTCACGCCTAGTTGATGCTGTGGATCCACCGCCCCTATCGACCACTCCTGGACCTTCGCCACTTCACGTCGTCTCTATTTCTGTCTTCTCCCTGAGCTTAACCCCCTCGCATGTCTCTCATTTCCCTCACTTCTCCTCTCGGCCGTTGAGGAGAAGGACGTTGTTCTCGCTACTCTCTTGGGTAAGCTTCGAGCACCAGTGTCCCCTCTCTTCTACTTCCCTCACCATCTCTATTTGTGCTAATGCGAGGCCTTGATTCCGCTTGTAGCGCTCGGAACGCAAAGGTCATCCTCGACACCGGTGGACGCGCACCGAAAGCCACTACTGTGCCATTTCCATCTCCAGTGAGTATTGTCCTCCCCTATGTGCGTCACCTTGTGTCTTAGGATATAAGAATGACTTCCACTCAATCAATTTGTTGGATCATTCTCAAGAGCTCATGGATTTCAAAGTTTCTCATTTTCAGCTGAAAACCCTAGCCTTCTTCCCTGACATCGTTCCAGTAAGGCATTACCCAATTCATTGCTACTTCACCATCTCCTAGGTTCCCTTAAGCCTCTCTAACATCTATTTGCCTTTCTCCATCTCCAGGTCATCTTCTCCACGTTGAGCTCTTTGCCGTCGTAGCCATTGCCGATGTCAAGCTTCCTCTGGCGACCTCCGAACCTCTCCAACCCTTCGGTAGGTTCACTGTGACCCATCGATGCTAGAGCACGCACTAATTTGCCCAATGCGTAGCCGTAATGTAGCATGCACGGTTGCCGTAGCTCACCGCCGCCCATCTCCGGCGCGTCGCCGCTATAGGCCGTCCTAGCTCTCGCCGTCGGTACCTTAAGGTACGCAAGGCTATTAGGAACCCATTTCTGGCTTCCATTCGTGCCGACGTGGACCACATCGCCGGCGGCGAGCCCGGCAGTGAACCCCATGCGTTTTCGGTTTTATCAGATTTTCGACCGTACTGTAGCGTGATTAATTAGGGTAAATCACTGTCGTTTAGAGCTAATGATTGCTTAGTGTAATTAATGACTGGTTAAGTGTACTGATAAGTCTATTACACTTGGGCCCATGCACTGAAATTAAGGAGATTTAAACCGGTTTCTTTAAGAGTCAATGACATGTGGGCCCAAGGCACTTAAGTGCACAGCACGGTGGACCGGTGGACCATTGACCATGCATGTCGACCTTCGGTCCATGCACTATTTGCATGGACCGAGTCAATGACAAGGGCCCCACCTGTTAGTAGGTATTTAATTCTGGAATTTAAATGAAAATGGACACTATGAAGTGGACCTCACATGTCAGTTATAGAGGCTAGGATAAGATGAGTGTAAAAAGTATTAAATGCATTAGAAAAATTCATAAGTGATTTATTTTTACACTGGAAATTGTTTAAACTTCAAAAATTCATAACTAATTCAAATTAACTCCAAATTGAGTGAAACCAATTTTGTTGGTTTCCAATTTTATTGTGCTTTAACTTCGAATGGTCGAAAACATGTTACTGCCCCCATAAAATTTCGGAATTGGAATTAAATTCGGTAAAGAGTTATTTTTACACTAGAAATTTAATTAACTTCAAAAATTCATAGAAAATTCATTTGAACTCCAAATGGGGTGATTCAATTTTTATTGATCATAACTTTTTATTATATTTCATGCCATGTAAAGCTTATCCCCACCACTGTTCTACAAACTTTCGTGAAATAATTAAAATCGGATGAACAGTGACAGAACCCTAATTTTTCAGCATTTTCCTATTTTCTGATTTTTAAACTGCTATAACTTTCACATACAAACTTCAATTAAAATAATTCTTTCACCTAAATTCATATAAAATCACAATCTTACTACTGTATAAATGTCATGTATTTTTTAGCATTTTGAATTTTTGGCTTTTCTCGGTGTTTATTCGATGTCGTCTTTCTATAGATTCCGAAGTATCGAAAGTGAACGATTTCATGACCGAGAGTGAATAATTGGAGTACCAGCAAGGCAAGCATCATTTTGTATTTATTTTGCATACATGTTGTTGATCCTATATTTTCTACTTTAGTTACTTTAAAATGCAATGATACTTACTTGCATGCTATTTTGATATGTTGATATTTTGTGAGTTGTAGTTAGTTATGCCCTGTCTCTTGCTGTTTATCCTTGATATTTCCCTTACAAATATGCTTAGATTAGATGGTTGTGATGATGTATATATTATGTATGTTATATGCTTAGCCATGTGGGTCTAGAGAATGCGTTAGCTTGGTTGACGGGATTAGCCCGTCAATTGTAGGAAACACCGAACCTTTTATGTTTATACTTTTTGTCCAGATCTTCGTATCTGGTCCTTGAGTTAAACTTTGTTCTATTTCAAATGATTTTTAGCCTGGATGAGTGGGTTGTAGTGTGGGTGCCTTCGTGCACGAGACTCAGGTATGTGGTAGACTTGTCTGGACCGCTAAGGACCGAACTTTAGGCTGTCGATTCCAAGTACCATTAGTACTACCACATGCGGGGTTGGGAGCTGGCTTGGTCAAGTAAGGGGAGGGCTTATTGGGTTGAGTCACAAGTGGTGTGAGGACATGTGTGTTCGATCATATGTTTATAGGATCCGACGTAATTTTCTACAATGTGCATGGGAGCACTATTTTTCTTTATTTACATTGTATCGGTATCTCCAACACAACTTGAGTGCTTGCTTAGCAAACTCTATCAGTAGCTTGTACTGAGTTGGGGTTCATCTCGCAAGGGTGGCTCAACTCAATGGGATCATCTTGCTAAAAAGTACCGAATCTTGATTTCCCCGACCGGCATATCTTAGGAAATGTGTCATTATCTAGAGGCTTACGAGCTAATCGAGTCGTGTGGGTAAATTAGGTCTCCCCTGTAGGGATTAAACTATTCTAATAGCCGTGTCTATGGTTATGGACGACCGCTTGGTATTGAATGACATCATCGTTAGACTCTAATTAAAATTTGATGTGGGTAACAACTAGCTATCGGCATGAACGGGTATTCAAGCATTTTAGTTTATCAAAGTGGCTGCCACTTTGGTATTGTTTGAAATATATATATATATATATATATATATATATATATATATATATATATATATATATATATATATATATATATATATATACTTCTTTTACTAAAATTTTGTTTACCAAATGGCAATTTTCAAACTAGTATGTGTAGAATGAAAATTGGTGCGTTTTCTGCAAAACTAAGCCACTAAAACCTCTCTTTTGTATAGCCTCTAGCATGTATAATTTTTTACTTTGTGTAAGACTTGTGAGTACATTTTGTACTTAACCCGTTATCTGCTTGTTCAGGTGAGGAAGACTATACGCTCGATCAATCCGTTAGCGCCGGGTCCTCTTACTTAAATGGAGTTAAGTTGGATTTGAATCCTTGAGGTCCAAAGTTATTTTCATAAGATAGGGAAGGCATCGGTCTTACGAAAATAACCCGGGGAGTCCTCGCATTCCTACTTCCATACGGTGTGACGACTCTGAACTTCCGACAAAAGCGGGGAAAGAAAGCCATCCGTTTGGGACAGCTTCTAGCTTTTCTGAGAGAAAAGCAGAAGCTGAAGTCATCCCAAACACAGAGAGGGAAGGCTTTTGGCCTTTTGGCCTTTGATTTGTGCTGTGCGTGCGTGTGGAACAAAAGGCATTTTCAATTTTGAATGAAAATGAAGGGGTTCAATTCAAAGGGGAAAAATACGAGCGGAGTTGGAATTTTGTATTGCTTCAAAATAATTTCATACGATAGGAGATATTCCTATATATGTTTTTGAATAAACTAGTAGGGTGGTTAGATTTGTTTTAAAGTTTGTTAAATAATTTCATACGATAGGAGATATTCATATATATATATATATATATATATATATATATATATATATATATATATATATATATATATATATATATATGTTTTGAATAAACTAGTTGGGTGGCTAGATTTGTTTTAAAGTTTGTAGTATTAAATAATATAACTTACATGCTTGGGAATATATTTACATACTTTGTAGGCTATTTAAATTTTCAAAACATCATGAACAGGAAATGATGATAAAAGCTTGAAGGCAAATACAACTTGAGGAACGTAATTAAATTATAGGCTCTGATGGAAGAAAAACATTAAGCATCATGAGTTGTTAGGGTTCTTAGAAACGTATCAACTCTCCATCATGCATGGATCATGTAGTTGCATGCCCGTATTCTTCCTCCATTAGTAACTCATCTTCAAAATGTATGCATGCACATGTACCTCTATTTAATCTCAAGCGGTACGTTGATTATGTGTGAGGCAAATTATCTTATTAGTTTACATGATATTAGAGTATCTTGCTCACGCATGCAGCGATGCACCATGGGCGACATACCTTGCACTTATCTTGGTACCTCACACGTCGATTGCCTTACCGAACCATGTATCTTCTATCTCTTCTTGCTGCCATAGCTTTTCTGCTTCGACCTCCAACAGCAAACCCAAATCTTGATTGATCCCTCTTAGCTGCTACCCCTTCCAATATAATACTCTACCACATCGTTATCTTCAACCTCTCTCCAATCATTGCTTAATACTGACCATTATGACATCAACACACATGTACCGATACACATGCAACTATCGCCGATCACTGCTGGGGACACACGTGACGCTATCTCAAGTGACCCTAAGCCTGTTTTCTCTACGGCTGTACCATCTCTACTTCGAGCTCTTTGCTCCTCTGCTTAAGTACATCTGTGATTCTATTTGTGCAGATGCATGCATGTATATACACATGCATGATGTTATACATGCTTGATGTCCTCTTCTCCCGTGTCGGTCGCTCCTCTTCTTCGAGGTTGGCCAACTCAACGTTGTGGCTTCCTAACTAACCACAGTGACCTTTGTTAGGACCCGAATATGCAAATTTGGACCCTCTGTGCATACTGCATTAGTCTAGGATCACGTTGTGCACACAATATTAGCATTGATGAACATCATTCCACACAACAAATATAAGGGTAAATATTCTAAGTTTGATAAATAAATAACTGTTGTGACCTTATGCTCGAGTTTCCATTTATTGAGTCATGCAGGGCTTTAGCACTAAAGAAAATAGCAGTAGCGGAATGAAAGTAACTTCAGCGGAACCCATCGAATTGCCACAGGCAACCAACTGGGAACAAGACCTGACGATCAACCTCTTCATAGTACTCCTCCTCTAGAGAAAGTGTTGACTCCTCCACTTCTCTCACTGAATGGTGATTATTGCAAGAGTGAGTACATGGAGTACTTATGAAGTTGTGCACACGTAATGCAATATATAGATGCAAGGCTTATTCCAAAGGATATGGCTACTAAGGTTATTTTGCACAAAGTGACATTTGCATTTGGATATGAATAAATAGATTGAAAGCATAATAAAACCATAATAATAATTAAACAAGAATCTGAACATTTGAACAAAGCATAATCCTTTCTAATACATTCACTTCGCTTTCCACCCAGATTAGTTTTATAAAATTTTACCCCTCATGTGGAATCCCTGAGCATATCCATGACCACGGATGCGGCTATTTGAATAGATTGTTAACACTCTGTAGAGGTTGTACACTTTACCCACAAGATGCAATCAATTTGTACTGAGAAGATCACAACAAAGCCTTTTCAAAACTTCACATCAATAATTGGCCCTTCTGGTGAGCATAAAGTTGGTAGCCAAACCCACACGGGCGTTGGCCTGGAGCACACCATTGGATATGTAAACAGCGAGCTGTCCATAGATGTGACCCAACATAAGAGTCCACATCTCCACCTTGACACTGAGTTTAACCTACTTCCTAAGGCAACCAATATCAAGACTCCATAACTTACTAAGCTCGGTCTGTCCTATTCTAGACATGTGGTTGTATAATATGGCTCATTTTAATTGCGCATAAAGTTAAGTCCCCAAGTTGACTAAGGCTAGACATTCATATCATTTAGCTAAATCATCATATAACATGCCCGACACACTGGCCAAGGTTACACAGTCCTTCCACTCGCTCCAGTCTAAATCATTTTCCCACCCAGTTGATTAACATGCAACACATGCCATCAATATGTGACAACACATGACACACAAGGGTTCACAAAGACATTCCATAATCCATTAATCAGGTATAGACTTTCATTTCAAAATGATATCAATAACCCGTTGCAAGGCTAAGCATACCAATCATGTCTAACCAACCCATACTATATTATTGACAAAGTTGACAAGGTAGGCATAAATCAAATAGGCCGCATAGCTAATCCCAAAATAATAAAATATTTGATAATTGAATTAACATGCAGTAATTTGAACAAAATACTTTTGTAAAACTGGGTGCAAATGATCAAAACACAACTTGCCTTGGAACAAGTCTTAATCCTAGTCTTGAGCAAACTCCACTCCTTCGTAAGCTTTCAAAGTATCAACGTCTATACGCAACACATAACAGAGATCAAATAAATACCAAAACAGAACACAAATAAACTCCAAAAATTATAATAAAAACACTGGAAGGTGGGATTTGATTTTATATGAATTTAGAAACTTGAACGAGCTCAATCGGGGTTTATACGAGGGGTACGGACTTTCGGAAATTGCTCGGGTGGAATAATTCGGAAAAAATAATATTCTGGAAATCTTATTCGAGAAAGCGTCTCTCCAGACAACCGTGTGGCGGTTTTGACTCGGTCATCATTCTAACAATTTGGATGGTCTGGAGAGGACAAAACGCTAAGAGTCTGCGAAGGAAAGGATTCCAAGCTGCGTGACCTGCAGAGTCAGGTGTTGGATGAACTCAATGCTGCAAGATATCGGCTAATCGACAAACTTATGGCAGTGCACTTGCGAGTTAGGGTTCCCTTCACTCCGCTGTTTTTTCTCCTTTGTTTTCACTTCTCTCTTGGCTCTTGCTCCTTTAGGGAGTTCACCTCTCTTGTAACTACAACTTGTTTTTTGCCTTTCATTCTTCTTAATACAACGACACGCAAGTCTTTTGCATGTTTCCGAGAAAAAAAGAAGGCCATGATTGAATTGTGGAGGCAGATATGCTGCTCAATTGCTCAGTTGGATTCAACAATATGGCTTTGGTTAATATGCTGATTTTTTTTTTTTGTGTGTGTGTGTTTGCTATGCCTTTGCAGCTTAGCTTGCAGGTCAATAAAACTAAGAATGTGAGGAACCTCTAGTATTAAGAATGTGAGGAACCTCTAGTATTGTGGATCGGTTTCTAAGTTAAAAGATTTATACCAGAGGCATAACTTTTAACAGGAAACAAACCTAATGCCAGGTTCCTGGATATGTGTCTCACATTAGTTCCCAAGATCAAGACTAATGTGCATATATCCTTTACAACATTCGTACACAGTCATACAAGGCATATATATAACATGAATTTTTACAAGACCAGTGTTTGGTACAACTTATACAATGACCAGCGGTCATCAAACAGAAGTTTTGCAGCGGAAACAATATAAACAGCAAAAGAACCACCAAGTGTGCCTCACACCCTCAGGCAACTGAGTGGAGGTAAAGCAACCAGTTTTATTCCTACACTTGCTAAGTTTTGCTAAGGCAATTTTATAAACAAGTTTGGACTAAAACAACAAGTAATTTAAGAATTAATCAACAAACAAAACAATGTCAAAGTGGCTGTCCACTTTGTCGAATTAACATCAATGAACAACCATATTCATGCCGATACCAAGTATTCCCATGTCAAAATTTTGCTCAGAGTCTAACTATGATGTCAATCAAAACAAGTGTCGTCCGTAACCGTGGACACAGCTATTTGAATAGTTTTAACCCTGCAGGAGTGTACATCTTTACCCACATGACTTGATCAGCCCGTAAGCCCCTGGGAGAGTAGCACACTACCTTAGGTATGCCGGCCGGGTAAACCAAGACTCGGTCTTTTTTTTCAGCAAGTTGATATTATTGAGTGACTAATCCCGCTTAGTACAAACGACTAATAGCACCTGCTAACCGGGGCACACATGTTGTGTCGGGAATGCCGATCCAATGAACTAAATCTAAACCTAGGCTCACTCGCACATATTAAATTGCAATCGGAGCCCTACAAAATATGTGATCAAACACACATGTCCTCACTCCACCAGTTCCTCAACTCAATAACATCAGCCCCTTACTTAACCAAGCAGTGCCCATACACCGCGTGTGAAAGTACGTAAGGCACTTGAATTGACTACTTCAAAGTTTGGTCCTTAATGATCCGGACAAGACTACTACATTACCCAATCTCGTGCACGACGGCACCATCACAATTAAGCACTTGTCCAGATCTAAACCAAGTTTTTATCAAACAAAATTTAACTTAACTTTCAGTTTTAACAATCTGAACAAAGAAACCAAAAATAAAATTCATTTAGTGTCTCCCATGACCGACAAGATAAGCTTGTCAATCAAATTATCGCTCTATTGACTTGCATGGCTAAGCAATTATCTACAGACCAAGTATTTCAACAAATGATTACTACCTTAAGCTTAAGTGTATGAACAAATTAAAGGTAAGCCACAAAGATTGGGATAAATAACTATCTAACTCACAAATTATTGATACTTCAAAATAGCATGCACATAGTTATCACTGCATTTCAAAAGACTAAAGTATCAAAACTGGGATCAACATGGTGCAAGAGGATGCTTGCCTTGATAATAAACCACTTGTTCACCCTCAGGTTGATCAGAGGTATAATCACTCACGTCGGGAAAGCCAGAATCTAAAAAGAGCAATAACAAATGATCATCGAGGAAAAATGACAAATGCCAAAATGCTGAAAAGATGCATAATCAAAGTTTTTAATGTGCAAGTGATTTAACTAACAAAATAATTATGTTTTAAACTATTTTTAGTAAAGGATTAAACCAGATTAACATTCAATAGTACTAGCCGACAGGGATTAAAGGTTAACTAATGAACTACAGTTCTGGTTGAAAATCCGACAACAGAAACTAGCTACCGTGAGCTTGCTGGGCAAATTGCCGGAGCTGTGGTCCAAGGCGGTGCTAACTGAAGATCAAAATGGATTCACAATAGCGCAACAAACCTAATGGTGGTTGGAACATGGCCGGAGTTTGGCTGGAGCGGTGGCGCGGCAATGAAATGCGGCGGTGCTCAAACGACACAAATGGCTATGTCAGCCCGACAATGATTTAAAAGATTTGAAACATGCTTAAGCATCTAAGGATCACAAGGAAACTACCTGAGCTAAGAAAACGACCAGAGATCCCAGAGATACCTCTGTTGATGGTGACCGAAAAGATGGAATGAGAGCTTCACGCGAACAAGATAATCTAAACCAAATCAAATGAAATGAGTGGTGAGAATAGCTTAAGTAAAGCTCCAAGATGCTTTGAAACAAAGGGATTGAACAATGGTGTAACACCCTGATTTTCATAATCGAGATGTTAATATTTAATTTGGAGATCTATTAAATTTTTTACTATGTTTTAAATTTTTCCGGTGTTTAATTAAAATGTTGTTTTTTAAAAATCAAAATGTTTGAAAAACTGAAATGAAAAAAAATTAATTAATTTGATTTCAGGTTTTCGCATGCATAACAAAAATCATGTCATTATGCATGCATTAGTACCGACGCTCTTTTTCAGTTCAACCGACTGCAGGCGAAACGCCTGCGTGTTCCATCTTTTCCGGTCATCTCCCTTTTTCCTTCCCTGCTAACTCCCTTCACTTCTCTCCTTCTAATCTCATCCAAAAACTCAAAACCAAGCCATGCATGTCATACCATCGCGATCATTATCGCACGACCAACCCAATTCCGCAATTCGATTTCACATGCATGGCAGTTTGAGCGAATTCGTGAAAGGAGAAAAAGAAATAGCAGATAAAACACCTGCATGTTCATTCTTTTCCCTAACTTCTCTCCTCGCAATCACCACCAAAAATCAAGAATCCGACAATGCATGTTATACCGTTGCGATCGTCGTCTCGAGAGCTTTCTAATTCGACGGTTAGTTCGCGCATGCAAAGTCGTTGGAGCCAACATGACCTCATTCTCGCTGTTCATGGATTCCATTTTAACTCACTAAGTGTGGTCTTTAATTTGTTTAGAGAACCGATAATCATGCAGTGCTTGCAGAGGAGCAGTACGCATGATCACCGAGGCTCTAGTTTCAGTAAAGATCTCTCATTTAGATGGAGTTAACTTAGAATCCATTTACTTGGGGCCCAGAGTTATCTTTATAAGGCCAGGTAGGCCTCGGTCTTACAGAAATAACCCGGGTGTCCCCACGGCGTTAGTATCGAGCCATCTTGTTCAGAGGTTAGAGATAGCACGGGCGTTAAGTTTAGCAAGTCCTTGGTCAAAATTATTTTCAAAAATATCAAACTAATTGAGAAAGCTAAGTTAGGAATCTCTTTTATTCCTCATCCATCTTAGTATCATTTCTCACCTTATTCTCATTTGAATTACAAATTAACTCATCTTGCCCTTCTTGTCCTTAGTGGAGTCGTCAATACCTTGTCAAGGGGACCCAAGCGGAAGATGTGGACGGGTACCCGGCACTAGTTAGAGACATGATGTGGAGAGCGAACTTCACACATCAGCCAACCTACTCCATCTATCGACGTGACAAAGGACAAGGGATGGAGTACTTGGCAGTGATCAATATCATTGCTAGACGCGTGACAGGGAATATCCCATACGGATTCCAGGCGCGTGGCACCTTTGAGGCCACGGCGTTGTAGGAAGTGGCTCGTGTGGCACTGAGCCATCTTCTTCATGACTTGACGAAGTTAGCTCAGCCTCCATACTACTACTTTCCTACAAGCACGTGGCGTAGAATTGAACACTTTTGCCAGGATCCAGTCTGGGAAGACACTCAAGTATGACAGCTGGCAAGATTGATTCACACCATGGATTAGATCCATCATTGCACTGTGCATGAGTTATGGGAGATGCGGCATCGTCTCACTATGGCTCAAGAGCATCTGCAACCCATATGCAACATGGGACTTGTGGACCGGTGTGTGCTTTATGGGGAGAATGAAGTCTCCCTATATGCGTCTGCACCACCAGAGTACCGTCTTCCTGAAGTAAGAGGGCAAGTACTCAATCTTGGACCAAGACATCAAGCTCGTATGTTCGTAGGTTTCTCTCGTGTCCAGAGCATCGGCGAAAGGACGAGAAGGTGATGCCTTGCTGCGATATTAAGGTTAAATTAGGATTTATTCTTGGATTATATACGCCCTAATGATATTATTACTTAGCTTGTAGACACTGGATTTTATGGCGATCATTTGCTCTCTTTTGTTCCAAGTAGTTGTGCATCGCCTACGGGCGGGTTATATCGCAACTATGTAGGAAAACTAACTGTGTTTCGTTTGTATCTTGTGCTGTCCCTACTGCATTCTTTTTCATTTATTTCGAGTTAGTTCTTGTGTTTTGGAGCTTCAAAATCTCTAAATTAAATTAAGGACCTTACCCCTGTTGTTTTCCCCTACTTTATGCTTTTCCCTCTCGTCTCTTTAATGGAAGTCGCATGTTGATTAAGAGATTGATAGTGGAATCGGTAAAGAGAAGGATATGATTGAATAACTATTTTATCTTTAATTAGATCTTTCATGTTTGGTTAATGTCGGTGGTTTTGCATTGTCAAAGTGATAGTTGATAGTTGAGAAATTGAATTATTACTCATGATCCTTGAATATGAGTTTAGAAGAGTTAATTATTAACCTTTGTGAGATCAAGTATGGATTATGGTAGGCGCTACCATCAGAGGTTACGACATGAGTATAAATGGAACTATTATAGTGATGTTTAAGCTTGCCTGTGGATGATGTTGGATTTATATCGGAGAAATATGTAGGTAGAACTCATAGAACACATGTAGTAGGCTTAAATAATTAATTTATGGGTTCACTTGGGGACTTTGATTAAAGATATGTCTTAGTCAATTTGGCTATAAGATTGTTAGTCATATTTTGGTTTAGTATGATAAAGTTAGAATTTTAAATTGTGATGATACTATAAATTTTGATGGATGCTTGTGATGATCATTTGAGATTAGTGAAGTTGTATTTAAGTGCATAATAGGATCGTAATACTTTTAGAGATGAGGAATGATTAGGTGATTGGATAGTCATGTAGTGGATGACTATGAGGATTGAATGGGAGATTTATATCTTTGGGAATAGTTGTCCCAAGGATGATATAATTAGATTGATTAGGTATGATTAAATGTAGCCGTTAGATCTAGAAAATGCTTGAGGATAAATAGACTATGGAAGACATCGAGTTAATATTGTTGAATTAAACTAAGATAATTATTGTGGATAACTTGATTTGGACAAAGTTAGTAACTCGAATTATTTGGATTATAGTTGGATTATGAACTCATCTTGGATGGATGATCTTTTCGATGATTTAATTTCCCTAGGTCGGAGTTGACTTTAGATAAAGGAGGTATATCTTTAACCTTCGATAGTTGTGTTGATTTTGATGATTGATTAGATCCTACAATAGGGATTAGTGGATTAGACTTTAAAAGATTGATTGGAAGTATTTGGTGGATTGGTTAGTGCGGGTGGATTGACCACACTAACAAAAGGATTGAGAAGCATAAATATTGATACGTTGATTGAAGATGCGATTTGATCTTGCTTAGGCATACCCTCTTTTTTGGAATTTAAATTATCGTGGGGAAAATTGCTGGAAACCAACAAATAATTTATGGGTGGATTATAGGCATTGAAATACGGTTCTTTAGTGCTCATGTTTTGGGAGTTATATTGGAGATACCCTATGGTGGAAATTTATAAAGCCAGTATAATGGAATAGGTGAGCAATATGATGGTTTCACTTAGGATTATTAGTGTTCCCGAAAATGTGATCGAGATCGAAGTTAAACCACAATCTATACTGTGAGAATGGATTAATAGATGTTTGTGCTCACTTATGCATTGTTAAATTTTAGAAGTAAGTCGACCCTTTTTTGGAAATTAAACTAACCTAGGAATTTGTGGTGGTTTGGAGGATTACATCAAAGGAAGTGATTTTCGATGGTTCTTATATAAGTTGTGGAACGATAGATTGGAGTATGCTTGCCTTAGATTGAACATGATCGGTGGATTTTTATTGGATGAACCACAATTAGAGGTTGCAGAGCCGATAGTGTTGGGATAGTAGTGGTATTGGTTGAAGATTGAGTCATTCAATCTTTGAAAAGAAGATTGGATTTTAACAAAGCGACTAAGTCTTTCTGCCCCTATCCTTTTTCCGTCTGAATCTCGGGGACGAGATTCTTTCTAACGGGGGGAGGTTTGTAACACCCCGATTTTCATAATTGAGATGTTAATATTTAATTTGGAGATCTATTAAATTTTTTACTATGTTTTAAAAATTTTCCGGTGTTTAATTAAAATGTTGTTTTTTAAAAATCAAAATGTTTGAAAAACTGAAATTAATTTTTTTTTAATTATTTTGATTTCAGGTTTTCGCATGCATAACAAAAATCATGTCATTATGCATGCATTAGTACCGACGCTCTTTTTTAGTTCGACCGACCGCAGGCAAAACGCCTGCGTGTTCCATCTTTTCCGGTCATCTCCCTTTTTCCTTCCCTGCTAACTCCCTTCGCTTCTCTCCTTCTAATCTCATCCAAAAACTCAAAACCAAGCCATGTATGTCATACCATCGCGATCATTATCGCACGACCAACCCAATTCCGCAATTCGATTTCACATGCATGGTAGTTTGAGCGAATTCGCGAAAGGAGAAAAAGAAATAGCAGATAAAACACGTGCATGTTCATTCTTTTCCCTAACTTCTCTCCTCGCAATCACCACCAAAAATTAAGAATCCGACAATGCATGTTATACCGTTGCGATCGTCGTCTCGAGAGCTTTCCAATTCGGCGGTTAGTTCGCGCATGCAAAGTCGTTGGAGCGAGCCGGAGAAAAGAGGAAGAACCGTACTGCTATTTATCTTCCAAGCAAACAGGAACTTCAAAGATTTTTAAAGAGCATCACACTCCGGAAAATTTTCTGAAAATTTTACCTAAGCATCAACATTATGTCAGGAACCTTCCATAAAAATTTCGTGATTTTTGGAGCTAGGAAACTATGTCTAAAAATTACCGAACTCCCTATTGCTATTTGTTTTTTTTCCCAAACCGAACACTGTTCACTCAAATTATGTTTTCTGCCCAGCCGAGCAACACCATCATTTTCTCCCACCAAAGCAAGCACATGCCCCTATCATTCTTTTGCCCGGCCGGGGAGGACACAACCCACTGCATATTTCTTTCTCTATGCCAGCCGAACTAACCTCTCCCAACTATTCTTCTTCCCAAACACCAAAAAACAGGAAACAAGAACTCAAGCTCCTCCATCTTCTCTCCTCAAATCACAGCTTTAAACTGAGAATCCAGCCTTGCATGTTATACTGTGGTGATCCCCATCATCTAGGTTTCCCACTCATCCAATTAGATTTTACATGCATAGTCTTTTGAGTGATTTGGAGAAAGAGGGGAGGAACAATGGTGGAGAGTGCTTGCTGCTGCAGCAGCCTGGGCGTGGAGCAACCTAGGCGAGGGGCTCGGCCACATGCATACGCAGGCTTGCATGCAACGCAGAGGAAGGAGCTGGTGCATCTTGGTGGCATGGAGGCGGCAGCGGTTTGTCGGCAGCTAAAGAAGAAATCCGTCGAGGTGTCGGGTTGGCACTCGCCGAGGCTTCGGCTTCGCCCGGCGTGTTGCGTGGATGGTCGAGGGTAGCAAAGACGGTGGCTCGGCATGTCTTGGCGACAAAGATGCATGCTTGCTTGAGTTGCCGAGAGCAGCGGAGGCGAGGTAGCGGCGCTGTCCAGCGGTGTTGGCGGCGGTGCATGTATGCGTGCGCAGCCGCGCAAGATGACGTGGACGAGGAGCCGGACGTGGACGTGAAAACAGCGACGACTGTGGCGGATGCGGAAACGGCAACGACTGCGACGGATGCAAACGAGTGCCGACAAGACGATGTCCGGCGATACATTGCACGTCTAGTGCCGCGGTAAAAATCTTTAGTGTCAAATTGCGTTTACGTTATTTACTTGTGCATGTTGCATACAAGTCATGAGTATGACATCTATTTATGCATATTTTATTGTAAAAATTGTTTGATAGCTTAGGCCGGTATAATTCTCCAGTTAGGTTGTATTTGTGCGTAGGCGTGATTATGTATCGATATGTTGGTGAATGCAAATAATTAGATTTTGTGGTAAAATGTGTGTATTGTTGGTCGGTGGATGGTAGATTAAATATATGAGTTGATTACTTGATCGAATGATATTATTTTGAAGTTGTATGGATATTAGTGGTAATCTTTGGATAATACGTTAATTGTAGATTTTTTTCCTCTTGTTGGATTAGTAATTTTAGGAGATAGGGCGCATAAGGATTTTTCTGATTTATTACTTGATGAATAGCTTAGGTCATGGTATTTAATGAGACATGGATGTTGAATCGAGTGATGTATTTAATCATGAGTAAATTGATGGGATGTCTTAAGTAATAGTCATGTGAGTCATTTGTGCTTGAATTGGAGAAGGTAGCAATTGATCATTTGGTTGTGAATAAATATTTGGATTTGCCATGTACTTAGTAGGTAAGTCCCATGTGCCAAGTCGGTGGAATTGTATGGAATTGTACTATCTATTGGATTAGTGGATAAATGATTTTAGTCGATCGTAGAGGCGCATATGTGATTGGATTAGTAGTGGTCGTACACGACTAGTCTGGTGAAATGGATGTAAGTTGATTTATTAGTGAGCTATTAAATTTTGGATGTGCTATTAAATTGTAAAGCTCATTAAGTATCGGTAAGTCAAATAAATTTCGTTCGGTGGAAATTTCGGTGTATATGAATGTGAATTGCCGAGGAAATACTAGTAGAGCTAGATAGTTAGTATTAGCTTAAATAATATATCAGAAGATGATTGATGGATTTATTCATGGTAATATGCTTATCACTTGGTGGATTTCATATAACTACTAGTGGATTGTGTAGATGGAAGTCTATGAGTCCGGGAATTATTTGTTGGATTGACTACCTTGATTATACCTTAGTGAAGGTTAGTATGGGATTTAGATCAAGATATGGGAATATGATCAGCGAGTGTTATGCATGTGATGGGATTCAACACCGAAGAATTGGTTAAGTCAATGATATTGAGAATATTAGATTTGCTGGTAGATGTTTTACTTTAGAAATTAAATGGAAAATAAAAGAAAATACTTAGGCCTATTTTGTGGTGACAAAGGCTAGGTTAGCATGTATGCAAAAAGTATTAAATGATTTGGAAAAAATCCGGAATACAATTTTTTGTGCACTGCATATTCATTTAACTTCAAAAATTCATAACTAGTGCAAACCAACTCCAAATCAAGTGAAACCAAGTTTGATAATTTTATTTTTAAATGTATTTTAATTTAAAATAGCTTTGAAATATGTCTCTACCACAGAGAATATGGTTTTTGGAAAGTGATCCAAAGTTGTTTATTTTTGAACTAGAAAATGCTTTTTAACTTCAAAAATTCATAACTAATTCATAAAAACTCCAAATAAGATGAACCAAGTTATTTTGGTCTTATATTAATATTCTCTATCCATCCATATAATCCTTTGCCTCCCCACTGCTCTACAAATTTTGACCACATAATTAAATTCGGTGAACAGTAACATATTACAATTAAATTGGATTTTTCTGAAAACTGATATTCAAACTGCTATAAATCTCACATACTAAATCCAAATAGAATAATTCTTTCACCTAAATTCATATAAAATCATAATCTAGCTAATGTAGAAAATTCATGCATTTTTGAACACTTTGAATTTTTCGGCTTTTCTCGATGTTTATTCGATATCATTTTTCTATAGTTTTCGAGTTGCCAGAAGTAAGCGAGTACGTAACCGAGAGTGAGAAAGTGAACTCCCTGAAAGGCAAGCATCATTTGAACTTCCTTTTGCATCATATTTGATCCCAGTTTTGTGAAGTTAGTGCAATGATAATTTCTTGCATGCTATTTTTGATAATGTCGCTATTTTTGTGATGTGTAGATTAGTTATCTCCTAATTCATTGAGGTTATACTTGAATTATTCTAGTACCACATGCTTAAGTTAGAATGGTTGAAATATATTGTTCGGGTTTACTTAGCCATGCAAGTCTAGAACCGGTAGTTGATTGTTGGGAATAACCCGACAATTATGGGATAAACACAACTATCATTATATACTTTTGTTTCAAATCTTCGTATCTGTTTTATGAGTCAAATTTTATCATTTTAAATGAGCTTTTGGTCTGGACAAGTGATGGTTAGTGATGGTGCCTTTGTGCACGAGAATTGGGTAAGTGGTTGACTTGTCTAGGCACTTAAGGACCGAACTTTGGTAACATCTTTGATTCAAATAAAACTTGTGCTACCACATGCGGTGTATGGGCGCTACTTGGTTAAGTAAGGGGTTGGTGTTGTTGAGTTGATGACTGGTGGTGTGAGGACGTATATGTGTTCCATCGCATATATGTTCCATAAGGGTGCCGATTGCAATTCTTTATTGTGAGGGTGAGCCCTATTTAAGCTTTATTAATTGGGTTGGTATTTCCAAGACAACTATGCGTCTGCTTAGTTGTAGGTGGGTAGCCTACACTTAAACAGATTACGTCGCGTATGGGTGAGTCAACTCAATAATATCAACTTGTTGAAAAATACTAAGTCTTGGTTTATCTTACGTAAGCATACCATAGGAAGTATGCTATATTCAGAGGCATCTGGAGGCTTACGGGCTAATCAAGTCGTGTGGGTAAAGTAGTACACCCCTGCAGGGTATAAATCTATTCGAATAGCCGTGTCCACGGTTATGGACGACCACTTGAGTTACATGGTTGCTATTGTTAGACTTGGAATTAAAATTATGGTTATAACTTGGTATTCATCATGAATAGGATGTTCATGCTTGTTGTTGTATCAAAGTGGACAGCCACTTTGTTATTTGGATGATTCATTTGTTATTCAATTTACTAATTATTCACATGCTTTACTTCTACTTCAAATCTGATTTTGAAATGGCACTTGAAAAACTAGTATGTGTAGGTTGTAAATTGTTGCGTCTCTTTTGCAAAACTAAGCCAATATGAGCTATCCTTTGGAACAACCTCTAGCATGACTAATTTTTATTTGTGTAAGACTTGCGAGTACCTTTGTACTCAACCCGGTTGCTGCAATTTCAGGTGAGGAAGACTTTGAGCCTGTTGAGCTCGTTAGTGTCGATTTAGGCGACATTGACGAGTAGTGCTATCATTTAACTCCTAATCGGTTGCCGATCGGTTATGGGGCATACCATGCTGGATATTTTGGTTTATTTACTTGCTTCCGCTGTTACTTTATGATCTTATTTGAATTTGGCCGGTCGGCCACTTGTAATAGTTGTAGACTTGAACTATTATGTTGTATGTCTTTTGACCTATGAATGTATGAATGTTGTATGGATATGATCAATGCTATATGTGAGTTTGGGGCATGTTGATCGCTGATCTTGGGAGCCAACATGACCCCATTCTCGCTGTTCATGGATTCCATTTTAACTCACTAAGTGTGGTCTTTGATTGTTTAGAGAGCCGATAATCATGCAGTGCTTGCAGAGGAGCAGTACGCATGATCACCGGGGCTCTAGTTTCAGTAAAGATCTCTCATTTAGATGGAGTTAACTTAGAATCCATTTACTTGGGGCCCAGAGTTATCTTTATAAGGCCGGGTAGGCCTCGGTCTTGCAGAAATAACCCAGGTGTCCCCACAAATGGCTCATTAGTTTAGAAATGAGAATGAAAGAACCGATGTTGATCGGAATAGAGAAAAATCCAAATTCCTGGTAACCCTGTGAATCAAAAGATAAATTGATTGAGGGGTTTTACTCAATAAACCATAAGACAAGATATGACGTGCAAAGATTACGACGGAGCTCACCGGAGTGAAGAATTCCACAACGGCGGTGCTTCGGGTGCGCTCTGGACAACTCAAAAGACAAGCTCGTGATCCCAATGCTGTGCTGCACAAAAGAGATCCAACTTAGCATGAATGAGAACGACAAGCAAGAAGAAAAAGAACAGCGTAGAGAACGGAGGATTTGCCTCAGTGAAGAGGATGGAAATGCCGGCTTGCCTACACGGCCATGAGTGGAAACGATGAGTTTTGATGAAGCTTTTTCCGCTGGAGCAAACAGTGACGGCCATTCGTCGCAGCACCAGAGCAAGCTTAGTCATCACGGTGAGGCCAAGTGGCATTTGCATGCAACGAAAAAACACGGACGCGAAGCCACCTCACGCACAATGTGCTCGACGCTGGCTCAGTGGCGCGGAGAAGACGAAGAAGAGAGGCTGACGAGTGGGCTTGAGTTGTCGATCTCAGCGATGAAGGATGTGGTTGGCTCAAATGCATGCGGATGGTCCGATCGCAAATGAACGACCCAGATTGAGTGGGACGTGCGGATGGTCCGAACAGCCCAACTCATATTGACCGTGCGATCAAAATCTAACGGTCTCGAAAAGATGCGCGCTTTAGATTTAAATGAGTGAAAAAGTGGCACCGTTTGATCTAGATTCAACGGTCAAGATCAAAAGGCTGTTCGGATGGTCTGAACGTCCCACTCGATGTGGACGGTCCGATCTAGATCCAACGGTCCAAAAGCAATGTGCGTTCGGACGGTCCGAGCGTCACACTCAATCTTGGCAGTTGAATTTAAATCGAACGGCTTGCGCACATTGGGCTTTACCATTTGAAAAATGGCACGGCCTAAATGAAAATGCGGATGGTCCGATTGAAAGTTGATGGCCCAGATTGCATGGATCGCTCAGATGGTCCGAACGTCACAACTGATCCGGTCCGTTCGTTTCAAAATCGGACGGCTCGCGTGCAACCTTGAGGTTGAGCTGAGCCCTAAGAACGTGGCTCAGGTCAGTCCGATTGGCAAGGTTGGGTTAAACCAAGTTGGTTCGAATCGCTACAGTGTCAAGAGGCTCGGGCTGGGTCTAAGGTCAACTAGAACTAAAATCAAACTTCAAAAGTTTGACCAGAGGTTTAAAAATATCAAATAAATTTATAAAAATATGAAATTTCCAGAGAAGCTACTGGGATGAGATATGTCCCATATAAATTTTGGAAACTCACTATTCATAGTTTAAAAACTTATTTTAAATTCCTTAACCGAAAAGGTTTAAATAAGGAACATAGGTTTTTCTTAAGTTCAAACTGATTTAAAAAATCTGACAAAAATTATCTTAATTTGTGAAAAATAATCTAGTATTTGATAAAAATACTTCCCAGGCTTCAATACAAGTATTGACTTGTATTTTCAATTGAAGCTTCAAACAAGCTTGAAATTAGGGTTTGGATTTGAGGTTTTAAAAAGTAACAACTTATGCACATGCTCCAAAATGACAAATATGATATGAAAAGCATAATATTACTGTTCACTAAAACTGAGGCTGTTACAAAGAAGGTGGAACTTGCTAAAAATGGAAACAACTTTTGTTCAGTATAAAGCTTCATGCAGGTTCAGATGGTGCAGGATTTAAGACAATGGTAATAGAAGATTTAGATAGTCATTGCTGCCTTTAGAAGTGTTGTTATATACAGCTCAGTGGAATTTTATATTGAGAATTTCTCTGCAGTTTTAGCCCCTATTATCATTGTTTTTTCTCTAGCTAATTATTGCATAGCAGTTCAATGTTATTCAACGTCCATGCTTTCCAAGAATCTGTTACTAGTCTTTGTTATTTTGATGAGTTGATGGCTTGATGCTGTTCACTTAGTTGATTGTAGATCAAGCAGACTGACACGGCCAAGTGGAGAAGGCCATGGTTTGACAGTTTGACTGTGCAAATTGATATATTAGATTAATTCTTCGCCATATCTGGTCTTCATCAGCTACTGCTCTTCATTGTGGTTTTCTTGCTATGTGTGTATTCACCATTTGTTGTTTTGCTCTTGTATTTGCTTATTGCAAGATGTCCTGTAATTAGCTTAGTCCAGGATCATATCTTAAGTACATGGCATACTTTAAAATACTTGCACATTTAAAATTAAATCGAACCAAAGTAACATTCCACCTTTGCAGACACGAAACTGAGGTAATGTGGTATGAATATCCATGGGTAAGTAGTTTTCCCGTCTCTTTTGACAGGACACTGATGTCACATAAATTTTATTTTTTAATCTAAGGTAGCCATCTCGTATATTTTCATATTTGCAATGTCTGCTTTAGTGTTGCTCTGGCTATCTCTGTTTGATTTTGAACAGAGAAATGGATAGATAGAGGAATCATATCTTAAGTAGTACAATATGTAGGATTTTTTCCAGTTTTTTTTGTACAGTACAAATATCCAAATCACTACACCGATGCTTAGAAATGCCACACTCATAATACATACATGGCGCTGCATGTATAAGATGCCGATCAATTTGATTCAACAATATGGCATTTTTTTTATACCAGAATCAACAATATGGCATTGCTTAATCTATTGTTTTTTTTTTCTGTTTGCTATATGCCTTTGCTCGCAGGTAAATGAATTAAGAAGGTGATAATCTACTAGACTGAGCAAATAGTATGCCACTGCCACTGCCACTGCATGACGATCTTCCTGAAACCTTTGGGTGCTTGAAATTTGATCAGAATTCAGACAGGCCAGTTTTCTGACGAATTAGCATTCAAGTGCAAGATAGAACTCAGCTCTGGATCTCTGTCGATGTCGGCAAAGCTTGGGATGTGAGATGTCTGTCTATTGTCTGGATCATAATGTTCTAGTCCTAGCGTTGCAACTGGATCGCTTCTGCCCTCTTCGTCGGCGTGTTGATGAAGACTCTAGCCTCAGTTCTCCAACTGCAAATCCTGCAATCTCATGTACGTCTAGTGTTTTCAACTGCAAGTCCTGGAATTCCAACTGTCTGAAAAGTTAATCAATGGCTCTGCTGTCAAATACTAGTACTAGCAGTATGCACTACATGTACGTAGAGTTATCCTCAGGAGGATGCAATGTACTTCTACCCGTTTTTTTCGTTTGGTCGTTGTATCCTTTTGTGCAGAATTTCCAACTGTGATGCCAAGAGATGCCTAGTAAGTAGCAAGCAAGAAACATATGCTGATATGATGTGCAGTTGGTTCACTTACAAGCCTCCACATTGATCTGCAAGTTCCTTACTGACTTGTTATGCGTGTCTTCGTTATTTCATATGATCCCAACAGGTGTTGTTCCTTATTGACATTGTATCGTTAGCTATGTATGTGCATGCAGGTTCAGAATTCAGATAGGGCACCATTGAAGGTGGTGTTATATCCAGTGAGGAAAATTCGGTTATGTAGATTTACATACCAATGAGATTCAAAAAGGAGATTTAGAAAATTCTTGGTTATTTGCATTTAGATGTGATTATATTCAGGTTCTCAAAGAATTGGTTTACAGTCCTAGCACATGTTAGTGCCCAGATTTGCCATTATTTTCTTTAGCTAATCATTGTGTTATTTGTGTAGTAGTTTAGTATTATTCAAAGTCTTTGGTTTCCAAGAATCTGGTACTACTGCTTGTTATTCTGATGAGTTGATGCTGTTCACTTATGGACAGATAGAGTGTTGATCAAGAAGATTAGCATGAGCCCATCGGAGGAGAAAGGAAAAATAACGACAAACTCAAATCTCTCCATAGGTGAACATCAGCTCATCAAAACAAGAAGTGACGTATTCTTGGAAACCATGGACACTGAGTAACATTGAACTGCTATGCAACAATTAGCTAGAGAAAAATAATGATAAATCAGGGCACCTACAGGGAATAGCTTTGCAGAGTTCTCAGTATCAATTATCAAACTCCACTCACCTCTATCTAATCATCCAAATTCCACTTTCCAAATCTCCATAATGATAAATCAGGGCACCTACAGGGAATAGCTTTGCAGACATACTCCTCGAGGCAACAATGGAGGAGTGACTCCTGTTTCGATGGCAGATTTTTGTAAAACAAGGCCACCAACTTTCACAAAGGTCACCAGAGTCGTTAGTAGTCGATGACCTGGATAAGGGATATTGAGAGAAAGTTGACACTATCCGATGTAGTGACAAAGAGAAGACTTTGTTTGCTTCTCATCAACTACAAGGTCAAGAAGCAGCGTGGTGGATGAATTATCAGACTCTTCATCCAGGCAGAGATATACCATGGGCAGAATTCAAGGAAGCATTTCATAAAGCCCATGTCCCTGAGGGCATAGTTGCAGCCAAGTGCAGGGAATTTCTTGCTCTTAAGCAAGGAGGCCGTACAGTAACAGAATACTTGCACCAATTTAACCAATTGGTAGCGCAGATGCTCCACATGAGGTGGATATCAAGCTAAGAAGATGGAGAAGTTTTCACAAGGTCTCGCAAAAGTCATCGAATTTCACATTTTCACTTGACTTCTCGACCTAGCTTCCATGGTGAATAAATTGATAATCTCAGAAGAAGCCAGAACTGATATGGAAGAAACCCGAAAGAGGAAAATGAAGCAAATAACTCCAGCCACAAGTGCACCAAGGGGGAGAATGACGCCCCACCCATCTTCCAGATTTCAGCCAAGACCCTCTATGAATACAGCGCCAAGACCATCAATGAACCCAGCAGCAAGATCAGCTTTTAGTGGAAACAGAGCCTCCGCAGTTCAATGCTATAACTGTGGAGGAAACTATTATTTGAAGGATTGTCCTCTAAATCCTCCAATTGCTTTCATTGTGGACAACTGGTCACTTCAAGGGACAAGGCAAGGTTCATTGAAGAACATGTCATCGATGCAACCAAAGCTCAAGCAAGAAAACCACAGAGTAACCTAATCCTCCCACCTTCCGTGCCAATAGAGGAGGAATGCTACACCGTAAACCAACCGAGGCAATCAGTCAATTTCGTGAGGAGGATACCGCACCAAAGACCAGAAGTATCATCGCCGGATGTTCCTACCAATGCAAGATCACCTTTAGTGCTTTTTGATTCAGAGCTACACATTCGGTTATTTCCTTGATTTTGGCCGGAGAGTTGTTTGCCTTTTATTGTTTTACCAAATCCCTATGTGTTGCAAACACCGACTATATTGAAATCTCAAGATTGATGAACCTAGAAGTTGTTCACAGAGTTATTGGTGATTATGAGACATAGATGTCATCTTGGGAATGGAGTTATCAAAATATGTTGATCGTGGAGAAGAAGAAGAATTGAAGAATGCGCAGTGAGCCCTTTGATCGAAGGTCAATAGCACCATCTCGTAAGAGAAAGATGAATAAATGTTCCCAGAGAAACTACTAAGACCTCGGATAGAATGAAGCTTACTATAGAGTTAGTCACCAAGCCTCAGAATTAAGGCACAAGATGTAATCAAGGAGTTCCTTGGATGAGTTGGAAGAAAAGGTTTCATAAGACCTAGTGTCTCATCTACCTTATTTGTTAAGAAAAAGGATGGAACTTTGAGATTGTGTGTGGATTATAGAGCTTTGAATCAAGAACTATTAAGAACAAGTATCCTTTGCCAAGAATAGATGAGATCAACTAAAAGGACTAAGGTATTCTCAAAATTGATCTCAGATCGAAAGATTAGAGAACAAGATGAAGACTGATTTACTACAAGATATGGACTTTATGAACACCTTTTTGATTAACCAATGCTGATATTTCTCAGCTTTAGAAAATTTTCGAGAATAGAGCTTCTCGTAAAGGATATTCAGTAAGTGCGAAGAAAACTTTCAGAATTGAAGGTCGATTAACCACTACCCCAGGCTCATACTCCGAGAAGGACTTTCAGATTTCACCAAGGATTAGGTTGTGTGCTAATGCAAGATGGCAAAGTTGTCTTATCAAGGCGCAAATTCATGATTTGAGTTAGCGCTAGCCAGCACTCATTAAAAATTTGGAGGCACTATCTAATTGGGAATCATTGTGAATCGACCATAAGAGTCCGAATATATTTTTAATTTGAATCTCAAAGAGAAGATGGCTAGAATTAATAAAAGATTATGGATATTCAAGATCACCTGTAAAGCAAATGTTGTCGCAGATGCACTTAGCGTAAAGGCACATCATAGCTAATGCAGAATGTTCAGAGTTAGTGTTGGAAATCAATTTAAACTTATCAATTATCAAAATTCTCACGAAGAAGTTTCACTCATCTCAATTCTCAATACATCCGGGGAACAAAATGTATCAAGACTTGAAGAAGAGGTTTTGGTGGAAAAAGATGAAAAGAGAGATAGTCAATATATAGCCAAGTGCGACATTTGTCGAAGATCAAGATAAACCATCGGAACCTCAGTAGGTTGTTACAACCCTTACCGAAGCCAGATTGAAATGGGAAGAAATCAAGCATGGATTTCGGCCACAGATTACCAAGGACACAAAAGGATTTGATGCAATATGGGTGATAGTAGATGATTAACTAAGGTGGCATATTTCATACCAATTCAAAGAAACATATGGAAAGAATAAGTTGGGCGTAATTGTATATGACCAAGATAATATCTTTACATGGGATTCCAAAGAGAATAGTATCCGATAGAGGAGCACAGCTTACATCTAAGTTTTGGAAGAAACTACGAGAAGCCATGGAACGGATTTAGCTTTCAAAGACAGCCTTACCATCCACAAACCGGGGATGCACAGAGAGAGTCAATCGTATTGGAGGATATGTTGAGAGCATGTGCTTTAGCTTATGGAGCAACTTGGGATAAGTGTTTGCCTTTTGCAAGAGTTCTCTTACAATAATAGTTATCAAGCTAGTATCAAGATGGCACCTTTGAAGCCCTCAGATGGCGAGAGTCACGAACACCATTGAATTGACTTGACACCTTTGGAGAAAGGCGCTTGTTAGGTCCTCGATAGCCCAAGACTCGAGAAGATCAAGTTAGACCGATAAGAGACAAGATGAAGATTGCTCAAAGTCACGAAGGAGTATGCGATAAACGCAGAAGGATTTAAGTTTTGAAATTGAGATCTCGTATATTTGAAGGTTACACCATTCAAAACAGTCAAGATTTCAAGTAAAAGGAAAATTGGCCCCAAGGTATATTGGTCCTTATAAAATTGTGAAAAGAATTGGAGAAGTGGCATACAAGTTACATCCGACATCCAACCCAATCGCATACATGACGGTTCCATGTTTCTCACCGTAAAGTGTTTGAGGCAAACCAATGTAATGTGTACCACTTGAAGAGATAGAACTGCAGAATGATCTCGACTTATGAAGAGGAACCCCGATGGTACTTGACACTACGTAAAGGCGCTTGAGAGGCAAGAATGTTAAGTTTTGCAAGGTTCTCTCGAAGAATCATACTCGAGGAAGAAGCAACATGGGAAAAGGAATTGAAAATGCAATGAGATTTTCCCAACTCTGTCCTCGACTTCAAGGCGTGAATCTCGAGGTCGAGATTCCTTTAAGGGGTAGGTTGAAACACCAAAAATTTCAAAGTTTGAAAATCAGCTTGAATTCAAAATCGAATTTCAAAATTCAAATCAAAATCAAATTCGGTCAAATTCGCCCAAATCCCAAACCCTAACCCTAACCCGCTCTCTCTCTCCTTCTGCTTTCCACTCACGGCCCAGCCCATTTCACCCTTGTGACCATGGTTGCTGCACTCAAGGTCTGCTCCACTCCGCTTTGCCGCTTCAGACCGAGTCACATAAATACGCCTCACCACCGCTTCAATGCACCTCACACCCTCAAGGCCTCTAAGCAAGGCGGCACCTCTTGATTGCTCAGTGAGGGGTCGCCACCTCCCTTGCCCATTAAGGCCCTCAGACCGCTCAGACGCACTCGCCGCTTGACCTCACAAGACCGCCTAAACCTCAAGGCCAACCACCTCACACTGGCAGAGGCGACCCACGCCGTCCCCATGCCCTCCTCGCTCTCGTCATCATGGGCTATAAATAGTCAGCCTTGCCACCTCCTAAGCTCACACCACTGCATTCTCCTCCCTTCTTAAGACTTGAAGAAGCCCCACCGCCTGCTTCCCCACCAGAAGAGCAAAACACCCCACCCCTTGCAAATCCCACCCGGTGCAAACCAGAGCTCTCCTCATTTCACTAACACACGACCGCCGATCTATGCCGGCCTTGCCTGCAAGACCCCAAAACCCTAACCCTAGAAAACCCGAGCTCACAACACGCCAAGAAACCCTAGGGTTTTGAGACTCTACAGGCGGCGCTCACTGCTGCCCTCGTCCCGCTTGGTTGCCGCCATTGCCGCCTGTCAGGCCAATGTGTCGCCAGGCCGCTTCCTCTTCTGAAGCCGCTGGCTGCTTCCGCGACAGCCATTGCTGCCATGGGCGCTTGTGGTCAAGCGTCACCATGAGTCCTCCGCCTTTTGGTCATGAGTGGGCTTCATTGGGCCGCGCTTCGGCTGCTCGGGTTTCCAAGAATCTGGTACTACTGCTTGTTATTCTGATGAGTTGATGCTGTTCACTTATGGACAGATAGAGTGTTGATCAAGAAGATTGGCATGAGCCCATCGGAGGAGAAAGGAAAAGCCAACCACATGCGTGCTCATAACGACAAACTCAAATCTCTCCATAGGTGAACATCAGCTCATCAAAACAAGTGACGTATTCTTGGAAACCATGGACACTGAGTAACATTGAACTGCTATGCAACAATTAGCTAGAGAAAATAATGATAAATCAGGGCACCTACAGGGAATAGCTTTGCAGAGTTCTCAGTATCAATTATCAAACTCCACTCACCTCTATCTAATCATCCAAATTCCACTTTCCAAATCTCCATAATGATAAATCAGGGCACCTACAGGGAATAGCTTTGCAGAGAAGTTCTCAGTATCAATTATCAAACTCCACTCACCTCTATAGTCTATATAATCATCCAAATTCCACTTTCCAAATCTCCTATTTATAGTCTATCGCCAGTGAGTACTGAGTACAGATATAGCACTTGTCTTCAGCTGTGCACTAGGTGAACCTGAATGAAGATTTGTACTGAACAAAAACAAACATCCATGTAGGCATGTAGCTAAAATGAAGTTAACGTTACAACCCTGCAAAGTTGCAATGCTTGCAGACATCACACGCAAGAAGAACAGATCACTGTAAGGAGCTTCCAGGTCAATGTAGAGGCTTGTAATAAGGGCATCTCCAATAGTTAGAGATAACTTTATCTCTAAGATATGCTACATCATCTTTAGCCAACAGATAGTCTCTAGCACACTCTTCAATATTTATATTTTATAATTTTCTTTTGAAACGGATCTACATGTCAACTAGAGTAGATTAATATATCATATATTGTTTTGCGTACACGACAGTCTCTTCAGAAAGAGAAGACATGTGTTCTCTTTCTTCCTCCTCTCTTCTCCACATAAGATTTTGTTGACGTGATATAACTAAAAGACGACAATAAATATACTATTGGAGATGCCAAGTAAACTAATTGCTCATCATTTTTTTTTGAGAAAAGGGCGATACCCCTGTTTCCATTAACAGAAACCAGTATACAAGAATTCTTGACAAATTGAAAACGAGAAAGACAAGGAAGTAACCAGCAGCTACATTCCACAGCAAAACATAAGATGCTCGGAAACAGTGATTACAACCAAAAAAAAAAAAAACTACCAGCAGCACTTCAAAACGATAGCAGAAACCTAACTACCACCATGATCAACTCCCAGTCAACAACTACTTGATCCACGGCGTCCATCTTCTTTTTACTCCAAAAACCTCCATCGCCACTTGTTCAAAAATCTTAGCGGCCCTGACTAGCACTTCGACCAATCTTCTTGACCTCCTAGAGCAACATCCAGTCCAGTTATTCAATAACTGGTGGATATCAACTGAAGGACAAGGCAAACTAAACACCAACTAGGACATGCACCTTCATTCCCCGCCACAATCAGACTTCGCCGCCACCGACGGTGCTTGACCCGGGGAACTTCGACAGCTGCGCACCCTTCATCACCTTCCTCATCCCTGTCCACATCCTACCACCTCCCAAAGCATCGCAGATATATGTTGGACAAAGACCACATACACGCCATGGTTCTTTGAGGTCCGATTCGGCAAGATCTCCTGCATAGCCCTTTCCGTGACATTGATGTCGCCGTGTTCTTTGCAGGCGGTGAGCAGTGTCCCCCAGATCACGGAACCCCGACGAGTGTGGTCGCGTTCGGCGGCATGCCTTCCCGCCGCATCCGCTGGAACATCGCCAGTGCTTCGTCGCCATGCCCGTCATGCGCCAACCCCGAGATAAGGGTGTGCCACTTCGGCATCCCCTCGAACACCTTCACCGCCTCCCTGATCGTCGCATTCTTCGCAGTACATGTCGACCCGGCGCCGCCGAGAGATCATCCCAAGGCGCCATCATCCCCTCTCCTCCATGAGCTCGTGCACATCGCCCCATCTCGAGCCCGCCCGTGCGCACGCCGACAAAGACGGACGCGCGCCAGCGTCGTGCGGTTCGAACCCTCCCCGACCATCGCGCCGAACGCCCACATGGCGTCCTCGTATTCTCCGTCCGCGCGTGCGGAGACCATGTTGGTGTGCACCACAGCGCTCCTCTCGGCAATTCGTCGAACACCTTCGCGCCCGTGGGCGAAGTCCCGCCACGGTAGGCGGGACGAGGCCGTTGGCGGCGTAGGTGTCGAGTCGAGCTCGTGAGCACGCGAGCTGCTCGGAGATGCGAGCGGGCGCGCAAAGGCCTTGAGGTGGGCGAATCCGATGGGCCGCTCCCGCGCGCCGCCATGCCCACACCGCCGATCACCTCACGCCGTGGCGGCGACCTCGCTCTGGGCTCGCGGCCACGCCAGCGGACCTTCGAGTAGGCGAGCACTCACGGGATCCACGGGCCCCCGGGCCAGAGGAGACGACGACGACGACGACACATTGACGAGCCCACTATGGGCCGCTCCCCTAGCAAATCAGATCTAGACCTCCACAAAACAGATCGAAGAAAAAAGAAAACTAGGAGGAAGAGAGAAGAAAACGGAGGTGCGGAGGGGAGGCCCGCCGCCGCCACCGCACCTCCGTTTTCGCTGGTGCACACTTGTTCCTTGCATCATAGTTGAAAGTTCTCATACAATAACCAAACAAAAAAGGACAAAGGTACGTACATCTCATCCTTTTGAGGATAAGATTGCACATATATGACATGACCACTATAACTAGTATCTGATAGGTAGCAGAGCCACTGATTTTTCTTTCTCCATGGTTGCGAACTTGCGATTCGCATTGCGAGAAGGATGCAAAACCCATATCAACGAGCAGCAAGCTTGGACATCAACTCGAAAATAACAAAGGGGCAGCTTCTGGCCAGATGCTCGAAACCATCCATTACCATTACCGCATCAAGGTTCCTTTTATACTTGAGAAACTCAAAGCATGCCTCCTTGAGCCCGTGGCAGCGGTGCTGCTCGGCCAACGCCAGCGTGGTCGCCGCCGTGCTGACATCGTTGTGCCTGCACAACGTGTCCTCGCAGATCAGCTTGAGCCTCTCCATGCCGTACCTGTCCGCGGCTTCCAGTAGATGCTGAGCCATCGCGGCCTCTTCTTGCCCCTTCGTCTCCGGCAGCGAGTCCGTGTATATGAAATGCAGCAGATTCTTGAACACATCGGCTCTCATGTCGTCTATCGGTACGCAGTGCGTCGCGGCACTCTCCTTCATCGCGCCGAAGAGCTCTACCCTGAAGACCAGCGATCGCGCCGCGAGCACGCACTGGTGCGCGGCGAACGTCTCGCCGCCGACCCGGAACCTCACGTCGGCGCCCTGCCCGCTCAGCAGGAGATTACCGAAGTGCTGCAGCCAGTCGGACGGCGGCACCACGACGAAGGGAGCGCTGGCGGCGGCTTCCTCCGTGAGGAACTTGGTGATGACCGTGACGTCGCACCTGACCGAGAGCGTGTCGTCCCTGAGATGCTTCGACTTCTCGAGGGATTCCCTCTTGACAAAGCTCTTGTATCCCATTGAGGGTTTCTTGCCACTGAATTCGTTTACTCCGCTGGTCTTGGTGTAGGATCGTGTTGTATTCTGATCCGAATTTTTAATATGAAAGGATTCGGATTAGTTTTCATATTAGAGGATTAGTTTCCTACTTGAATTATAAATCTTTTTACCTCTTTATATATCTCTTGTAAACCGCACGGGAGAGGGACGTCTCATTGTAATCCCCTGCGTTTTGTAATCGCCTCCTCGTATAGTGATCATGCCGGTTGGCGTCGTGGGTTTTTTTTCCGTGGATTTTCGCGTAAAATTCGTGTCTCGTTTTGCCCTTATTTTTTTAACAAGTGGTATCAGAGCACAGGAGTTTAGGATTTGGAGAGACAAGGAAAAAAAAATAGCAGATCCAATCTGCGTCGCCGTCACGCGCTCCCGTCGTGCATCGCTCCCGGGAATTCCGCCGTCTCGTTCGCGTCGTCGTCATCAGAAGCCTGAAGCCCTGAAGCCGTCATCTACCCTTCGTTCCGGCGCCAACGTCATCCGAAGCAAGGATGTTCTTTGGTCCGTCCGTCAAGGCGCCGCGCAAGACGGCGACTCGGTCCGTGCGCCCTTTGCAGCGACGCGTCACGCGGAAAGAAAAGTCGAGCGGTGCCTACATCCTCGATCGGTTCGTCGCCACGGTCCCGTTCCAGATCGGCGACACGTCCCCAAGCCGTGCGCTCGGTTTTTTCCCCTGCGGCCAAGCACAGGTCCAAGCTCAAGTTCCAAGAAAAAAATAATAATTAATCACGTTCTGTTGATTCACTTCAGCCGGTTTGGTAGTTTTGGAGTATTTTTGCTTCGGCTACATATCAGTGCACCAGGAGTTAAAGATCTTTGAGTCGTGTACACAGTTTGTGTACCAAAGAGGTCGTGATTTTTTCTTTAGGTTTATCAGATCGATCTTAGCAATTTTCGGATTTATTCCTCATGGCGACTTTGAAGTATGATCTTCCTCTCGGTCGAGACACAAGGTTCTCCGTGGCAGAAGTTAAGATGAGGGTTTGTGTTAGTACAGATGGATTTGGATGATGCATTGGAAGGGTTTGAGAAACAACCTATCACATGGACTGTAGATGAGAAGCGTAAAGACCGTAAGGCTTTATCTCAAATTCACCTTCATCTATCAAATAATATTTTGCAGGAGGTTTTGAAGGAGAAGACAATTTCACGCATTATGGTGAAAGTGAAACAACTTTGCATGACAAAGGATCTCACCAAACAAGATGCATCTCAAGCGAAGTTGTACTCTCACAAATTGCAAGAAGGAGGATCCGTGCTTGATCATCTTTCGTTGTTTAAGGAGATCGTTTCGACCTTGAGTCGATGGAGGTAAAATATGATGATGAGGATTTGGGTCTTATTCTTTTGTGTTCCTTTGCCTAGTTCTTTTTCAAATTTCAGAGATACCATATTATATAGTAGAGATACTCTCACTCTTCATGAAGTTTATGAAGCTTTGCATGCTAAGGAGAAGATGAAATATATGGTACCTTCGAAAATTCAAGTCCAAAAGGAGAAGGCTTGTTTGTTAAATCGCGGGCAAAAGGAGAAGAACTCAAATAATGGATCTCAAGGCAAAAGTTCGAACGGCTACGAGAACCGAATTCGAAATCGAGAGGCAAGTACAAGTCGTGCAAATATTGCAAGAAAAGTGGGCACATCTCTGAATGCTGGAAGCTGCAAAATAAAGAAAAGAGAACTGGCAATTATAAGCCAAAAGGTAAGCCAGATGATGAAGGTAATGCCTCCCTTGCTGCTGATGATAATTCTGATGGAGGAGTTCTTGTTGCTTTTCTTTGGATGTGCTAAGATCAATGATGAATGGATTCTTGATTCTGCCTGTACCTTTCATATGTGTCCTAATAGGGACTGGTTTGCCACCTATGAACTGTTGAAGGTGGTACTGTCTTGATGGGTAATAACTCATCTTGTAAGGTTGCAAGAATTGGTTCAATTCAGATCAAGATGTTTGATGGCATTGTCGAACTTTTGAGATGTGAGGCACATTCAGATTTGAAAAGAAACCTCATCTCTTTGAGTACTCTTGATGGTAAAGGGTACAAGTATTCTGGTGAAGGTGGAGTTTTGAAGGTATCAAAAGGCTCTCTTGTTGTGATGAAAGCTGAGATTAAATCTGCCAATCTGTACCATCTGCGAGGTACTACAATATTAGGTAATGTTGCTGTAATTTCAAGTTCATTATCTAATTCCGATGCTACTAATCTTTGGCATATGTGCCTTGGGCATATGAGTGAAATTGGTTTGGCAGAATTGAGCAAGAGAGGACTCCTTGATGGACATAGCATCGGTAAGCTAAAATTTTGTGAGCATTGTGTGTTTGGCAAACACAAGAGGGTGAGGTTCAATACCTCAGTTCATACCACAGAAGGTATTTTGGATTATGTGCATTCTGATTTATGGGGGCCATCTCGGAAGACATCTCTAGGAGGTGTTCGTTATATGTTAACCATTATTGATGATTACTCTAGAAGAGTGTGGCCTTATTTCTTGAAGCATAAATCGAAGCATTTTGACATTTAAAGAGTGGAAGACTATGGTTGAAAGGCAAAGCTAAAAGAAGGTAAAGAAACTTCAGACCGATAATGGGATGGAATTCTGTTCTGATGAATTTGAATCATATTGCAAGGCTGAAGGCATTGTTAGGCACTACACCGTTCCTGGTACTCCTCAACAAAACGGTATAGCTGAGCGTATGAACAGGACCATCATTTCCAGGGCCCGTTGCATGTTGTCAAATCTTGAGTTTGCATAGGCGTTTTTGAAATTTGTCGCTTCCTTGCTTGCTACCTTATTAATCGGTCACCCTCTCTTGCAATTGAAAAGAAGACTCCCATTGAGGTATGGTCTGGTTCCCTAGCAAATTATTCAGAATTGAGAGTTTTTGGTTGTATTGCTTATGCTCATGTTGATAATGGAAAATTAGAGCCTAGAGCTATTAAGTGCATCTTTCTTGGTTATAAATCTGGTGTTAAAGGATATAAGTTGTGGAATCCTGAAACAAGGAAGGTTGTGATTAGCAGAAACGTTGTCTTTAATGAATCTGCTATGCTTTATGATAAACTGCCCACTAATATTCCTGTTGAGAGTGAGCAGAATTCAAGTGTTCAGGTAGACCATTTTGTTGGTTCTAATAACACATCAGATAAGGAAAATATTGTTGTTCATGATGCACCTATTGTTGAGGATACTCCTATTGTTGAGCAGCCACCACAACGGTCTATTGCAGTTGATAGGCCTAGGAGGGAGATTAATCCACCCAAGAGGTTGATTGAAGAAGCTAATATTGTTGCTTATGCTTTGAGTGTGGCAGAAGAAATTGAAGGTAATTCAGAACCTTCATCATACTCTGAGGCTATTAACTCCACTGATTGTAATAAGTGGATAACTGCCATGCATGATGAAATGGAGTCACTTGAAAAGAATGGCACTTGGGAACTAGTGAAATTGCCAAAGGAGAAGAAGCTTGTTCGTTGCAAGTGGATTTTCAAAAGAAAGGAGGTATTTCTCCTCTTGAACCAAACAAGGTATAAAGCAAGATTGGTTGCTAAAGGTTATAGTCGATTCGGTATTGATTTTAATGATGTCTTTTCTCGGTTGTGAAGCATAGTTCTATTCGCACTTTACTCGATATTGTTGCTATGCGTGATTATGAACTTGAGCAATTAGATGTTAAAGCGCATTCTTACATGAAGAGTTGGAAGAAGACATTTATATGGACCAACTTTGAGGGTTTTGTTACTCTGGAAAAAGAACACCTTGTTTGTAGATTAAAGAAATCTCTTTATGGTTTGAAGCAATCTCTAGGCAATGGTACAAGAGATTTGACTCTTTTATGCTCTCTCATGACTTTAAGTAGTCGATAATGATAGTGTGTTTATTTAAAGGCATTAATGGTTCACTATTTATTTACTTCTCTATCTTGATGATATGTTGATTCTTTGCAAAAGATAAGTCGAACTAGCAAAACTGAAAGCACAATTGAGTAATGAATTTGAGATGAAGGACTTAGGTGCAGCAAAGAAAATTCTTGGCATGGAGATTATTAGAGAGAGGCAATCTGGCAAGTTATACCTTAGTCAAAAAGGTTATATTGAGAAGGTTCTTCGTCGTTTTAATATGCATGATGCAAAACCGGTGAGTACTCCATTAACCGCATTTGATTATCTTGACCTTATGTCTGAGTCAAATTATGATATTGAGTACATGTCTAGAGTCCCATATTCGGTCAGATTGGTTCTCTTATGTATGCCATGGTTTGTTCTCGTCTGATTTATCTCATGCATTGAGTGTTGTCATAGATACATGGCTAATCTCGAAAAGAGCATTGAAGCGAGTTCAATGGATTTTCGGATATTTGCGTGGCACTTCTAATGCTTGTTTGCGGTTTGGGAATTCTATAGATGAACTTGTTGGTTATGTTGACTCGATTATCTTTGGTGATTTGGACAAAAAGGGTCTCTAACAGGTTATGTTTTCACCATTGGGGGTTGTCTTTGTTAGTTGGAAGGCAAGTTTGCAAGCTCTTGTTGCCTTATCAACTCTTGAAGCGAGAATATATGGCTATTTGAAGCTTGTAAAAAGCTATTTGGTTGAGAGGTTTGTACATTGAGCTTTGTGGAGATAATTCTTGCACTACTATATTTTGTGATAGTCAAAGTGCTATATGCCTTACAAAGGATCAGATGTTCTATGAGAGAACAAAGCACATTGATGTGAGATATCACTTTATTCGAGGTGTTATTGCTCAAGGTGATGTCAAGGTGTGCAAGATAAGTACTTATGATAATCCTGCTGATATGATGACAAAGCCGTTCTCATTACTAAGTTTGAGCTTTGCTCAAGCTTAGTTAACGTCTGATTTAGTCCTAGAGATTAGTTGGCGCACGGCGATTTTTATCTTATTGAGGAATCATTTTCATGATTGATGATTCTTTATTTTGCTACAAGAGGAAATTCGTCTTAAGGTGGAGATTATTGTATTCTGATCCGAATTTCTAATATGGAAGTATCCGGATTAGTTTCCATATTAGAGGATTAGTTTCCTACTTGGACTCTAAGTCCTTTTACCCATTTATATACCTCTTGTAAGCCGCACGGAAGAGGGACGCCTCATTGTAATCCCCTGTATTTTGTAATCGCTCCTCATATAGTGATTATCGCCGGTTGACGCCCGTGGTTTTTTTCCCGCAAGGATTTTTCACGTAAAATTCGTGTCTCGTTTTGCCCCTATTTTTCTAACAGACCAAGGCTTTCGCCGGCCTTGATCAATCTGTTTAATTGTACTCGACCTTCACGGCGGCGGCGGGACGGCCTTCGACAGAGAGGTAGAGGGAGATGGAGTCGGCGGTCTCCGAGCGGTCGCCGTTGGGGTAGCACATGAGATGCCAGGCGTAGCCTCCGACATGGAAGGAGCTGGATTTGAGGTGGTTGCCGTTGGTGACGCCCTTGGTGCGCGAGTAGCCGTCGATCTTGAGCACGTGGTATGGTGGAGGCAGAGCGCGAGGTCCCGGCGCCGTCGACGCCGGCGGTGGGCGCACGGGACAGCATCGTAGGATGATCGACTAGCAAGGGTCGCGGACTCTAACGTCCTCGGTGGCCTGGCGCGGCGGGGCACGTCCTTGGTGGGAAAGGCGGCGACCGTGACGAGTAGGATTTTGGGCTTTTGGCCTTCCGGGGGTAGTTGTATTGTGTTGAGGTTGTTTCCCCCGAGTGGGAAATAAATCATACAAAACTTCTTTATCTTTAAACCTTTGTTTAGACCCTTCCAAATTTCAAATCATATGTGGACATTCAAAGAGGTAGTTGATTTATTTTTCTGTGTCATGACATTGAAAGAATTTTGCCATGTGTCGTGACATGAAAGGGTCTATGGGTCTAAAGTCCCCCAAATAGCTACACACGCCCCTGAATCATGCATGTTGTAGATACGTGTCTAGATAGTAGATTTATAGGCACACCTGGTTAGCTACGTTGATCACCAGGAATGCATAGGTGGGGAGCAAAACATAAGTGTGGCAAGTGAACCACCCAAGTTGTATTGCTCAAGTGTGAAATGATGTACAAGTGCCCCCCCCCCCGCCCCTCTCGCGTTAAGTGGTGCCCTATTTATAGGATGAGAGAAGAGCGTGGATGAAGTTACATAATTAGCCCTAGTTCTACTACAATCTCGAGGGCAATCTTGTCATTACCGGCCGAGTGGGGGCCGCCAACACCAGGACCACATGATGACGTCCTTCTCACCTAGTGCGAAGGCGATGCTCGGTACGTAGCCAATGCAGACCGCCGTGAGACCACAGTGACGTCTCGTGACACCAGATGAACTATCAGCATAGACTTTCAACGACCTCTTGCTGATGTAATCATCGACTCGAGGGAGTGTGGGAACCCTTCCCCAACAGTAGCCCCTTGCCGATCTGGGTAGTCGCTCGACGCCTGTCTGGGCTGACGCATCGACTCTTAAGTGGGTCGGCGAATGGACCGAGACAACAATTGCTCGCGTACCTATATTAAACTGGGTGGTTTCTGGGAAACCGACCATCGGTGCGGTTTTGAGTGAACCGACATGGTTGATGTTCTACTTGAGAAAATAGGGAACGGCAAAGGAGAGTAGCGACTAGGGTCACGCTGACCCAGTTGGCCTACTATGCCCGCGTGAGCCTAGTGCTCCCTCCTATGCGGGAACTTTTTTTTATTTAATCTATTTTTAAAAAATATTTTAAAAATAACTTATCTCTAACTTTATTTCTAATTCTGACCTCTTTGTCCACGTCACAACGTGTGGTATGGCAAAAGCACGTTATCACGTCACGGATCTCGGTATGGCAAATGAGTACTGTCACGTCACTCCTCTTGGCGTGACAAAACTTAACCCCAAAAACAGACGCGTATTGGCTCGGAGGGCTATCGTGGCAAATTTAGCCACCCTACGGTGAGTGGCATGTCACAGTTTGGTCACGCCATGGGTAATGGCGTGACTAAAGTGACCAGAATTAGAAATAAAGTTAAGAGAAATTATCTTTAAAATATTTTTTAAAAAAGAATTAAAAAAATAAAAAAGGCTCCCCATGCGGCCAGGCAATTGTGCTTCCCCTCTCATTCTCTCTCCTCATCCTTCCCCAAATATGGATGATGGATCTAGCTCCTGAGCTCTTCTTCTTCCTCTTCCTCCCATTCTGCGTGCCATGGGAATCCAGGTCATGTGCGCCCCTGCACCGCCCCTGCCTCTCGTCCCATAACCGCAGGCGCCGAATTCGTCCCGTTCGGCTCGTCATGGCACCACGTTGCTGTTGCCGCCGCCGATCTCGACGCCACACTCGGGTCTAAGCCAGGGGTGAACTCAGCTTGCTGTCGACGAGGACAGGCTTGAGCTCAAGCCCAACCGCGCGTCGCCTTGTCGCTCATGCTGTCGTCATCGCAGGCGCACACGAGTACACGCAGTTTGACGACCTACTCGAGTTGGGCATAGGACCAGCTCACGTCGCTCTCATCCCCTCGACTCTCATTGCTTTCGGGCCGCCGACCGCTGGGACCGCTTTGCTCCAAGTTACTGCTCCAAGACAGCGTCTCCGGTCTAGCAACTCATCCGACTCCTTCTCCTCTCCACCTGTGGGCCCAACGACAACACTGCCGTTGCTCCTGATTCTTACCATGGACATTAGTGTTAGTTTAAACCTTGTGCATGCACGCAGCAGTAGTTAGGGCATATACAATGGTACAGACAACGGGTGTCTATATCAGCCATCCATGTCACCTATAGACAGCACTAAAGACGGCTCATATAATGAGTTGTCTGTTAAGTTGTCTATATGAGATCCCACAATCTTTTAGTTTTTGCTTGGAAAAAATATTTGTTATAGACAACAACTCATACAATAGTGTTTTGTGTTGTCTATAAGGGTTTTATAGACTGTCTGTTGCATGCTAGACGGCTTCATTCTCTCTCCTTGTTCTCTCTCATCCACGTCATTAAAAATCTTATGTGGCAAAGATTATAGACTGCTGATGTCACCCACTGTACATGCCCTTAGTGCGGTTTGCCTTGCGGCGATTAGTGCGATTGTAAACAAAGTGAGCGTTAGTTCACTTCCAACCTGGCGCGTCCTTGAACTAGTCGTCGTTTACGCATGTAGCATACGAGTTTGCTTTCACTTGAGTTTGATTTGCTGGCCATTGCATAGAAACCTGGTAGGGTCATTTCGATATTTGGTATCGAGCTCTGGCGACCATAATATGACGAAGCATATAGTCGATCGCTCACGCTCTCCACCAAGATTCCGTGGGCGGAGTAGGACACGGAGGCGGGCGCATAAGCCATTGGTGCAGAGGCGCGTCATGAGAATCAGCGGCACGCGATCGTTTATCCGATATTGACTAACACTAACTACACGAGTGGGCGCTTTGTCTGCGCGTCAATCTCCAAGCGCAAGGGCTCTGGGAGGCGATCGACCCCGGGGATGCTTCTTTCCGCGACGATCTTATGGCGCTCTCCGCCATCCTTCGCGTCGTCCCACCTGACATGCTCGCGACGCTCGCCGTGAAGGACACGGCAAAGCAAGCATGGGACGCCATCAAGCTAATGAGGATTGGGGTGGAGCGTGTGCGCGAGGCTAACGCCCAGAAGTTGCGGAAGGAATTCGAGGACATCTCTTTCAAGGATGGGGAGTCCGTGGATGCGTTCACCATGCGCATAACTGGGCTTGTTAACAATCTGCGCACACTCGGGGACACCATCGCCGAGGAGAAGGTGGTCCAGAAGTTTCTCCGGGTAGTGCCCCCTCGCTACACGCAGGTAGCAATCGCGATCGAGACGCTACTCGATCTGAGTACGATGACGATTGAAGAGTTGACAGGCCGGCTGCGCTCAGTGGAGCAACATTACGGCCTCGACGACGCGCAAGAATCAGGGAGCCGTCTGCTCATCACGGAGGAGGAGTGGGCTGCACGCATACTACGACAGCGCGAGCAGGCCCGGGGCTCATCTAGCGGTGGCCATAACGACAACCGAGGTCGCGAAACCAAGGACGGCGACAACTCTGGAGAACGTGACATGACCAAGGTAAAATGTTATAATTGTAACAAGATGGGTCATTTCGCCAGGAATTGCCGTGGGCCGCGCCGGATGCGAAAGGAACGCGCCAATTTGGTAAAGGTCGACGACGACGAGCCGACACTGCTGATGGCTCAAGCAAGCACCATCATTGAGCATGTCACGCTGAACGAGGAACGAGCTCAAGTCCACTTTGGACGCAAGGACGACCACTGCGACGACTCGTGGTTCCTCGATACCGACGCCAGCAACCACATGACGGGCTACAAGAGTGTCTTCGCGGAGCTCAACACCGCCGTCACGGGCACCGTCAAGTTCGGCGATGGCTCCGTGGTCAACATCCAAGGGTGCGGCACAATCCTGTTCATGTGCCAGAATGGCGAACACCGCGCGCTTACCGGCGTCTACTACATCCCTCGTCTGCAAAGCAACATCATCAGTCTTGGGCAGCTAGACGAAAATGGGCATCAAGTCTTGTCGAACACGGTGTTCTCAGTTCGGGATAAACCGCGCCTCAAAAGGCGCGGCACAATCCTATTCATGTGCCAGAATGGCGAACACCGTGCGCTTACCGGCGTCTACTACATCCCTCGTCTGCAAAGCAACATCATCAGTCTTGGGCGGCTAGGCGAAGCGGTACATCAAGTCTTGTCGAACACGGTGTTCTCCAGATTCGGGATCGACAACGCCGCCTCCTCGCCAAGGTGAACCGTGGCCAAAACAGGCTATATATTGTCACTCTGGACATTGCCTGACTGTTTGCTGGCGATGCGTCACGGCGACATCGCTGGAGGTGCTTACGCGCGCTCTGAGCACCTCAACCCGATGCGCCGGAGGTTGGCTCGCCGCGACATGGTCGCGAGGCGCCGCGGATCGACCATGTCGACCAGATTTGTGATAGTTGTCTTGCGAGGAAGCGGCGCGCGTCATTCCCTCGGCGACCAGCACTGCGTCGTGAGGGTCTACTTGACCTCGTACACAGCGATCTTTGTGGGCCGGTCACGCCGGCTACGCCAAGGGGAAATCGCTACTTCCTCCTCCTCGTCGACGATCATAGCCGTTACATGTGGCTAAAGCTGTTGAAGACGAAGGATGAGGCGACAGCCGCGATTAAGCGGTTCAAGGCCGGTGTTGAGATCGAAGTTGGGCGCAAGCTACGCACACTCCGCACGGACCATGGCGGAGAGTTCACCTCGGTGGATTTTGGTGCATACTGTGCCGATCATGGCATCGCCCGGCATGTCACGGCACCGTACTCGTCGCAACAAAATGGTGTCGTGGAGCACCGGAACCAGACCGTCATCGCGATGGCACGCAGTCTGTTGAAGGCAAAGGGCATGCCAGGGCTATTTTGGGGCGAGGCGATCAAGATGGCCGTCTACCTGCTCAACCGGTCTCCGACAAAGAGCGTCGATGGCATGACACCATACGAGGCTTGGCACGGACACAAGCCAGACGTGCACTTCTTCCGCACGTTTGGTTGTGTGGCGCACGTCAAGGTGATCAAGCCACATCTCGGCAAGCTCGATGATCGTAGCACGCCGATGGTTTTTATCGACTCGAGCCGGATCGAAGGCATCACGTGTCTCGACCCCATCGGTGAGCGCGTGCATGTGACACGTGATGTGGTCTTCAACGAAGCAGCTCAATGGGACTGGGGCGCGCATGGTGAGTCAGGTATGACACATACTGACGCTGGATTCACTTTCGAATTCCCTGTCTATCACATACCGGTTGCCTGCTTGGATCACGGTTTCTTCGTCCTCGGCGGCACATAGCGATGATGTCGTCCATCATCGGGTGCACAAGATCCGGCACCAACATCAGATCCTCGGCGCTTAGCTTTGGTGGCGAGCGGTGCACACCCTGACCAGAGGAGGGGTTGAGTTCGTCTCGCCTCCTCCGACACCGAGATGTTCGACGCCACCGTTGTCGATGCTCCACGACATTATCGCACTTTGGCAAGCATCTATGACACGATCGCGGTGAGGTGCATCTTCGGCGGCGAGAACCAAGCACTTTTCGAGGTAGAGCTCGACCTGGCGGCACCAAGCCATGCTTGATGAGATTGCATCCATCGAGGAGAACGCACATGGCACCTCGTCGATCTCCCATCGGGCCATCGCCCGATCGGCCTAAAGTGGGTCTTCAAGGTGAAGAAGGACGCGCATGGCGCGTCCTCAAGCATAAGCGCGGCTTGTTGCAAGGAGCTCGTCAGCGGCGGGGAGTGGATTTTGAGAAGTGTTAGCGCCCGTTGGTGCGCCTCGAGTCTGTCCGGTTGTTGATCGCCTCGCCGCACATGAAGGGTGGCGGTGCACCACATGGATGTGAAGGCGGCATTCCTCAATGGCGAGCTACAAGAGAAGTCTCGTCGCACAACCTCCGGATTCATCATCGAAGGAAAGGCGCAAGGTGCTCGGGCTCAACAAGGCGCTCTCTGACCTCGCCAAGCACCTCGCGCATGGAATACCAAGCTTGACAACCGCACGGTGTCACTTGGATTCCACAAGAGCTCATCAAGCGCGTGTACGCGACGGCGATGGTCTCGCATGGCTTCTTGTGGGAGTGTCGTCGGCGACCGATCATCACGGCACCAATCGAAGGAGATCACGAGATTCAAGGAAGAGATGATGAAGCTGTTCAAGATGAGTGACACTGGGATTGCTCGGCTTCTACCTCGGCATTGAAGTGAAGCAAACCGCCGATGGCATCA
Source organism: Phyllostachys edulis (assembly GCA_036346405.1). Classification (NCBI taxonomy): domain Eukaryota; kingdom Viridiplantae; phylum Streptophyta; class Magnoliopsida; order Poales; family Poaceae; genus Phyllostachys; species Phyllostachys edulis. The sequence continues at coordinate 20,780,788 of CM070563.1, read as the reverse complement.
CCTTGAACCAAATCGCATATGCCACGAAGATTATTGAGAAGAGTGGCATGGAAGGGTGCTGCGCTTGCCATGTGCCAATGGAACCAAGGTTCAAATTAAGCAAGGTGAGCACCGCCCTTTGACGGACCTTCGACATACCGAACATCGTTGGCGATCTCGGTACCTAGTACACCTGCGGTGGGACATCGCATACTCGATTGAAGTGCGTGAGCCGTTTCATGGAGGCTCTACCATCGAGCACTTGGCAGCCGTGAAGCACATACTCCGCTATATCGCCCGACACACGGCACCGGTCTGCCGACACGAGAAGGACACAACAGCCCTATTTGGTCGGGACTCTGAAAAGCGACATGGCGGGAGATGTCGATACCCGCAAGAGTACCACCGGCGTTCTGTTCTTCCTTGGCCAGAGCCTCATCAGTTGGCAGTCACAAAAGCAGAAGGTTGTGGCACTGTCCTCCTGTGAAGCAGAGTACATCGCCGTTACAACGGCGGCTTGTCAAGGCATCTGGCTCGCTCGTCTCCTTGGTGAACTACAGAACAAAGAGGCCAGCCGCATTGTGCTCAAGGTGGACAACAAGTCTTCGATTTCCCTCAGCAAGAATCCTGTCTTCCACGACCGGAGCAAGCATATAGATACAAGGTACCATTTCATTGAGTGCATTGAGGATGGGCGAGTTGAGATCGAGTACATCAACACCGGCGGGCGCGCTCATGAACATTCTCGACTAAGGCGTTGGGACGCGTCAAGTTCGTGAGCGGGCTAAGATCGGCGTTGCGAAATCTAGTGCACAAAGGTTTAGGGGGTGATTTGTTAGTTTAAACCTTGTGCATGCCTTGATTTGCACGCAGATGAAGTTAGTGCGGTTTGCCGCGGCGGCGATTAGTGCGATTGTAAACAAAGTGACGCGTTAGTTCACTTCCAACCTGTGCGCCCTTCGAACTAGTCGTCGTGCTTCGCATGTATAAAACCCATGTAAGTGTAGAGATTAAAATAATAGCATACGAGTTTGCTTTCACTTGGAGTTTGATTTGCTGGCCATTGCATAGAGAGCACAGAGGCCAGGTCATTTCTGACAATTAGAACCACCTCGTCGAGCCTACCGTAGTGCTTCAGCACCATCGTCGCCCTTGGTTCTCTGCCGCGGACATCAGAACCGCATCACCCGAGCCCGCCGTAGTGCTTCAGCACCACCACCGATCCTCGTTCTTCATCCGCGGATGCCGGATCCGCCTCGTGCTTCAGCACTACCGCCGCCCCTCGTTCACCACTGCGAACGTCAGTTCTACCACGCCTGGCCTGCCGCAGTGCTTCAGCATCGCCGTCGCCCCTGGTTCTCTGTCGTGGACATCGAAACCTCCTCGTCGGTCCTACCGCAGTGCTTCAGTATAGGTGCTGCCTTTGGTTCTCCACTACGGATGTCGAAGTCGCTTCACCGGGCCCACCGCAGTGCTTCAGCACCACCACCGCCCCTTGTTCTCCACTCGCTGACGCCGGATCCACCTCGTCGAGCCTACCGCGGTGCTTTGGCACCACCATCGCCCCTTGTTCTCCGCTCGCTAGCTTCTTGAGGACGAGAACACCATCCTAGATAGGGTGTCGACGTACGACCTTGTTATAGGCTTTCACCACTGTTGCTTTGTTCTAATCGAAGTTGTGGGTCGTTTCTTGTCCCGGTGGGCCTAGCGGTTCCAACGAGTCATGTGGGTGTCACAATATGGTGACGTCAATATCCTGATTGAGTGAGGAGGAGCCTCTACTCGTACTTGCAGTGACATCTATTGGAGAGGAAGCTAGTTTGGGTCGAGGGAGACAATTCCCGCCAAGATGAAGCCGTTGAGGCGCAATGGCTCTTTCCAAGGCAAAAGTCGATGCGCTTAAGTGGAGCACCTGGCCACGACGAAGGATTCAGTGGCGGGGGATCTCTCAAGGCCTAAACGTTCCACACCAAGATGGAGCTGGAGCTGTCGAGGCGCATCGGCGTTTGTTGAGGCGAAAGTCGTTGCGCTTGACTGCAGCCCCTGCTCGTGACAAAGGGTTCGTTGGAGGGGTTGTAACATCCCAAAAATTTGGTTTGTTTTGAATTTTTAAAAGTAAAAAATAACCATTTGAATTTTTCTGCTAAAGTCAAAAGCTTAATCTGAACTTTCATGAATCAAAAATAATTTAACATGATTAATCTCAACATCAACTATTATTAAAACTTATTTTATTTGGATTCTATGTGCTTGGATATATTTTCTAGAATTTTTCCAGGTGCATTTGCTATTTTCTAATTGCCAATTGGATTTTTTGCTATTTTCTAAAAAGGAGAACTTATTAAATCTTAGATTCTTTAGGTCGAATCCCTTTGACCCAAATTTCGCTTCTATTCCTCTGAAGCCCAATTTCTTTAATGACTTCTTTCCTTTTTTCTGGCCGCACCTCCTTTGCCTTTACACACTTCGGTCCAGCCCGCCATTTTCTTTTCCCAGCCGGCCGTTTCTCGCTGCGTGCTTGAGCCCACCCGAGCCGGCCATTTTCCTTGGCGCCGAAGCCCACCGAATCAGCATGGCCTTTTCTTTTCTTTTGCCCTCTCCTCCAGGTGGACCTGCTGCTAGTGGCCACGTCAGAGCCTTTCTTCTTCGAATTTTTTTTTCATTTTGGCCCCCTGGCGCCACGCAATTACAAAAATAACCCCCGTACCATTTTTTTTTTTGCAAATCTAGACCCCCTTCCTCACTTTCCGCGGTCGGGAGTGGGAAGGTCCTCCGCACTCCGAGCGGAAAGACACTGTGAGGGTGGCCCACGAGCTGGAAGCGAACTTTCATGGTGGTCGAGCTGAACGCTGATTCATGATCGCCGCCTATTTCTGCGGAGATTCGTGCTGAGTACCCACGTTCCGCGGTCAGGGAGCGCGGAAGGTGAGGGAGGGGGTCTAGATTTGCAAATAAAACGGGATGAGAGTCATTTTTGCAATTGATTTGGGTGAGAGGGCCAAAATAAATAAAGATTCTTCTTCTTCCCGTGCTCGATCCGGACTGGGAGTTCCGTAGCCGCACACTATAGCTGTCGTTCTCCTCTTGGACACCCCTGGTTCTAGCACTATTTAAAGCAGTGCCTTCGCGTCAATTTGTTCGCCCGTGCATCCTTCCTCGAAAAAACCTAAGGCGCCGCCCAGATTCATCTTGGTTTTCGCTATAATCGTCGATGCACAGAACCGTCGCCGAAGCTTTTCTTCAACGGGGATCTTCGCCGTTGGACCTTCTACAGCCGAGCTTCCACCACCAGCGGGTCCGCAATAGCATGGTCTACACTGTGACACCGTTCTCTTCGCTCGAGGATCCCTGAGGCATCGTTTTTGTTTTCGTCACCGAGACCCGGCCGCGCCGCCCGCTTGTCGATCTGCAACTCCAGTGAGCCCTGTGCCATTTTGTGCGCATCACACCGTGCCCCGGCCCCCTTCTCATCCAATTACTTCCATCCCTGACTTTTCCTTGTCGCCGAAGTGTCACCGCCGATCAATTTCTTCTTCTCCAATCATTGTCATCTTGCCACCGTTTTAGTCATCTTTGGTCCACCCCCGAGAAGCTCCCTGAGGTCCCCGTCACCTCGTCGTCACGATGCTTCTCCTTGTTTCTCTCAGGCGTCACTCCATTGCCCAAAACCGCTGCACCGTGAGCCACCTTCGTCGCCGGCAATGTCTGCCTCTTCTCTCTCTTTTGATTCCTCTCTCTGGTGATGTGGCCTTCAACTCACCCCTCCACCTCACCTATTTGCTTAGGTGGCAGTCCATGTGGCAGCCGTGTCATTGTCCATGTGGCACACCCAGGAGCCCCACCCGAACCAAAATCCATAAACCCATTCCACCGTGAGCCAACTCCATGACCAGTGGGTCCCATAGATTATATTCAATTTTTCTTTATTTTCTTTCTCAGCCGAAAAGCATTGCTTATGTCATGCAATGTCATAATTCTCTTTTTCCTTAGAAAAGTAATTCTAGTAAATCCTGAAATTATGATTTTCATTATTTCATGTGATTTCAATCTTCGAGAGCCCATATTTTTTGCATCCGAACTCTGATTGAATCCATTCAAATTCCAAAATTAATATAAATTCAAGATATATTTATCTAAGATTTTATTTAATTTTTGGAGTTTGTTTCATCTCTGTTATTTATTTATTTGATTTATTTGCTTGTTTGCGAATATACGTTGATACTTCGGGAAGTTTTGAGCAAGGAGGACATCAACAAGATCAAGATCAATCTTAGAATTTATTCCAAGGTAAGCCATAGTTCTTTTATCATATTGAACCTATGATTTTAAAAGTATATTGTTTTATACAGTTGCATGCTATCTTTATACAAATTATTTTGGGATTAGTTATTACCTGTTGTCATTATGCTTTCATTGATTATTTGAATGCTATGAATCATTTGTCACCCTAGCATGGATAATTTTAGTTGAACATATTTGTATCACCAACATGGGTATCGTACAAATGCTTAGTTCAGCTTAGTTACGATGGGTTCATCATCACATGTGTTATAATGATTAATCTTGACTTAATGAAATATGGAATCGTGGTGGTTAGCCACTGCTGTTATTAAAATTTGTGTACCATGACGGGGTGTGTTATTGGTCTTGGTTAAACAAAATGGTTTCGCTCGGGTGAGTGGTTGGTGGATAATGGGGATGTTTCATCACGTCGTGGGTTTGTGATAGACTCGCCTGAGTAACTTGCCAAGGACTTAATCTTGTGCGCCATTGAACTGGGCCTTAACCGTACAACCACATGTCTGGTATGGGACGGACCTAGCTAACTAATTAGCAATATTTTGATTTGATTTTGTTTGGGTTGTGTTTGGCGCAAGAGGGGGGCTAGGTGGGCAAAACCTTAGCGAGCAGAACCAAGTCAAAACGAAGCTTTGTGAAGGCATTGTGATAATCTCTTAGTCACACACCTATGGAAGTGTGTGAGCGGATATTATAATTTGATTATGTCTTGTGGGTCAAGCTGTACAACCTCTGCAGAGTGTAAAACTATTCGAATAGCCGTGTCCGTGGTTATGGACGTGCTCCGGGATTTCACACGGGAGATAGAGTTTCTTATAAAATGAATCGGAGTATGGATGGAAAGTTCACTTGATGAATATAATGTTTATTTGGTGAACTGGTAATTCACTTGGTGGTTTGTGTCGATTGGTGAATTGGAGATTCATTTATCAATGGTTTGGTTGGGAAGTGAATGGGAAGTTCATTGGTTGTTTCAAAGAAATTGTTTAATTATTTATTATTATTTTCAATTACGTATTTCAATCTATTTATTGAATAGCAACTCTACATCTGATAGCAATATCAATATGTTAAATCTTAGCTTTATGCTGATTTCATTTGTTCATATGATGTTTGTGTTAAGCATATTATTCCTTTTAAATGACTTGTAGGATATTCTCTTGTGAAGATATCTTCCACTCATGCTTTGTCATCGTCGCCTCATGCGTTTGATGCGCCATCCTCTGAAAAATCTAAGCGTGATAGAAGAAGAGAAATATCGAAAAGGCCTAAGGGCCAATTTACCATCACGGAGGTCGATGCGTCTGGGACTCCTCTCAATCCTCGCCAAGCAGCATCCGCACTCCAGAGAATAGACAGAATAGTTGCATAGGAACAGGTCAAGATCACCTATGATTCGTGGAAGGAGTTGACCAAAGATCAGAAAGGTGAGTTGCTAACGGATATTTTCTCATCGTTCGAGATCTCGGAACAACACCAGACCTCCGTGCGACGACACGTGTTGCTACAAGCGTGCAAAGCGTGGAAGAACTTCAAGAGCACTCTTATCAAGCAATACGTGGAGAAGGATTTGACGTCCTTCCAGAAGTATTCATTTGTGGAAGAGTACTGGCAATACTTTATAGCGAAGAAGACGATAGATGATTTTAGGAGTGAAAGTGCGACGCACAAGGCCCTTTAGGCAAAAAACACGCACCCCCACAGACTCGGCATCGCTGGGTATGCAGTTAAAATCCCGTAGTAGAGGGAGCAAGACGAGTGGGAAAGCCTGTGGGATGCCTTCCCACCATTTGCTGGGATTCCTAATGAGCGCGCCCGAAACTTGTTAAGAGCGAGGTCATACTATGTCTTCAGGGGGTCATCTCCTTTCCAAACCCTACAGATGAGGAAATGTCCTAGCGTCTGGTAAGATATTGAACTACCTAGTTTTTAATTACTCTATAACTTCACAGGAAGTGAAATGTACATGTCGGGCTATTGTAGGAAGCGATGAGTGTACAATCTTCCCAGGGCTCATTGCAGGCAGTCAGGGAGAGACATACACTCTCCGCGGCCTTGGAAAACAATGAGCATCCGGGGTCACACGAGAGGCCTTGGTCTTTATGTTTTATAGAAACACGGATTCCCAGCAGACTTCGAAACGTACCGGAGTAGGAAGAGAGCCAAAGCCGAGCGTGATGCACGGCTAGAGGAGATTCGTGAATCCCTCAGAGATGAGATCATTGAATCCCTCAGAGATGAGATCAATGATAGCATCAGAGATGAGACATGATGACAGATGGAGAGCCTTGACGAAAGGCTTAGGGAAAATCAGTTGTAAGCCCATGCCCCTACTGTGCTAGTGTCGGACCTGGGATTAACATCCCAAATCCTCTATGCATTTCTGAACTAGTCCCATGATCAGTAGCTAGTTCACACAGTTAAACAGATATGGTAACATCCATAAATCGCATAACTTTATTAATAATCAATAGAGTTTATTACAAAAGAGGCTTATAAGCCAACAGTAAAGAACACAGCGGAAGACGAAGAAGTAGTGGAGTCCAGCTGATCTGCCACAGGCAATCGACTGGGATAGCGGCCTAGTCGTCGAGATCCACACCGGTAGCAAAGTCCTTTTCCTCTGAAATTTGTTTGCATAAAGCAAGTATGAGCACAACTACCGTGCTCACAAGTTACACCCGTCAAGTAACAGATTGAATGCATGCATACAAGGGTATAACAAAGGAAAGCTTATTGGTTAAATTTGCATAAAGCAATATTTTCTTTAAATACTTGTACTAAGTTCCAAAGCAGTTATTCTATAACTTAAAATTTATTTTATAAATTTGATTTTATAGTCAGATAACATTCACACAAGAATGGTGAAAGATACCCTCCTGTCACATGGCTTCCTGCCCAATTTCCCATTTGCATAAACCATTTGATAAAGTCTTTTCAAAACAAAATCAAAGTCTAACTTTGAGTGGCTTTTCCAAGCATGTCCATGACCGTGGACACGGCTATTCGAATAGTTCTTAACACTCTGCAAAGGTTGTACAACTTTACCCACATGACACGAATTCTCTAGTTTATCCAGCATATATCTATGCCACCGCTCACTACCTTAGATAAGCAGTCTAGAGCACGTGTCAAGGCCTTTACAATGCGCCATTCCACTGTAGTCCCCCTCGCTAAGGTTTCGCCCCCTTTGGACTGACCGTCCGCCGGGTTTGTGGTCCCCTCTTGAGCCAGGTGGGACTAACGTAGGTCATAATATGACTACCCACCGTATCTGAAGGGAACGACCACGGTGGAATATCACAAATTAATCATCTAGGTCCCACCCATACTTAGGACATGTGGTGGTACGATGTGGCTTAGCAAGATGCAGCTCGAAGACCGGTCCTTAACTGACTTGGACGACTTTCCAAACAACTCCTGGGCTTCAACCCATACCCGGATTGAGCCCGTGCATAAACCTGCACCATCCAAACATCCATTTCACCCAAGTACATACCAACTTTTCCTTTTTGCTTTTCAAAATCATTTACAAAATCTTCCATGACAAACCAATGCCATAGACTTTTAAACAACATTTGATTTTTGGCTGAAATTCCCAAATCAAATATTTTTGGTCTAAACATGGCTAAGCATATTTTTTTTCAAAATGTTCTAGTTCATACTATTGTATAAACAATATTTTCATCTAAGGTGTCAAGGTATGTTTATTTCAATGTCAAGATTGGCAGTACAAAGGAATTAGGCATAACTATAATTTAAAACAGGAATTTAAATTAACTTGAGTATAAATAAGCATGCAATAATAATTTAAAATAGAATTTAAATAATTTTAAATAATGGGCTCAAATATGATCAAAGGTATAACTTGCCTTGTTTTATTGGTTGCTCTCAAATGGCGTCAAAATCTGACTCTCCGAAATCGTCGAAATCTAAACGCGAAAATAAGCCAAATTCAAACAAAATTCAAAAGGAGATTAAAATGAACTCCAAATTAAATAATTTTAGTTTAGTTAGCTAGATCTTGAATTTATAAGAATTTATAAATTTGAATCGACGAAATCGGAGTTCGTATGAAGGAGAACGAACCCCGGGAATTTTCAAAATCACATGAAATGATGAAATTGGATTTTCCCGAATTATTGGAATTAATTTTCTAAAGGAAACCCGAATTACTATGTCAGCATGATGTCATCGGGTGGAAAATCCATTCGGCCGAAAACGTGTGCCACGTTGGCGACACGTAGGCATGCCACGTCGCTGCCACATATGCGAGGGCGTTGAGATGGCGCACAAGTGGCGGTGCCACGTCAACGAGGCCGGTGGTGCTCTCAGCCGTGAGCTCGCCGGGGCTACGTGCCGCGGTGAGCTCCGGTGAGGTGCGCGAATGCAAGAGGATGTGATGCCAAACCTGGTGCTTACCCTAGTTGCGCAAGGACGTGATGCGGTGGCCGGCGGCGAGCTCAAAGGCGGCGGCGGCGTTACGGCTACGGTGGCAATGGCGTTTCCGGGCTCCTCCGGCGAAATGGATGCGCGCACGGGTACGACAGTGAGGCGGCGATGTCGAAGAGGGGGTCGAGGTGGCCAGAGCGGGCTCGACGACACCGGAGAAGATGATGGACCAAGCTTCGGTGGCGCGACGAAGAACTCCAAATTCAGGCAAAGGATAGGAGCAAAGGCTAGGGTTTTTGGGGTGTTGAGGTGTGGTGGAGAAGGGGCTCCCGGGGCGCACTTATATAGTGGCCGGGGAGGAGCGGAGCGGCGTAGGGTGCAAGAAGCCCAAGTGAGGTCGTCGGCGGGATTAAGGGGATTTAGGGGTGGAAAGGGAAAGGGAATGATTAGGATGGACGCGGTGATGAATGGGCGCAATAATCCGCGTGATTTAGAGGAGAATAGGGGAGGAATCACAGGATCCAGGAGCTCCGCGCGAGCACAAATGGTGGTGGCGGCTTGGCTGCGTGGAGAAGAAAGCGGGAAGGAAGAAGCTGCGCCGGGCAGGCCCACGCGGCAGCGAGAGAGAGGAGAGAGGGTGAGGCGCGCGGCTCGTGTTGGCCGTCCGATCTGGATCGGACGGTCGGGACCAAGTGCGCGGAACGGGCCTCGCACGCGGTGAATAGGGATGGGCCAAGGAAGATTCGGTCCATTAGGTTTTTCCGAATTTAAATGGTTTTGCTAATTTAAATAATCAGTTAAATCGTTTTGGCTTTTAGAAAATAGCAAAAACAGCCCAAAAATTCTAGAAAAAATCCACAAAAATTTCTAGAGTTATTTTAGACTTAATAAAATTATTTTCATCTTAAAGTTGGCTTTTAATTTTCCAAATAAATTATTTTGGCTTTAAAATAATTAGGAAAAAGCTTTTAAAATTTTAGAAAATTTTAGGAATTAATTTAATTTTTATTTTTCAACTTTAACTCAAATAAAACTTCGACAACTTTAAGAAATTTTTACTTTTGGCTTTTAAAACTTCAGAAATTCAAATAAATCAACCAAACTCTTTCAAATTTCAGAAAATCCAATAACTTTATTAATTTTTAAATTGGTAACAGCACTTTGGGATGTTACAGCTAGCCAGCCCCCCAACCGTCGGAGTAGCTGCGTGTCCAACCATACCCCAAAAAGTGATAATAGATTTCCTGTCGATGATATCCTGGTAATAATTATTATTTCTAGAATGCTCGATCCATTGATAGGCCCGTTGGAGTAGCTAAATTTGTATCATTATGTAGGTGGGTATGAAGTGCAATCTCTAAGTGAGATATGCCTCCATTGCCCTAGATGCTGCTTAGGGCTAGACGTATCCATCCAGTGTCGGGTCCTTGTTGCACGGTGTAAAACTAGAACCGGGTTTGGCAAAAGTGAATGTAGACGGTATTCATGCTAATTTCGAGGTCGTCCCGTTGCAGATGCCCCCAAACGACGAGGTTGTGGCTCTAGGGCAAGCCATTGGAACATCATCTAGTGGCCCAAGAGGGACATATGTCTAGAGCTACCTGCACCGGTGTCAACTTCATGAGAATGTCCTACAACGGTGCCAAGTCCACGGGAGCTACCTGCATCAGAGTTACCTGCACCGGAGCTACCTGCACCGGAGCTACCTGCACCGATGCGGCAAGGACCCGATGCATCGGATGCATCTACACCTCGTGCCCCGTCGACTGTCGTGAAGTCGACCTCTAAAAAGCAAGGAGGCAAGGGAAAATCGAAGACGGTCGACTCCTGTTTTGATATTCCCTTCTTGTCGTTGGTTCAAAAATTCGTGCTAGGTGAGTCGTTGGTTGAGACAGTAGAGTGCCACCCTACCTTAGGAATGGCTTGCACAAGATTGCATCTATGGTACATGGAACAGGCCAACAAGACAGATGGACAATGACGCTCGGGTGTCAACGTCAAGTTCAAGAAGGATCATCTTAACCACGTAGTTCAAGACTGTGTTTTCACGGTGACCTTCGAGGACTTGTTCTTTTTCTTTAACCTCGATGCTCTCGACGCCTCACTCATACAATATTGGACACTGTAAGTGTGTACAATCATGGTCAACGTTCATGTAATACTGATAAATGTTATATATATAACTCCTTGCTTTTGTGTGTATATATATACATGATTAATGAAGCTGAATTAAGGAAATCTGTAGGACCGGAAAGGCGACTAGAGGGGGGTGCATAGGAGCTCAATCAATTTTTCTTTCAAGATTGGATTCAACACATATTTCACTCCAATAACTATGAGAGCTATGAAGATCAATAGATAATCACAGCGGAAGACTTATGTTGAATCCACTCCAAACCCCCAAAAGAAACGACCAAAAACACAAAAAAAAAACGTCTTGATTTAACAAGATCGATGAACAAGATCTTGGTTGTACCGGATGAACAGTGCTGGTCATACCGCAATTTGGAACAACCGGATGAACAGTGCTGGTTGAACCGCAGTGAACAGTACAAACAAGCGAATGAATAGTAAACAGCCTGAAAACGAAATAAAAAATTGATGTAATTTTTGATCCACAACTCCAAACTTCATGAAACTTGAAACATATCTTCTCTAGGAGGTTAAGAACCTATTCCAATCAAAGATTGAGAAGATCCACATCAAAGTTTCAACATTTTTCCATTTGAACGAAGATTAGTTCAAAACCGAGTCAAAAAGCAAAACATGATCTAAATCTTGTTCATGGGTAAAGAATGATCAAGATGGTCTTAGATGCACTCCCACATGTCACAGCAAACTAGATCACAATAAAAACTCGAGGGAAAACCAACAAGACATCAAAAACACATAATCATCAAAGAGAGGGAGAGCAAGAACATGAACAAACTCATCTTTCGGAAACTTGCTTGGATTGATTTGAGATAGATGGATGTTTACAAACACTCCAACCTGGAGGACAAAGCTCAACCAAGGAGCACACAATCAATCCACTCCCTACAACCTTAACCTCTCATCTTTCTCTCCAAAACCCTAAAAACACCAACTAGGGTTCATAATACAAGAGTTGAGGGCTGCTGGACAGCACTCTCTCCTATTTATACTAGAGGCTAGCATCTAGAGAATATTCCAATTTGGGCACCCGTTAAGCCCACATACAAACGGGTTTAACTCACGCACGCATCTTAAAGCGCCGTCTTCATCTTCTCTTGACCTAAACCGCTTCTCTTTGCGTCGTTTTGCGCTGCGGTTTAGCCAAAAGGTCACTAAGGAGGTATTTAGGTGAAATTAATATGGTGACCTTTGCATTTAATATGGTTGTACATTCTCTTTTATCCAATGGTTCGGATTAGATGAGATTTAGTTATACTATACTTTATAATATGAGTAGTAGAATCCCGAGTGGGTATAATTTTAATTGCCTATATAAGGATCACATGACGCAAGAGCAATATTTTCAACTTTAGTTGAAAAGGTCCATCATACCCTCACAAAAAAAATATAAATACAAAAAAAGTCTATTATGTCATTAATAAATCAATGATGAGATTTGATTTATACACCACTATATACTTACTAGTATAATGTAACGTAAAATTCCTCTTAAATTAAAATAGAAGACCCGCGGATGAAAGCGCATCTGGCACTTCTTCAAAACTAAAAATCTATGATCCAACATTGAATTGAACAAAGGTAACGCGCGTGTAAGCACATGTTTATAAAGTGTCCGAACAAGTCCTTAGACACTAAGTAATAACCTGTACGCAGAGAGTGGGGAACAGGGTCCCCCACGCATGCTAAAGCGTACGTGTCCTTTTCAATTTGTAAGCACTAGAACACCATTGCTCGTCGCACTTAATTCCCCGTCGCCTCTGCCAACAAAACTGCATCCAACCAGCGAAGAGGCCATTCGACTAAGCGTTGTGCGCGCCATGAGTTTTTCCATCGTTCCGCCTGGTAGTTTTGGCCCACTGTCGTGCTCTCCCTCGGCGATCGAGGCCACCATGGTGAGCGGGTTCTTCCTGTTCAGGGTCGCCAGCTACTCACGAACCAAGGATCAAGACATCGAGTCTCCGCGTTTCAGCGCAAGAGGCTACACCTGGCATGTCAACTACAGCAACTACGCTAGCTCTGGTCGCTTAATATCCTTTTACCTCGTTCTTGACGGCAGGGTAGCCGAGCCCGAGCCCCTGCGCGCGCGGTGCAAGTTCAGCCTGCTCGACCGGGCAGGAAAGCCGGCGCCGTCCTGCGCTCGAGCCTGCAGCCCGATCCTCGACTGGTCCACCGACACGATCTGGCGCTGCTCGGACTTCATCACCGCGGAAGACTTGGAGGCCGGACCGGAGTATCTCGTGGACGACTGCTTCACCGTCCGGTGCGACATCACCTTCTCCGACAAGCTCGTCGGCGCGGCGGAGGCCCGGGCACTCGTGTCGATGCCACCGTCTGACCTGCACCGGCATCTTGGCGATCTGATGTTGCGGGAAGAGGGCGCGGATGTGACCTTCGAGGTCGGCGGGGAGACGTTCGCCGCGCACAGGTGCGTGCTCGCGGCGCGGTCGCCGGTCTTCAGAGCGGAACTCTTCGGCCCGATGAAGGAGAGCGCGGCCACAGGCACCATCCGTGTAGACGACATGGAAGCGCAGGTGTTCAGCTCCTTGCTCACGTTCGTGTACACCGACTCGCTGCCGGAGACCGACGACAACGAGCAAGATGAAGGCGAGATGGCGAAGCACCTGCTCGCGGCGGCCGACAGGTACGGCCTCGATAGGATGAAGCTGATCTGCGAAGAGAGGCTGCGCGAGCACATACGCGCGAGCTCGGTGGCGACCGTGCTGGCGCTCGCGGAGCAGTACCGCTGCCGCGGGCTCAAGGAGGCGTGCTTCGAGTTCCTCAGCTCCGGCACCAACCTGGAAGCGTTCACTGAGACGGATGGTTTCGAGCAGCTAGTCAGTTGCTGCCCTTCAGTTCTTAAGGAACTTCTTGGCAAGCTTGCTACCCTTGTGATCTATTGAGTAGAAAACCGAGGATGCTAATACTGTGTTTCAGTAATAAAACTACTCCCTCCGGTTTTTATGGATGACCGGAGAGAGTATCAATTTAGAGCATGTTGAGCTTTCTAAGACGTCATCTATTTAAAACCAGAGGGAGTAGTTCTATTTGCATATACGCAGTTTTTATTAGAGAATCTGTATACGTGGTTAGTAAAGTAGTACTTATGGGCTGGGAGTTTTCATTTCTGTATGAACACTTCTCCTAAAGATACGTGATGATTCTCTAAATCTGTGTTTTCTCTGACCATTGTACTAGTAGTGTTTCAGCAATGGAAGTTGCTATGTTTCCTAAAAATTAATACAAAGTATGATAATACCTTGCTATGCTTGTAGTATCAACTATCAAAGTAGTTGTACAAATATAGTTCGAGAAAGAGGTTCGTCATTTTGTCCCTGTTTCGTTAGTTCATTTGCATCTCTATCCAGTGGCAGACCCGGGAAAAAATCTAAGCTAGAGCGGAGTGGACCATGATTAATACATAATAGCAACGTAAATACACACTCTTTAAGTTGACATCACCCTGCTAGTATATTGAAAGCGATAAAAAAAACTACGATATTAGATAGGATGAGCAAAATTCCTAAATATCCATATACCGAATTCTTGTTTACATTTTTATTATCTTCGTATGCAAATTCAAGTATGAGATATTGTAAACAAAAGTTCATGGGTTTAAGTCAGTCTTTAAGACTCCACCTGCAGCTCCTACTGCACAATTTTATTTTTTAGAAATCAAAATAGCAAAGAATAATTCTATTTTTTCTAGTTTCTATTACCTAATCGAGTACTAATTAACATTGGATTTCCATAACAGAAGAATAACAAGGGACAATTAAGAATTTGCCACTCAATAGAACCATCTTCTAAGCTTTGCCATTACGTGAATTGTAATTCGTAATTTGCTATTTCTTACAATTTTTAATCATTCTTTTGCTATTTTTTAGTTTTTATCCCCTTCTCGTTTTGCAGGCCAATTATGCCCACTGAAGTTACCAAAAGGCGCTCACGGTCGATGCCGTGGTAGCCGTGCGGGTAGTAGCACAGCATCTCATCTAGTTCATCGAACTCAAAATCCTGAGCACATGAACCCGTAGCAAATTAGGCGGTAACCACAAACAGATCAAAGAAAGACCACAAGTTGTCAACAGAATTGCTTGCGTGTCAATGTAATCACCTCTAGGATTGTGTCTGCCATCGGCTCCGAACTCTTTCCTCCATCTCAAGATCTCGCCCACATCCGCATTGCCTTCTCGGCATCAAGCTTCCCGCCTTCAAGAATCAGATCACACATTTATATGGCGGTTTCTAGCATTTCACAACGACATCCAAATAAAAGCTTCTTGACGAGACCATAGCATCATGTGGTAGTCGCCGTGCTTGTCGGGAGGAGGCGCGGCGCTGGCGAGCCGATCATGAAGGCGGCGGCGACGCACGCTCCTCCTCGGCGTCGCGGACATCCTCAATGGAGATGGTCGGGAAGCGGAAGTCGATACGCCGCCGGCCGCACTTCTTGAGCACGTGGATGGCCTTCCGCCACAGAGACCCGATCTTCCGCCGCCGCCGCTCGTCCTCCGAGTTGCCATCGCACAGCGATATCTCGATGTCCTCCGCATGGCTCACTGCACACATCGCACCTTGCTCATTTCCTCGAAAAAGTAAAACATCGCAAGAAATCAGTGGCGGAGCTAGGATTTTGGTGATGGAGATGCGAACTTAAGATACATCTGTTCTAACACAAATTCAAATGACATAGTATATAAATTCAAATGTGTCAAATTATATGTTCGCACTATAACTAGCATTACAAAATATTTTTAGAAAATTACAACTTGATACGGCATTCTTTCATACTTTGAAAGAGATTGATGACAACATCATCACTATGTTGTAGAAAAAATTCACGTTCAATGTACGTAACTAAGCAATCATTCAAGTATTGTTCACCCACGCTATTTCTTAGCTTGTTCTTCACATGATTCATTGTCGAAAATACCTTCTCTACATTTGCAATAGCCACAAGAATGATTAATACTATTTGAGCAGCAAATAAACAAGTTTATAGCGATCATGCTTCTTTGTCTCAACAAGTTTAATAGATTCTTCACTTCTCGAAACCTTGTATCTTGATGCATGACAGTGATAAACATATTAAGTTGCAAAGAAAGTTAGATCAAATCTGTGTTTGAGAAATCTTTAGGATAAAACTTAGCAATTTTAAGAACTTTATTCTTGTCATATCGCCCCTACTACAAGAATCACCTAATCATTTCTGAAGAAACGCCCCTCAAATCGCCCCCAAATCAGGGTCCTACGCCGCACCAGATTGCAGCTCATGATAGCCAAGAATTAGAGCAAACACGAAAAGGAGAAAGCAAAGCACTGACGCAGGTGGCGCTCCTCAGGAGCCCAACCAACCTCGCTTCCCCCACAAACCGCGCCTCCTCCTTGTACTATTTAGCCATGCCGATAGCGACTTGCTCCAGAGAAGCAACAACTCGGAGAGCCCTACAGGATCTACAAGAAGCTTAGGGCTCCAAGAACGGCACGAGCAAACCCTTGACTAGTTACAGTTGATTTGGACTTGATTCTCAGATTTTGTTGGGCCTAATGCTAAATGGACTGCCAGAAGTTGAGGAGTATGTATGTTAGTATATGTAGTGTATACTTTATGTATTAAGGGGGGTATATATCAGATTTTTGTGCAAAATTTTTAGGGGTGCAACTGTACCCTATGCATCTACTGTAGCTCCGTTCCTGTCTGTAAATACATTACATCAAAATGATTATGGAATATGTTGTACTATAGAATTTTTTTTTCCATCCTAAGCCTTGCCTGATCAAAGTAGTCACTCGAGATATATACAGAGTTCACCATTGGTGCATGGATACAGAAAGTCAAGCAGGTTTCAGGAGGCAGCTTCGCACTTCCATCATCACCAATTCACCGTAAATGAGATGTCCTGATCGAACGTGGCTGCTGGTTGACGACGATCTTCTCTGCTATCTGTTGCCCTGTGAATTATTTGGAGCTAGCAATTAAACAACGACGGCTTGCAACTTTCTTGCGAGGTGGCAGCGGCGGTACGTTAATTTGGTTAGCGAGGAGAGGTGGAACTGAACTAGAATGCAGAGAAGCAGAGAAGCGCATCAGGACGCAGCCTGTCACGTGGGGTGTCCCCGTCGCTGAGGCCAACGAGAAGCGCATCTACATTCTATAGGCTACAGCTGGTTCTACTTCTGCTTCTACATCTATGTTAGTATGTGTAGTGTATAATTTATGTATTAAGAGGAGTATATATCAGTTTTTTGTGTAAAATTTTGAAGATGTGACTGTACCCCATGCACCTACTGTAGCTCTGCCCCTGTAAGAAACAAGTTACAAACATTGGAACCCAAGAATATATTCTCACCTGACATCTTCTTCGCCAAACTCAGGTTCTTTTATAGCTCAGAGCTCGTGTTCGAATGGCCAATCTTGAATCGCCTCTACAGAGAAATCTCTAAGGATTAGCTATTTGCAGGAGGAGGGGGGTTCTGCTCCGGAGGAGGCCATGCATATGGTCTCGTGTTCGAATGGTTGTATCTGGTGTGGAGAGCCATCGGTCATGAATTGTCAATCTTGTGATGCCATGCTACGCGCCAGGGCGGACCCTTCCTTTGGGCAAGCTCGGGAGGCCGCCCGAGGGAGCAATGTTTCCCAGGTCCGCCACTGACTGGTTCAATGTTTCCTACAGTTGACGAGATAACCCCATCAACAAAACTACCGAAATTACTAACTTACATGGTTAAGCATTCAAACAATTGATAAATAATATCAAAAGACAACTAAGTTATACATTTTTTTTAGAATGGAAGTAATAACTCTCGGTCTCTGCACTAACTAGAGATGCACACAGCCAAATAGGCATCCAAATTCGCCTAGAAGAGGACTAGAACCTGGGTGGTGGGGGTGTACACCCACACCTTTCCACCAACTGAGCTAGACTCGGTTCCTAACTAAGTTATACATGGATAAGCATTCAAACAATTGATAAATAATATCAAAAGACAACTAACTTAAGTTTAACTGTATGAAATTATCAAGGATAGGCTGCAAGAGTTAGGACATAACTAACTAGACTCACAAAGTATCGTTATATCAACATAGAATGCAAGTAATTTTCATTGCAATTCAAAATATTGAAGCTGACAAAATCTGGGATCAAAATGATGCAAGAGGATGCTTGCCTTGTTGATATTCCACTTGTTCCACCTCAGGATTTTCAGGTATATAACCACTCGTTTCCGGCAATTCAAAATCTAGAAATAACGTTATCGAATAAACACCGAGAAAATCTCAAAAATTCAAAATGATAAAAAAAATGTATGAGAATTAAACAGTAAATATATTATGGTTTAACATGATTTAAGGTGAAAAGTTTAATTCATTTGGAGTTCATATGAATTTTCTAGGAATTTTTCAAGGTTAAAGTCATTAATGGACAATTATTTCAAATATCAAATTTTTCTGCAACAGAAACATATTTCAAACCTATTCCAATTTAAATTAAAGTAAAAATGTAAACCAACAAAATTAATTTCACTTGATTTGGAGTTAATATGAATTTTTGAAGTTTAAACCATTTTTCAGTGTAGAAGTAATCCATTTCGGGATTTCGAAATGCATTAAATACTTTTTATACTCCGCCGAATGTAGCCACAGTCGCTTACACGTGGTTTCCAGCGCACAGTGCTTATTCTTTTTATTCAAATCCCGAATTAAATCGCCTGACACGTGGAGTCCACCCGTCATTGACCCGGCTCACGAAATAGCGCATGGACCGAAAGTTGATGCGCCTGGTCCACGGGTCCGTGGACCACGGAGCAGCTTTCCTATGCACTTATGCACCTGGGCCCACATGTCATCGACACGTTACGCCATTAAATCAAAAACTAAACACACTTAAAAGCTAAACCGACAGAGATTTAGACTAATCACGAGTTGTTGGTCGTTTCGACAACAGAGCACCTCGCTTCCGTGCGCTTGCTCGACGGCTCGCCGGCGCTGTAGTCCACGCCGACGTGAACTAAGGGCATAAATGGGTTCCTAATAGCCTTATGGTCCTAGTGGTGGCCAAAATTTGGCCAGAGCATGGCTGGAGCGGCGGCGCAACTATGGTAAACGTGTGCATGAAAACCCGATGGTACATTAAGCTAATCATCATGCGCAAAAACATCAGTGAGGTTCAGGTATCCTACTAGAACCAAGAAAGTGACCGGAGGATCACAGTGGTGCTCCGGTGACAGTGACCGTGTGGCGGCGATGAGAGCCTCACATTGACATGACAACCTAAGCAAAGAATCAAGAAATGGATGATCGGGATAGGTTACATAGACCTATTAGATGGTAATACCGAAAGGAATTGAAGACTGGCCCACCAAACCAGAGATGGAGACAAAGGAGACAATTCCAGCGAGAAAATGAAAATCTTCAAAATCCCGACAATCTTGTGGACGATTTGTGCAATTAAATGAAGGGTTTTACTCCTTATACTCTAGAATATGAGATGACGCACAAAAGATAGAAAGGAGATAACCGGACATGAAGATGGCGTGACGGTGGCACTTAGAGCGCGCCCTGGACACGACGAAGACAAGCTGGAGTCCCCACGGCTGTGCTACCCGACAAGGTTTGAGCTCAGAAAAATGAGAACGGCAAAGATAGGCGAAGGAATGAGAGGATATGCCTTTGAGAGGAGGGAGAACAACCGGTTTTGCTTTCGCGGTCGAGAGAAAGTAAGCAGTGCGTTGACGAACTTCGACGACGAAAAGGACACGTTGTCACTTCGTGGCATCATCAAGCTGGATGGCATCAATGGTGGTGAAGTGACGTGGCCTGCCATGCACGGGAACGGCCGGTGCAATGCCACCTCCTGCTGCGCACTCGAAGCTGCGTGGCGGCGAAGCGGTGAAGAGGAAGGCGCTGCCAGGTGGGCCCGAGATGTCAGTGGTGGCAATGAAGCGGCGCAGTCGGGGTTGGGCGCACGCGAACGGGTTTGGTCCGATCAAGCCAAGTGGCTCGAGTCGCACAGTGCAAATGGGTTTGGGTTAGGTCAAGCTGTTGATTGATTTTAAATCTAAACCTTGCTACTTTGACCAGAAGTTAAAAATTAGCGAATAAATTTATAAAATCCTAAAAATTTTAGAGATGCTACTGGGATGATATAAAACCTATATAAATTTTCAAATACCACTGTTCATGATTTAAATGCTTACTTTAAAATCCTTAACTGAATAGGTTATACAAAGAGCATAGATTTTTCTTAAGGTCAAGTTGAACTTTAGAAATTTGAAAAAATTATATTTATTCATAATAATTATTCAAGTATTTGAATAAATTATTTTTCAGAAGTCTTTACAAGCATTAACTTAAATCCTCTTTTGGAGTTTCACTTCAAGTTATAAATTTTACTTGGATTTGAATTCTTCAAATGCAACAATTTGTGCACATGCTCCAAAAATGATGTGTATACTCATGAGATGCATCTAATTTCCATTTATTGAAAATGGGACTGTGACAGAGGCATAGGGTTGGGCGCCAGGGCATAGAGATGTTGCCTAACAACAAGAGTCATATAGAGATATGATTAGCAAATATTTGCTTACCAATTTCACTAATCTTCTAGCAGCGATGCCAAAGCTCACTAGTAGATTAACTGATTGTGGGTCTTGAATCACTAAATGTCATAAGAGGGATATGTAATTTAGTGGGAGTATTTTTATTAAATTGTTTAATAGAAGTTACTTTTCTTGAACATATGTCTTAGTTTTTGCATATTCTATGCTGTAGATCATGGCACTAATTGTTGTACCTACCTCTAGTTTTGCTTTATATTCGATACTTGATAAAAAAAACTGAACGAAACAAATTTTGATTGGACCCGCAACCTAAGAATTGTTCTTAGGCAAGATAAAAACGAACATGCATGTTCTAGAGGAACCAATTCTAGAAGTGTCTACTAAAAATGCTACTGCTACTCTTAAAAACGCCTATAAAAAGGCGTGTGATGAGTCCCTTGATATTAGCTGTCTCATGCTTGCTGCTATGAACTCAGACCTTCAGAAGCAGTTTGAGAACAAAAAAGCCTACGATATGTTCGTGGCGCTCAAAGGCATGTTTGAGACACAAGCAAGAACTGAGAGATATGAGATCTCGAAGAATTTGTTTAGGTGTAAGCTAGCTGAGGGTAGTCCAGTGAGCCCTCATGTGATCAAGATGGTTGGTTACACACAGAGCTTGAAAAAACTTGGTTTTCCCCTTAACCAAGAGTTGGCTACTGACTTGATTCTTGCGTCGCTTCCTGCAAGCTATGTGTAATTCATTCTGAACTTCCATATGAATGGCTTAGACAATAATCTCACCGAGTTGCATATGATGCTTAAGACTACAGAGGACAGTGTTAAGAAAAGCAACAGTCATGTGATGATGGTGCAAAAGAGTATAAGCTTCAAGAAGGAGGCTAAGACTTGGGTTAAAGGAAAGGGTAAGGCTAAAGCTTTGGATGGGATCCATACTAACAAGCCTAAGCCCAAGACTAAGTCCGGCCTGACTTCAGAGAATGAATGCTTTTACTGCAAAGAGTGAGGCCATTGGAAGAGGAACTGCAAGAAATACCTGGTTGATCTGAAAAAGAATGGTGGGACTAAGCCTTCCATTTCATGTATTAATGTTATAGATGTTTTTCTTGCTGATTCTTCCGTTAACTCTTAGGTATTTGATACCGGATCGGTTGCTCATATTTGCAATTCGATGCAAAGTCTAACAAGAAGTAGGAGCGTTGTAAGAGGCGAGATGGATCTTCGCGCCGGGAATAAAGCAAGGGTTGCTGCATTAGTCATCGGGACCTTGCCATTACATTTGCCTTCAGGATTTATTATGGAATTAAATAATTGTTATTGTGTTCCAGCCATGAGTAGAAACATTACCTCTGCCTCATGTTTGTTGGCAGAGGGTTATAAGTTCATTATTGAGAACAATGGTTATTATATATTTTTGAATAATATGTTTTATGGCTATGCTCCTGTTATGAATGGGTTGTTTATTTTAAATCTTGATGATGCACCTGTCTATAATATTAATGTGAAGAGGCTTCGGCCTAATGATATGAATTCCACTTTTATTTGGCATTGTCGTTTGGGTCACATAAGTGAGAAACATATGAAGAAGCTCTATGATGATGGACTTCAACTCATTTGATTTGGAATCATTTGAAACATATGAATCTTGTCTATTTGGAAAGATGACCAAGACACCTTTAACTGGACGAACTGAGAGGGCGTCTAACTTGGCACTCGTACATACAGATGTGTGTGGGCCAATGAGCACGACAGCTAGAGGTGGTTTTTAGTACTTCATTACTTTCACCGATGACTTAATAGATATGGATATATCTACTTAATGAGGCATAAGTCGGAATTCTTTAAAAATTCAAGGAGTTTCAAAGTGAGTTACAAAATTAATTTGGCAAGACAATCAAATTTTTACAATCTGATCGTGGAGGTGAATATTTGAGCCATGAATTTGGTGATCATTTTAAGCAATATGGAATTATCCCACAGCTTACACCACCGGACACTCCACAATGGAATGGGGTGTCCGAGCAACGCAATCAGACCTTGTTGGACATGGTTCGGTCGATGATGAGCCAATCAGATCTGTCATTATGTTTTTGGGGTTACGCTCTAGAAACTGCCGCTTTCACTTTAAATAGGGTACCATCTAAATCAGTGGATAAGACACCATATGGGATGTGGACTAGGAAGAGTCCTAGTTTGTCTTTTCTAAAGATTTGAGGATGTGATGTCTATGTTAAACGTTTGATGTCTGATAAACTTACACCCAAGTCAGATAAATGCTTCTTTATAGGATATCCTAGGGAAACCAAAGGATATTATTTCTACAACCGAGAAGAGGGTAAAGTATTTGTTGCTCGAAACAGTGTCTTTTTAGAGAAAGAGTTTCTCTCAAGAAGGGTGAGTGGGAGAACCGTGCAACTCGAAGAGGTTCGAGAAACTCCACTTGGGGAGGACCTGGCCGCAGACACCCCAGTTAGGAAAAATGTGGTTGGGAAACCCGCAATCGAAGATACTCTAGTCGGGGAAGCACCAAATCTACTAAGGTCAGACAGGACGCGCAAAGTACCTGCTCGGTATTCGCGTGATATATTATTGTTGGACATTGATGAGCTTGTGACTTATAAGGAAGCGATGATGGGCCCAAACTCTGAGAAATGGCTTAGAGCCATGAAATCTGAGATAGACTCCATGGGAGACAATCAGATTTGGAACCTAGTCGATCTGCCTGATGGTGTTAATGAAGGGATACGGGTAGGCTACGATAGCAACAAATCAAAATTTCTACCACGCAAACCAGGAAGCCAAGCAAGTAGATGATCACAGATCGTTACCACCAGATGCGCAGAGCAGTAGAAGAAGTGTTGGAGTAGCCTGGTCCAACGTAGAGCATGTCGATGTGGTGGTCGTAGTCGATTGTTCAGCGACCTCTGCAGTCCCTTATGAAGATCACGGATCGTCCTCAAGCGCAACAGCGACCGCAGTAGCGCCTCTACAGTATCCACACGTCCAGGGAATGAACAACCATATACCGGTGTGCTAGCACCAAGTCGCACGACAGGGTTCTCAAGAAGATGGTGGCTAGGGTCTCGGTGGAACAACTCAACTCACGACTTTCGTGTGTCTTGTATGTTTCGTTCACCCCTGTCCCAACAGCCTCATGCATCTCCTTATATAGTGCTCATGACGGATCCTATCCGAACACATTTGACGAATCATATTCGTACTGGTTTGTTCCAACCCGTTAAGTGTGTGACCCTGTAGGTTCATGCATAGTTCGATTGTGACTCGGAAACCCTCTTCCGATCATGAGTCGTTAGTGGTTCCTAGCAAGACATAACGATTCCCGAATACACACAAATTATATCGGACGAACATTAATGCAATATGATCTACGACTTGGTCCATATCACTAACGACCAGCTCGTATCTCTATACAACCAGTTCTTATTTAGTCTTGACCAGTTCGTAACTCCTTACGACCAGGTTTCGACCACTTAGTGATTATGTTCGACTAGCCTACGACTAGCTCGTATCTTCATACGATTAGTTCGTATCTGATCGAACTAAACGACCTTCTCGTATATTCTCCCTTTGCCTCACGATATCTGGTTGAACTCCAGGTGAGATGTTGTGTCATCGATAGACTATTCAATACTTTCTCGATCAAGAGTTGGATAACTTCACGTGGTCGAACACTTCGACCACTAGTGGCATGGCCATGCACTTTCTTTAACCAACCACATCGAGGGGCCCAGAGATATCTCTCCTGTCATGTTAGGAGGGGCAAATCTCATATCCGACCAGTCACATCCCTTTGCATGTTTCATAGAATACTCGAAAGCTACCTTTATAACTACCCAGTTACGAGTAGCGTTTGGCAACCCCTAAGAGTGCTATTACACATGTAGGGAACCATGCTGATCTCAGGTCTAAGGATTATACATCATCATTACACATCATCATTACTTGAGACCAACTGACGACACATAGAATCATAACAATCTCAACAGTGTCTCAAGGTGGGTCAATCCAACCCCATATTCTCCAACATGTGTTCACATTATTGATTCGATATCCCTATATCCATGGCCGGTGAAACATGGTCATCAATCAATACATGTGCTGGTTGCAGAGTCACTAGTGTCCCGACTAGTGACATTCAACCAGGGATACTTTTAGAATGACATCATCATGAGCTAAAAGAGTTTCACCAACAAGTCACATACTTGTTAATCTTTATAACTAATGATTCAATCAAGGAACAGAATAACACTTATTCAATAACTGATAAACATAGACGTGATACAAGCATCTCCGTGATTGCCTCTAGGGCATATCACCAACAGTTAAAACCATTGAGTGCAAATGGGTCTATAAGAAAAAAGATTGACATGGATGGAAATGTTCACATTCATAAAGCTCAACTTGTCGCAAAAGGGTTTCGACAAGTTCAAGGGGTTGACTACGATGAGACTTTCTCGCCGGTAGCGATGCTTAAATCTGTACGGATCATTCTAGCTATTGTTGCATATTTCGATTATGAGATATGGCAAATGGATGTCAAAACGGTTTTCCTTAATGGAAACCTAAGTGAGGATATATACATGACACAGCCTGAGGGTTTTGTCGATCCAAAGAATGCTAGTAAAGTGTGCAAACTTCATAAATCCATTTAGGGGTTGAAGCAAGCATCTCGGAGTTGCAATATATGTTCTGATAAAGAGGTCAAAGGGTTTGGTTTCATCAAGAACAAAGAATAACCGTGTGTTTACGAGGTTAGTGGGAGCGCACTTGTAATCCTAATCTTATATGTGGATGACATATTATTGATTGGTTATGACATTTCTATGTTGGAATCCATTAAGGCCTCATTGAAAAATAGTTTTTTCTATGAAGGATCTAGGAGAGGTAGCATATATCTTTGGGATAAAGATCTATAGAGATAGATTGAGAAGGCTAATTGGATTAAGCCAAAGTACTTATATTGACAAGGTGTTGAAACGGTTCAACACGTAGGATGCCAAGAAGGGGTTCTTGCCTATGTCACATGGCATAAGTCTTAGTAAGACTCAATGTCCTTCGACAACTAATGAGCGAGACTGTATTAATGGTATTCCATATGCTTCAACTATTGGATCTATCATTTATGCCATGATATGTACTCGACCAAATATCATATGCTCTAAGTGTTACAAGCAGATACCAAGCTGATCCCGGTGAGGTCACTGGATAGCTGTGAAAAATATTCTTAAGTACTTGAGAAGGACTAAGGATGTGTTCCTAGTTTATGGTGGTGATGAAGAGCTTGCTATAAATTGTTACACCGATGCAAGCTTCCAAACCGACAAAGATGATTATCGTTCGCAATCTGGTTTTGTATTTATTTTG